>CP125973.1:453872715-454497715 GCA_030063025.1 Avena longiglumis | reverse complement strand
TTCAAAACTCTCGAAGGTCCACTAAAGTAACTTCACTTTGCTTTGTGCTTCCCGAGGATTTGATAAACCTAGGTCTACTAGAGATAATGAAGCTATAATACATACCTAATCTGGAGCGAAGGTATTAACCCTTTTTTGGTGCCGTTGCGGGGAAGCAAAATCTTCCCTAGTGAGGTTAGTAGGAACATTGCTAGTTTTAATTCTTGTTTTTAATCTTGTTAGTTTCCTTTTAGTCTTTATTTGGAAAACCAAAAAACAATTAGCTAGCCTTTAAATTCTAGTTTTTACTATCATAAGTTTTTAGTTTAAGAAAAATCCAAAAACATAGGAAATATGGCTGAAAAGAAGCTTGGGGAGTTTGCAACTCTCAAAAATGATTATTTGTGTACTCCTATTACTTAGCCAACAATGCTAAAGATTATGAAATTAAGCCCCACTATTTAGATTTGGTTCAACAGAATTAATTTGGAGGCTCTGCTGTTGAGGACGTTGGTATGCACTTAAATACTTTTAGTGAAATATGTGATATGATGCGCATTAAAGATGTTGACCCCGATGTGGTCAAGTTGCACTTATTTCCTTCATATCTTAGAGGAAGAGCAAAATAATGGTTGCTATTTTTGCCTAGAAATACTACTGCATCATGGGTGGAATGCACTTCTTTATTTATGACTAAATTATTTCCACTTGCAAAGACTATGCAACTAAGATATAATATTACTGGTTCTAGAAAGGAAGAGCGTGAGCCACTATCGCTTGCATGGGAGAGAATGAAAGAATGAATGAGGAACTGTCTGAGTCATGGGATAGAAGATTGGTTAATTATCCATTTATTTTATAATGCTCTTAACCCTGTGTCGAAGTCTATACTTGATATTACAGCTAGAGGAACATTTATGGTTAACAAATTACCGACGCCAAGCAGCTGTTACATAACATGCAAGATAACCATGCCCAATGGCATGTGGAAAGATCAAACACAAAGAAGGTGAACTCCGTCTCACCCCAAGAAAATGAAAACTCAATTCTAAGTTAGATGATCTCATATTAGCCGTCAAATTTAAGGAAACCCTGGTAAGAGCTATCCCAGAACCAAATATTGAAGAAATAGATTTCAAAGCTCGTAATGATTATAATCCTTCTTGGAAGAATAACTATAATCCAAACTCTCAGAAACATTATTCTAGCCCTGCGGGTAACTCTAATAATAATATGGGATAAAGTAATGGTAGTCTCCAAGAAACTCTTAAGTCCTTTATGGATACGCAAAATGAGCAAAACAATATCCTAGTTAAAATAACGGAGAACCGTGATGCTATGCTTGGTAAATTATCTAACCAAGTTGTTAGTTTGAGGAATGTTTTGCAGGCCCTCCAAGAAAGGACAAGGATTGTTGAGGCATAGCTAGGTAAGATAACTAAGAGTGAAACTCTCATTCTAGCTAAATTTGCAGGTAAAGCTGAGCCCAATCCGGTTGAGGAACTTAAGATGATAAGAATCCAAAGGGAGGAGCCCGAAGAACTTGACTATAGCAATGCTCCTTCACCAAACTACATGGTTGAAGATCTTGTAAAAAGGATCAATATCAAGATTCCGGTAAGTGAATAAAATGAGGAAGCCATGTATCAACACTTCGTTAATCAGGTAGCAATAAAGGTACATGATCTTGAGGAAGAATATAAGAAAATTGCTAAATAATTACCTGTTAAGCTTGATGATATATTTGAGCCTACTATTAAGATTAAAATTGGGACTAATGAAATATCTGCACTTTCTGATCTGGTGCAAGTGTTTCAACAATTCCAAAGAGTCTTTTTAATAATTTGAACCTTGGATCTTTTGAAATTACTGAGTTAAAATTGCATCTAGCAGACTCTACCTACAAACAAGCTATAGGAATTAAGAAGAACACTTTAGTATACATTAAAGGATGTCCTGCTCTCATTGATTTTGTTATTGTTGACATTCCTGAAGATGCCAATACTCCTATCATATTAGGCCGTCCTCTCTTAAGAACTAGTAAGGATTTGATTAACTTACATGAAGGGAATGTGAAGCTTCAATTTCCTTCGTGGGATCCTTTTGTTATTCATTTTCCCAGGAGGAAGAAAGCCAAGCATGATGAGAAGGAGGCCATCACTTTGAAGGCTAACTATTTTGGAGTGGGTGTTCCACTCATCTGGCCTAAGTGAGAAACATTAAGGTCAAGATATTGACCATAAACAAGTGTTGCATGGGAGGCAACCCATGTGAAATAAAGGTTTGAGTTAAGTTTTTAAATTTTAGTTTAAGTTTCCTGTTGAATAAATAGTGCTAGAAAACTCTAGTTGAGAAGGAGAAGTTCGGTAGTACTAAAAATCATGTTTTATACATGTTGTTGTTGGTCGAAAATTTAGACTGTCATTTTTCTGTCAAAAACTTGGTGTTTCTCTAAGTTTTAGTTTAAGAAAGAATTCTCGAAGAAACAGAAAATTTTGGCGAGTACAGAAGGCTTAACGACCAACTATACGGCAGGAATAAAAATTCCAGCAGTATAGTTCCGGCCGTATAGTTTTCTATGCCATAGCTAAAATTTATTTCCTAGGTACAGAAGGTTTAACGACCAACTATACGGCGGGAATTAAAATTCTTCCGTATAGTTGTGGCCGTATAGATATCGAGGGCCTTTTTCGATTTTATTTTCAAAGGTACTATAACCTTGACGACCAACTATACGGCAGGATGAAAAATCTCGGCTGTATAGTTGCGGTCGTATAGTTGTGCCGCCATGTGAGAAACCCAATAAACCCTAAATTTTTGTCGATAGACCAACTATACGGCTGGAACAAATTGTTCCGGTTGTATAGTTGCGACCGTATAGTTGCTTCCAACCACTTAATCGCATGGGACAGGTACCCCAATACCAAAACTTCAATCATTTTTCTCTCTTCTACCTCTAAACTCTCTCAAAACCTCAAGAGATCTTTCTCTCTACTCAATTTTGTTTGATTTCCTCGCACACAAGTGATCTACGGTATGTTTCTCCTCCGATCCTCCAATTACTTTTTGTAAATTCATCTTTGATCTATTGTCATTATCAATCTAGGGTGAGACATATGATGAACTAATTGCCATGCTTTTCTTGCCTAGATTATTATTTTGAAGAGATTCTTTAGTGTGCTATGATGAGGAATATGTTATATTTATTATCGATTGGATCAAAAAGTTTTATTTTTCTCTTTTCTTATTATTTTACAAGATGAACACAAGGAGCCAAACGCGTGCTCTTGCCACCGCTAGTTCTTCTTAGGCTATAGCTCAGGAACGCATGGGGATACGATTCAAGAATGAGTCCCACCGTGATCGTTTCGACAGGATCAAAAATCGAGAAGTGAAGGCAACCAAGTGTGCTTGCCCCATTATATTGAACCAACTTGGTATTTATGATGACGTTAATCTACTATGCAATAGACTTGGCCTGCAAAACTTTGTATTTCATGATACACCTACATATCGCCGGTTAACCATTGAATTTTTAAGTTCTTTGAAAAGCACCGTTAAAGCATGGCATGTAGAGGATAGGATTTATTTATGACTTATGAATGATAATTATTCATTATCACTTGATGAATGGTGCAATTATTTTGGTTTACCCAATAATGATCCTAATGCTCTGCGCGCATCTTTTACTGACATAGAACCTTCCCCTGAACTCTGCTATAATAGAATGAACTTCACTTCTAGAGTTAGCAAGGGAAGAATATTCAACATCCTACTATTTTCTATTTGTTCTATGTTATTTCTAACACCTTGCAGGCGCGTATTAAGTTTACAAGACTCAACAAGGAGGACATCTTGGTCCTCGCAAAAGCTGATTTGAACTACAACAACTTGTCACTCCACTTGGGCGCAATTCTTGTGCACTACTTAGGGTACCAATCCTCCCAAAGCCAAGGACCAACCACATATGGAGGCGTCATCACTGTGCTTGCCAATGCCTTGGTCATTGACCTAGGTGAGTTGCAGCCAGTGTTAGGTGAGCGACGTGTTGGTTTCTCTACTTTAAAGGATTGTGAAATGCTCACTAGGAGAGGTGGTATTTATACCTGCATATTACAGGAGTTGGGCGTCTCTACCCCGCTCCTCTACCTAATGGTCTTTTCTCTATCAAGGAATGACGCGTGCTTTATTACTTGTAGGTTGAGCAACACCAACCCGAGGAGGAGATTCCGGAGGAGGATGAAGACCAAGAGGATGAGCAAGAAGTTCCTTATCAAGAGGAGCAGCCACCAAACTAGTTTGCTACATATCAATACTTCCAAGAACTTGGAGGGACTATGGAGGGGATGCATAATCACGCCCTGAACGTCCAAGAAACAACAAGTAACTTATCAACTCAATTTTTAGACTGGTGTTCCAACTTTTTCCTTCCACCTCAATGATTTGAATGGCTTGCAAAAGCCTAAGCTTGGTGAGGTTTTCTATCTATTTTTATTTGACATTCATTTACTTTATTTTATTTTTGAGGTTATGCTTTTTATTTGAGTTTATAAGAACTCATGTTAGTTTCCCCAACACTTTATCTTTAGTTATTTTGTTTTCAAGATTTTCAAGCCGAGCTTTGCCGCCAATTTTCTATTCTTTAATTCCCCTTCTCAAAAACCACAAAAATATTTCTCCATTTATCTTTATTTTCCCTCTTTATTTTATTTTTGCCTCGAGGTTCTCATATATTTGCAGAAGATTGATCGACTTCAAGTTTCGAAAAAACAAATCAAAAGGAAATAGAGAAGTGGAACCAAACATGAGAGGTATGCCTTATGACTCCCCACTTTTGAAGTTTGAGAAACCCATGCTAGTTAGTAGTAAATGTTAAGATGTTATATCAGTGGAGTGAGTCTCTATATTGTAGTAAAAAAATTGCATGGGTATCTAGTTGAGTACGTTTTGTTCCCGCTCTTGTAGTTAACCAAGTTTTGCCTAAAAATTTGCTAAATAATTGAAATAATAAAAAAGTCTCACAATTGAAGGATTGGGTGTTGTAGTGTTTAGTCTTGAAAGCTTATTTCCAGAGACACTCAACACCATAGAAAATAATGATTGACTTGATAGCTCTCTTTGAAAGGATTTGTTTAATTGAATTAATGTTTAGTGGTTTTGTGAGCATGCCAAAGTTTGTCTTGTGAATCATAAGAATGATATAGCTTTATGCGTGTCAAACTTCATTGGATGCCAACAACTCCGCTAGCCTACGCGTGATCTTCATGGACGAAACTTCTAGATTTCGGCTATGAGTTGATTAAACATTGTAGCAGCAATGCTATAATAGGTAAGATTCTTGGCACCCTAGAGTAGCTATAAACATGATGGAATCACTCCTCTGGGTGATATGAGTAATCATTATGCAAAAGGAACAAAAACCTTAGTGATGCCACGAGTGTCCATCACAACCCGACAAACTAATGAATTTTTTGGCGAGCTCTCAATTACTTAAGAGCTGAAATTCTTGAAGGACAATAAATAGAAAAGTAGTGCTTGAAAAGTCTTCATTATTGATGTGGGAGAATTGAGATACTTTAGTGTATATGCTTTTTATGACAAACTCTCACACTCTCAATTTTACATAATTATACTTTATTGTTCAAAGGCAAGCTTTTGAGTTGATTACATGACATGGAATAAAGTTTACTCATTTGAATCATACATGCTTACAATAATTTTGCTCCGCTATAAGGATTCATGAAACCCATATGATATGCTTTCCATTACTCTATCTATGCTAAAGTTTTTCATATTAATAAAGTGTAGGAAACATGAGACTACTAATCATGAGTAAGATCATCATCTCGTTATTTTAGTTTAAATGCAGAGTTCCTTTTTTATTTTAGTTTTCTTGCTCGAGGACGATCAAGTTTAAGCTTGGGGAGGTTGATGGCTGTGAAATATATCCATCCACACTCACATTTAAACTTGATATAATTCATACTTTTTATGAAATATCTCTCTAAACCCTGCCACTAATGCCTAATGATCAAAGGGGTATGCAATCCTTTTTTGCTATTTTCCCTACGCAGATAATGACGTATAATGATGGGAATCACAACATAAAATTCAAAGATACGATATTTCCAACACATCAAAGAAACTAGGAGCCGTGAAGTGGATCCAGATGGCTTAATGACAAACTATTTTGCGCGAATAAAATTCCGGCCGAATAGTTCTAACCGTTCATACATCGGAAACGTATCTATAATTTTGATGTTCTTATATGTCTTGTTTAGTATCTACTTTGCTTTTCTTTGTCTACACTTTGAGGTGTTTTTATATGTTTTCTGGAACTAACCTATTAACAAGTTGCCACAGTGCCAGTTGCCTGTTTCCTTATGTTTTTTGTTCCAGAAAGGCAAAATATCAATATTCTCGGAATTGGATGGGACAAAAGCCAAAGTCAATATTTTACCGTGGGCAACACGAAGCCAGAATAGTAGACGGAGGAGGCTCACCAGGGGGCCACACCCCCTGGCAGTGCGGCCTAGGGCTGGGCGCGCCTGGGGGGGTGCAGCCGCCCTGTTGGCCCCCTGCCTCGCCTCTTCGCCTATAAATTCCCCCCGATGCCAAAACCCTAAACACCTGATCAATATTCCACGAAATCATCTGTAGCAGCTACCACCATCATCCCTAGATCGGGAGATCTGAAGCTCTTCCCAGCACCCTGCCGGAGGGGAGATCATCCCAGAGGCCTTCTTCTCCAGTATGAAGCGTGAGTAGTTCCACCTTCGACTATGGGTCCATGTAGTATCTAGATGGTTGTATCTCCTCCTTGTTCTTTCATGTATATATCTTGTGAGCTCCGTTCATGACCAAGATCTAATCTATTTGTAATCATGCATGTTGTGTTTGCGGGGATCCGATGGATATTGAGATTACTATGTCAGATTGATTAATGGTTTTGTCTATTAGATTTTATCATGTCTGTGTTGTTTGTGATCTTCCATGCTATCCGTTGTTAGTAGATATCTTGGCCAAGTATTTGCTAGTGACTCCAAGAGGGGGTATTTATGCTCGATAGTGGGTTCATGCCTCTACTTTTCAAGGGAACTGACAGAAATCTCTTCGATGGTAGATGTGTTGTTTCCACTAGGGAGAAAACAATGATGTCTTATTCATGGAACAAGTGGATTGTTTACCTTACACACTTTACTTAAAGCAGTTGTCTGTTGCTTGCAACTTAATACTGGAGGGGTTTCGGATGATAACCTAAAGGTGGACTTCTAGTCATAGATGCAGTTGGATGGCGGTCTATGTATATTGTTGTATTGCCCAATTGAATCTCATAGGATCTTTTTGTCTAGTATTGCATTGTTATGCCTTGCTCTGTTCCTGTAAATTGCCCTGCTGTAATTTGTTTACCCTTCATGCCATGTTATTTATCTAAGGAGAGCACCTCTAGTGAACTATGGACCCCGATCCAATATTTACCATTGATACATCTTCCACTGTTACTGTTTACTTGCTGAAAACCATCATCCCCTTACACACCATACAGTTAATCCTTTGTTACAGCAAACGGTGAGCTTGACAACCTCACTGTTCGTTGGGGCAAAGTCTTGATTTTGTGTTGTGCAGGTTTCCACGTTGCTTGCAACACCTTTGAGACATTTCCTTCCTCCTACTAGTTTGATAACCTCGATTTCTTACTGAGGGAAGACTTGCTGCTATGCTCTTCACACCTTGCTCTTGGGGTTTCAAATGAAGCGCTCCCACATCAATACCGGGCGCCATCAAACGTATAGTTTCCATCGACTCCATTAGGTCAAACAGAACAACTTTCATGAAGTGACCCATATATAAAGAGGCCTCGGGCGATGATAAAAGGCGCTCCTATCATTCTTCCATTCACCCTCGACTCCATCTTCTTTGCCGCCGATGACACCCTTCCATTAGATCTAATATCCAAACCCTTTTCCACCACCAAAAGCCATATTCTACCACTTGTGATAGTACATCTCTTCTCCAATTGGCAACATTATAAGACTATTTGCTATCAATCTTATAATCTCTATTACAATGTTTATGATTGTTGATTTCATCTCTATGTGTGAGTAATTATCCTTGGGCTAAGTGCTTCGCCCTAGCCATGTAGCATATACATGTTATTTATCATAGATGGGATCATGTATTAGTTTCTATGACATGATGATTACTGTACCCTCTCTTGCTTCAATCTAAGGACTTGTTAGGTACCCAAGACCCCACGGATTGATCCAGGTATAGGGAGTGTTAGCGATGACCGATCTGTAGGTTGGGAACCCAGTGACAGAAAGGGTGGTATGGCTGTATGCGAGGGATTTACTTGGGATTAACGGTGACATCACCATGCATATCATTAGTTATCTTTCTTCTATGGATGAGACTAGTAGGTTATTGTTGTTGGAGATATGCCCAAGAGGCAATAATAAAGTGGTTATTATCATATCTTTATGTTTATGATAAATGTTTACATACCATGCTATAATTGTGTTAACCGGAAACATTAATACTTGTGTGATTTGTAAACATGTAAGAGTCCCTAGTAAAGCCTCTTGTTAAACTAGCTTATTGGTTAATATATGATCATGGCTTCCTGATCATGAACATTGAGATATTATTAACAAAAAGGTCATATCATTAGGAGAATGATGTGATAGACATACTCCTATAGTTAAGCGTAGCATAAGATCAAGTCATTTAAATAGTTCACTTGCTATAAGCTTTCAAATACATAGTAACCTAAATCCTTTGACCATGAGATCATGTAAATGACCATCACCGGATGGATGCTTTGATGACATAAAACACCACTACATAAATGGGTGGTTATAAAGGTGCCATTGAGTGTTCGGAAAGTATGTGTTGGGGCACATGGATCAAGAGTGGGATTTGTCCATCCATATGACGGATAGATATACTCTGGGCCCTCTTGGTGGAATGTCATACAATTGGCTTGCAAGCATGTGACTGGCTCACAAGGGATCACATATCGGTAACGAGGTTGAACTAGGTATGCAGAGATACCGACGATCAAACCTCGGATAAGTAAAGTATTGCGAGATAAAGGGAAATTTGTATCGTATGTAAATGGTTCATTCGATCACGAAGTAATTGTATAAATATGTGGGAGCCATATGAATTTACATATTCCTCTATTGGTTATTGATCCGAGAAGAGTCTCGATCATGTCTGCATAATTCACGAACCGTAGGGAGACACACTTAAGGATTCGATGTTGTTTAGTAGATATGGAATGTGAGTAAAGAGACTGGATGTTATTCGGAGTCTTGGACTGGATTTGGGACATCACGAGGAGATCTTTAATTGTCCGGAGAATAAGATTCATATAAGGAAAGTACAATTCTGGAGTTCAGGAATGGTTTCGGAGTTTTCACCAGAATGCTCTAGAAGGGTCTAGAAGGTCCAACACTCCAGAGTGGGAAGGGTACATGGATGTGTCATGACAAAGTGGAATGGTTGCATCAGTCCTAGGCCACTTGGATGGGCAATGGGAAGAGAGAAATCAAACTCTAGTTTGAAAAGTCAAACGCCAATTTGAAAAGTCAAATCCCAACATTGCCTAGTGGAGAGAGGGAAGGAATCCTACCTAAGGGAGGATTCCTCCCTCTCCCTTGCCGCTGGCCACAAGGTGCAGTTTGGGGAGGACTCCCCTCCCCGAACCGCCCCTCCCTCTCATAAATAGAGGGGAGGGGGAACCCCCTTGCACCCCACAAGAAACCCTCAACTCTAGATCGGCTGCCGTCCCCTCTCTAGTTGCAGCCGCTCTAGATCTCCTCTAAAACAACCGTCATCTAGCTAATCCCTCGCCGCCAGCTACCTCCACCCCTCGGCCCTCTAAACTCTAGATCGCCAAGGCTCTCTCTACTCCACCATACCCGCTCTGGCCTTAGGCGAAGCCTAGCAGGATCTCCCCTCTACTTCCGACACCACGCCGTCGTGCTGCCAGAATCGCGAGGAGAGAGAGCTACAACCTCCGCTGCCTGTTGTAACAAGGGAGAGGAAGGCCTTCATCGAGTACCATACGTGTGATCGACTGCGGGAGCACTGCCAGAACGCGGCGCCGAAAGGATCGTCTACGCGATCTTGAGATCGACAAGTGAACGACTACATCACCCACGAGAATCCAATCTCGTTAACCGCTTTGGATCTTCGAGGGTTAGTACTCTATCGACTTGTTGATACAATCTAGTAGATAGATCTTGGCTCATGTTTGTTCATGCGATAGAATTTTTGTTGTTTTCCATGCTATGAACCCCTACAGTGGTATCAGAGCCGTGTCTATGAGTAGATCTGCTGCACGAGTAGAACACAATGGTCATTGTGGGCGTTGATGGTTTTGTTGTCAATTGCTTCTTGTGTATTTTGCATCTTGTGGGACGGTGGGATGAAGCGGCTGTTGGATATATGCCCAAGAGTCAATAATACAAGTAGTTATTATTATATCTTCGTGTTTATGATAAAATTTTATATATCATGTTATAATAGCATTAACCGGAAACATTAATGCTTGGGTGATTTATAAACATAAGAGTCCCTAATAAAGCCTCTTGTTTAACTAGCTTGTTGGTTGAAGGATGATCATGGTTTCCTGATTATGAAAATTGAGATGTTAGTACACAACAAAGTCATGTCATTAGGAGAAGGACGTGATGGACATACTCCTAATAATTAGGAGTAGCATAAAGATCAAGTCATTTTAAATACAGTTCAGTTGATATAAGCTTTTAGATACATAGTAACCTAAATTCTTCGACCATGATGTTGGGGATATGCTATATGGGTATCCTCATAGCATGTCTCCTATCCGGATAACCCGTGTGGCCCACAGTTGGTAGCATGGCCCATAGCCTGCTGGGCAGCCTAGTTAGATTGATCCAGAAGGGAGGCCCATGCCGGATAAAGGAAGGCTACAGTTGGAGTCACCGACATACCCGGATCCTTGGAGTACAAGACACGCAAGACTAGTAATAGACGGTGTAGGACTCTGTAACCTGTCCGGCTAGGACTTTTCCCTGTAACCCTAGGACCTGGCGACTATATAAGTCGGGCCTATGGGAGCCTTTAGGACACAAGAACTTAGACTTTCTAGACACCTTGCACAGCGAACCAATCCCTGTACCTCGGCGTGTGGCCATTATAGTGATTTATAGCAGGAGTAAGATTCCGCCACCGTTGTGGGATCTGAACCTGGGTAAGCTGTGTTACCTCGTACCCGTCAACCGTCCGCCTTCCCCCCATATCTCTAAACACGCACTGTGAGGACCCCTCCATGGCGTACTCGTCGACAATACCACGACAGTTGGCGCCCACCACTACTAGGAAAACGGCTATAGGTAATCAGCACATCCGTGGCTCACATGGTTGAAGTGCCCCACGGCTAAAATAGGCGTGGCTCACCTGTGGGTAGTGCCCTACTAGCAACTAGAACAACCGTGGCGCACATGGTCGTAGTGCGCCACAGATATGTGTGGGCCAGGGCCCTGCTGGCCGCATGCCGCATACCCGTAGTGCACATGGGGAGGTGCGCTACGGTTGTTAGGGATATCTGTAGCGCACATGTGGCAAGTGCGCTACGCCTATGTGAAGCCCCCTCTGCTCCTTAAATGGGCAGAAACATCCGTGGTGCACTCTGGCATGTGTGCCACGGATGTGATTTTTCCCTGTGGCGCACTATGGCCATATGCGCCACGGATGTGTCGACCATGCATGTGCACAACATGTGATCATGTGATCATCCACCACCCCGCACTTCACTTTCCCCTTCTTCTTCCTCCTTAGATCTAGTCGGGATCCTTCTCCTTCCCACCTTAATTTCTCCACTCATTCACCATTTTTAGCATGTGGAACTTGCCTTGGATGTTACATACGTAATAGAGGAAGCTCTTCGGTCTCTCTCATCTCCTTCTCCGGTATCGCACGCACCTCTCCTTTCCATCTTCTCGCGATCTCGGTCTCTCATCTCGGTAAGTTGTCCATGTAAGGATGTGTTCATGTGTATATGGATGATATGCTCATATGTATGTAGATGATTGATGCTCATGATGTGTGTATGGAGAGGATCGATGGTCATGTGTGTGTATATATATGGAGAGTATCGATGCTCATATGCATGTGTGTATGGAGAGGATAATGATATGTTCATGTGTGTATGGATCGGTCTCTCTCTCTTGTGTTTGTGTGTGAACAAGTTGCCATTTGTTTTTCCAAAATGTTGATTCATTTCCATTTTGGCAAGACTTTGGCATTTCGCAAAGGTCCTAATTTTAGGATAGGTCATGCCAAAATTTTCTATCGACCATTGCATGCATGCATTCATTATGTGGTTCTAATAGACTTCTAATTGTACCGTGTACACCGTGCAGGCAAAAATGGTCTGTATAATGAGAGAAGGCATTGTGGCTATATTTTTGAAATGTGCGATGGCCAACATGATACGAAATAACAAGACGGATATAAGATGTTCGTGCAGAAGATGCAAACTCAACTGGGTGATCGACCCAGATTCCAGGAATCTGCAGGCGCACCTGCTCCGCCATGGTTTCATGGATGGATACACTCGTTGGATAAGCGATGACGAAGACGATGGAGACGGTGAAGGTAGGCAACATGACGATGATCATCACGGCAAGGACGGGCGAGATGATGAAGAGTCTCCTGGAGATGGTGAAGGTGTGGAAGCAGACCGGGATGATGATGATCTAGATGTCGGAGGAGCAAACGACGATGGAACAACGTCAGGCTGGGTGCGGGACCCTTATGTGCAAGAGATGCTTCTCAAGCAAATGAGTAACGCCAGGGCTGCCGCTAGAGAGAAAGCCAAGCTTGCGCAACTTGAGAAAGACGCGGTTACTCCATTGTATGAAGGATGCAGGCCCGATGATACCCGGTTGAATGTAACGCTCAAGGCTATGGAGATGAAGGAAAATCACAAATTGGGCCACGCAAGCTTCGACGATATGATGGCATTCTGGCACGATCGTCTCCCGGAGGGGAACACGTTTCCAACTAGTATCGAGGACGCCAAGAAAATCATCTATCCTCTTGATCTACTGCACGTTAGATATCACTTATGCATCAATGATTGCATCATTTATCGGGGCGAGGACGCGGAGAAAACAACATGTCCGGTGTGCGGCGTGAGTCGATACAAGAAAGGGAATAAAGCACCTCGAAAAGTGGTATGGTACTTTCCTATCACTCCTCGTCTACAACGCTATTTCGCGGACCCTAAGGAAGCGAAGCTCATGCGATGGCATGAGCAAAGGAAGAAGCCAGGAGATGACGATGACCCCGAAAAGGATGAGCTGCTGACGCACCCTTTAGATGCTAGCCAGTGGAAAGCATTGGACCTCGAATTCCCAGAATTCGGTGGAGATTCGAGGAACATCAGGCTTGGTGTGAGCACCGATGGACTCAATCCGTTCAACACTTGGCCCATGTTTGTATGGATGTACAACCTCCCTCCATGGTTGTGCATGAAGAAGAAGTACATACAAATGAGTATGCTAATTCAAGAGCCGAAACAACCTGGTACCGACATCAATCTGTATCTCGGGCTGTTGAAAGTGGAGCTACCCACGTTATGGGAATCTGGATCCAATACTTACGACGCCGTCGCACAAGATTATTTCACTATGAGAGCCGCGTTGGTCACTACGGTGCAAGACTATCCAGGTTGTGGGTATATCTCAGGGAAGGTTATCCAAGGATTCTGCGCATGCATTAGGTGCATGGATAACACAAGCTATCTTCAACTAGATAAAGATCCAGGGTCTTCGAAAACCGTGTTCATGGCGCACCAGAGGTGGCTCGGCAAGATCCATGGAGAAAACATGGAGACCTGTTCGATGGAAAATCCGAGACACGAGGAATCCCAGAGCATAGGAGCAGCGAAGAAGTGGAAGAGTTGCTGAAAAACTGGAAAGATTGTCCTAAGCCTGGAAAGAAGCGAAAGAGGCAGCAAGACAAGCCGATGATGAAGGTATGGAAAACAAGGTCTGTTTTCTAGGAGTTGCCATACTGGAAGTTTCTCCGCACGCCTCATAGCCTTGACATTATGCATATCACGAAAAACGTGTGCGAGAGTCTGGTCGCCACCATAATCAACATGCCAGATAGGACGAAAGATGGTCCGAAAGCAAGGCACGACCTGATATTCATGGGTATCTAGAAGGAGATTGACGGAGGACGCACTACTCCTGATGATCAGGAAGATGACGATGGTCATGAGTCAGAGACGACACAAGGTCGTCGGAAGGGTAAAAAGTTCAAGAAGAACGAATATTACTGCCCTCCTTCTTGCTTCACTCTAAGCCAGGATGAGATCAAACAGTTTTTCAAGTGCGTTCTAGGAGTCAAATTTCCTTACGGCTACCCGTCCAAGATAAGCAGATACCTAGATGAGGCGAAGCAGAGGTTCAGTGGCATGAAGTCTCATGACTGTGCCGTGCTAATGATGCAGGTACTTCCGGTTGCACTAAGAGGGATAATGGATGAGCACGTCCGTGAAACGTTATTTGGCCTCTGCAAGTTTTTCGACATCATCTCTAGGAAGTCGATTGGCGTGAATCATCTCGGGAGGCTACAGGAGGAGATCGTGGTGATACTATGCGAGCTTGAGGTCTACTTTCCGCCCGCATTCTTCGACATTATGGTGCATCTGTTGTTCCATGTCGTGGAGGACATCATCCAACTCGGGCCGATGTTCCTCCGCAGCATGATGGCGTTCGAAAGGATGAACGGACACATCAAAGGATACGTTCGCAATAGGTCCCGTCTAGATGGAAGCATAGCCAAGGGCTTTCTGGCCAAAGAGTGCATCTCTTTCTGCATGAATTATCTAGACATCGAGAACCATGTCAGTCTTCTCGTCAACAGGCACCTTGGCAAGCTCGACGGATCTGGTCACCGAGAGGGTCGTCGCATGCTGCATGCAGACTTCGATTTTCGACGCGCAGACTTTGATCGAGCAAACCTCATCGCGCTACAGCATTTAGAACAGGTCGATCCTTGGGTACAGAAGCACAAAAGGTTAATCGAGAAGAAGTACAGTGACCGGGCATACAAAGGACGCAGGGAGAAATAATCAAAGAGCACAACTCAGATTTCACGCGTTGGTTTAGGCAGACGCTCCTTGATAATACCCGCGATCGCATTCTTCTGACACGGAAAAGATCATATTCACCTTGTCTTGCAGGGACCGATGGAAAACCTGGTGACCTATCAGGCGTATGATATCAACGGCTACACATTCTACACAGAGGAAAAGGACAACAAGTGTGATTATCAGAACTCAGGCGTAACATCGGAATTCTACACCGATGACAATGTGAAGGAAAGATTCTACGGAAGAATTGAGGGGACTGTGGAGAAAAGGTGCCGATGTTCCGTGTCAGATGGGAAAAGATCGTCGAAAGAGATGACCAGTATTTCACAACCATGGTTATACCGGAAGCAGCCAAATCCAAGGCCGCCGGTGCGAACGTGGCCGGGAAAAATGAACCATGGGTACTAGCTACCAAAGTGGACCAATGTTTTTTCATTACCGACCCGACAAAGCCTAGTCGTGTTGTCGTGAGGAGAGGAAAAAGAAACATCATCGGAATGGATGGAGTCGCCAATGAGCAAGACTCCGACCAGTACGGCGATCCAAAGATTGAAGATCACGACGACTACGATGCAGCAACATACATCACAAGAAGAAAAAGGACAACCCTACCCAAAAAAGGTAGCCCGTTCAAAAGAAGAAAAATTAAAGTGCCGGGGCTAAATTATTCAACCGCGACAAAGAAGGGAAAAAAGATTGTAAAACGCTAGCTCAAAAAATATTGTAAAACGCGTGGTCGAAAAAGATTGTAATATTCATGGAAAAATTATTATGAAATTTAGTTATACTTTGAATCATATTTGTACCACTTTTATGACATCTATTATCACTTTTAGGCATTTTTGGAATATTTAAAAGTATTTAAAAAAACTAAACTTCTATGGAATATATCACCACTTTTGGGAATTTTTTGGAACATTTAAAAGTATTTTTGAAATAAAATAAAAAAAGGTGGGCACCAGGATTCGAACCTAGGTGCTCATAGATTGAGAATAGAGCTAAGGGCGGAACCAATGGGATAGGCTAGTGTAGTTGTTAGACAGTGGAGCTACATCCATCTTATACAGGCCGTGGAGAAGGAGGAGGCCGTGGAGCAGGAGCAGGAGCAGGAGGAGGCCCGCCGCCGCTCGAGGACGAGGCCCGCGCGCCAGCCATCGTCGTCCGCCCGCCCGCCATCGTTGTCCTCATCTCAGAGGCGAGCGTCGCCCCTCCCCTCTCTCCCTCTCTCTCCCTCTCTCCATATCTCTCCCTCTCTCCCCTCTCTCTGCAGGCCATGGTTAGGGTTCAGAGAAGTGAACGATTATCGTAGCATTTGCTCCTGTTCAGATTAGGCCAAGTTCAGATTAGGGTTCAGATTATCGTAGCATTTTCTCCTGTTGAATGGGTTCATATTAAGGTTCAGATTGTGCTGTCAACTTGAAAATTCCATGCAAACTACAGTAAAAAGATCAAACATTGTCGTTCACCAAACCCAAGCCAAGGGAAAACATGGTAATTAATTCAAATACTATCAATTGCAGCACTGAGTTACTACATATTTCCGCATTATCCTCGTTGTATGCAATCATGTATTGGTCCTCTACTTGCAACGTAATTAGCCAACAGAATGCACCTATAAATTATTATGTGGTTAACTCAATAGTATGCGGCTCCTACCGGAGTAAATGGACCCCCAACTACCAGCGCTCATCATGCTACCTGTGTCTAGAACCATAAAGGAATATCAAATGACAATAAAATAATGCGTCAACGAATAATTTAACTAAAGAATATAAAACAGAAGTGTATTTAGGAACTAGAGAACAATATAATGGATTTCATAGCTTACTCCTATTGAATAGTCCTTCCTACTGGAAACATTTCAATTGGAAACTCTCCCACTGTTTTGCCAAGAAAAAAGCTAGATTGGTGCCTGGTGAATCCAGATGATAAATGTAAATGCCCATTGCTTGATGTGGCTGGGCATGCTAGCTGATGCATTCTTAACCAATGTGTTTTCTATCTAGATGTTTCTGTGGTGAGTTTTTATGAATCACTCAATGTACTGATTTTTATTGCTTTATATATAAGATAAAACCACTAAAGCTAAGCAAATTACTGTAATCTGGGTAGTTCTTAGTGGCGCCTTAAGACCACTAAAGCTGAGCAAATTACTAGTTTATATTCCTAGCAAACAGGGAGGTTGTAGGTTTAGGCTTGTAGGTTTAGGCTTGATTTTTTTAGCAAACAGAGAGAAATATGATCCATGTTTGTGACCTCCTGGTGATGGTTTTAGTGTTGAATGGTATCCACACATATATAGCTCAAACAATGTGTATATACTGATGAAATGCTCCTGCTGAAATCCTAGTTATGCTGTATGGTTTTAGTACTGATCTTGGTGATGGTCTAGTAGTGCTGAAAAGGCACTACTACAAGCAATATGTTGCAGTGAATATATAAAATGAATATGTGATGAACCAAACGTGTGAATATGTGCTGAACCAAATATCCTGGTGATGGTTTTAGTGACGAAATGCTCCTGGTGGTGGTCTAGTAATAAGTACTTGATCAATTCCTTCATCAGAAGCATGCTGTCATATTTGCTATCATATAAACTTGTATTTGCTTGCTGTCATATTTATTGTCATATAAAATTGTATTTTCTTGCTGTCATCAATGACAGGTGATATAATCTGTGGTTATATAATTGTAGCACTTGAAATTGTGCTTGGGATTGTACGAAGCACTTTATTATGTCGTGTATGCAGGTTCTTGTATGAAATGAGTACCGATTTTTGCCGGAATGTTGATTAACTTTTGTTTCGGCAGAAATCGGGCACTCCTAGTTTAAGAAAATTAGGAAAGGGTCATGCCGTATTTTTCCGTGAATAAGGAGGACGAAGAGTATAGATCTAAGGGGATAGAAAACCCCTTTGCGAAATTCGAACCCGGGCAGGTTCGAACTTCATCAGAGCCCGTTACCATGTGGACCCAAAAACCAAACAACTCACCGCGGATCCTGCGGTGAAGGAATTAGAGGAAATTGTTGTAAGTAAGCTAATTACCGCGGATCAACTCGATTGCATTCTAATCGATGAAGTCTAGTTTCTAAACGATTCACTGTTACTTCTTCTGCAGGAGGAGGAAATTGTTGCTAGTCATGGATCCCAGGGTCCCTCATCCCAGGGGTCGACGGCGGCCACCCGGTGGGATAACCCTTTTAACAGGGTGATGAACCGGGCCAAGAAAATAGAGACAGTTACGAAGAAGCCGTCGTCGGCTGGCCGGCCTCGGGGGTAAGAATTGGGTGGATCATTTTGGTCCACCGCCGAGGACGCATGTGGCGCCGTTGGGAAGGAGCAAGGAGGAAAACCGCGAGGTTCAAGAACTTAAGGAAGAAGTGGCGCGGATCCCGCGGATCGTCCAAGACAACCTGGCAATGACCCTCACGTCCATCCTGCCTACCTTGGTGGAGTCAATAGCGAACTAGAGTGTGGGTGGTCGAGTAGGGCCGTGCATGATTCCAATCATGGTCAGCAGCCACTCGAACAACGCGGAGCCGACGAATCAGGCGAACTATGTGTTCGTGACTCCGCCCGCTAGCACCGCGGCGCCGCAAGTGTGGGTGACTCCCCCTGCCATCACCGTGGCACCGAACATGTTTGGTGGCCCCCCTACCATCGTCGCGGCGGCACCGGAGCTCCAAGCACCCTGTAGGGAGAATACACCGGCGGCTAGCACCGCGCCATCAAGCAGCCCCTCCATCTCTTGCACGCTCGTCGCCGTATGCGGTGCCTCGACATTATCCGATCTTGACGCCATCATGGTAAAAAAATTGCTTTACCGCCTTTCACGCCATCTATTACTCTTATGGCATCTCTGACGACGCCGTACATGTTTTCCGCAGACGGATGTTCCTTGCACTCTCTTATGCTACGTGAACAACGAGCTGAGGGATGTTGCCAAGGGTACCATCGTTCAACCCTTGCAGCGCACGTGCCACTCAAGGCCTATGCCAGATAGTGTGCACAGGGTTATAATTAGTCGGGTGCTAAGGAGCTGCGACGACCTGGAACCTCCCATTCAACCCCCAGGAGAATATGAAGAAGAGACGGCTGTCCTCAGAAGTTGCTTTGGCTTATTCTTGCAATGGCCAAAGAGCATGATCCGTTTGGGGACGGCGGGGGCCATCACGCCACATACAACAGCACCACTTGTCGTGCCAGCGACAAGCGGTGGCAAGGCCCCCTTACCACCCTCGTCGTCACCTCCACGCGGTGGGTCGGACGATCATGTTGATGATATGCACATGGCTCCGGATCCGGCCGAGGACGACAAAGACTGTAATGATCACTTCTTCAACACTCAGTTTAGCAACGAAGACCTAGCTGGTGGCCCCACAGAGAAACCCACTGTCACCAAGCGTCTGTTTGGTTCTCAGGAGATGCCTCCAGCTTGAGCCTTTATAGAGTCAGATGATACAACCAACCGGCCCTTTATTCTAAGCCCTGACACACTACATAGGGCGGCCGGTTCTCAGGTTGCGGTGCCTGCCCGCTCTCCAAAAGGAAAAAAGGGCAGGAAAAGAAAATCTAGCAGCTTGAGCCAGCCGGTGGCGTCAACTGCGAATCCGATCAGGTTTCGGGATGGGCCACCAAGACCCGAGGGTATTATGTGGAGGATTCATGTGGCGGATGAGCCCATGCTACCTAAGAATTTGTGGAGGCTCGCCAGTTTGGAACTTCAGAGTGTGCATGACGGCGTGCTGACGATAGAGAGACACCTTCTAGCAGAGAAAGATCCCTCGCACCCGGTATTCGTGGTTAAGGTGCCACCAAGGTTGGGCTTCGTCGAAAATTCCCCTACGGATCTGTTCTTCCTGCGGTTCGACAACATCTTCAATATGTTCCACCTATACCCGCTGCACTATACCATGGTCCGCCTATTTTCTCTCAGCCTGGCCATGTAGATCATTAGAGAGAACACACCGGGCATCGCTATAGTTGACCCCTACTACATGTGTGACGGCTGCTTGGGTTCCCCCGCTGAACGACGTATCGTGGCCTCGTACCTAAAAATAATCCTCGTGGCGAACAAGACAAAGGAATACATTCTCGTGCCTTACTTTCCCGAGTAAGTCGTTATTCACTCGCCACCGTCGATTGTCTTTATTAGATTATCATCATTCTTTTTCCAACACATTCCATTTGAATTTTTTGCGCAGAGATGAACACTGAACGCTCATCTCCTTATCGCCGAAGCATTCCCACGCCACGTATTTCGACTCGGGTAGTCTAGAAAAGAAGAAAAACTACGACAAGATCAAGGAGGTTCTGGATGATTCTCTCACTGGCTATGCCTCGACGGAAGGCACCACCTTCGTGCGTATGAAGGTCAAGTTCGGCAGGCACGTCTTCAACCACGTAACGGAGTTCCCCTGCGTTAAGCATCCGGAAAACAGTAAGAAGGAATCCTACTATGCACTCCATCATATGAGGGCGTTCCTACTTGACCAGCAGAATTCTACGCTGCTAGATCATCTCAAACAGTGGGCCAAAGCAAAGGCCAAGATCATTGATTCAGATATTAGACAAGAGATGTATCGCATCCAACAGCAGTTTGGGGCAATCATCTTTCGTGATGTCATGACTTCGGGGGGGGGGGGGGGTCTTCTACGGAGGAAATATCCCAAATAACCGTGACATAGAAGATCGCCTAGAGATGCAGGGTGACTATAGGAAGTTCATGGCGAGACAAGGCGTCCTCCCGTTCCCTAAGCTGAGCCAGAAGGCTTGATGTTGGCCTAGTTGTAGTTACAAACTATATATGACCTTTGTGTGTGTGTGGACAAGTGTACATGCTACTACTTATCTTATTAGGTTTATGAATCATCGCTTACTTCTTTTGCTTATTATTATTATATATCAATCAATGCTTGGTTTTTTTGCTTACTCTTTGGTCCTTTGCTCACTTTGGTCCTTCTTTTTTTCCTTACTTTATTAGTATTTTTTCGATAATAATGCCGATGATTGAAATGTCTTGGCACACTATATATGTGAATGTTCTACGACAGGATTGTGAGCCTTGTGATATGCACAAGTCCATGTGTTGTGCATCCTACTTGGCTTACAGTTCCATCATAGTATATTCCTGTGTCCAACGACCTATGTATATATATGAGGCATTCTTTTTTATTTACTTTGGTCTTTTTCGAGAATAATGCCAATGATTGAAATGTCGGGGCACACTATATATGTGAATGTGATACGACGGGATAGTTAGTCTTGTGATATGCACAGGTCCAGGTGTTGTGCATCCTGCGTGGCTAACTGTTCCGTCGTAGCATATTCCTGTGTCCAACGACCTAGCTAGTTATATATGAGGCATTCTTTTCGAGTTACTTTGGTATTTTTCGAGAATAATGCCGATGATTGAAATGTCGTGGCACACTATATATGTGAATGTGCTATGATGGGATTGTAAGCCTTGTGTTATGCACAAGTCCAGATGTTGTGCATCCTACTTGGCTTACGGTTCCATCATAGCATATTCCTGTGTCCAAGGACCTAGATAGTTATATATGAGGCATTCTTTTCGAGTTACTTTGGTCTTTTTCGAGAATAATGCCGATGACTGAAATGTCATTGCACACTATATATGTGAATGTGCTGCGATGGTATTGTATGCCTTGTGCTATGCACAAGTATAGGTGTTGTGCATCCTACTTGGCGTACAGTTCCATCGTAGCATATTCCTGTGTCCAACAACCTAGTTATATATGTGGCATTATTTTTGAGTTACTTTGGTCTTTCTCGAGAATGCCGATGATTGAAATGTCGTGGCACACTATATATGTGAATGTGATGCGATGGGATTGTCCGCCTTGTGCTATGCACAGGTCCAGGTGTTGTGCATCCTACTTGGCGGACGGTTCCATCGTAGCATATTCCTATGTCGAACAACCTAGTTATGCGGCATGCTTTTTGAGTTTGGTATTTTCGATTTAGGAGTACTTTCTATAAGTGTATCTTCATATCCGACTTTAATTATACATGTTTTTTTCAATCACCGGTTAATTATTATTGTCAACTTGTAGATGATGTGGTACGTCGTGTACAAGGGACGGGTTCCCGGAGTCTACGATGATTGGGAAGACTGTCGGAGACAGGTGCACCATTTCAGCGGCAATAGCTACAAAGGGTACAACACTATGGCGGAGGCGGAAGCTAGATACACGTGCTATCTAGCAGGAGTTAGGACGAGGAACCGGATGAAGACCTACACCTTCGTCGCGGTGATCATGCTTATCGTCTTTGGTTATTAATCCCGTGTTTGTGTGTAGCTAGTTTATATGTCTAGGCGAGCTTCCGAGCTCTAACTTGTTCGAGACACATGTATTCTCATGTCACCAACTACTTTGTAACTTGATCAAAACAACGTAACTTATACTATGTATCCATGTATGAGACTTATCTATATGTATTTGTTTCAATCTTGTTTTGGGAATTGTGTATTTATATATATATCTGTATATCTTATATATGTGTGTATATCTGCCTGTAATATTGTATATAATTTGTATTGTATATCATCTGGCTCTGAAATTAAAAAAAATACACCCGTGGCGCACATGACCTAGCTTTTGTGGCGCACGACAACTAAAGCGCACCTGCGCAGCTTAGTGGCGCACTGCAACGTGCGCCACAGAAGATCCAAAGTGTAGCGCCCCTGCCCACATAGCTGTGGCGCACTAGCAGGTGCGCTACGCCTATCTCGACATAACCGTGGCGCACCAGGCAGTGCGCCACGGCTAGGAGATAGCCGTAGCGCGAGGCCCATGGCGCACACCTAGTGCGCCACAAACGACCTATTTCCTAGTAGTGCACCGTGGGGCAAGAGGCGCTTCAGGCTCTTCTGTGGGCGAGGACCAGGATCTTCGTGGGAATCGGCAAAACCGTAGCCATCGGTCGCGTTCTCTTCTCCGGCAATGTTCTGATCGTCCCTCCCGATGAGTGCTGGATCCCGGCAAAGATGAACCCTACACGGTGTTCGATCGTTCTTATCGGAGACATCCACCTCTTCATTGGCGAAACCGACTCGGGCACTAGTTCCCTGGGAGTCGGAGGAGCATCAAGGCTTGCACGGACCTCCTACGGGCAGGATACGTTCGCGGAAGGATCGATGTCGGATATCTCTTCGGAGTTTGCCGGCAAAGATGAGAAAAATTCAAGGCCCACCCAAACCGACCCTGTGCGGGATATAGTGGTGGAAGATCGCTGCAAGTCCGCCTGCTTCTCCCGTGCGTCTGGACAGCGGAGATCCAAGTTCGTCGGCATGGTTACCATCTTCGATATGGCGCGTTGCGTTTAGAGAGAGGGCGAAAACCCCCGCGACTACCTTGACAGGTGGATCCGTATACGAGCCGATCTAGCCCACTACCCCAACGATGATGTTATGTATCACTTTGTGGAAGGATTGGACCAGGGAACGCTTCTCCGGCATTCTCTAAGGCTACAGCAGGCTTCAAGGCGTCTCACCTTCAAAATCATGGTAAACACCGTCAACAGCTACGCGGAGACCGAAGTGGCAGCCCAGGCGGATCTAGTGCTCATTGGCGGAGCACCGCCGCCTCAGCAGTAGCCTCTACCACCACCAGCCGCCATCGCCGCAGCAGCGCCACCACCTCCAGTCATCGTCGCTCCTGTCTCACCTCAACCTCCCGTCATCCAGGAAGTCCTGGCACCCTCCGACTCTATGATTGATGCGCTATGCGCCGACTTCAGCGCAGACTCAAAGGAGATAGATTTTAGTACAGAAGAACTAGACTCCGCCATGCAGGAGATGGAGTAGGAGTACACGTGCGACGAGCAAGCCAACAATGCCGTCACGTCTCGAGAGGTGTTCGTCACCATTGGGACAGCGATGGATGAAGATCAACCCGGACGAGCTCCGCCTACAACGCTAGAAAAGGGGAAGGGGCCACTTATTGCTGCTGACGATGATCGCGGAAAGGTCATGCCTCCTCCGCCTAATCCAGTGCAACAGTCGCAGGAACTCGGCACCAGCCCGAGCAACAACAACACCACACACTTGCCACCTCCAGAATCTACATCGGCTGCTGCCCAAGTTACTCCAGCTGATAGAGTGATGTACAGCAATCTCCTCGTTGAGCCACTGACCGTCGCTCATATTCGGAACGTGACTCAGCTTGATGAGAAACACCAGCAGGTGCTAGAGGAAGCGCAGGCCATCGCGGAGCAAGGCGCTAAACTAGATCGAGATCTGGTCAACACGTAGAAGTCCATAGAGAAATCTAGAGCAATGGAGGCCGAGTACAAGACTCTGCTGCAGCAGCAAAAGGCCAAGAAAGCTCTGGCTCGCATCATCAACGATCCTGGTGTACGGCGAAACCTAGGATGGGCTCCCTCGAAGCCGGCACAGGCCAAGCCATACATTGAAAGCGAAGGCAAGAAGGTGATGCCCACTCCACTCCTCAACCTCGTCGTCGCAAAGACCCTTCTGGAGCAGGATAGATCGCCCGAGGCAGTGGAACGGGTCTATGAACTAGTGGCCAAGGCGGTGAAACAGCAGGAAAAGGCTGGAGTCTGACCCAGCGTTTTGCCGATCTAGCCAGCACAAGGCGCCGTGGGACATATCTCCTCTTGATGTCGGGTCGCAGACGGGTTCATCAGAACAAAGACGGAGGGATGCGCGCAACAGGAAGGATGCTATCCCCATATCCTCCGACCACGGAGAAAAGGCCCGACCTCGTCGCACATCACCACCACCCCGGTCCCCCTGACATCACGAAGACCCCAATGCTCACTATCATGCGGATATGCCCCCGCCAAGGCAGTGCGGCATCGTCATCCGCGACAACACGGAGCAGACCCGTCATGACGGAGAGCGCAACCAAGGACACAAGAGCAGGTCGCATCATGACCCTCCGCGTCCGACAAGCAATCGCGACAGGCGTGAAGCGTCGCAAGAGGGCAATAGCAAGAAGGCTAACCCACTGCCGCCTCCGCCTCCGTCGCCACCTAGCAGTCACCATGGCGGAGAAGGCCCGCGTTATTCACGCAGCCCATCCCCTGTTGACAAGAATAAGAAGAACCTGGAGCCGTACGATGTACGTTCCCGGATCGATAAGATCCACGAGGCCCGGGAAGGACCAAACCTGGGACCACGTTGCTTTGAACCCGCAATATGGTCCGCAACTTATCCCAATGGTTTCCGGATTGACAAGACCATCAAGCCCTATGACGGCACCGCCAAGCCAGCCACATGGTTGCAGTACTACGGCAACACGGTGGAGATTGCCTGAGGTAACCCCAACGTTGTTGTCAAGTACCTCCCTTTAATGTTGGCAGGCACGGCCCGTCAATGGATCGACGACTTGCCGGAGAAATCCATCTGCAATTGGTTGGACATGCAAGAAGTGTTTACCAAGAACTTCGAGGGTACGTACAAGCGCCCCTGCACTGTTGGTGATCTATAGCGGTGCATGCAAGAGAAAGACGAGACATCTCGTGCCTACCTCTCCCGCTGGCTGGATATGAATAATTCCTACGCAGGAGTGCACGCTTAGACCGCCATGGCCGCCTTCATCGATGGGTTGGAAAGGGGCACGTTTCTCCAACATAAGCTGAAGAGCTTGCAGGACAATCACCATCTTGACTTGAACCAAATGATTCAGTTGGCTAGTGAGTTCGCAGCTGCCGACGACAATGCTCATGGCTCTCTACCGACAACGGCCGTTCCAACTCAAGCTCGGAGGAACAACAACACAAAGCGGAAAACCGCTCCAGAAGAAAAGCAATCTCCCGACATGGTCGCCATGACCTTTGCAGGACGAGGTGATGGCGTACAATATGGCCGAGGACGGGGAGCTGGTCGTGGGCAGCAACGAGGAAGTGAAACAACTTCGGCACCTCTCCGTGTTCCCCAAACATACGAAGAGTATTGTGATATTTCGTGCCTCGTACACCTCGATGCCACCGGCAAGGCCACCCATACCAATCAACACTGCAAGTTCGTCAACGACCTAAAGGAAGACCCGGAGTCCGGCTACAAGTGAAGTCGGAAGAACATACCGCAAGGCAAGGGCAAGGGAAAGAAGGAGGAGGAGGAGTCCAAGGATTCAAGTGACATGGACAAGTATATTGACCCCAAGCACGCCGCCAAGGGCCACGACAAGGGCAAGAACCCCTTCGTGAAGAAGGCGCCAGTCTACCACAATTTCCTTGGCACCCCCTCCGTCCGACAACAGAAGACCTCTATGAGGATCCTGATGGCTACTCTACCCCCTGTCCCCCAGTACCTGTGCTGGTCGGAGGTTCCAATTACTTGGGACATGACGGACCACCCAGACCTTATTCCTACGGAGAACTAGTACGCCATGGTCATCAACCTCTTGATTGATGGCGTGGAGTTCACCAAGTGTATGGTGGATAGTGGAAGCAGCATCAACATCATGTACCTGGATACACTGCAGAAGATGAACTTGACAGAGGCAAACCTAAGGCGGACCAACACCATCTTCCACGGCATAGTTCCTGGTCGGGAGGCTCGGTCCCTTGGGTGCATCACACTTCAGGTTGCCTTTGGCGATGTTAATAATTATCGCCAGGAGCGCATGACCTTTGAGGTGGTCCCCTTCAAGAGTGTGTACCACGTCATATTTGGCCGCGACATATTCCACACGTTTATGGCCAAGCTATACTTCGTCTACAACAAACTCAAGATACCCGGACCAAACGGTGTCATCACCCTATCCGGAAGCTTTACCAAGGCAAGGGACTGCAAAATTAATGAAGCAGCCTTTGCAGAAGCTGTCCTCTACAGCGAAGAATTCAAAGAGATCCAGAGCAAGGTCGATGACTCAGAGATGCCCGCGTCGAAGAAGCAGATCTCCGACTCCGCCCCTGCGTTCAAGGCCGCCATCGAGACCAAGCCGGTGGAACTTGTGGTAGGCGATGCCTCCAAGACCACCACCATTGGGACGAACCTGGATCCCAAATAGGAAAGCGCGCTCGTCGAGTTCCTCCGTGAGAACAGGGAAATCTTTGCCTGGCAACCTGCCGACATGAAATGTGTACATAGGGAACTTGCCGAGCATAGCTTAAACATTGATCCAAAATGCAAACCAGTGAAACAACCTCTACGACGCTTCGGAGACGAGAAGAGACGCGCCATTGGCAAAGAGATAGCTAGATTACTTAAGGCTAGATTTATCCGAGAAGTCCTTCACACCCGATGGGTGGCCAATCCTGTACTTGTCCCCAAAAAGGGAACCAAAGAATTTAGAATGTGTGTTGATTACACCGGCTTGAAGAAAGCATGTCCCAAAGATCCGTTTACTTTGCCTCGCATTGAGCAAATCATTGACTCGACGGCTGGCTTGGAACTTTTGTGTTTTCTCGATGCATACTCCGGATACCACCAGATCAAGATGAGGAAGTCAGACTAATTGGCCACTTCGTTCACCACCCCATACGACATGTTTTGCTATGTTATAATGCCCTTTGGGTTAAAAAACGTAGGTGCTACGTACCAGCGGACAATGCAACGTTGCCTTCACGACCAAATTGGTCGGAATGTTCACGCTTACATGGACGATATCGCGGTGATGTCCAAAAATTCAAATGACTTAATCTCCGACTTAAAAGAATCCTTTGATAATCTTCGAAAATACAATATGATGCTTAACCCTAAGAAGTGCTTCTTCGGGGTTCCAGCCGGCAAATTGTTGGCCTTCATCGTTTCCCAGCGTGGAATCAAGGTCAACCCGGAGAAAATCAAAGCCATCTTAAACATAAACCGTCCGACGTGCCTAAAGGACATTCAACGACTAAAAGGTTGTGTTGCAGCAGTTAGTCGGTTCGTCAGCCGACTTGGGGAGAAGGCCCTGCCGCTGTACAAGTTGCTGAAGAAGGCGGACAAATTCACGTGGACGGACGAAGCAGATGCAACATTGAAGCAGCTCAAGGAGATTCTTTCCTCAGCGCCCATCCTTGCAGCACCCGAGACTGGAGAACCCCTCTTAATCTACATGGAGGCAAACAACCGGGTAATCAGCATTGTCGTCGTGGTAGAGCGGAAGGAACCAGGCTATGAGCACGGAGTTCAACGACCAATTTACTATGTGAGCAAGGTCTTGACGGAGTCCAAGCAGCGTTACCCGCACTACCAGAAGATAGCTTATGAAGTATTCCTTGATTCTCGGAAGCTGAGGCATTACTTTTAGGAGCACCCAATCACAGTGGTGAGCAAGACTCCACTGTCCGACATTATCAACAACAGCGATGCTACGGGAAGGGTCGCGAAGTGGGGCATTGAACTTGCCGCCTTCAAGATCACCTACAAGAGACGCGACGTTATCAAGTCACAAGCCTTGGCGGATTTTATCGCAGATTGGACGGAGATGCCGGATGCTACTCCGTTGCTGGAACCAGAGTACTAGGTGATGCACTTTGACGGATCAAAGCTACTCCACGGCTCGGGGGCTTGTGTATTGCTACAGTCACCAACAGGAGATAAGCTACACTACGTTCTGCAAATCCACTTCGAGGCTACGAACAATATGGCGGAATATGAAGCACTCATTCACGGACTACGTGTAGCAAAGGATATTGGCATCAAGTGCATAGTTTGTTGTGGAGATTCCGACTTGGTTGCCCAGCAGGTGGCTGGCACCTGGAATGCACGGAACCCTATGATGGCGGCATATCGAGACGAAGTGGACGAGATAGCCAAGAGCTTCTTGGGATATGAAGTCAAGTATGTACCTAGGGAGCAAAACGAGGCGGCTGATCTGCTATCTAAGCTTGGATCATGGCGCAAACGAATTCCGGCAGGAGTTTTACTAGAGCATCTGCGGATACCATTCGTGAAGGGAGCCGGCATTGACAACCCAGATAGAGCTGACTCTTTCGTCCACATGGTGACAAAGGTCCCTCCGACATGGACAAAATCGTTCATGGAATATATCGAACACGGAATTTGCCCAACGACGAGGTCGAAAGACGTCAAATAGTACGACGAGCAAAGGGTTATACCATGTTCCTGCTAAAGAATTGCTCGTCGTACTATTTGACGTCTTTCGACCTCGTCGTTGGGCAATACCTTTCCCGACAACCACATGTTCCTGTTGTTTGTAAAGGTATTGCAGTCTAGGGGCTAGACATGGTGGGACCGTTACAAACGGCACCATGTGGGTTTACACATCTGCTAGTAGCAGTTGATAAATTCACTAACTGGATAGAAGCTAAACCCATTAGAAAGCTTGATGGGGCAACTGCCCTCAGGTTTGTCCAGGATCTAGTGGTGATATTTGGTCTCCCACATAGCATTATCACCGACAGACAGCAACTTGTCACTCAGAGAAGTGGAGGCTTATTGTTGGGAGAAGGGCATCCGACTTGATCTTGCATCCGTGGCACATCCACAATCAAATGGTCAGGTTGAGCGAGCCAATGGATTAATTTTGCAGAGGATAAAGCCACGTCTTGAGGCACCGCTACATACAGGAGCTGGAGCCTAGGCGGAAGAATTGCCATCTGTGCTGTGGAGTTTACGAACAACATCCAACAGATCCACCGGCTACACCCCTTATTTCATGGTATATGGAGCAGAAGCCATCCTACCTTCCGACATACTTCATGATGCACCAAGGATTTCCGCCTACGATGAAGATGACGCTGAAGAATCCAGACGCCTAGATGTGGACGTTCTCGAGGAGAGCGCATTTTGGCATGCCAAAGATCCGCCATCTACCAGCAGAAGCTACGTAGCTACCATAGTCGCCGCGTTCGGCATCGCTCATTTAAAGAGGGGGATTTGGTGCTCCGAGATAAGCAAAAGAAGTCACACAAATTATCCCCGCCATGGGAAGGACCGTTCATCATAATCAAGGTGCTACTCAATGGGTCTTACTACCTCGTTGACAATCGTGAACTGAAGGATAGACCCAACGAGGATCATAAGCGTAAGCGACGTGACCCGGATGATGACTACCCGGAGCTTGATCGGCCATGGAACATAGCACAGCTATGTCCTTTTTACACTTAGAATTTTTTATCTAACTGTGTACCTCTTATATGATCAATGAAATAAAGCTCTCTGGTTCACTCATATTTCTGAGTTTTTTACCTCCTTTAGTGTTCATTTTTGGATAATATAAAACCTTTATGCACAAGCTTTGTAATTGCACTTGTGAAAATTCCGCCTACGGGCGTTAACTTAAGTTTTCTGGTCTACACGTTCTTTGTCGTTTTTATGTGGATTCTAGAGTAGTGACTTTCGGCACGTATTGTCGGCGACTTTGTGCTTAGGTTATTGACGGTGCCAGTGGGCATCATCACCTGAGCGTATGGTTCCGACAACGAGTCTTCCGACTCATGAAAAGTCAAGCATAAAAACCAAAGTAATGGATAAGCCAACACTTGCTTAACATATATATACATGCTGGAAACTAGTTCTTAAGTAGCAGGACATACATCATTGTTTTCCGCCTTAAGTTAATACATAGTTTTTCCGCATCCGCATCAAAGATGAAACAAATATTACAAGTTGTTTTTCATTCCTTTGGCGTAGGCGACTTGGAAGCAGCGTCATCGGCAGCAGGAGAATCACCCTCAAAGTCGGCAATGTGAAGGGACTCAGAGGAGCTTTGTTTGCCGCCATCGATGGTATTCATCGGCACGAAGACGTTGACATCGACTAACTCGGAAACTATGGTGTCATAACCCGTGAGTGACGACAAGATGGACTCATGGTTTATCTCCTTGCCATCGTCATCCACGTCGGGTATGCCAGAGGTTACCATGTCGATGTCAACATCTTCATAGTGTGCCTTTACCATGCACAGCGACATCCTTGCACCGGTCCGTGCACATGAAGCGTTCCATCTTGTGATACGCTCGGGGGCTCGGCGCAGGATCTCCAAGTACTTCGCCATAGAGTCTGATGCCTTGATGTTGATCTGGAGGGGCTTGGCAATCTCTTTGGCTTGCGCGATGGCAGTGTTGATGAAGTTTTCGGCAAGAACCATGCATTTCTTTGCTGGAGGAGGCGCCCGAGTTAAACCAATAGGAGCTGCAAATTCCGACAAGGAGCACATGAGTTCAAAAATTCAAAGTATCCAACTTACAGAAATCCAAGACGGAGATTTACTTACTGAAGATGCTGGCCTCAGCCTGCCAGAGGGTATCCGCCAAGGAATCCCGTTCTTGTTGGAGGATCTTGTATGCCTCATGATGGCATAGATTATGCTCATCGGCAGCTTTATTCTGATCTTTTAAGATCGAGATCTCCTCCTTCAAGCGGTTGATCTCCTCGGTGGAGGAGTCCTGCAGGACTTTCATTTACTCCTCATGCATTTTCAGCATGTCCTTCCTCTCCTGCTTAAGGATCTTATTCTCGCTATCCAGCTCTTGAATGTGCTTGGATTGCTCGACAATGTCCTTAGCCTTGGCAATGGTTTCTGCAAGTCGGAGAAAGTAAAGTACACAGTAATTACTCAAAGAATAGACAAGTTCAAGTCGGAATACGAAAAAGCAAGGAAAAACAGACGCTTGCTCTAGATGATCTGTTCCTTCAAGAAGGAAGTTTTACCCTTTTCGGCTTCCAGGTCTGCGTGCATCTTTTGATACTTGTCATTGGCCATGCCCCTCTGAGCATTCTCGTTCTATGGAAAAAAGAAGAATTAAACGTTGTTTGGTCTACTTGGAGCATCTAGCCGGAAACTTTCCACCTAGACGCTCGAGGGATACAACGAGAGTTTTTAACTTGGCAATATGCTTAGTCTATCTTTAAGCATCTAGTCGGAACTAATTCAGTTTTCGATTAGAAGCTTGGGGGCTACAGTATAAAGTTTTTTGACTCATATGTATTCTTAGGTTTTCTTTAAAGAATCTAGTCGGAATAATTCAGTTATAACTAGAGGCTTGGGGGATAAAGTATTGAAATTAATAAACATTGCGTATGCTACTATTAAAGCATCTAGTCGGAATATTTCATTCCACCTATATGCTTGGGGGCTACAGTGAGAAGTTTTCTAGCTTAGTCACTCTTAGAGCATCTAGACGCAAAGACCTATGGTTTTCTGTCTAAATCCTCGGGGGCTACAGTGTGATACTCATATGAAATGCAAAAGGAAAATAAAAATTACAAGTGCAATGATCTTGAGGTTGGTAGCACTCTCGGCCAGCAGCTTGCCAAAGGATACGCTGTTTCTTTGCAAGATCTCTGCTTTTCGGAGGAGCTCCTCTAGACCGCATGTCGAAGATGTCGGCGCCGCACCAGGAACCAGAGCAGTGCTACCCGGTGTGAGTACCTGATATACTATCTTAGGATACTCTATGGTTTTCTTGGGCGCGGGGGCGCCACCTTCGGCAGAAGTACCGTCTTCCACCACCGCCTTACCGCTACCGATGGCATCCTTAGCCGGAGCTTCAGCCATTTGGTGTGCGGCACTCTCTTGTGTCGTCTGCTCATCGACAACAGCAATCTCGATAGAGGCACCTGAGTCCACTTCCATGGAGGAAGGGCTAGATGCTTCCTTAGCTTGTGAGCTTGTCGGAGCGGAGGAAGGCTTGACGCTGGGAGTGATAGGGGCGATGGCGGGAGATGCATCGCGATGCAGCATGTCCTTAATGGTTCTAGAAGCCCTCGATGTTTTGGAGGTCTTCTTCAGGCTGGTCATGGCTTTCTTCCTGAAACATGCAAAATGCATAAGTACGGGAATAAGACAGAAAAATAGACAATGTCAGAGAGAAAGAAACTTACACAAGTGGGGGTGCTTTGGCAAAGGGGATCCAAATAATCTTTCTTTTCTCTGCCTCCAGGGCGGCGGTAGTCTTTTTGGAGGATCCACCCTCCGTCAGCAGCATCAGAGGTGGAGCTGTTCCGCTTTCGCGCCAATGGAGCATCGTCGTCGGACATGACCTTGACTTCCTTCATCTTTGGATCATAGATTTGAGGAGCCATGCTGTCCTCATCTATGTCGCTAAGATGTTAAGTGAGAAATTATCGTGTTAGACAAGATGGCAGTGGCTAGACGGAAGAACTGGAGTATATGTCATACACGGAAAAGATACAGTTACCTTTGGGCACTTGCTCTCTACGAACATGTCGAAGGTGATGGTGAAGCCACGCTTCTTATCCTTCACCTGACGATGTCCTTGAGGCGAAGCTTGACAGAGTCGCTCGAGAAGTTTTCCACGGAGATGCGGAGTCTATCCCTTCTATTGTTGGTATACTCGTGCATCAGCTTCACGTGGTGCTGCAGAGGCTGGATTCGCCTGATGAACCAGCACATGGCTAGGTCCAAGCCGGTCAAACCTGTCTCTATGAACCACTCTATCAGCCTTATGGCGCGGGAGGCTTAGGTGTCGGAAGGAAGGGAGGCATTGGATCTCCATGTCGAGGCTTCGGTGGCGGCTCCATCGACGAAGTCCGGGTATGTAACTTCTCGGCTGGCTAGAGGTATATATGGGCCGTAGAAGTAAGTACGCTGCCAGTTCTTGCAGGACTCGTGGCTGACGATGTCGGGGAACCGCCGGCCAGGACGGATCTTGAAGCTTATGGTGACACAATTTCTAAGTTCATCCTTGTTGGCTCCGGCTTCACGTTTGACAGTGAAGAAATACACAAAGAGATCTAGCCTAGGCCTAATCACTAGGTAACCCTCGCAAAGCGCCGCGTAGTTGCTAAGTGCTAGGATACTGTTGGGAGAAAGGTTTTGGGGCTCTACTCGATAGTGGTTCAAGACGACAAGGAAGAAGTTAGAGATGGGCAGGGAGACGCCGCGTACCAATTGTGCTTTGAGCTACACCTTTTCTCCGGCTTGGGGAGAAGGTGTGACCTCGCCGGCCGGCGCCGCCCGCCAGGTGAGCCCCTCCGTCGCGGGGAGGTATCCCTCGATGATCAGCTCCTTGATGTCGTGGTCCATGATGTCCGAACCGCGCCAATCTCCCTTGTGAGAATCATTGTCCTCCTCCAGCAGCTCCAGCGCCACTGGATTGTGGTCGCCGCCGGTGGTCTCGACCACCGCAGAGACGAGGATGACCAGGCCCTCTAGGGGCACGACGACGGAGCTCACCGGCTTCGCCGCGGCTTCGCCGCGGCTTCGCCCGCCGCCGCCATCGAGGGAGAAGAGCTGCTGCTGTCCATTGCGTGTGTTTGGGGGTCGCTGGCGAGATTGGGGGTTAGGGTTTTTAGCAATATTGCGCGGAGATCTCGAGGAGGCGCTCGCTGGAGGAAGAATACAATGCAAGGAGAGAACGAGGTGAAAAGTAAAAATTCCACCGCAGTTACTATTTTTTATCTCCAGCATCAAGATTCGTGCAGCGTGATCGGACGGTTGCCACGTAGACGACGTGTGTGCGGACGTGCGCAGCAATTTCGCCACGTCTCCAACCGTCACCGCCAACGGTTCGTATCGCTCGCGTGGGAAAATCGGACATGATTGCGTTCTCTGCATATGTGATTTATGAGGCGTTGCTGACCTATGTTTGCGTCACCCTATCTGTCATAGGTAGATGAACCGTCACATCAGAAGATTCCGGCATGGACGGATCCAGTCCTGCTACAGAAGAGTACAATGGAAGATTCAGCAATTCTCTGGCTTAAAGTTGAAGACGGAGAAGACCTTGCAGGGTTCTTTGGGAGGACTACAAGATATTGCTTGAAGATTTACCGACATCCATCTAGACGGAGCATTCAACGTGAAGAGGCAAAACGGCACAAGATCTCGGAGTTCTCCGGGGGCTACTATTGGGGATATGCTATATGGGTATCCTCATAGCATGTCTCCTATCCAGATAACCCAGGTGGCCCACAGTTGGTAGCATGGACCATGGCCCATGGCCTGCTGGGTGGCCCAGTTAGATGGATCCAGAAGGGAGTCCCATGCCGGATAAAGGAAGTCTACAGTTGGAGTCACCGACATACTCGGAGCCTTGGAGTACAAGACACGCAAGACTAGTAATAGACGGTGTAGGAATCTGTAACCTGTCCGGCTAGGAATTTTCCCTGTAACCCTAGGACATGGCGACTATATAAGTCGGGCCTATGGGAGCCTTTAGAACACAAGAACTTAGACTCTCAAGTCACCTCGCACAGCGAATCAATCCCTGTAACTCGGCGTGTGGCCATTATAATGATTCATAGCAGGAGTAAGATTCCGCCACCGTTGTGGGACCTGAACCTGGGTAAGCTGTGTTACCTCGTACCCGTCAACCGTCCGCCTTCCCCCACGTCTCTAAACACGCACTGTGAGGACCCCTCCATGGCGTACTCGTCGGCAATACCATGACACATGAGATCATACTAATCACCATCAATCGAGGGATACTTTGATAACATCAAACACCACTTCGTAACTGGGTGGTTATAAAGGTGACATTGAGTGTTCGGAAGGTATGTGTTGAGGCACATGGATCAACAGTGGAATTTTTCCATCCATATGACCGATAGAGATACTCTGGGCCCTCTCAGTCGAATGTCATCCAATTATATTGCAAGCATGTGACTGGCTCACGAGGGATCGCATATCACATGAACGAGAAAATAGTACTTATCGGTAACAAGTTTGAACTAGGTATCCAGAGATACTGACGATCACACCTCAGATAAGTATTATATCGCGAGACAAAGGGAAATTGGTATCATATGTAAATGGTTCATTCGATCATGAAGTAATCGTAGAAATATGTGGGAGCCATATGAATTTCCAGATTCCTCTATTGGTTATTGACCGGAGAAGTGTCTCGGTCATGTCTGCATAATTCATGAAACGTAGGGAGACACGCTTAAGGATTCGATGTTGTTTAGTATTTATGGAATGTGAGTAAGTGAACCGAATGTTGTTCGGAGTCTCGGATGGGATTCGGGATTTCACGAGGATATCCGAAATGGTCTAGAGAATAAGATTCATATCAGGAAAGCCCAATTCCGGAGTTCGGGAATGTTTCTGGTGTTTTCATCGGAATGATCTAGAAGGGTCTAAAGGTTCACAGAACCGGAAGGGGAAGGATACATGAATGTGTCATGACAAAGTGGAATGGTTGCATCATGTCCTAGGTCGAAGGGCTGTGCAAAATAAAAGAGAGAAATCAAACTCCAAAACTGAAAGTCAAAAGGCAAGTTTGAAAAGTCAAACTGGGACAATGTTTCCTAGTGGAGGGAGGAGAGGAAACCTCCTCTCCCTCCACCACGCGCCAAGGAGGAGAGAGAGTTGGGAAAGAATTCGACCTCCCCTCCCCTAGCCGCCCCTCCCTCTCATAAATAGAGGGGAGGGGCTGCCCCTCCACCACAACTCCACACCTCTGAACTCTAGCCCCGCCTAGCCGGAGCCGCCTAGCCGTCGCCCAGCGCCGCTGTCGCCGCCCTAACCGCCACCGACCCCACCTCCTCCTCTTAGGCCTCTAAACCCTAGACGCCGAGGAACCCCTCTACTCCACCTACCCGCTCTGGCTTAAGGCGAAGCCCTGTGGGATCTTCCCTCTAATCTTCGACACCACGCCGTCCTGCTTCCGGATTCATGAGGAGAGAGCTACAACTTCTGCTGCCTGATGGAACAAGGGAGAGGAAGGTATTCATTGAGTACCGAACGTGTGACCGACTACGGAAGCTCTTTCGGAACGCGGCGCCGGAAGGATCGTCTACGGGATCTTGAGATCGACAAGTGAATGACTACATCACCCACGATAATCTGATCCCATTAATCGCTTTGGAATCTTCGAAGGTGAGTACTCTATCGAATCGTTCCTACAATCTAGTAGATAGATCTTGCCTTGTGTGTGTTCATGCGGTAGATTTTTTTTGTTTTCCATGCTACGAACCCCTACAGTGGTATCAGAGTCGTGTTTATATGTAGATCTGTTGCACGAGTAGAACACAATGGTCATTGTGAGCGTCAATGCTTTTGTTATTGATTGCTTCTTGTGTACTTTGCATCTTGCGGGATGGTGGGATGAAGCAGCCCGGGCTAACCTTACATGACATCGTTCATGAGACTTGCTCCATGCTCGACATGGAACTTGTATTGCATAAGTGGCTTTGCCGGTGTCTGTCTCTCCCAACATAGTGAAGATTCAATTTATAACAGGTGATTGACAATACTAGTATCAACGTTGTGGTTCTTGTTCGTAAGTTAGAATGACACTAATTGAAAGCCCCAAACCACGTAAAACATGTAAAGAAAATTAGAGACGTCTAACTTTGTTTTCCAGGGGTGTGATGTGATGTGATATGGCCATGATTGTGTTAATATATGATGTATGCAATGATCCTTATTATAAGTTAGGAACCGGCAGGAGTCTTATGGTTGTCTTTTAAATTTCGTTAAGACCTGTGTGTCTATTATTCAAAGTAGTTGTAATAGTTGATGTTGGTGGACGACAACCATAGATCAGTGCCTGTCAGGACATCGCGGTCGCTGACGCTGCCGGCGGAGGAAGAAGCAGGAGCTCCGAGTGGCTCAGATCTATAGGGGAAAACTAAGCTAGGGAAAACAGTAAAGGAGATAATTTTTTTTTTCAATTGCTTGCCACCCTTCCACCCTCTCCTGCCCTTTTATACCGAAAAGGCAGGACCACGCAAGTTTATAAGCTAGAGTTCAAAGATTTTTTATTACAACTTAATTAATACAAAAATGGTCCTTAAAGCCCAGATGGAATGGTATCTCTGCAGTGGATTCAACGCTGGGCCTGACAATTCCCCCCTTGAGACAATACCTCAGGGTTTGAACAAAGGAAAAGTCGCTCGAATGAATGCAGCGTCTTCCCAGGTGGCTTCCTCTGGCGACATAGTGTCCCAATCTATCATCCATTGTGGAACAGTAACATCATAGGTACTTGCATTGCGAGGCACCTGACGACGATCAAGGATGGCAAGCGGGCAAGTTTTGATTTTACCTTGAGGAGTTACCAGCGGTAGAGTAGCATTTGGAATTGCCAAGGGACCCAGGTGCTTCTTTAACTGGCTGACCTGGAAGACATCATGAAGAAGTGTTCCAGCTGGTAATTGCAATTTGTATGCTCGACTTCCCACACATTGTAACACTTTGAAAGGTCCATACCACTTGGATGCTAATTTCAGGGGGTTTCCTCTGCCCAGAGCGTGTTCCCTATGATTCTACATTTTGAGGTAAACCATGTCTCCCAGTTCGAATGAGCACTCTGTCCTGTGTTTATCTGCATATTTCTTCATGGAAGATTGTGCCTTAGCCATTTTTCTCTATAGTGTTGTCAGCATTGCTTATTTTTCTTGTAGTGTGGACTGGGCTTCAGCCGAAATTGTGTCGGAGATTGCCAGTTCTGAAAATGGTGGTGGTGGATATTCATATAGAGCTTGGAATGGTGACATCTTAATGGCAGTGTGATAGCATCTGTTGTACCACCACTCAGCTGTGGGAATCCAGTCACTCCATTTTTTTGGTTCAGAGAAAGCCATGCATCTGAGATATTGTTCCAATCACTGGTTGATTCTTTCAGTTTGGCCATCTGTCTCCGGGTGATAGGCTGTGGTGAAATGCAAGGATACTTTCATGGCAGAGAAGATTTCCTGTCATACTTTGCTTGTGAATATGGTGTCTCTGTTAGTTTTGATGATTGTAGGGGGGCCATGCAGCTTGAAGATGTTATCCATGAAAAGGTTAGCTACCTTTTGAGCTGTGTAGGGGTGAGACAGAGGGATGAAATGAGCATATTTAGTGATTCTGTCCACAATCACTAATATGAAATCCTTCCCTTTGGATTTAGGGAGGCCTTCAATAAAATCCATGCTGATTTCTAACCACTTTGCCTTAGGGATTGGAAGAGGATCCAGAAGTACAGGGTATGGAATTTTTCCAGCCTTAGATATTTGACATGTGGGACATTGGGCCACCCTTGCTTCAATGTACTCTTTCAATTTTGGCCAGAAGAATAGTTGCTTAATCCTGTGATAAGTAACCCTTGCTCCTGAGTGACCTCCAATTGGTGATGAGTGGAGAGAATGGAAGACCTTTTCTCTGAGGTCAGTTCTAGACCCAATGTATATTCTTCCCTTGAATCTGAGAACACCAGATTTGACAGAGAAATTTGTGTGCGCTGAACTATCCAAGATCAAATCTTGTAGAAGCTTGGTACAGTGCTCATCAGATATATAGGAGGAAGTTATGTCTTGAGTCCAAGAGGGAATAGCAATTGTTGTTGCTACACAAGAGTCACTAGATTGTGTGGGTTCCCCTGCCTGATATTGTCTAGATAAGCCATCTGCAACCTTGTTCTCAATGCCTTTTTTGTATTTAATGTGGAAATAAAACTCCAATAATTTAAGCATCAGCTTATGTTGTATGCCTTCTAAATTTTTTTGTCTTGCCAAGTACTTGAGACTGGATTGGTCTGTTTTGATAATCAGTTTATTCCCCAAAAAATAATGTCTCGATTTCTTCAAAGCTTCCAATATGGCCATGGCTTCTTTCTCATAAATTGACTTAGCAATAGTGTTCGGACCCAAGCTTTTGCCGAAGAATGCTATGGGCTTAGATTGCTGCATAAGGACTGCCGCCAGACCTATAGTACAGGCATCTGTTTCCAGAGTGAAAGGGAGGGAGAAATCAGGTAGTGCTAGCACAGGAGGTTTTGACATTACCGATTTCAAGCATTCAAAAGCCTCTTGTTATTCTGGGCCCCAGTGGAATGAGTTCTTCTTAAGGACTGCATGTAAGGGTTGGCATATCTAGGCATATTTGGGTATAAACCTCCTGTAGTATCCTGTCAAACCCAGGAACCCTCTCAGTTTGGTGACAGAAACTGGTGTCTTCCATTTGAGGATGTCTTGAATTTTAGTAGGGTCTGTTTGCACTCCAGAGCTAGAGATGATGTGACCCAAATATTCTAGTTGGGGCTGGGAAAATCTACATTTGGTCAGTTTAGCCTTCAACTCATCTGTCCTGGAGATTGTCATTACTGCCTTCAAATGTTGCACATGTTCATTAAGATATTTATTATAGACTAGAATGTCATCAAAGAAAACCAATACAAACTTTCTCAGGTATGGTGAGAAGATGCTGTTCATTAGTTCCTGGAATGTAGCCGGGGCATTACATAGTCCAAAAGGCATCAGTAAGTATTCATAGTGGCCTAGGTGGGTAGAAAATGTCGTCTTATGGATATCTTCATCTTTCATCCTTATTTGGTGGTACCCTGACCTGAGGTCAAACTTGGAAAATATGATGGCCCCATTCAACTCATCTAGCAAATCCTCTATAACTGGAATTGGAAATTTGTTCTTGACTGTGAGTTCATTGAGTCCTCAAAAATCCACACAGAGCCTCCAAGATTTGTCCTTTTTCCTGACTAGGATAGCCAGAGATGAAAAAGGACTTTTACTAGGTCTGATTTCAGAGTTTTGCAGCATTTGTTTGATGAGTAACTCAATAGAATTCTTTTTACTATGAGACATTCTATATGGACGTATGTTGGGGGGTTTTGCATCAGGGAGCAGGGGAATGTGGTGGCCACAATCTCCGTGTGGTGGTAGCCCAGAAGGTTCTTGGAAGATATCCTGAAATTGGTGGAGTACATTGGCAATTTCATCTGGAACTGGTGGGTGCTCCTCAGGTTCAGCTGCTTCCTTGTCATCATTAGCCCCAAAGAGGATATAACCTTGGGCTCCTTTGTCAATTAATTTGCTGCATTCTTCTGAGGATATGAGAAGTTTATCTTTGGGGAACAAGTGGTCCTTGAATGTATGGAGTTTGCCCTTTATCCCCATTGTGAGCTGTCTGCCGACAAAATCAAAAGTCACTGGGTTATGGAGCTTAAACCAGTTGACACCCAAAATAATGTCTGAACCTTGGAGTTCCAGAATTCTGAAATCTGTTGTGAATTTTTGCCCCTGAATTGAAAAGGTGCAGTTATATGCAATGGCAGTAGAAGAGAGGATTCCACCACCAGCTACTTTTACTTCTCTCTTCTTGGACCCTTGCATTGGTATCTTATGTTTAAGAGCAAACTGGAGGTCCATGAAGGTGTTGGTACTTCCAGTATCTGCCAAAGCAATTGCAGTTGTATTGTTCAAGGATAGGAGCAGGGAGATTGTGGAATCAGTAGGACACCCATTGTATGCAGCAGCTGAAACATTGAGAAAATTGTCTTGTGTTGTTTTTGTAGTCTGAGCTGTTGTAGGAGTAGATGGAGCATCAGGAATGGCCAGTAATTTCTGGACTTCTTCTTCTTCCAGTGGCTCATTGTCGTTTCCTTGCATTTCAATGTTGTTCAGAGCTCTGAGCATTTGTGTCCCAGAGACCAGTTTTTAGGATAGTACCAGCATTTTCTTGGTTGAGTATTGCGGGGTCTAGTGTCTCTGGATATTGCAGGTCTGTTCACCTGGACAGGGAGAGGTCGTTGGTTTGGGGTTGCCACAGTAGGCTTCTTGTTGGTGGATAAGTATGCTTTCTCATACTACCTCACATACCAATACGCAGACAGTAAGGTAGTGGGTTTTTGGCATTGAACAGTATGCTTGATGCCTTCCTTCAGTCCACTAATGAAACGATCAACGAAGAAATCTTGTGGGAGGTAGTTCCTTTCCCTCTTCATTTGAGTCATCTAGGTTTCATAGAGATCAATATAGGCATTTACAGAGGAAACTTGTTTCAGTAATTGCAGTTGATCCATGGGATCATGAGAGACGTTGTCTGGGAATCTTTCAATCAAAATTTTGCTCAGAGTATGCCAAGACATAGTCTGCAATTGTAGGCCAGCACTATTGATCCATGTTTTTGCTTGTCCTCTTATGTGAGCTAATCCCCATTTCACTATGTTTTTAGGGGGAATGCTGAACAACTCGAAAATGTCTTCACATTCTAGTAGCCAAGCTCTTGGGTTCTCTCCTGTGAATAAGGGTAATTCCACATGTGGTGTTCTTAGTTGCACTTCATGGTTGGCAGGATTGTGATGTAGGTGACCAGCTTGTCGGTTGTGGTCTTGGTGGTGCTTGTCCATCATAGGGGGAGCTGTGTTTTGCTGTTTCTTACCCTGGTACTGGCATTGGTGTTGACAGCTAGTTTCCTGTGGACTGGCCTGGGGGTAGTAAGTGATGAGTTGGTTTGAAGCTCGTGGGTAGTATTGTTGGGTGTGGCTTGGTTGGGAGTTGTGAGGGCTGATTTGGTTGAATTGGTATGAAGGTGGTGGCTGGAAGTGAGAAGAGGTGTTTTGTGTCATAGGAATGAAATTTTGGTAGGATTGGCTTTGGTTTTGGTTGTTCTGGAAGAGGGGTGAATGGGGTTGGTACATGGATGGATTGGTGGTTGGGTTAGTGTACTGGTGGTACTGGTCTGATTGGTTCGGCGGTGAGTATTGCATATGAGTTGTGACTCGACAACCTGTTTTAGTGTATATAGGGTGTTGTTGTGTGGTTTGGCTGAAAGGTTGGGAGTTTGGTGGTTAATCTGGGTTTGGGAGTTTATCTGGTGGTACCTGTCCAAATTTGGGAGGGATATTGCCATGGGTGGGCGTTGGGGTGGGCTGAGGAGTAGTGGTTTCAGGGATTGGTGACAGGTTTTGTTGGTTGGGGGTTGGGGGTGTGGAAAAGTTGGGGTTTTGGTTCATGGGCTGTGATGGAACTGCCGAGCTCCTATTATCAGACACTACGAAACGCGAGAAATTTGCGGCCATGTTAGACATCATCTCAGTCATGCAAACCATCTCACCTTGGAGCGAGTTGATGGCAACTGTAGACTCTGTTTGCTGACGATGTAGAGCCGCAGCGGCGTCCGCTTGGTGGCGGTCCAGACGGCGCGCGATGTGACAGATCTCCCGAGGTAGGTTCTTCTGTTGGTGTTCCTCACCACATTCATCATAAGTAGTGAAGGGAGACGAGGCCGAGATGTCACTGGCAGCACCGGTGTGCTCGCGGGAGGAAGAACGTGATCCGGCACCTTTGGGCATGGTAGCGATGAGGGATTTTACTGCCTGTTCAAGATGACCAGGGAACCTCGGGGTTCGGAGCGGGCGGAATTTAGGGAGGGTTGGGAGGGAAGCCGGATCGAAGAGTGGAGTGAGGGTGGGAATTTGGGGGTGAAGGGAGGGAGCTATCGATCTTTCTCTGATACCACCTTGTTAGGACCTCGCGGTCGCTGACGCTGCCGGCGAAGGAGGAAGAAGGAGGAGCTCCGAGTGGCTCAAATCTATAGGGGAAAACTAAGCTAGGGAAAACAGTAAAGGAGATAATTTTGGTTTTTTCATTGCATGCCACCCTTCCACCCTCTCCTGCCCTTTTATACCGAAAAGGCAGGACCACGCAAGTTTACAAGCTAGAGTTCAAAGATTGTCTATTACAACTTAGTTAATACAAAAATGGTCCTTAAGCCCAGATGGAACAGTATCACTGCAGTGGATGCAACGCTGGGCCTACAGTGCCATTGACCTTGACGCCAGATGATGGAGATAATGTTTGTGCCTGAATATGGAGATCGGAAGCACAAGAAGAAAGGCCATATCATATCACATATTTTGAATTGCATGTGATGTTAATGCTTTTATGCATCTTGTATTGCTTAGATCACGGCGGTAGCATTATAAGATGATCCCTCTCACAAAATTATCAAGTAAAGTGTTCACCCTTAGTTAGCATCGTTACCAAGACTAGTCGTTTCGAACCACCACGTGATGATCAGGTGTTATAGAATCAATATGTGCATACAACAGGAGAAAGCCAGATTTTCTCATGCAGAAACTAAGGTTAATATTGACGAGCCTAGCATGTACAGACATGGTCCCAGAACACGGAACACCGAAAGGTAAAGCATGAGTCATATAGTAGATATGATGAACATGTTGATTGTTCGCCTTTGAAACTACATTATGTCTTGTGATGATCGGACTTGATGTAGTGGATTTGGTTCGTGTGATCACTAAAACAATGTGAGGGATATTGTTTTGAGTGGGAGTTCACCTAGATTAATTTAAGTATCAATTAGAACTCAATTTGTCATAAATTTAGTCTAAACTATTGCAAATATGTTGTAGATCAATGGCGGCCCCTACCATCAATTTTAATGCGTTCCTACAGAAATAAAAGTTGAAAAACAATGGAAGTAACTTCGCAGATTGGTTCCACAATTTGAGGATTGTCCTTAATGGTGGTCAGTTCACCTATGTGTTGGATGCACCGCTAGGTGACCCACCTGCAGCTGATGCTACCGATGAGGTGAAAAATGTTTACCTTACATAGAAGAATCAATACTCCATAGTTCAGTGTGCCATCTTGTATGGTTTGGAATCGGAGCTTCAGAAAAGTTTTAAGAAATTTTACCCACGTGATATTGTCCGTGAACTCAGAATGATATTTGAGGCTCATGCGGCAGTTGAGAGTTATGAGGCTTCTAAAAATTTCTTTAACTGCAAGATGGAAGAGGGCAGCTGCGTCAGTGAGCATGTGCTTAAGATGTCTGCGAACGCCAATAATCTCTAGAGCTTGAGGATAGTGATTCCTAATGCTTTAGGGATACACCGTGTACTCCAATCACTAGCACCAAGTTACAAGAACTTTGTGATGAACTACAACATGCAACTCATGGACAAGTCGTTACCTGAACTCTTCTCCATATTGAAGTCTACGGAAGTGGAGATCAAGAAAGAGCACTAAGTGTTCATGGTCTATAATACCACCAATTTCAAGAAGCAAAGCAAGCCTAAGAAAAAGGGTAACTTCAAGAAGGGCGGCAAGAAAGCTGTCGCGCCTATAGATAAGAAGACCAAGGCTAGTCCTAAGCCTGATACAGAGTGCTTTCACTGCAAGGGAAAAGGTCATTGGAAGCAGAAATTCCCCAAGTACTTGGTGGATCTGAAGAACGGCAACATCAAGAAGAAAGGTATATCCGATATACATGTTATTGATGTGTATCTTTCTAGTAATTGTAGTAGTGCCTGGGTATTTGATACTGGTTCGGTTGCTCATATTTGTAACTCGAAACAGGTTCTGCAGAATAGACGGAGACTAGCGAAAGACGAGGTGATGATGCACGTTGCAAACGGATCAAAGGTTGATGTGGTTGCGGTCGGCATGCTCCCTCTTCATCTACCACTGGGATTAGTTTTATACTTAAATAATTGTTATTTGGTGCCTGCGTTGAGCATGAACATTATATCCAGATCATGTTTATTGCAAGATGGTTACTTGTTTAAGTCTGAGAATAATGGTTGTTCGATTTATATGAGTAATATATTTTATGGTCACAAACCTTTGATAGATGGTCTATTTTTATTGAATCTCGATTGTAGTGATACACATGTTCATAATATATAAGCTAAACGTTTGAAATTGAATGATAATTCTACATACATGTGGCACTGTCGTCTTGGTCACATTGGAGTGTAGCGTATGAAGAAACTCCATTCTGATGGACTTCATGAATCACTTGAAAGATGCGAAGCATGTCTAATGGGATAAATGACTAAGACTCCATTTTCTGGTATGATGGAGCGATCTATAGACTTATTGGAAATCATACATACCGATGTGTGTGGCCCGATGAGTGTGGCATCGCGCGGTGGTTATCGTTATATTCTTACTTTCATGGATAACTTGAGTAGATATGGGTATATATATTTCATGAAACATAAGTCTAAAACTTTCGAGAAGTTTAAGGAATTTCAAAGTGAAGTAGTGAATCAACATGACAAGAAGATTAAATTTTTACGATCTGATCGTGGAGGTGAATATCTAATTTACGAGTTTGGCGAGCATTTGAAGAAATGCGGAATACTTTCACAATTGACACCGCCGGGAACACCACAACGTAATGGTGTGTCCGAACATCGTAATCGAACTCTCTTAGATATGGTTCGTTCTATGATGTCACTTACAGATTCACCATTATCATTTTGGGGTTATGCATTAGAAATAGCCACATTTACTTTAAATAGGGCACCATCTAAATCTTTTGAAACGACACCGTATGAATTATGGTTTGGGAAGAAACCTAAATTGTTGTTCCTTCAAGTTTGGGGTTGCGAATCTGATGTAAAGAAGTTACATCCCGACAAGCTAGAACCCAAAGCTGAAAAATGCGTCTTCATAGGATACCCAAAGGAAACTATTGGGTATACCTTCTATCATAGATCCAAAGGCAAAATCTTCATTGCAAAGAATGGATCCTTTCTAGAGAAGGAGTTTCTCTCGAAAGAAGTGACTGGAAGGAAAGTAGAACTCAACGAGGTTGTCAAACCTTCTCTTGGGTTTGAGTGTAGCGCAACACTGGAAGAAGTTCCTGTGGCACCTACACCAATCAGAGAGGAAGCTAATGATGTTGATCATGAAATTTCATTCAAAGTTACTACAGAACCTCGCAGGTCGACGAGAAATCGTACCACTCACGATTGGTATGATCCCGTTATGTGTGTCATGTTGGTAGACAATACCGATGACCCTGCGACATATGAGAAAGCGACAAGGAACCCAGATTCCAATAAATGGCAAGAAGCCATGAAATCGGAGATTTGATCCATGTACCGAAACCAAGTATGAACTTTGGTGGACTTACCGGATGGCCGGAAGGCTGTCGAGAACAAATGGATTTTCAAGAAGAAACATATGCTGATGGTAACGTAACCGTCTATAAAGCTCGACTTGTCGCAAAAGGGTTCCGACAAATTAAAGGTGTTGACTACGATGAGACTTTCTCACCGGTAGCAAAGCTAAAGTTTGTGAGGATTTTGTTAGCTATCGCTGCATATTATGATTATGCCATATGGCTGATGGATGTCAAAATGGCGTTCCTCAATGGAGACATTGATGAAGAGTTGTATATGGTACAACCCAAAGGTTTTGTCGATCCTAAGGATGCTAACAAGGTATGCAAGCCTCAACGATCCATTTATGGATTGAAGCAAGCGTCCCGGAGTTGGAATCAATGTTTTGATAAGGTGATCAAAAGTTTTGGTTTTATACAAACTTATGGAGAAGCTTGTATTTACAAGAAAGTGAGTAGGAGATCTGTAGCATTCCTAGTACTATATGTGGATGACATATTGTTGATTGGGAATGATATAGAACTTCTTAAAAGTGTCAAGGATTATTTGAATAATAATTTTTAATGAAATATCTTGGCGAAGCTGCTTACATATTAGGCATCAAGATTTATAGAGATAGATCAAGACACTTAATATAGCTTTCACAAAGTACATATTTGGACAAAGTTCTAAAGAGGTTTGGAATAGAAGATAGCAAGAAAGGGTTATTGCCCAAGTTGCCCAATACGACCTTGAGTAAAAATCAAAGTCCTGCTACGGCAGGAGAAAGAGAGAGGATGAGTAAGACTCCATATGCCTCAGCCTAGGATCTGTCATGTATGCCATGCTATGTGCTAGACCCGACATTGCATATGATGTTAGCTTGACTAGCAGATATCAAAGTGATCCATGGGTGGATCATTGGACATCAGTAAAAAACATCCTTAAGAACTTGAGAAGAACTAAGGATGTGGTTCTTTCTTAAGGAGGTGATGAACAACTTGTTGTTAATGGTTACACCGATGCTAGTTGGAACACCGATCCGTATGATTCTAAATCTCAATATGGATACGAATTTACTTTGAATGGTACAACAGTGAGCTAGAGAAGTGCAAAACAAAGTATTATGGCGAGATCTTTAACTGAATCAGAATACATAGCTGCTTCCGAGGCTTCACAAGAGGCGATATGGATGAAGGAGTTCATTACGGAGCTCGTTGAGGTTCCCAGTGCGCTGGACCCAATGGATATCTACTGTGATAACATGGATGCCATAGCCCGCAGGAGCCAAGGTCACACAAGAAGCTGAAGCATATGAAGCTGCGTTTTCACGCTATTCGAGAGCATGTCCAAGATGGTGAAATAAAGATTTGAAAAGTTACACATAGATCTAAATGTGGCAGATCCGTTTACTAAACCTCTCCTGAGGGCATAAGATGACCAGCACCAAACCGCCATGGGTGTTCAGTATATTACCATGTAATCTAGATTATTGTCTCTAGTACAAGTGCGAGACTACTGGATATATGCCCAAGAGGCAATAATAAAAGTAGTTACTATTATATCTTCGTGTTTATGACAAAAGTCTATATCTCATGCTATAATAGTATAAACTAGAAACATTAATGCTTGTGTGATTTATAAACATAAGAGTCCCTAGTAAAGCCTCTTGTTTAACTAGCTTGTTGGTTGAAAGATGATCATGGTTTCCTGATCATGAACATTGAGATGTTAGTAAACAAAAAGGTCACATCATTAGGAGAATGATGTGATGGACATACTCCTAATAATTAAGTGTAGCATAAAGATAAAGTCATTTTAAATATAGTTCAGTTTCTATAAGCTTTCAGATAGTGACCTAAATCCTTCGACCATGAGATCATGCTAATCACCATCACCAGATGGATACATTTATAACATCAAACACCACTTCGTAACTGGGTGGTTATAAAGGTGACATTGAGTGTTCGGAAGGTATGTGTTGAGGCACATGGATCAAGAGTGGGATTTGTCCATCCATATGACCGATAGATATACTCTGGTTCCTCTCGGTGGAATGTCATCCAATTAGATTGCAAGCATGTGACTGGCTCACAAGGGATCACATATCACAGGAACGAGAAAATAGTACTTATCGGTAACAAGTTTGAACTAGGTATGCAGAGATACCGATGATCACACCTCGGATAAGTATTATATCGCAAGACAAAGGGAAATTCGTATCATATGTAAATGGTTCATTCGATCACGAAGTAATCGTATAAATATGTGGGAGACATATGAATTTCCAGATTCCTCTATTGGTTATTGATCGGAGAAGTGTCTCGGTCATGTCTACATAATTCACGAACCATAGGGAGACACGCTTAAGGATTCGATGTTGTTTAGTATTTATGGAATGTGAGTAAGTAGACCGAATGTTGTTCGGAGTCTCGGATGGGATCCGAGATTTCACGAGGAGATCCGAAATGTTCCAGAGAATAAGATTCATATCAGGAAAGTCCAATTCCAGAGTTCGGGAATGTTTCTGGTGTTTTCATCAGAATGATCTAGAAGGGTCTAGAAGGTTCACCAAACCGTAAGGGGAAGGATACATGAATGTTTCATGACAAAGTGGCATGGTTTCATCATGTCCTAGGTCAAAGGGCTATGCAAAATAAAAGAGAGAAATCAAACTCCAAAATTGAAAGTCAAAAGGCAAGTTTAAAAAGTCAAACTAGGACAATGTTTCCTGGTGGAGGGAGGAGAGGAAACCTCCTCTCCCTCCACCACACGCCAAGGAGGAGAGGGAGTTAGGGGAGGATTAGACATCCCGTCCCCTAGCCTCCCTCTCTCTCATAAATAGAGAGGAGGGGGCTACCCCTCCACCACAACTCCACATCTCCAAACCCTAGCCCCACCTAGCCACTGCCGCCTAGCCACCGCCGCTGCTGTCGTCGCCCTAGCTGCCGCCGGCCCCACCTCCTCTCTTTAGCCTCTAAACCCTAGACGTCGAGGAACCCCTCGAATCCACCTACTTGCTCCCGCTTAAGGCGAAGCCCTGTGGGATCTTCCCTCTAATCTTTGACACCATGTCGTCATGTTGCCAGATTCATGAGGAGAGAGCTACAACCTCTGCTGCCTGCTGGAACAAGGGAGAGGAAGGTCTTCATTGAGTACCGAACGTCTGACCGTGTACGGAAGCGCTGCTAGAACGCAACATCAGAAGGATTGTCTATACGATCTTGAGATCGGCAAGTGAACGACTACATTACCCACGAGAATCTGAACGCGTTAACCACTTTGGAATCTTCGAGGGTGAGTACTCTATTGACTCGTTGCTACAAGCAACTTGTATTGCATAAGTGGCTTTGCGGGTGTTTGTTTCTCCCAACATAGTGAAGATTCAATTTACAACAGGTGATTGACAATACTAGTATCAACGTTTTAGTTCTTGTTCGTAAGTTAGAATGGTTCTTATTCGAAAGCCCCAAACCACGTAAAACATGCAAAGAAAATTGGAGGCGTCTAACTTTGTTTTGCAGGGGTGTGCTATGATGTGATATGGCCATGATTGTGATTATATATGATGTATGCAATGATCCTTATTGTAAGTTGGCAACCGGCAGGAGCCTTATGGTTGTCTTTCAGTTTCGTTAAGACCTGCGTGTATATTATTAAAAGTTGTTGTAATACTTGATGCTGGTGGACGACAACCATGGAGCGGTTCCATTGACATTGACGCCACGCCCATGATGATGGAGATCATGTTCGTGCTTGAAGATGGAGATCAGAAGCACAAGAAGAAATGCCATATCATATCACATATTATGAATTGCATGTGATGTTAATCCATTTATAGATCTTCTATTGCTTAGATCGCGACCGTTGCTAACACTCGTTGTTTCAAAGCACCACGTCATGATCGGGTGTGATAGATTCTACGTGTGTATACAACGGGACAAGCCAGATTTGCTCATGCGGAAACTAAGGTTAATCTTGACGAGACTAGCATGTATAGACATGGTCTCAGAACACGGAATACCGAAAGGTAAAGCATGAGTCATATAGATAATATGATGAACATGTTGATTGTTCACCTTTGAAACTACATCATATCACGTGATTATCAGATTTTGTGTAGTGGATTTGGTCGTGTGATCACTAAAACAATGTGAGGGGTATTGTTTTGAGTGGGAGTTCAATAGTAATATGATTAAAAGTTCAACACTATTTATCATACATTAAATCAAAGTGAATTTGCATAGTTGTTGTAGTCATTGGCATATGTTTACCACCTTATGCTTAGTTGCAATTGAGATGATAGAACTATACAATTCTTGTTAGTTACTTTACAAATTGGTATCTTATTGTTTTGAAGTGTTAATCTAAATTTCAGAATTCCTATTGCAAACATTCTGCAAGTTCCGGTTACTCCATGAAGTTTAATAATTCGTATTAAATCAAGAGTAAAAAATTCCAGTGTTAGTATATAAGTATCATGTTTGTCTCCATGATTCTTGATATTCAAAAGATTATCTAGGAGCTGAAAGAATTGTTTCATAAACCATCATATGTGGAATATATTGGGATATCTGAAACGAAGTATTGGTTGTAACATGATAGAGTATAATATGGCAAAAGTTATGTTCTCATATTTGATGAGAACTTGCAAAAGGTTGGAGACACTAGTCGTCCTAATCGTCCAAAAGGTTTTGGAGAGCAACATTATACTCGCAATTCACCGTTATAAGCTAAATTAGCTTAATCATGAAAATTGCCATGATAAGGATGAATATAAGATGTAAGTAAAATGTTTACTACACCAAAATATTACTAAAGAATGGAATTTTAAAGAACACCAAACATTTGATGGTGGTGATCTATTTCAAAGTGCAAGTCCAAAGACATTGGTATTTAACCATACACGCTTTGTACTTTGTGTGTCATGTGTATGGATCCACTATTGATGTTGATAGATTCTTTTGAAAAGAAAAGGAAATGTTGAAAGAGAAATCTAAGAAATATTTGGCAGAAAATAAAAGACTAGAATTGTTTAGCTTAGGTATATAGATGATATACATGTTATGGCTATATTCTTTGCTTGTTAAAAAATATAGTTCTTAAGTATTGGATACTAAATTTGTTGGTGTGAATCGTCATACGAAACAACACAATTCATGAACTGCAATGGCCTAAGTAACTAGCAAGAGAATATGTGATGATGTCCATTGAGAACAAATAAAGTGTTGATGAGTTTCTCGTTGACATCAAAACTTTCCTTCAAGATTTGTTTTAATCAGGTATTATGAGAACAAAAAGGTTGTTCAAATAATTTCCACATTCCATAATAGATGGATGATATACAACTCAAGTTGGAAAAATCACATCCATAAAATTAGTTCTAAAAAATGTCGAAAGACAAATGATTGAAAGATCACTTAGGAAGTGACATCGCCGTTTAAATTATATTGGAAAGAAAACGTGAAGAAACTCCATGTGGATGGAATTTTGGAGTCTTTTGATTTTTAATGAAATGATGCTTGTGAAAATTTCCTAGAGATAATTAAAACTCCGTTCATAGGCCAAAAGGGAATGAATGACTAGCTTATTAGAACTTGTACATATTGTAATATGAAGCCCATTATGTGTAGTCGAGAGCGATGGATTTAAACTTCATATGCTTTCTCCGAAAATTTGAGTGAATATATGCATATTTATTTAATAAGGATCAAGTATGAAACATTTGAAGAAGTTCAAAGACTTTCAAGATGAAGTGGAAAATCATTCTAACAAGAAAATAAAGATTTTATGATTCGATCATAAAGGAAGATATTTTAAGTTACAAAGTATAGCAAAACACTTAAAGATTCGAGGCATCGTTCCATAGATTTATGTTTCTTGAAAAACACGATAGTAGTATGGAGCGTTCGATATATGTAATGAAACCTTGTTTGACATGGTAAGATCAAAGGTGTTATTTATAAAAATGCCATTATATTTTAAAGATTAAAGCTTTAGAGACTACTGCTTTTTCACTAAAAAAAGCTTCATCATTATCCGTTGAAATGACACCATATAAGTGATGGTTTGGGGTAAAACCCAAGTTGTCATTTCTTAAACATTGGTATGCTATGCATAAGTAAGATGTTTGCAACCAAAGTCGGATAAACATGTCTTTGTATGTTATTTCAAATAACCGTTGAGTATTCCTCCATAACACCGAAGACAAAAGTGTTTGTCGCTTAGAACGTTAAGTTTATTAAGAAGGAATTTTTTGTTAAAAGTTAAGTGGGAGGACAATAGAACTTTGATAAAGTTAAAAGAACCTTAGCTATATGTGCTGAGTTGCGCAACACCGAAAAGAATTCCGGAGGCAGCAACAATGCTGATGGCTCACGTGCCTCAAAGGTTGCGGTCACGGAGGTCTAACTTCCTATTGAACCAAGTAGGTTGGGTAAACAATCAAATACCAAGATTTGAGAGAAAGATCATTATTTGATAATAATGAACCGACTATGTACAAAGAAGAGATGATGGGCCCTGACTCCGTTAGATGGCTTTAAGCCATAGAATTCGTGATAGTTCCATACACGAGAAATCAAGATCTGAACTTGGAATACCTCTGGAAAGGTGTAAAACCTTACAGTCATATTTGGATATATAAAGAAATAGACATGGATGTTTCACATCTATGAAATAGTCGACATGTCGAGAAAAGAGTTTATGACAACGATCAAAGTTTGACTATGACAAGATTTGATTTTTCATAGCGATATTTAGTCTAGACGGATTAATGTAGCAAACACTACATATAATTTTGTTATATGTTAGTTGAAAAAACAAAACAAAGTTCTTCTAATAGAATTGTTATCTAGGACGTGTACATGACACGATCCAAAGGGTTCTGTTAATTCAAATGATGCTAAAAGCGTATGCAAAGTTCAATTGTTGAAATAAGCATCGTGGAGTTAGAATCTTCATCGTGATAAATCTTTTAAAGGGTTTAATTTCATCATAGACGATGAAGATGCTTGCGTTTGCAAGAAATTAAGTGGGAGCGCTAAGACATATTTATAATACATTATATGGAGGACATATTGTTGTTTGGAAATGATGTATATTTTATTAACACAAGTTAAGAATTTCATTTTGATGAAATACTTAGGCAAAACCCGAATATTTGGCATCAATATCTATATGGATAGATTGAGATGCCAATATGGTTGTGCCAAATGTACATAGATGAGATATTGAATACGTTCAATATGGAAATGACAAGAAAGGTTCTTGCCACACAGAAAGGATTAAATGGAAATTCAAGTGTACCGACACTTGGTATAAGTGAAACAAAGATTCAAGTATTTTTACTTGATGATTGAAATCAGAAAGAGAGCTTATGAATCAAACTGTGATATGTACACATCCAGATATGTCCTATACTCTAAATGTTATGAGCATATGCCAGAATGATTCATAAGATGATCATTGGACGATAGTAAGGATATTCTTATGATCTTTTGGAAGAACTAAGAATATATTATTTTTGTAGAGGTGACAAATAGATGATTCGTTCTTGTAAAGTACTACACTGATACTAGTTTTGTCACAAAGTGCAAATTAAGTTTATCTCAATCTAAACTAAGGGTGGCACAATATAATGGAAAGTAAGTTCCATAATAGATTTGGATGAGTTCCAAAGTTAAGACATTATGACAGATACTATAACATAAGGCTAAGTATATGACTGCTATTATAGTAGCAAAAGAGGTCATTTGTGTCAAGTAGTTTGTTATCAAACTAGGTGTGGTTCACGGCGGGATAATACTATGAAGATATATTGTATGACAATATTATCAACATGTTTTAACCCTAAGGAACTAAAGGTCTCACCAAAGGACCAAATTTATACATTGCCATCTCATTAGAGAATGAGTGATGCGTAGAGACGCAAAGAGATGCAATTACACACGGACCTGAAGGTGTCGGATCCGAAGATTAGTTGACCACTAGAAATCGTGTAAATACAACACGAGAAAGCCATATGTGTTGAAAGCAAAAAGGTTAGAAACTAGATTATTGACTCAAGTGCATGTGGGAGACTGTTGGAGATATGCCCAAGATTCAATAATAAAGTGGTTATTATCATATCTTTATGTTTATGATAAATGCTTACATACCATGCTATAATTGTGTTAACCGGAAACATTAATACTTGTGTGATTTGTAAACATGTAAGAGTCCCTAGTAAAGTCTCTTGTTAAACTAGCTTGTTGGTTAATATATGAACATGGCTTCCTGATCATGAACATTGAGATGTTATTAAAAACAAGGTCATATCATTAGGAGAATGATGTGATGTATATACTCCTATAGTTAAGCGTAGCATAAGATCAAGTCATTTAAATAGTTCACTTGCTATAAGCTTTCAAATACATAGTAACCTCAATCCTTCGACCATGAGATCGTGATAATCACCATCACCGGTTGGATGCTTTGATGACATCAAACACCACTTCGTAACTGGGTGGTTATAAAGGTGGCATTGAGAGTTCGGAAATTATGTGTTGAGGCACCTGGATCAAGGGTGGGATTTGTCCATCCATATGACGAATAGATATACTCTAGGCCCTCTCGGTGGAATGTTATCCAGTTGGCTTGCAAGCATGTGAATGGCTCACAAGGGATCACATATCACATGAACGAGTAAAGAGTACTTATCGGTAACAAGGTTGAACTAGGTATGCAGAGATACCGACAATCACACCTCGGATAAGTATTATATCGCGATACAAAGGGAAATTGGTATCATATGTAAATGGTTCATTCGATCACGAAGTAATCGTAGAAATATATGGGATCCATATGAATTTCCATATTCCTCTATTGGTTATTGATCGGAGAAGAGTATCGATCATGTCTACATAGTTCACGAACCGTAGGGAGACACACATAAGGATTCAATGTTGTTTAGTAGATATGGAATGTGTCTAAAGAGACCGAATGTTATTAGGAGTCTCGAATTGGATCCAGGATATCACGAGGAGATCCTTAATGGTCTAGAGAATAAGATTCATATAGGAAAAGTCCAATTCCGGAGTTCGGGAATGGTTTCAGTGTTTTCACCGAAATGTTCTAGAAGGGTCTAGAAGGTCCACCACTCCGGAGTGCGAAGGGTATATGGATGTGTCATGAAAAAATGGAATGGTTGCATCATGTCCTAGGTCACTTGGCTGGGCAATGGGAAGAGAGAAATCAAACTCTAGTTTGTAAAGTCAAACGCCAATTTGAAAAGTCAAATCCCAACATTGCCTAGTGGAGGGAGAGAAGGAATCCTACCTAAGGGAGGATTCCTCCCTCTCCCTTGCCGCCGGCCACAAGGTGGAGTTTGGGGAGGACTCCCCTCCCCAAAATGCCCCTCCTTCTTATAAATAGAGGGGAGGGGGCGACCCACTTGCACCCCACAAGAAACCCTAAACTCTAGATCGGCTGCCGCCCCCCTCTCTAGTTGCAGCCGCTCTAGATCTCCTCTAAAACAGCCGTCGTCTAGCTAATCCCTAGCCGCCAGCTACCTCCATCTCTCGGCCCTCTAAACTCTAGATCGCCGAGGCTCTCTCTACTCCACCATACCTGCTCCAGCCTTAGACGAAGCCCTACGGGATCTCCCCTCTACTTCCGACACCACGCCGTCGTCCTGCTAGAATTGCGAGGAGAGAGCTACAACCTCCACTGACTGCTGGAACAAGGGAGACGAAGGTCTTCATCGAGTACTGTACGTGTGACCGACTCCGGGAGCGCTTTCGGAACATGGCGCCAGAAGGATCGTCTACGCGATCTTTAGATCGGCAAGTGAACGACTACATCACCCACGAGAATTCGATATCATTAACCGTTTTGGATCTTCGAGGGTTAGTACTCTATCAACTTGTTGCTAAAATCTAGTAGATAGATCTTGGCTTATGTGTGTTCATGCGATAGAAATTTTCGATTTCCATGCTACGAACCCCTACAACTGCTATAAGCGATTGCGGAGGTAATAACAATTATGGATGCACTGCCCACATATAATTATCTTGCTCTAAAAATTATATTCATACTTTATTATTATCTTTTATTCCCATTGGATGTTTTTTACATCTACTAGTGAAACCAAAATCCCTAGGCCCTCACTCTCTCCATTGACAACAACAGACAAAAATATCGCAAACTCTTGGTCCGGTGAGAACACAAAAAGAATTCCAAAACTCTCAAAGGTCCATTAAAGTAACTTCACTTTGCTTTCTGCTTCCCGAGGATTCGATAAACCTAGGTCTACTAGGAAAAACGAAGCTATACTACATCCATAATCTGGATCAAAGGTATCACTTTTCTGCTCAATACATCTACTACTACATTGGCTTTTCCCTGAGTGTAATTGATTGTTAAGTCATAATCCTTGATTAACTCTAACCATCTTATTTATCCCATGTTCAACTCTAAATAAGTATTTGACACTTTTGTGATCTGTATATAGATCACACTTTGCTCCATACAGGAATTTCCTCCAACTTTTTAGTGCATAAACTATTGCTGCTAACTCTAAATCATGTGTTGGGTAATTGACTTCATGTGGTCATAGCTGTCTTGATCCATTGGCAATCACTTTCCTGTCTTGCATTAGAACACATCCTAATCCATCCTTGGATGCATCACAATAAATTGTGTAATCTTTTTCTGGTTCTAGAAATTTTAGAATTCGTGTTGTAGTTAATTTGTCTTTTAGTTCTTGGAAAATATTTTCGCATTTCTCATCCCATACAAATGGCACATTCTTTCTGAGTAATTTGGTCACTGGCCCAGCTATCTTAGAGAATCCTTCTATGAATCTCCTATAGTATCCGGGCATTCCTAAGAATCCTCGAACTTCCTTGATGGTCTTAGGTGCTATCCAATATAATACTGACTGAACTTTATTGGGGTTTATAGCTATCCATCCTTGGTAATCACATGTCCAAGGAATTTTACCTTGTGTAGCCAAAATTCATATTTGCTAAACTTGGAATACAGTTGATATTCTATCAAGGTTTGCAAAAATATTCTGAGCTGTTTCTCATGCTGTTTCTTGTCTTTGGAATACACCACTATATCATCGATGAATACGATGACAAACTTTTCCAAGTAAGGCATAAATATCTTATTCATCAAATTAATAAAGATTGTTGGTGTGTCCTTCAATCCAAATGGTACTACCAAGTATTCATGGTGTCCATATCTTGATACAAATGTTGACTTAGGAATATCTTCCTCCTTAATCTTAATTTGGTGATATCCTGATCTCAGATCTATTTTGGAGAAAACTCCCGCTCCTTTGACTTGATCAAACAAATATTGTATCTTTGGTAACGGATATTTGTTCTTTATCGTAACATTGTTCAAATTTCGGTAATATATTCAAATCTTATTTCTTTCATTACATTCAAATGTAACTCTGCCTCAAATTTGGTATGCTTGTCTCCCTGATACACTACTCTTTGTCTGTTATGATTCCTAAGGACTACCGTATTCTCGGTATAATCAATCTGGGCTCCATGGTTTGACAACCAATCCATACCCAAAATGACGGCTATATCGCTCATCGATATTACGAAAAGATCCGCGTAATACTTGCAACCTCAAATTATAAGGACTTGTTGCTTTCTACATTGCGTTACTAAATTATTTCATCCCACAAACATAATCGTAATTGGTTGTGCTAACGTGTGACACTTAAGTCCGTATGCAGTAATAAACTCTTTCACAATAAAAGACGTAGTTTCTCCTGTGTCAAACAGAACATTGCCTGGATAAGTCATGATGTTAAACGTACCTATCACTTCTTCTTCAGAATCGAGCACTTCAGCCATACTAGTGCAGTTCAACTTTCTATAAGGTTTTCCTCTTTGTCCTGTGTTGTTTCCTCCAAAGTTCCTTCCTTTGGAAGCTGCTGCTCCTCCATTGGGTATATTACCACTAGGTGGTGTTGGTCTATATGTTTATTTATTTGGACAGTTGGTCTTCATGTGTCCAGGTTGTCTGCATCCATGGCAGATAACCTTTGGCTGTCGACATTCAGCTGCATAGTGTCTCTTATAACCAAAGTGGTGGCATATAATATTTCTCTTGCGATTTGGTCCTCCCCGGCTTATATTTGGATTTCTGGGTCTCGGCCTGAGTTTAAAACTCAAATTTGGTACCGCTTTCCGTTCTGGAATACGTCGTAGTTCCATTGTTTGCCGTTTTTCCTTCTTTCTTCCTGGACATTCTTATAGTCATCCTCTAGGGTAATGGATGCATCAACCAGTTCTTGAAATTCCCTTGGTTTTGCCAAATGCCACTGCATCTTCATGTTCGGATTCAGTCTCTTCATGAATCTCTTTCTATATTTTTCCTCTGTATCAACCTTTTCTATGGCGTATCGAGATAATATTCTAAACTCTCTGACATATCAAATCTGGTAGGTCATTTTTTCTCAAGTTCTCAATTTCTTGTCTCTTTATTTCCATCACACTATGAGTCCCCCTAACACTTTCCTTAAATTCTGTCCATGTGACTTCTACATTTGGTGGTTTGGTAGATAGAATATTTCCCCACCAAGCTGCTACTGGTCTAGATAATAGGTAGGTGGTAGATTGTAACTTTTGTTGTTGTTATATCCAACGGTATTTAGTTTACTTTCTATGTCTCTTTGCCAATCTTTGGCATCCATAGGTTCTGCTGCAGAGGCAAAAGGTAGTGGCCGTGTGTTTTTAAAATCCGATATACTCACTCCTCTTCCTCTGTTGTCTCTTCCTTGTCGAGTTTGTGATAGGACATGGTGCATAAACTTATTTTGGTTCTCCTGGTTTCCTTTCTTCCTTCTTCCACCAATTGCATATATTGCATGAAACTTTGTTGCGTGACGGTTGGTGATTGTGATGAGGCCACGCCTCTTTCTGTTGATGTATCTGCATCTGCCTTCTGTCTAACTTACCTATTTCTATACTCGTTCTCGGTTTCTATGGTCTCTACTGGTGGCATAGGCTTCTACTTCCCTAACATTGTAAAATTTAAGTCAGAACACCTTGTTACATCATGCCATGCATAATGGGTTGTTCGTTTTCAATGCTCAATGCTTGTCACTCAAAAAATCAAGATCCAAGAAAAACTGCAAATTTTTTTTTGCAAATAGATCTCATCCATTTCATCACAAATATTTTGTTGCAGAACATATACCATGTATTCACATGATCTCCTGTACAACTTATCCATACATAACAGATGAGTTGTAGCTCACTTATTTGGCATGCAGGACCAAACATAAAATACGCATTACTACTACTCCTATTTCTACTATCGAGGGCTTCTACTGTAAGCTTCAGTCGGAGCCTTCATAGTACTTCCCCGAAACCTATCTGTTAAAACATGATGATCTCCTCAAGGTTCCTGGCCGAACAACTTCCTTAGAGGGAACATACTCTGGATCCTCCACATAATATGGTGTCATCGACTGTTGGTTTATGCTATATGGGTATCCTCATAGCATGCCTCCTATCCGGATAACCCGGGTGGCCCACGGTTGGTAGCATGGCTCATGGCCTGCTGGGCGGCCCAGTTAGATGGATCTAGAAGGGAGGCCCATGGCGAATAAAGGAAGACTACGGAGGAGTCACCGACATACCCAGAGCCTTGGAGTGCAAGACACACCAGAATAGTTGTAAGATGTGTAGGACTCTGTAACCTGTCCGTCTAAGACTTTGCCTGTAACCCTAGGACCTGGCGACTATATAAGTCGGGCCTATGGGATCCTTTAGGGCATAATTTTAGACGTAGAACTCGTACTCGCGCATAGCGAACCAATACCTGTAACTCGGCGTATTGCCATTATAGTGATTTATAGCAGGAGTATGATTCCGCCACTGTTGTGGGATCTGAACCTGAGTAAGCTGTGTAACCTTGTACCCGTCAACCGTCCGTCTTCCCCCATGTCTCTAAACACGCACTGTGAGGACCCCTCCATGGTGTACTCATCGGCAATACCATGACAGTTGGTGCCCACCATGGGACAAGAGGCGCTTCAGGCTCTTCAGCGGGCGAGAACCAAGATCTTCGCGGAAATCAGCGAGATCATAGCCATCGGTCGTGTTCTCTTCTCCGGCAATGTTCCGATCTTCCCCTCCCCCCCCGGACGAGTTCTGGATCCCAGCAAAGACGGACCCTACGTGGTACTCGGTTTTCCCCATAGGAGACATCCACCTCTTCGTCGGCGAAACCGACTCGGGCACTAGTTCCCTGGGAGTCGGAGGAACGTTAAGACCCGCACGGACCGCCTACGGGCAGGATACATTCGCGGAAGGATCAATGTTGGATATCTCGTCGGAGTTTGCCAACAAAGATCAGAAAAATTCAAGGCCCACCCAAATCGCCCCTGTGCAGGATATAAGGGTGGAAGATCGCTGCAAGTCCGCCAGCATCGTCTGTGCGTCTGGACAACAGAGATCAAAGTTCGTCGTCATGGTTACTATCTTTAATCTGGCGCGTTGCATTCAGAGAGAGGGAGAAACCGCCCGCGATTACCTTGCCAGGTGGCTCCGTATACGGGGCGACCTAGCACATTACCCCAATGATGATGCTATGTATCACTTTGTGGAAGGACTGGACCAAGGAACACTTCTCCGACATTCACTAAAGCGTCAGTAGGCTTCAGGATGCCTCACCTTCAAAGGCATGGTGAACACCGTCAACAACTACGCATAGGCTGAGGAGGCAGCCCAGACAGTGCTTGCGCTCATAGACAGCGCAGCTCCATATCAGCCACCGCCACCACCACCTCCGGTCGTCGTCGCTGCGCCACTACCACCGCCTCCGATCGACATCGCAGTAGCTGCACCCCCCACCTCCAGCCTTCATCGCTGCTGTTGTACCACCACCACCCATCATCGAGGAATCCCCAGCGCCCTTTGACTCCGTGCTTGACGCGCTCTCTACCAACATTAGCGCTTACTCGGAGGAGATAGACTTTAGTCCGGATGAGCTAGACTACGCCATGCAGGATATGGAGGAAGATTTACAACGCGACGAGCAGGCCGACCACGTCATCACGTCCCGAGAGGTGTTCGTCGCCATTGGGACCGTGATGAAAGAATACCAACCCGGACAAGCTCTGCCTAAAACGCTGGACAAGGGGAAGGGACCACATGTTGTTGCCAACAAGGATCGTTCAAAGTTCATGCCCCCTCCGCCTAACCCAGTGCAGCAGCCGTAGGAACTCAACATCGGTCCGAGTAACAACAACACTGCAAACCTGCCGCCTCCGGCATCTATTTCTGCTGCCGCCCAAATAACTCCGGTTGATAGAGCGATGTACGAAAACCTTTTCGTCGAGCCCATGACTGTAGCTCATATCTAGAGCGTAGTCCATCTTGACGATAAGCTCCAGCAATTGCTGGAGGAAGCGCAGGCCATCGCGGAGCAAGGCACAAAGCTAGATCGAGATCTGGCCAACACGCAAAAATCAATAGAGAAGGCTAGATCCATGGAGGCCGAGTACAAGACTCTGCTCCAGCAGCAGAAGGTTAAGAAAGCTCCGGCTCACGTCATCAACGATCTTGGTGTATGGAGGAACCTAGGATGAGCTCCCTCAAAGCCGCCACAAGCAAATCCATACATTGATAGCGAAGGCAGGAAGGTGATGCCCACTCCTCTTCTTAATCTCGCCGTCGCCAAGACCCTTCTGGAGCAGGATAGATCACCCGCGGCAGTGGATCAGGTTTATGACCTCGTGGCCAAGGTGGTGAAATAGCTGGAAAAGGCCACCTCTCAGAGGCTTGAGTCTGACCCAGTGTTTTGCCATTATAGTTAGCATAAGCCTCCAAGGGATTGATCTCCTTAGGATGTTGGGTCCCAGACGTGTTCCTCAGAACAAAGGCAGAGGGATGCCCGCAATAGGAAGGACTCTATCCCCATATCCTCCGACCATGGAGGCAAAGCTCATCCTCGTCGGCCATCTCCACCGCTCCGATCCCCCCGACATCGCGAAGACCCCAAGGCTCACCATCGCACGGACATGCCTCTGCCAAAGTAACATGGCATCGTCATCCACGACAACACGAAGCACGCCCGTCATGATGGGGAGCATAGCCAAGGACACAAGAGAAGGTCACGCCATGACCCTCCGTGTCCGACAAACAACCGTGACAAGCGTGAGGCGTCGCAGGAGGGTAACAGCAAGAAGGATAACCCATCGCCACCTCCGCATCCGTCACCACCTAGCAGCCACCATGGCGGAGGAGGCCCGTGTCATTCACGCAGCCCATCCCCTGATGGAAAAAAGAAGAAAATAAGCCCGGAGCCATACGACGCACGATCACGTATGGACAAGATCCACGAGGCCCGGGATGGAGCATACCTGGGACCACACTGCTTTGGACCTGTGATACGGACCGTAGCTTAGACCAAAGGTTTCCGGATTGGCAAGACCATCAAGCCCTATGACGGCACCGCCAAGCCAACTACATGGTTGCAGGATTACGACAATGCGGTGGAAATCGCCGGGGGAAACCCCAACGTCGCTGTCAAGTACCTCCCATTGATGTTGGCAGGAACGACCTGATAATGGATCGATGAATTGCCGGAGAAGTCCATCTGCAACTGTGTGGACATGCAAGAAGCGTTCACCAAGAACTTCGAGGGGACGTATAAGCGTCCCTGCACTATTGGCGACCTACAGCGGTGCATGCAGGAGAAAGATGAATCATCTAGCACCTACCTCTCCCACTGGCTGGATATGAAAATTTCCTACGTAGGAGTGCACTCACGGACCGCCATGTCCGCCTTCATCGATGGGTTGGAAAGAGGTACGTTGCTCCAACATACGTTAAAGCGCCTGCAGGACAACCACCAGCTATACCTCAACCAGATGATCCAGCTGGCTAGTGAGTTCGCGGCTACCGACGACGATGCTCGTGGCTCCCTGCTAGCAATGGCCGTTCCAACTCAAGCTCGGAGGAACAACAACACCAAGCGGAAAAGCCCGCTAGAAGAAAACAGCAAACCTCCAACATGGTCGCCATGACTTTTGCAGGACGAGGTGATGGCGGATAGCGTGGCCGAGGATGGGGGCTGGTCGTGGGCAGCAGCGAGGCAGTGAAACCACCTCGGCAGCACTCCATGTTCCCCAAACCTGCAAGGAGTACCACGATATGTCGTGCCTCATACACCTCGATGGCAAGGACACACACACCAATCGCCATTGCAAGTTCGTCAACAACCTCAAGGAGGACCTGGAGTCCGGCTACAAGCGAAGTTAGAAGAATAGACCGCGAGGCAAGGGCAAGGGGAAGAAGAAGGAGGAGGAGTCCAAGGATTCAAGTGACATGGACGAGGACGTTGACCCCAAGCACGCCGCCAAGAGCTACAGCAAGGGCAAAAAACCCTTCGAGAAGAAGGTGGCAGTTTTACACACTTTCCTTGGCACCCCCACCGTCCGACAACAGAAGAACTCAATGAGGATACTGATGGCCACTCTACCCCCAGTTCCACAGTACCTGCGCTGGTCGGAGATTCCAATTACTTCGGATAGGAAGGATCACCCAGACCTCATCCCTAGGGAGAACCAATACGCCATGATCATCAATCCCCGGATTGACGGCAACGTGTTCACCAAATGTATGGTGGATAGTGGAAGCAACATCAACATCATGTACCTGGATACACTGCACAAGATGAACTTGACGGAGGCAAACCTAAGGCGGACCAGCACCATCTTCCATGGCGTGGTTCCTGGTTGGGAGGCTCGGTCCCTTGGGTGCATCACACTTTAGGTCGCTTTTGGAGATGTTAATAATTACCGCCCAGAATTCATGACCTTCGAGGTGGTCCCCTTCAATAGTGTGTACCACGTCATATTCAGCCGCGACATCTTCCACACCTTCATGGCCAAGCCAAGCTTCATCTACAACAAGCTCAAGATACTCGGACCAAATGGTGTCATCACCATATCCGGAAGCTTTACCAACGCAAGGGACTGCGAGATTGGAGAAGCATCCTTTGCAGAAGATGTTCTCTACAGTGAAGAATTCAAGGAGATCCAGAGCAGGGTCGATGCCTCGGAGATGCCCGCGTCAAAGAAACAGATTTCTGACTCCGCCCCAACATTCAAGGCCGCCATCGAGACCAAGCCGGTGGAACTTGTGGTAGGCGATGCCTCCAAGACCACCTCCATTGGGACAAACCTGGATCCCAAATAGGAAAGCATGCTCGCCGAGTTCCTCCGTGAGAACAGGGACATCTTTGACTGGCAACCTGCCGACATGAAAGGTGTACCTAGGGAACTTGCCAAGCATAGCTTAAATATTGATCTAAAATGTAAACCAGTGAAACAACCTCTATGACGCTTTAGAGACGAGAAGAGACGCGCCATAGTCAAAGAGATATCTAGGTTACTTAAGGCTAGTTTTATCCGATAAGTCCTTCACACCCGATGGATGGCCAATCCTGTACTTCTCCCCAAAAATGGAACCAACGAATTAAGAATGTGCGTTGATTACACCGGCTTGGACAAACATGTCCCAAAGATCCGTTTCCCTGCCTTGCATTGGCCAAGTCATTGACTCGCCGGCTGGCTCGGAGCTTTTGTGTTTTCTTGATGCATACTCAGGATACCACCAGATCAAGATGAGGAAGTCGGACCAATTGGCCACTTCGTTCACTACACCCTACGGCATGTTTTTCTATGTCACGATGCTTTTTGGGCTAAAAAATGTAGGTGCTACATACCAGTGGACAATGCAGCATTGCCTACACGATCAAATTGGTCGGAACGTTCACGCCTATGTGGACAATATAGCGGTGATGTCTAAAAAGTCAAATGACTTAATCTCCGACTTAAAAGAAACCTTTGACAACCTCCAAAAATACAACATGATGCTTAACCCCAAGAAGTGCGTCTTCGGGGTTCCAGCCGGCAAATTGTTGGGCTTCATCATTTCCCAGCGTGGAATCGAGGTCAACTAGGCGAAAATCAAGGCCATCTTAAACATAAATCATCCGACATGCTTAAAGGACATACACCGGCTAACAGGCTGCGTTGCAGCAGTTAGTCGGTTCATCAGATGACTTGGAGGGAAGTCTCTGCCGTTGTACAAGTTGCTGAAGAAGGCGGAAAAATTCACATGGATATACGAAGCAGATGCAGCAGTGAAGCAGCTCAAGGAGATACTTTTCTCAGCGCCTATCCTTGCTGCGCTCGAGCCTAGGGATCCTATGTTAATCTACATGGCGGCCACCAACCGGGTAATCAGCATCGTCGTCGTGGTAGAGTGGAAGGAACCAGGGAATGAGTATGGAGTTTAACGACCAGTTTACTATGTAAGTGAGGTCTTGACGGAGTCCAAGAAGCGTTATCCGCACTACCAGAAGCTAGCTTATGGAGTGTTCCTCGCTTCTCGGAAGCTGAGGCACTACTTCCAGGAGCACCCCATAACAGTTTTGAGCAAAGCTCCACTGTCCGACATCATCAATAACAGCGACGCTACAGGAAGGGTCGCGAAGTGGGGCATTGAACTTGCCGCCTTCGAGATCACCTACAAGAGATGTGACGCTATCAAATCACAAGCCTTGGAGGATTTTATCGCAGACTGGACGGATATGCCTGATGCTACCCCTATACCAGAGTTAGAATACTGGGTGATGCACTTTGACGGATCAAAGATACTCAATGGCTCGGGGGCTGGTGTACTACTGCAGTCACCAACCAGGGAAAAGCTACACTACGTTCTGCAGATCCACTTCGAGGCTACGAACAACATGGCAGAGTATGAAGCACTCATTCACGGACTACGCGTAGCCAAGGATATTGGCATCAAGCGCATAGTTTGTTGTGGAGATTCCGACTTGGTTGCCCAGCAGGTGGCTGGCACCTGGAACGCGCAGAACCCTATGATGGCTGCATATAATGACGAAGTGGACGAGATATCCAAGAGCTTCTTGGGCTACTAGGTCAAGTATGTACCTAGGGAGAAAAATGAGGCAGCTAACCTGCTGTCAAAGCTTGGGTCAGGGCGCAAAAAAATTCCGCCTGGCATTTTCCTGGAGCATCTACGGACACCATCCGTGAAGGGAGCGAACATAGACAAGCCGGAAAGAGTTAACTCTTTCGTTCACATAGTGACAAAGGTCCCTCCGGCTTGGACAAAACCGTTCGTGGAATATCGCGTACACGGAACTTTTCCCGATGACGATGTCGAAAGACGGCAAATAGTATGTCGAGCAAAGGGCTATACCATAAGCAATGGACAGCTCTACCAAAGAAGCACCACTGGTGTATACCATAAGTGTGTTTCCTAGCAAGAAGGTATTGAAATCCTCCGCGAAATCCATCTCGGAGATTGCGGGCATCACGCCGCTCCTCGATCGTTGGTCGCTAAAGCTTTCCGGCAAGGATTCTACTGGCTGACCGCGAAGGCAGACGCCGACAAGCTGGTTGTGACATGCATGGGATGCCAGTATTATGCCCAGCAACCACATGTTCCAGCTGAAGAATTGTGAACAATACCAATAACTTGGTCGTTTGCATTCTAGGGGCTAGACATGGTTGGTCCGTTGCAGACGGCATCATGTGGGTTTACGCATCTGCTAGTTGCAGTTGATAAATTCACCAAATGGATAGAAGCTAAACCCATTAGAAAGCTTGATGGGCAACTGCCCTCAGGTTTGTCCGGGATCTAGCGGTGAGATTTGGTCTCCCACATAGCATTATCACCGACAACGGCAACAACTTGTCACTCAGATAAGTGGAGGCTTATTGTTTGGAGAAGGGCATCCGACTTGACCTTGCATCTGTGGTGCACCCACAGTCCAATGGTCAGGTTGAGCGATCCAATGGATTAATTCTGCAGGGAATCAAGCCACGTCTGGAAGCACCGTTGCATAGAGCAGATGGAGCCTGGGCGGAGGAACTACCATCTGTGCTATTGAGTTTACGAACTACACCCAACAGATCTACCGGCTACACCCCTTATTTCATGGTATATGGAGCAGAAGCCATCTTACCTTCCGACATCCTTCAGGATTCACCAAGAGTTGCCGCCTATGAGGAAGATGACGCTGAAGAATCCAGATGCCTAGATGTGGACCTTATCAAGGAGGAGCGCGTATTGGCATGCCAAAGATCCGCCATCTACCAGCAGAAGCTACGCAGCTACCATAGTCGCCGCGTTCGGCATCGCTCGTTTAAAGAGGGGGACCTAGTGCTCCGACTTAAGCAGAATAAGTCACACAAATTATCCCCGCCATGGGAAGGACCGTTCATCATAAGCAAGGCGCTACTCAATGGGTCTTACTACCTCGTTGACAATCGTGAACTGGAGGATAGACCCAACGAGGATCATAAGCGTAAGCGACGTGACTTGGATGATGACTACCCGGAGCTTGATCGGCCATGGAACATAGCACAACTACGTCCTTTCTACACTTAGCATTTTTTATCTATTATGTACCTCTTATATGATCAATGAAATAAAGCTCTCTGGTTCACTCATATTTTTGAGTCGTTTACCTCCTTTAGTGTTCATTTTTGGATCGTATAAAACCTTTATGCACAAGCTTTGCATTTGTACTTGTAAAAATTCCGCCTACGGGCATTAGCTCAAGTTTTCTGGTTTACACGTCCTTTGTTGTTTTTATGTGGATTCTGGAGTAGTGACTTTTGGCACTTATTGTCTGCGATTTTGTGCTTAGGTTTTTGACGGTGCCATTGGGCATCATCGCCTGAGCGCATAGTTTCTACAACGACTCTTCCGACTCACGAAAGGTCAAGCATAAAAACCAAAGTAATGGATAAGCCAGCACTTGCTTAAAAATATGTACATGCTGGAACCAGTTATTGAGTAGCAGGAAATAACAACCATTGTTTTTCCGCCTTAAGTTAACAGGTAGTTTTTTCTGGATACAAATTGAGAGGAAACAAATATAACATATTGTCTTTTTATTCCTCCGGCGCAGGAGACTTGGATGCACCATCATCAGCAGGAGAGCCATCCTCCTCGAAGTCGGCGGTTTTGAGGGACTCAGAGGAGCTTTGGTTGTCGCCGTCAATAATCTCCATAGGCACGAATACGTTATGGTCGACCAACTCGGAGACCCTGGTATCATAACCCGCGAGCGATGCCAAGATAGCTTTGTGATCTATTTTCTGGCCATCGTCGTCCACGTCGGGAATACCGAAGGTTACTGTGTCGATGTCGGTGTTCTCGTAGTGTGCCTTCGCCATTGACAGCGCCATCCTTGCGCCATCCCGGGTACATGAAGCTTTCCAGCTTACAATATGCTCGGGGGCTTGGCGCAAGATCTCTGAGCACTTCATCACGGAATCCATCGCTTTGATGTTAATCTGGAGGGGCTTGGCTATCTCTTTGGCCTTCTTGATGGTGGTGCTGATAAAGTTTGTGGCAAGAACCATGCATTCCTTTGGCGGTTGAGGCGACTGGGTTAATCATCCAATAGGAGCTGCAATTCCGACAAGGGAGCGCATGAGTTCAATAACACAAAAAGTTCAGAGTGTCTAACTTACAGAAGTACAAGACGGAGAATCACTTACTGAAGATGCTGGTCTCAGCCCGCTAGAGTGCATCCGCCATGGAGTCCAGCTCTTGTCGGGGGATCTTGTATACTTCAAGATTGCGCTGATTTTGCTCATCAGCAGCCTTCTTCTGCTCTTTCAGCATCGCGATCTCCTCCTTCAAGCGGTTCATCTCCGAGTTAGCGGACTCCTGTAGGACCTTCATGGAATCCTCATGCATCTTCAGCATATCCATCCTCTCCTGCTTAAGGATCTTGTTTTCGCTATCCAGCAACTCAATGTGCTTGGATTGCTCAACAATGTCATTGGCCTTGGCAATGGCTTCTGCAAGTCGGAGAAAAAACAGTACACAGTGAGTACTGAGAGAATGGTGGAACAAAGACCAAGTTGGAGTACGAAAATGAAAGGAAAAACAGACTCTTGCTCTTGGTGATTTGATCCTTCAGGAAGGCAGTTTTACCCTTTTCGGCTTCCAAATCGGCACGCATCTTCTGGAACTCCTCGTTGGCGACACCCCTCCGAGCATTCTCATTCTGTGGAGAGAAAATTACAGTTGTTTAGTGTACTTGGAGCATCTAGCCGGATAACTTTCCACCTAGAGGCTTGGGGGCTATAGTGAGAGTTTTTTAACTTGGCAATATGCTTTAGTTTCTCTTTAAGCATCTAGTTGGAACTGATTCAGTTTTCAACTAGAAGCTTGGGGGCTACAGTATAAAGTTTTTTAACTCAGTCATATGCTTAGTATTTCTTTAAGCATCTAGTCGGAACTAATTCAGTTTTCAACTAGAAGCTTGGGGGCTATAGTATTGAAATTTACAAACACTGCGTATGCTACTCTAAAAGTATCTAGTCGGAATGATTCATTCAAACTACATACTTGGGGGCTACAGTTAGAAGTTTTCTAGCTTAGTCACTCTTAGATCATTCATATGCAAAGACCTATGGTTTTTCGTCTAAATCCTCGGGGGCTACAGTGGGATACTCATATGAAATGCAAAAGGCAAATAAAACATACAAGTGTGATGATCTTGAGGTTGGTAGCGCTCTTAGCAAACAACTTGCTGAAGGAAAGGTTGTTTCCTCGCAAGATATCTTCTTTTCGGAGAAGCTCCTCAAGACCGCAGGTTGGAGATGTCGGCACTGCACCAGGAGCCAGAGTGGAGCTACTCGGCGTAAGCGCCGGGAAGACTATCTTTGGAAATTCTGTGGTTATCCTGGGTGCAACGGCACTGCCTTCAACAGATGTTCCACCCACCACCACCACCTTCCCGCTACCGATGGCATCCTTAGCCGGAGCTTCAGCCATTTGGGTTGCGGTGCTTTCTTGCGTCGCCTGTTCGCCGACAACGGCAAGCTCCGCGGAGGCAGCTGAGTCCACTTCCATGGCGGAAGGGCCAGATGCATCCTTGGCCCGAGAGCTTGTTGGAGCAGGTGTAGGCAGGACGGTGGGAGTGACGGGGGCGATGTCGAGAGATGTGTGGTGAGACACATCACGATGCAACATATCTTTAATATTTCTAGAAGCCCATAAAGTTTTGGAGGTCTTCTTTAAACTAGTATTGGCCTTCTTCCTGAAACGTGCAAAAAGTATAAGTACAGGAATAAGACAAGCAATGGACAATGTCAGAGAGAAAGAGGCTTACACAACAGGGGGTGCTTTGGCAAAAGGAATCCCGATAACCTTTCTTTACTCCGCCTCCAGGGTGGCAGTGGACTTCTTGGAGGCTCCACGCTCCGTCTTCATATTCTTGCCTCCGTCGGCAGCGTCAGAGGTGGAGCTCTTCCGATTTTGTGCCAGCGGGACATCATCTTCGGACACGACAGTGATTTCCTTCATATTGAGGTCATAGATTTGGACAACTATGCTATCCTCCTCTAGACTGCTGAGCTGTTAAGTGAAATCCCAAAAAGTGTTAGATGAGATGGTAGTGGTTAGACGGAAGAACTGGAGTATATGTCATACACGGAAAATAAACAGGTACCTCTAGGCACTTGCCCTCCTCGAACATGTCATAGGTGATGGCGAAGCCACGCTTCCTATCCTTCACCTTGACGATGTCCTTGAGGCGGAGCTTGACAGAGTCACTAGGGAAGTTGTCCTCGGAGATACGGAGGCTATCCTTCCTATCCTTAGAGTACTCGTGCATCATCTTGGAGCGGTGCTGCAGAGGCTGGATCCGCCTGATGAACCAGCACATGGCTAGGTCCAACCCGGTCAGACCCGTGTCTACGAACCACTCTATCCACCTTATGACGCGGGAGGTGTCGTTATCGGAGGGAAGGATGGCTGGGATCTCCTTGTCGGGGCTTCAACGACGGTTCCATCGACGAAGTCTGGATACGTATCTTATCAACTAGCCAGAGGAATATCTGGGCCGTAGAAGTACATCCATTGCCAGTTCTTGCAGGACTCATGGCCGACGATGTCGGGGAACCGCCGGCCAGGCCAGATCTTAAAGCTAATTGTCCCACAGTTCCTGAGCTCGTCCTTGACGGCTCCGGCTTTCCTCTTAACGGTGAAGAAGTAAATAAAGAGATATATCCTAGGCCTAATCCCTAAGTAACCCTCACAAAGAGCCGCGTAGTTGCTAAGCGCGAGGATGCTATTGGGGGAGAGGTTCTGGGGCTAAACTCGGTAATGGCTGAGGATATCTAGGAAGAAATTGGAGATGGGAAAGGAAACGCCGCGTACCAATTGGGCCTTGAAGTACACCTTCTCTCCGGCTTGGGGAGAAGGGGTGACCTCGCCGGCCGGCGCCGCCCGCCAGACGAGACCCTCCGTCGCAGGGAGGTAGCCCTCAGCGAGCAACTCCTTTATATCATTGTCCGTGATGTCTTAGCCGCGCCAGTCCCCTTTGTGGGAATCGCTCTCCTCTTCCAGCAGCTCTAGCGCCGCTGGATTATGGTCACCGCCGGTGGATTCGACCACCGCGGACTTGGGCAGCACCAGGCCCTCTAGGGGCACATGGACGGTGCTCGCCGGCTTTGCCGCGGCATCTCCTGATGCCTCCAAGGAGGGAGCAGAACTACTGCTTGCCATTGGAGAGGGACAAGTGGTGACTGGAAGGATTGGGAGGCTAGGTTTTTTCACGTGCGCGCGGAGGGCTCGAGGAGGTGCTCGCTGGACGAAGAAGATGACGAGGGAGGAGAATTAGGTGAAAAGTAAAAATCCACCGCAGCTACAATTTATAACCCCTGGCGTCAATATGCGTGCAAGATGATCGAATGGTCGGCGCATGGACGATGTGTGCGGGCGCGTGCGCGGAAATTTCACCACGTTCCCAACCGTCGCTGCCAACGGTTCGTATCTCTCGCGCTGGAAAAATGGACATGATTGTGTTCTCTTCATGTGCGAGTTACGAGGCGTCGCTGACCTATGTCTACGTCACACTAGCTGTCACTAGCAGGTGAACCATCACATCGGAATATTCTTTCATGGACGGATCCAGTCCGGCTATGGAAGAGTATGATGGAAGATTCAACAATACTCCGACTTACAAATTGAAGACGGAGAAAACCTTGCAGGGTTCTGGGGAGGACTACAAGATATTGCTTGATGATTTGCAGACATCCATCTAGACAGAGCAGTCAACCTGAAGAGGCAAGACGGCGTAAGATCTCGGAGTTCTCCGGGGGCTACTGTTGGGGATATGCTATATGAGTATTCTCATAGCATGTATCCTATCCGGATAACCCGGGTGGCACACAGTTGGTAGCATGGCCCATGGCCTGCTGAGCAGCCCAGTTAGATGGATCCAGAAGGGAGGCCCATGACGGATAAATGAAGGCTACGGAGGAGTCACCGACATACCCGGAGCCTTGGAGTGCAAGACACGCTAAAATAGTTATAAGCTGTGTAGGACTCTATAACCTGTCCGGCTAGGAATTTGCCTATAACCCTAGGACCTGGCGACTATATAAGTCGGTCCTATGGGAGCCTTTAGGGAATAATTTTAGACGTACAACTCGTACTCGCGCACAGCGAACCAATCCCTATAACTCGGCGTATTGCCATTATAGTGATTTATAGAAGTAGTAGGATTCCGCCACCGTCGTGGGATCTAAACCTGGGTAAGCTGTGTAACCTCGTACCCGTCAACCGTCCGCCTTCCCCCACGTCTCTAAACACACATTGTGAGGACCCCTCCATTGCGTACTCGTCGGCAATACCACGACATCGACCCCATGAAAAAGAAACTATCTAAGTATAGGAATGCATCTTGGGGTCCTTCAAACTTCTCCCCAGTACTCATGATGTGAAAACCTCCTGAATTGTCGATCTCAAACAGACTCAATTCCTCCTTGACCATGGGATACACGGGTGATGAGTCTGAATATGATGCATATTTGAGTACATAAAATCATCATATTCGTACTCATATCATGCTCCATCTAGCTACAACTATGTCTATTATACGTGATTACAAGTTCTTACTCATTTCCATATGAGATTTGTCCAACTAGTAGATTTATTAGTATTTTATTACCTTTTCCTTGTATTTGAATTGTGTGTAGGTGTTAAGAGTGATTATGGATAAAGAAAGGAAAAATGATCAAAGACAAGAGAATATGGAAGAGCTGCAAGCACTAGACTTAGCCATTTGAGGGATGGAAAAAGTGAGATTTTTTCATCATCTCAAAATCAATATCTTCGACCATGTTGTTGTAGCCCTAGTCCATACGAGTCCAACGTGCAAAAGAACACACAAATTGGAGTTCATATGAGAAAATGACGGCCAAAATACTAAAGATGTTTGCAAGAATAGTGACCACAGGTACGGGCACGGCTGATTGTACCGCCCGCCCATACCGCGGGTCTGGACGTGTTGAAAAGGACTTTTTGGACGCGTTTCTTTACAGAAACCGACCCTGTTTGTTCCTAGACCTTCCTTAGGTCATAGGCAACATGGGAGGACCTCTTGGGGACCACGAAGGCATATAAAGAGGAGAGGAGCCAAGAGAGAGAGATCCCTCAACACATACCTCCACGGCGGAGCCTTGCTGCCTTGGAAACTCTATAGCCGCCGCCTCCACAAGATCACCATCACCACCATATTCAAGGAGAAGGGACTTGGATCTTGAAGGCTTCAACACCGATCTACATCACCATCATCATCATCAACGTCTCCAACACCAATCTCCTTCATCTACTTGGTTGTAATTGAAACCCTAGTGTGGATCTCCACTTGTATTCGATTGTACTCTCAGATCCCATCCATATTATTGTTATGATGTTGATTGCCTTCATGTGTGTGTAGTTCCTTTGTGCTTGGGGAGATGAAGAAACCCTAGCACCATTATGAGATGAAATAAATATGATCTATAACTTTAGTATATGATCTGTGTATTAGTTGTCTTTCTTGATGTTATGTTAAGTGAACCACATAATATTTGCCATTAGGGACGAGATAGGGAACTATTATTCGATGTATGGAACGCGCAACCGGCGAGGGAGTGACAGTACCCGTATCGAGCCTTACTATACACTACGCCAAAAACCCTTACCAGTGACGGGCGGATTGTGCCCTACAATGACGATAGAGCGGCCCATCACCTATATACTGTCGCTGGTAAGGTGCCAGCACTGATGATTCGCCATCTATAGCATTGGGTCTCCTGAGACCCAATCCACCCACCCGTCATCGGTACACATGGCGGGGCTAACACGGCGACGTTCGGTGACGCACTATTAATGTGATGCTTGCTGGCGGTGCTTCTAGATGTGACGCGCGGTTCTAACACCGCCACGTTTCGTGACGCGCTTTTGATGAATTGCTCGTCGGTGGTGCTTCTAGATGTGGCGGGCAGGGCTAAAAAATGACATTCCAATGACAAACCTGGTTTGCAGATGATCGTCATCACTAAGTAATCTCCGATGGCTTTTATCGTCATCGGTACACACGGCGGGGCTAATTCGGACGCGAAGATCTGCTGGATGCGTGTAAGATCTACATTACAGTTACTCTCTGCATTCTGCATGCGAAGAGAATAATTTGTGAAGTCTCCAGCTTTGCTGATATGGTCCTGTAACCGTACTAAGGTATCCATATGCCAACAGAGGTAGTAGTCAGCGGGGATACTACTCCTCGGCTTCTGAGAACAAAATACATCGGTTACGTGGGTGAATTTCTCTTCTCCATTTGCTCCCTTCCCTATTTCTGGCAGATTACTTCCTGTCATGCACGAAAACCTGTTTAGAGCGTCATCGAGAACCACCTTGATAAGTGTGGTGTCCAATTTCGCATGGGTATTCAAGGAATCCAAGTAATAAGACCTTTCTCTCCTTGGGCGCGAGAACTATTAGGATCCAGTGGTTGTTGCGCAAACATGTGAGCACAATGTATTAACCATAAACAATATTGAAAAATAGTAATCCATAGAACAGTATTACTTTTCAGATTGTGATGACATGTATAGTTTAAAATAATACATTCCAAATAGCAGTAGCATTTAGATATGAGAGCACCAACTAAACAACCTAACATCCACTAGTAGAAAATAAGCCTTCCGTCGATCCCATCTGAGCCATCAGTCCCGGTTCCTTCACGAACCGGGACATGGTTCACATTATTCCCGGTTCGTAAGGCCAGGATGATGCACGGGGCAAGGCGACGATCTATCTCGGTTTATGCTGGACCTTTAGTCCCGTTTTTTGGAAGGAACCGGGACTAAAAGTGTCTAGCCACATGTGGCCGCTGGCGTAGATATTTAGTTCCGGTTTTTGGTAGGAACGGGACTACTAAAGATCCATGCTGTATATATATAACACCCTAGCTCCACATGCTTGTGTGAACTGATTTGTTTTTCCCCTTTCATCACAAGTGGTGTATGTTGCTTAGTTTTTCTCCTCTATGCACACAAGAGGTGCTCGATGAAATGCACAAGTGCCTGAGCCACACTTAAGCTTTCTTTCCTCCTCGATCGAGGTTAGCATGCAAATTAATCTTTTTATCTATCATTGATGCAATGCATGTGTTGATATACAGTAGTCATTTCTCTAGATGTTTTGTATATTTTTATAAACTTAATTATGTAATGCAGATGAGCCGACAATGGATGTACGGTGACCGATGCACTGGCGAGTTCATTGCATGCCTTCATAATTTTATCGGTGTGGCTAAGGCAAATAGAAGTAATGGTTTTATGTGTTGTCCATGTGTTAAATATCGGAATCAGAGAGATTACTCTTCCTTGAGAAACCTTCACACCCATCTGCTTGAACACGGTTTCATGCCCATCTACAATTGTTGGACCAAGCACGGAGAAAGTGGTATAAGATCAGACAAGATGACCCTAGTGATGTTTGATGGCGCCTGAGAGCGCTTCGTCGGGAAACCCCAAGAGCAAGGTGTGAAGATCACAGCAACAAGTCTTCCCTCAGTAAGAAATCGAGGTTATCGAACCAGTAGGAGGAAGGAAACGTCTCAATGGTGTTGCAAGCAACTTGGAGACCTGCACAACACAAATTCAAGACTTTGCCCCAATGAACAGTGAGGTTGTCAATATCACCGGTTGCTATAACAAAGGATTAACTGTATGGTGTGGAACCTAATAGTGGTTTGAAGAAAGTAAACATTAACAGTGGAAGATGTATCAATGGTAAAGATTGGACCGGGGTCCATAGTTCACTAGAGGTGTTCTCCTTAGATAAAGAAACATGGCATGATGGTTAAACAAATCACAGCAGGGCAATTAACATGACTGAGCAAGGCATAACAGTGCAATACTAGACATTCATGATCCTATGAGATTCGATTGGGCAATAAACAAGATACATAGACCGCCATCCAACTGCATCTATGACTAGAAGTCCACCTTTGGGTTATCATCCGAACCCCCCGACAGTATTAAGTTGCAAGCAATATACAACTTCTCTAAGCAAAGTGTGTTTGGTAAACAGTGCACTTGTTCCATGAACATGAGACCGTTGTTTTCTCCTAGTGGCAACAGGATATCTACAACCTTACAGATTTATGTCACTTCCCTTAGATTAAATAGAGGCATGAACCCACTATCGAGCATAAATACCCCCTCTTGGAGTCACTAGCAACTACTTGTCCAAGATAGCTACTAACAACGGAGAGCATGCAAGATCACAAACAACACAGACATCATAGAATCAATAAGACAAAACCATTAATCAATCTGACATAGTAATCTCAATATCCATCGGATCCCCGCAAACATCGGATCCCCGCAAACATAACATGCATGATTACAAATAGATGAGATCTTGATCATGATCGAAGCTCACAAGATCTAGAAATGAAAGCACAAAGGAGGAGATACAACCATCTAGCTACTACATGGACCCGTAGTCCAAGGTGGAACTACTCACGCTTCATATCGGAGGCTGGCATGATGAAGAAGAAGGCCTCCGGGGTGATCTCCCCTCTGGCAGGGTGCTGGGAAGAGCTTCATATCCCCCGATCTAGGGATGATGGTGGCGGCGACTATAGACGGTTTTGTGGAATATTGAACGGGTACTTAGGGTTTAGGCATTGGGGGCTTCTTATAGGCAAAGAGTGAGGCCGAGGGGGTGCCCGAGGCGGATGCACCCTCCCAGGCGCGGGCCAGTCCTGGCCGCGCGGCTAGGGGGTGTGGCCCCCTCGAGGCCCTCCTCCGTCTCGTCTTCTGGTGTAACATCCCAGCATTAGAGATTAAAAATAACCTGAACCCAGATGTGTGCATTGCATTCATGCATAGAAAATCCGAATAATTTTCGCGCTTTTAAAACAGAACTTGTCAAATTGAATGAAGCTTCTCTTAGCTTGATGGAATTGAAGTAGATCATCAAGTTGACTGCGATAAGTTTCAATAAGACCTTTGCTAAAACCTTATTTTGGGTAAGGGAGATTTGATCTAAGGGTAGATCAAATGTACTATAAGTTAAACCTTAATACAATGTGAATTATACTTGATCATTAGATGATCATATTATAGTATTCATTATAATCACTCATGAGTACCAAATTAGAGGATATAACACCAAATATGAATTTAACAACTATATCTTAATCTCATCTGCATATACCCTGAGTATCATGGTAATATCTAACCCTACTTCTTAAGTAAGATTGAGTAGGAAAGAAACTAAGTTTAGATCATGCACCTATACCTTTCTTTCCATATCAATCCTTATCATCCATATTGAGTTATATTTCAATATTTGTTGTTCATTAATGTTGAGGAATCAACTATTGATTCACCAGATCTCAATCTATCAAATCTTGACCATATCATAGTTTACACTTAAAGTGCCTATATAGAAACAATTAAGAAGAGGCAAATAGTGATGTTAGCTTTAGAAATCATCTATAGGATGGGAAAGATTGAAAAGAATCCAATCAACAGGATAGTTACTAAAGTTAAATTCCTCTTAGATAAATATAAGAACTATTTATATTATCTAATCCTATGGTAGTAAAGAAGATTACAAAGATGAATACTAAAGATAGTTACCAGGAGTAGTCCTATTGGATCAAGTAGGTATAGTCGATGAATTATATCTCTTAATCCAATGGAACTAAGCAGAAGATAATTATCATACAACTGCAATGTTGTATGGATGGAAGCCTTGATTAGCTAACTAGAAACCTAAACCATAAAGGATTACAAGATTATAATGATCAAGCCTTATTCACCAAGATTGAGTACTTATGCCAAGTATAAGTGGTATTGGTGGATAAAACATGATTGAAACCCTAGTAGAGATAAGTTATCCTAGAGAAGTCATTACAAACCACATAAATATGATTTAGGGTTGGAGTGTGAGTTATTGGAGTAAAGTGAATCTAAGATGATATTATTCAATTAAAGCTAGTCTAACATAGATTTATAGAAGTCGTGTTATTCATCTTAAAGGATAGTCAACTTTAGAGAAAGGTAGTTGGATGCATACAACTATTAGAGAAATATTAGTGATGGAGGATTAAGGAAGGTTATGAGTGGAGTTTGAAAGAACTACTTGTTGGATTGAAGATTTTCAATAGTAGTATAGTGGGTATAATCAAGCAAGGATATAAGAAAACTATGAAATGCTTTAGTATCAAACTCATTGGATTCATCCATGAGTTTAGAAGAATGATATATGAATAAGAAGATTTTAATGAGTAAGCTCATCATACTAACCATGATGATAGATGGGAATAAGTATTATATCTAGGAAAGGAATTCCTTAATTAGAAATCCAGGATTGTGAAATATAATTATATGTTATAAATTACTCTTCTATTTATTATTGGTAAACAATCAATTCTAAATCCCAAACCAATTAGAATATCCATTTCATGTTATTGATCTATAATCTTATGTCAATATCACTCTATAGGAATATTTTCCTATAGCAAAACCTATAAGCATATATTTACCAATTCCTTTCTAGAAAACATTCTAATTATAACTTTCTATTATAAAAGGTGATGTCATCAAATATCACAAACAGAAGACAATATGCTTAGTTATTAATTCTTTACTCATATCCATAAAGGAATCTAAGTATATTAAAAACCCTAAACCATAGGGTAAATATTCATAATTCAAAACCTTAAATTTCTTTGTTTATCACAATAGAATATATACATTGCCATTTTCCAAATTAATGCGAGTAGTAATAACCATATCAATGTCTTTTATATTTCATGCATCAAATAATGGTATAGGATCATTATACATATAAAAGTTTCTATTCAAACTATAAGCCAACTAGAGTTAAGTTTATAAACAAATAAGAATATATCATTTAGAAATCCAAACTAAAGGAGGAGAGTAAAATAATAATAAAAGTTTCTACAAATTATTAAAAGGGGTTCATATAGAGCAAATAAAAGAAATATAAAAATATTATGTAATAAAAGTTCACAAATGATACCAAATATATTTTAGTATTATTGCAAATATTCAACAAATAAATCCTACAAAGAAAGGTTCAAAATATAAATCAAATTCAAATCTGAATAGGAAAATAGAAAATAGAAAAAAAAGTAAAATAAATAAAAACATTACCTGGCCGTGGGCCAACACCCTTATACTTATCTGACGCCATATGCAGCCCATAAAAGCCTAGCACCGAGCCCAGCTCGATTCCATCTGTGACTGACGAGTGGGGTCAGGAAAGGACCGCGGGTTGAGCTGAAAGAATGTCCAGGGGGTTATCCGCAAAACATCCCGTCGTCGTCATCCTCACGCACACAGACAGCTCGCTGGAGGAGCTCGCCGCCGCCCGATGCCATCGTCGTCGTCAGACGTGCGCCAAGATGCTCGCCGCCGTTCCAGAGGGGGATAAGAAGGCCACCGCGACGCCCTGCCTCAATCCGTATCCACAATCCCTCCTTATCCTCTCTGATTTGAATGGGGCCGAATCCCTAGCTCACCGGAGACACACCTCGCCATCGAACCACATCTCCCCACACCCTTCCAAGCAGCCATGGAGAAGCACTGTCCTTCGTAGATCCTCTGATAGAAATCTTGCATCAAGGGGAGCACTGGAGTGGACGAATTTCGCCATTCTTCTTCGCGGAAGTTCGTCGGAAATCTTGTCAGAGAGCTCACCTCTGACCGCGCCTGTCCTCGCTGACCTCTCTATCATCATCAGGGTGAGTTCCTGAACCTTCCAGTATCCTCAAATCGTCTCATCTCGTTGTAAATCGTCGTCTCACCGTGTGCCACCGTCGGAGCTCGTCGGAGCTGAAGCTCCGATGACCATTTCTGAGCAGCGCCGCTACTTTAGGACTCAGCACGTTGCACCGATTCGAACTAGGTTCATTTCGTTTGCTAGGATGCAGTAAATCGTCGCTGGCGACCAACCACTGACGGCGGTGGTGGTGCTGACGCCATCGCTACGTCACGCCGACGCCACCCTGGACCCAGTCAGCTAGTTTGACTAGTCTTTGTCTCGCGTGGCTGATGACATGGCCTTGGGCCCATGTGTCATCGACTGAGAGTAGAGAAAGGGTCAGTAACAAGTACATTTTATAAACCTAAGAGCTGAGGTGGACAACGGCCCACGGGTCAGTGACTGAGGCTAGATTGAGATGCGGTGTAAAAAGTATTTCCTTTTAAGAAATAAATAAAATGTTATAAACCCAATTAATAATATTTCAGAAATCAAATAAAGGATTAAATCTTGTTTAATTAATAACTTTGGATCTATAATTCAGAAAAATGTGTATAATATATGAAAATTTGTAGAAAAATAAAATCTACAACTTAAAATTATTATCAAATATTATTATAATGATTATTTAAATAAATATTATTTAATAAAGGTTTTATAAGTAATAAAACTTTGATAATATATATTTTAATAATGGAAAATGTTAATAATATAAATAAAATACCAAAAATCTTAAAAAAATAAAAATTATAATTTGAGACCATAATCATGTATTATTATTTCACTTAATTAAGTATTCATTATTTATTAAGTAATTATATAGGAATAATAATTATAAAAATCATATCTTATTATTTATAAATCACAAAAATAAATGTAATATACCAAAATGATCACAAAAATAATATTCACATGTTAAAAATCTAATATTTTACTTTTGAGTCAAATAAAAAATTAAATATTTTAATAACTTAAATTTAAACTTATTTACTTGATTAATAATTCATATAAGGATAAATAAAATTTATTAATATTTATAAAATATGTCTAATAAGTCTAATAAATAGTTTTAGTCTTAAATATTAATAATATAAGGCCATAATGGTTTAAAACATTATAAATACCCTTTTATTTAAATTATCCTCAACCTTGAGGGAAGATTATATTCTGAAAGGATTCCAATTCATGATAAAAACCTTAAAGAATAACTTGTAAATAAGTCAGATCATTCCTATCTACTTTAACCACTCATTGATAAAAGATAAATGATACTACTCCATTATAAAAATCAAGAAACCACTACACTAAGTAAAAGGATAACCAATTTTAAGTAACTTAAAGGAAACATTCCAAATACACAAGATACAGATGTTATAAGTATTATACTTTCAAAATTATCTATATTTTAAAGTTAACTTTAGTCTCCAAAAATCTAAATATAACACAATAAAAATTACTATATGTTTTATAGTTAACTTTGTTCTGAAGTAGTTAAGTTATAAAAACATATCAAAACCAAATCATTCGAGCAAACATAAATAACAGCTACCCAACTCAACTAACCCCAAAACTTGTTTAAACCCTAGAGGAGAAACCTTTTCTTTGAAGGTTATTCTTTTTGCCACTTCAAACAACAACTCTTATATAAGCAATTTTGACTAGTATTTCATAAGTATATATTTTATTGCTACATATAGAAGCTCTTATAGAAGCACAAATATGAAACTTATCTAAAAGGACCACACATTCCAAAGTAAACATTTCCGGAATCCAAACCCTAGGACAACGTTATCCCCGGGATTTGCGTTTAGAACGTGCATCACATTACTTATGCATAAAAGCATATTGCTTCTTTAAACATTAGTCCTTACCGGACCAATGATGCTGATTTCAGATTTTGGATCTTATACTGACCTGAAGACCGTGAATGCATAATCTTGCAATCACAAAAGGCAAGTTCACACTTGCTCATGTCCTTTGTTTATTTTCTATAAATTATTTTACTAATCTAGTGTTGTTATCACCTGCATTTGAAAAAGGTATAAAAACACTATTTTCGATAATAATGTTGAAAGGATACGGATGTCGCCTAGAGGGGGGTTAATAGCGATTAAAACTTTTCCTAGAGTGGCTCAAAAAAGGCGGAATAAAACTAGTGTTTACTTTGTTAAGCACAACCTAGAAACAACTAAGGTTCGCCTATGTGCACCAACAACTTATGCTAAGCAAGACAAGCAACAAAGTGATAGAAAGATATATATTACTTCAAGCACGAAGGCTATCACAATGTAAAGTGCATAAGTAAAGAGCTCGGGTATAGAGATAACCGAGGCACGCGGGGACACCGATATTTTACCGAGTTGCTCCCAACATGGACTACGTCTCGTTTGGAGAGGGGGGGTATCAAACCACCAACGCCACAAAAGGCCTCCCTTATTCTCCGGTGAATCTCACCCCAACGGGATCGATCCACGCTTCCACTATCGGTGCACTTGTCGGTGGCAACCGAAACCTCTCACAAGTTTGGGGCACTTCTCCACAACTTAATTGGAGGCTCCCAACAAATGCCACAAAAGGCCACAATGCCACCAAGCCCACAAAACCGTCTAGGGTTCCAAGAACCCAAGAGGGACAAGCTCCAATGAGTAATTCAAACCAAATCCTCTGAGGAGAACTCAAACCGATGCACCAAATGCAAATGGAAAGAACACCACAAAGGTGCTCAAATCCCTCACTCTCAAGTTCCAACAAAGCTACTAAAGCTATTGGGGGAATAAGAGAGGAGGAATTAAAGAGAGACACAAAATCCCCCAAAAATCTAGATCCCCAAAGATACACTCACAAAGAGATGTTTTGGTTTGGTCAAAACGTAGATCTAGATCTCCTCCAACAACCCCTCAAATATATGCAAGAATCAATGGAGGGGTGTGTAGAAATCAAGCTCAACAAGTAAGGCAAATGGGGACAAAGCTTAGACAAAAGGAGGAGGAAGAAGCAACCCTAAACGAAAATGGACAAAAGACTTATATAAGGCTAGACAAAATATGGCCGTTGGAGTGTTTTTCTGAACGGTCCAGTAGTACCAGTTTGGTCTGGTACTACCAGACCCAAACAACAAAACGCGAGGAAAAGGAAGGCAGAAGCAAGCGGCCGCAGAAGCAGTGGTGGGTGGGCCAAAGCGCGCAAGCAGTCAAACGGACGAGCAGGTGGGGAGCGCCAGCGGGTCAGCGAAGCAGCGCGGCAGCAGCGAATCTGACAGCGGGCAAGAAGCAGAGGCGGCGGCACGCGCGGGAGGCTGCGAGGCGCAGGAGCGGGTAGGCGGCGCGAGAGAGAGCAAAGAGGGCAGCCGCCAGCGGAAGCAGGCCCAAAGCGCGGCAGGGCGAGAAACGCGGCGGGATCGAGGCGGGGCTGCGCGTGCTGCGTGCGGGAACTGCGAGCGCAGCAGGCGGTCAACACGGGACCACCGCGGGTGAGCGACGCGCGTACGCGAGGAGCAAGGCAGTAGCCGGATCTGGATCTGGGGATTTTTTGGGCAGATATTTCTGGGCCGGCCGGTACTACCGGCCCACCCGGGCGGTACTACCGGGCCGGCCGGTAGTACCGGATTTAGGTACCTAGCGAGGCATAAAGAAAACGGGCCGCTTTTAGGACCGGGCGGTAGTACCGGCCTGCCCGGGCGGTTCTACCGCTCGGCCCAGAAAACATATTGACAGGCAAATATTCAAACGGCAATAACTTTTGACTGGAAGCTCCGATTGACCCGATTCAAATATTGAGTATCACCAAGTGAGAAAGTATCAAGTAGAATAATGTGAGATATCTCACTTGGTGAGAAACCGAAAAAGCCGCATAAATCAAAATCGCAGCAAGATATATATGGGAGATCCGATTTTGATGAACAAGAGCTTGTTATGGAGATTACCACAAGCTCTATATCCTCACATGGACAAGACCAAATAACAACAAAAAATGATGATGCAAGTATGCAAAGTTTTGAGCTCTCTCCGAACGCTGTGACTGAATTACTCATACGAGAGCCTCTCTTGATAGTACGGTTATCTATCCTAAGCCCGGTCTCACACACACAACGTGAGACCAGCAAAAGGAAAAATCTATCAAGATTATACCTTTGCCTTGAGCATTCCACTTGATCTCGATGTAGGCGATCTTGCCCTTCTCAAGATGGAACGCCTTTCTTGATTCTTCATCATCGATCCATGGTCACCGAGGATGGCAAGCCTCAAACATGAGATCTTCTATAGATGGCACATCTAGAGTTGCACATCACATCTTCTTCTCATTTCATCCACCTTGAAGACAACACATGCTCCAAGATATGCCAATGGAAAAATCCTACAAGTAAAACTTAATGCACACATTAGTCGATAAAGATTGTCATTAATTACCAAAACCACACATGGGGCCCAACATGTTCTTTCAAATGTGAACTATTGGTTACTGATCCAGGGTGATCAGCTAATCTATTAAATCTGACAGTTGGAATACCACTGTTCAGAACTATATCACCTAGGACTTAACAACCAATGTCGCCAGTGATTCATGCGCCGTATATGACGCGTTGACCATGAGATTTGGAATGGGACGGAGAAGTCAGCTGTATCTTCTTCCTCTCACATGAAGCTGAATATGCAGGTCGTGGATGTTATCCTCATAGCGTGCATATTATATGGTAATTCGTAGAGGATATGCATCATATGGGTGGGAACCCTCATCGTCCCACGATAGTTCTGGCATCTAACGTTTTGTACAAACCATTGCCGTAATTCATTATGTGGGCATGGTGTACACCAAGGAGGCCTGCGAGGTCACGAAGGGGGCATTGAATGGCTTGGATCATCTTCTGGGCCCCACATCATGGAATTATGGACAGGAATAAGCTACCTGGTTGTGCAACAAAGAGTTGATCTCTCATGGGTAAAGTGACGCACCTCTGTAGAGTGTAAGAACTGTAACTCGTTACTCCCTGTTCCGGGAAGGAGCTGCGAACGCGGCGGGAAAGGAACTCCATGAAAGTTCTGGTAAACCCGTGAAGGCTGACGGACATAGCTTTTCAGAATAAAAGCAACCTTTGAAAAAATGTTTATGAAAACTTGCATTGCCTACGACCTACGGTCTGTGGCTGTAGTTATAGTGCATCAAACACTCCTTTTCTAGTGAATTTGCTGAGTACGCTCGTACTCAAAGTATCTTCGTAACCCTTGCTAGATTCTGAAGCCATTAAGATGATGTCTGCACCAAGTTATGCTCCAGGAATCATCAACAGCTAAAGATCTTCAATGAAGTCAAATAAGTCAAAATATACATCACTCAAGTGGAGACGAAGTTACTAATTAGATAGGAATATAATTTATAGCCAAAGAACCTAATTTTGTAGTGTATTGCAATAGCAGCAATGCCAATTCCTTAGTTAAATACTAGTTTTGATAGCATAATAGTTTTGCATTATTTATCTTTGATTCTTCTTCGTAAGAAGTTCTTTCTCTCTCTTTAACCTAGTGTGTTCTCTGGATCTTGTGTAAAGAGTGAGTTGTAACCTTTAGCCATGTATTCGACCTGTTGTGTTTCTGTTGTGCCATTTTGAGGGATGTAATACTAGTGAATGATGTTTCATTGGTGTTATGTCAACGACTATATTATACTACATCATGCAGTGGTTTGCTGGGTCCCCGCATCTGGCTCCTTGTTCCCCATGGTAAAATATTGACTTTGGCTTTTGTCCCATCCAATTTATGCCTTTCTAGAACCAAAAACAGAAGAAAACAGGCAACTGGCACTGTGGCATCTTGTTAATAGGTTAGTACCAGAAAACATATAAAACACCTCAAAGTGTAGACAAAGCAAAGGAAAGTAGATACTAAACAATCATGGAACATAAAAAATTATAGATATGTTTCTGACGTATCAAGCATCCCCAAGCTTAACTCCTGCTCGTCCTCAAGTAGGTAAGTGATAAAAGAATAATTTTTGAGGTGCCATGCTCCATTAAAATCAAGATTAAACCATTTGCAAGCAATGAAAGCTGGGATCAAAGAACTCTAAACATGTGCATGAAAGATGGAGTTCTAACAGTAAGACAAAGTAACTATGCATTCAACATGAAAAGCTACAAACAAAGATCATGAATAACATGCATTGAAAAATGTTTGTTTGTTTCACATACAGAAAACATGGCATAGTGGCATTCAGCTTGTCCCTCATAGAGTAGCAAATATATGCATATGACACCTTCAAAGTTCATAAGAGTGACTAGATACAAATAGCACAAGAAAAAGTAATATCAAAAATATGCATCAATCAATAAATTTTGGGACAATGCACATAGAACTAAGAATGGCAACTATGCTCTCTTAACTGGTGCCTAAGGATACAAGGTGGAGACTCAATATAATGGTGGAAGAAAGGCCCTTCTTAAAGGGAAGAAGGGATTTCAATTTTCAAAAAGAGCTTCCAAAAATTATGGTACTTGTTAGATTTCAGCCCTCATTGCCCCTATCATAAGCATCTTGAAGTGATTAAGGTTAAGGTGAACAAACTATGGAGTATATGCTTGACAAAGTATAAGTTGGCAATCTCATGTCCCTTGAGTACGAGGGCCGCTCCTCATGCTACTCAACTTTAGTTACTTGCGAGTTCTTGTCATAGTAAGTATATGCGTATCATAGAGAACCACCAACGGGGTACCCCTTGCACATGACATAGGAGCTTTCCCATGATAAAAATGACAAGGCAAGCAGACAATGATCATATCAGCAATCTTCTTATTTACCATGGGAATATGGTGATTTTCCTCTCTTTCCTCTTTTCAATATGTCTCTTTTTTATAAGAAGAATGCTTCATAGATGTCATTATGTTGATGCTGCAAGTTTCCACCATGATTAGGCATGGCTTAGGCTAGCATCCCAGGCGTTTCTCTAACACAAAATACATAACTCCATGGACTTACAATCTCCCCTTTTATTTCACACCAACGACATCCGCAAAGAATATAGCATGATATCAACTGGATAGAGATCCAAAAGTGTTGAAAGTGTTCCTCGTGATAGCACGGTTCTGCTAATCCCAACGTATAAGTGCAAGCATATACAACTTAGATGACACAATGGTTCAAGTTTATTAGGGGCAAGGAAAATAAAGTGTGCCATCAAGTTTGTGAGAGCTCTAATAACTAATTTTTCACAAAACAAAATACTTTTTAATTGGAAGATAGATGAAAACAAGAATATACTTGGAATGGCGTAACACACCATTCATAGGAATTTATAGTGTACCCTTTGAAATAACTTGGTTTCTTGGGAGGTGGAAGCATGAGTAGAGTTTACTCATACAAGTGGAGGCTAGCAAAAGACTGGGAGCGACCAACTAAGAGAGCAATAATGGCCATAATCATGAAGAGCGACAAAACATGCATTACTAATCGAAGCATAAAGTGGTACTACCAGTCAAGGACTAAATGATTATACAGGCTATGGTGACTTTTTCATAGTCATAACATGGTGTGAGCATGTGCCAAGTCAACCAAAACAAAGCATTAAAGGAGAATACCATAATACTATGCTTTTGTATGCTAAAACAACGCATGATTATTTCAAGGCACACTAAGAAATCCCAATTGGTTGGAACAAGTCATGCTACAACAATAATCACTAAGCATAAGGTCAAAACAACACCTAGCATGACATGCTAAAGTCTAAGTCATAGTCAAAGCAAGCTCGTCTTGCACTATTTCAAGCAAGAACTTTCTACTCCTTTCCAACACCAATCAACTTATTTGAAACAACACAGCGAGAATGGAGGTCCAAACTACTTTATTCAAGTAAACTAAGCAAAGCAAACAAAAACTAAGATTCTCCAAGAACAACACAACAGTGCATGAAACAATAAAAACGAAGTGTCTAGAAAGACCTGAGCTTTTTATTGATGAAGAAGGGGATGCCTTGGGCATCCCCAAGCTTTGACGCTTGTACCTTTTAGATATTTATTGGGGTGAAAACGGGGTGGCATCCCCAAGCTTGAGCTTTTGTCCATTCTTCATCTCATTACATCATTCCTTCTCTACACCTGAAAATTTTCCTTCATACAAAACTTCACACAATCTTCATTAGCAACATTAGTATATTCAAAAGATAATTGACCCTTGAGTTTAGCTTTGGAACAGAAATTTTTTAACTAAAAACACTATCTACTGTAGCAATTTCCTTTAAAAAGTTCCCCAAAAGAGAACTCAAAAAGAAATCAATAAGAAGCAAATGCAAATAGTGGCAGAAATTTGTCAAAACAGGCCAGCAGGTAGAAACCGATTTTTTCAAAGACCTTTTGTTGCTCAAATCAAAAAGTGTTGAACTAACGGAAGTTATCTAACATACTGGGGGATTTATTCGTAAATTATCAGCTCAATCCGAATGACAAAGATTACTCACTAATTTTTACGGTGGAGCACAAAAATCTGTTTCAGGACAACAACTCTCTAAATCTTACTTCCCTCTCATTAGAGGTCATTCTTGGCACAAAAAGCAAACAAAAAGGGATAAGGAGAGGTCATTACTGAATTAATAACTTCCAAGACTAAAAAAACTCTTGGGTTATCTCCCAACAAGTACTTTTCTGTAATGCCTTCAAGTTAGGCACAAGAAGTAAGAATCAAGTATTTTCAAATGAAAAATTAAACTCAATACTTGCAATCTCTTCAACTATGAAAGGTATCTCATCCAAATGAGTTTTTGAGGATCCCTTTTCATCTCTCATTGGTTCACTACTTTCATCAAAAGGATTTTCAGGAACAATCCATTCAAAATTATTTTCTAAGGCTTCATGCATTCCTACAAGTTTAAAAGGTATGGGTATCTTAATTTCCTCTTTGGGTTTGGTTTTATCTAAAGTACCCATAACATCTACACATGAGCCTAGCTTGTTAAAATGTTCAAAGACCTTTTTGTCTTCCTTAGCAACATCATTGAACTCTTCAAACCTAGCCTCCAACATATGAACTAAAGAAACTGCAGCAATTTCATAATTAGGAACAAGTTCCGCTATAGATCTATCCTTAATATCCTCATGTTTGCTAACATGATTAAAGAATTATTCAATATTTTCTTTCCCAATTATGGAGCCACTTCCTATTGAAAGGTCCTTCAGGGTGAACTTGGGGAACAACATGGTGAGCTAGAGCAAGGTGACAACTAGAGTGGGAACTAATTTTTGTGTTTTTGATAAGAGGAAGAAAACCAAACTAAACTATTTTTTTGAGTTTTTGATAAAAAGAGGCAAACAAAACCAAGCAAAAGAAACTAAGCCAAACAAAAAAAAGTAAAGAGAAAGTTTGAGAAGGAATCCCCTTATGAAGACGTCATTATCCTCCCCGGCAACAGCGCTAGAAAAATTGTTGATCGCGCCTGAGAGCGTTTAATCGAGAAATCCCAAGAGCAAGGTGTGAAGAGCACAGCAGCAATTCTTCCCTCAGTAAGAATCTGAGGTTATTGAACTAGTAGGGGGAAGGAAATGTATCAAAGGTGTTGCAACCAACTTGGAGACCTGCACAACACAAACTCAAGACTTTGCCCCAACGAACAGTGAGGTTATCAATCTCACCGGTTGCTGTAACAAATGATTAACTCTATGGTGTGGAAGGTAATAGTGGGTTGAAGAAAGTAAACAGTAACAGTGGAAGATGTATCAATGGTAAAGATTGGACCGATGTCCATAGTTCACTAGAAGTGTTCTCCTTAGATAAACAAACATGGCATGCTGGGTAAACAAATCACAACAGGGCAATTGACATGACTGAGCAAAGAAAAACAATGCAATACTGGACATTCATGATCCTATGAGATTCGATTGGGCAATATAACAAGATACATAGACCGCCATCCAACTACATCTATTACTAGAAGTCCACCTTTGGGTTATCATCCGAAGCCCCTCCAGTATTAAGTTGCAAGCGACAGATAAATGCTTTAAGCAAAGTGTGTAAGGTAAACAATCCACTTGTTCCATGAACAAGAGACCGTTGTTTTCTCCCTAGTGGAAATAGCACATCTACAACCTTAGAGATTTCTGTCACTTCCTTAGATTAAATAGAGGCATGAACCCACTATCGAGCATAAATACCCCTCTTGGAGTCACTAGCAACTACTTGGCCAAGATAGCTACTAACAACAGAGAGCATGCAAGATCACAAACAACACAGACATGATAGAATCAATAAGACAAAACCGTTAATTAATTTGACATAGTAATCTCAATATCCATCGGATCCCTGCAAACACAACATGCATGATTACAAATAGATGAGATCTTGATCATGATCGGAGCTCACAAGATCTAGACATGAAAGCACAAAGGATGCGATACAACCATCTAGCTACTACATGGACCCGTAGTCCAAGGTGGAACTACTCACGCTTCATACCGGAGGCTGGCATGATGAACAAGAAGGTTGCTGACCCACAAGTATAGAGGGTGTATCGCAGTACTTTCGATAAATAGGAGTGTCGATTCCAACGAGGAGCAGAAGGTGCTGAACAGTGGTATGGAGCAGGAACTCTCTGTAAATACTTAGCAAATGGATTTTTTGTGGTTTTCTGATAAGGCAACAAAACAAAGAGAAAGTAATAAAGACAACAAACAAACAAACGGATAAAGTGGCCCAATCCTTTCTTAGCAAAGGACAAGCCGGTGGAAATACTTATAAGGACCAAACGTTCTCGAGGACACATGGGAATTCTGTCAAGTGCTTTCGCTTCAAATAGCTGAGTACTCTTCTTTGGTGTTTGTAAATGTTGTGTGGGTGAACCTGTGCTAACATACCGACCTTACTTGGACTAATACATACTTGTGATTAAACCCCCTGCAAACATCTGTAACTATAAGAAAGTAATTAAGATATAAATCTAACCACAACCTTAAACTCTAAGATCCTACACTCCCTTGTGTAACGGTTCTAACGGGGGTTCAGGTTTCTGTCACTTCGGCAACCCCACAATTAGTAGCCAAATACACAATGCATTCCCCTAGCCCCATAAATGGTGAAGTATCATGTAGTCGACGTTCACATGACACCACTAGAAGAATAACACCACAACTTAAATACTAAACCATTGAATAATAACTCAACACAAATCCACTACTATCAACATGACTTCTCCCATGTCCTCAAGAACACAACGAACTACTCACAAGACATCATATGGATCAAGATCAAAGATGATATGATAATGGATAACAATCTGAACATAAACAATAATCCAATGGTTCCACTCACAAGCATCAACTACAATAGTAATTAACACCGGGAAGGTTTCCCCTAATGAACTAAAGCAATATCCAACACAATTGTTACAACAAAACAGAGTAATGATGATGGTGCTGGTGGAGATGATGGTGTGGATGATGATCATGAACCCGATGAAGCCTAGCTTGATGACAGTGTGGATGGCGACGATCTCCACTCTCCAGGAAGGAATTCCCTCGGCAGAAATCTGTCTGCCGGAGAGATCTTTCTCTCTCGGTGTTTTCCTCCCAGTAGAGGTAGCGGAAATCTATATGTGGTCGCCCCCCTGATGTTAGGGTTCCGTAGGGAAGATATAGGCGAAGGGGCGGTGTCGGGAGCCGGGCAGGTGGGCCACACCTGCCCTAGGCGCTGCCCAGGGGGACCCGCGCCTAGGGGTGTGTGGGCCCCCTACGGCCCCTCTTTGCTTCTCATTCTGGCTTCCTTCGTCTTCTCAGAAAATATTATTTTCCCATATTTTTCTGGTATTTTTCTGATCTTCGCGAAATTGCATCAAAACGCCTTCTTTTCCATCAGAATCCAGACTTCGGCAGTTCATCCTCCAAGAATCATCCAACATGCATAAACAGATGAAAAGACATAAGTATTACCTCATAATAAGACATATATCAATTAATAGAGGTAAATTATGATATAGAATGGTGATGCAAATTGGGCGTATCAACTCCCCCAAGCTTAGACCTACGCTTGTCCCCAAGCGAAAACTGAGCTCAGTAAACATGTCCACATGTTTATGGAGTTAAGTATCGATAAAAGAATACGAACAAGAAGCATCACACTTACCATTGCACAAATCATAGAAGAATCAACTCACCATTATATAACTTAGCTTGCAACAAGTACAGGAGTCACAATATAGATGCATAAAGATAAATCGTAATTGGAATTGGCAAACTTTGTTCTTGGTCAGAGAACACCTGGAAAACAGTTTCACAAAAAGCTTTTTGTAGAAGTTTCAAAACAGGAGCACTCTTTGCTCAACAAGGTTTTTTCACAAATGAAGGCTTTCCAAGTAATACTCAATAGATAAGAGTTTTGTGCAAACAGGGAAGATAAAGAACATGATTGAATAAATCACCATATGAATGCTTGAAAGACAACAACTCAAATGCTTGCTGGAGATAGAGAGGAAGTAGGTCTACTAACTCAACTTGGAAGTAAGAGAAAGGTCCCTTCATAGAGGGAAGCAGGGATTACAAGTCATAAAGAGCTTCCAAAAGATTATGGTACTTACTAGATTTGAGCCCTCATTGCCCCTATCATAGGCATCTTGAGATGATTAAGGTTAAAGTGCACAAAGATGGAGTATATGCTTGACGAAATATAAGTTGGCAATCTCATGTCCCTTGAATATGAAGGCCACTCCTCATGCTACTCAACTTCAGTTAGCGGTAAGTTCTTGTCATTGTAAGTAATGCGTATCATAGAGAACCACAACCGTGGTACCCCTTGCACATGGTACAAGATATTTCCCATAACCAAAATGACAAGGCAAGCAGACAATGAGCATCTAAGCGATCTTTTTATTTACTATATGCATAGATTTTTATTAAGGATGCTTCATAGATAGCTCACTATGGTGATGCTGCAAGTTTCCACCATTATTAGGCATGGCTTAGGCTAGCGGCCTAGGCGTTTCTCTAACACAAAATACATACTCCATGGACTTACAGGTTCCCTCTTTATTTCACACCGGTGACATCTACAGACAAAAGAGCACGATATCAACAGCGTACAGAGTACAAGTGCAATGTTGAAAACGTTCCCCGTGACAGAACGGTTCTGCTAATTCCAATGTATAGGTGCAAGCATATACAACTTCGATGGCACAATGGTTCAAGTCTATTAGGGGCAAGAAAATAAGGTGTGCCATCAAATTTGTGAGAGCTTTACTAACTAGTTTTCACATAACAAAATACTTTTTAATTCGAAAGATATATGAAGCTTGAGAATTTGCTTGGAATAGCAATAATGTTACTAGGTAGATATGGTGGACACAAATGGCATAGGTTTTGGTTCAAAGGGATTGGAAACATGAGAAGTATGCCTTCTCAAAATAGGTTTTTGGCTAGCAAGGCTGGGTAGCAAGCAAGAGAGTTGAAAGAAACAAGCAAACATACAAGTAATAGAGCCAAACATGCAAACTTCCTTGAAGACACAAAATATCTCAAATAAAGAATACTAAGCTTATGAGCCAACAAGAAAGAAAATAAATGATACAAAATACATGTAAGCCTTTTCTCTTTTTTTTCAAACCTCAAAAATTTGTTGCTACTGACCAGAGCTAAGTTTGCCAAAACCAATTTAGATCCACTTGATGCTCCCAAAGTGATGCCAAATACTGATCAACAGGATCCATCATACAATAGAGATTGCAAACTAAAATAAGAAGTGCAAAAAGTAAAAGATGGGACTTCTCATTAATATTCAATAAAGGCACTCACACCAAGGGATACATAGATAAACAACTAAAGGAGAGATATTTCCACATGCAAACCAATCTATAAGATAAACTCTCTACCAAAGATATGAAGCCACAAAAAAGGTAAAAGATAAAAGATTGATGGTGATACCGCTGCACTCCCCAAGCTTGGAACAAGCCAAGGGGATGCCAAACCTGATGATGGATTAATCCTTCAGTGATGGTGGTGTTCTCTTGATAAGCTCTTCAATAAGTTTATTCAAATCCTCAAACTCGAAGGTCAGAGTACAAATCAGCTCCGAGTTTAGCTCTATGCGGTTCATGATCATGTCAGACCGACAATTCCAGTCCTTGTTATTCTTTCCCCACTCTTCTTCCTTAGCATGTTCCTTCTCTGCATTGTTAGAACAAGGCATATCCCAAACCGAGGGAAAATTCCCTTTGGGCACATGTTAATATTGACGCTCATGAATAAGAGTATGGAAGGGTCTCTTGGTACGTGGAGGTGATGACCGTGGAGCGAGGATATGACGCGGAGGTTTCCCTCCTGTAGACATCTGTGCTGTCCTCCTAAGCTTGGTAGGTTTTTCCATTACTCCAATGCTTGTGACGGTAGCACGGGTGTCCGGATGCTTGTACTCCTCCATGTCTCCTTCATACCCTACCAAAATCTCATCCTCCTTGGGATCTTGAGGATCTTCTTCCTCGGGCTTCTTTCCTTTGTCGTTGGCGGAGACCATGATGGTCTAAACTTGAGAAGATTTCCTGACAAAAACAGATTGAAACGAAAACACGATGAGAACACGATGTACGAACATCGGGGGATCCAGGGGTTATATATTACGAAGTTTCAATGCATAAGGAAGGTTTTGATATGAAAACAAGGCGGAGACGGAGCTCAGGGGTGGCACACCCCCTCCAGGCGCGGCCAGGCGAGGCCAGCTCCTGGGGTGGGTTTGTCCACCCTAGACTCCGTTTCCTCCTCTGTTCTGTCTCGTAACTTTCCTTATGTATTATAAACATCAAAAATATAAAAAGATTGGGGTTTCACGAACCACCACTTTTACCTATTCAAAGACGAACTCTGTAGACTCCTTTTCTCCTTCCCCTGAAAATTCCTTTCTTCACAAGGCCTCACACAAACCTCAATGGCAACATTAGTGTAAGAAAAAACAATAAACCTTTTGTACACACTTCAACTGAAACCCATCAAAACAAAGCTTCTATAAGAGGCAAATGCAAATGACGGCAGAAATCTGTCAAAACAGACCAGCGGGCAAAGATTGATTTTTTCAAAACCTTGTGTTGGTCAAATCAAAAAGTGCATAACTAATGAAAGTTGGGTAACAACTTGGAGAACAAGCACATGAAAATGCAGCTCCATCCGAAGTACTGAGCTTCCTCATGAATTTTTACAATGCAGCACAAACATCTGTCCCAGGACAACCACTTTTCATAACTCCTCTACTTCACAAAAGTAGTTGAACTTGACACAAAAACCAAAACAAAAAAGGATAAGGAGTGGTTATTACTGAAGTAATAACTTCTGAGACTCAACAAAACTCTTGGTTTATCTCCCAACAAGTACTTTTCTTTAATGCCTTTAAGTTAGGCTTCAAACTTCCAAAGATGCTCACAAAGGAGATAAATATTTGAAGTGAAAGATAGCATCGAGAAGCAAATAACCAACACATTTGAGTCTAACCCACTTCCTATGAATGGGGTTATCATGAGAAAACGAATTGTTGAAACAAAAAGCCACTAGAATAGGAAGACAAAACAGATGCAACTTCAAAGCTTTCAACATAAAAAGGGGAAACTTAACATCATTGAGATGCATAAAACCATGTTTCCCTCTCTCATAATAACTTTCAGTAGCACCTTGAATAAAATTGACAATATAACCATCACTGGAAACAACTTTATCATCAGAATAAGAATACTTATAGTCACCAAAAAGAGGTCCAAGGTCATAGACTGGATCAATAGAAGCAAGTTGTTCCATCCTGAAATCTTTATTAGGCAAGCTATTTTAACAAGGAGCTTTAGCAAATTTGGAAAAGTTAAACTCATAAGAATCTCCATCAAACTTAGTTAAAACTTTCTCCTTCTTACAATCTATAATAGCTCCACAAGTGTTAAAGAAAGGTCTACCAAAAATGATAGTACACGTTTTGCTAGCTGCTGAATTAAGCACTACAAAATCAACAGGATACTTAATCTTACCACAGAGAACCTCCACATATATTATAATACCAATGGGGCAAATGGTTTCCTTATTAGAAAGGTGAATAACCACATCAATGTCCTCAAGATCACAAGGACCAATCTCATGCATAATTTCCCTGTAAAGCTCATAAGGAATAGCATTAGAACTAGCACCAATATCACATAAACCATAGTAGCAATGATCACCAATTTTAACAGAAAGCACAGGAACACTAGCTTTTCTAGATTTACTAGGATGAGAGATAATATTAGAAGCGTCTTCATAGAAGACAATGTGCTCATCCCCTATATTTCTAATGACAGGGTCTTTCATAATAGCTTCCACGGGTTCAACATTCAATTGCTTACCAGGATCCACAGTTTTCATTGTACCTTTGTTATTTGCACTAATAATCATAGAATAATCCTTTACCTTAGCTGGGAAAGGTATTTTCTCAACATGAGGTTTAGGCACAATATGATTAGTAGTACAAACTTGAGTACTTCTAACAGGAACATGACTAACAACATCTTTATAAGGTGCATGGTACTTATTCCACTTCTTCTTGGGAATTTCTATGTAAGAGGCAAAGGACTTAAAACAGTTGGCAATACTTTGGGAATCAAGATCAAACTCATTACTAATATCATGGAAGTCACCAGTTCCCATAAAGGATTTAATGCATTCATAATCATAGTTTATACCTGACTTTCTTCCTTTGTCATTCTCCCAAGCTTCAGTGTTCTCTTGAATAGGGTCTAGCAAATCCCATTTAGCTTCTTCCTTCATACGTGTGAATGATCCAACACAAGAAGCATCTAGTAAATCTTTATCATGAAGAGAAAGCCTAGCATAAAAGTTATTGATAATAATATTGTTAGGGAGTTCATGAATAGGACATTTAAGCATTAGTAACTTCATTCTCCCCCAAGCTTGAGGTGTACTCTCTCCATCACGAGGCCAAAAGTTATATATCAGATTTCTCTCTTATGAATCTCACTAGGAGGATAAAATTTAGAATAAAAGAGAGATGCCATCTCCTCCCATTCCATGGATTGTCCATTCTTCAGCAGCTTATACCATTCTTCAGCTCTCCCTTTCAAGGAGATGGAGAGTGACTTCTTATTCACCTATTCAGTTGTGATACCTGCACACTTAAACAACCCGCATAATTCATGGATAAAAAACAAATGATCACCAGGATGGACAGTTCCATCTCTATAATAATAATTATCCATAACACGGTCAACAATACTTGTAGGTATCTTAAAAGTATCTATCTTAAAAGGTGGTGGTTCATCTACTACCCTAGCAGTGGCAGTAGTTTTCCCAAACAGAAAACCAAGTGGGTTATCCATATTGTAAACAAAGCAACAAACTGAAACAAAAGCAATACTCACAGTAAAAGTTCCCTTTACCAGTTCCACTATTCAATAGCGCTTCACTCCCCGGCAACGGCGCCAGGAAATAGTCTTGATGACCCACAAGTATAGGGGGTGTATCGCAGTACTTTTGATAAATAGGAGTGTCGATCCCAACGAGGAGCAGAAGGTGCTAAACAGTGGTATGGAGTAGGAACTCTCCGTAAATACTTAGCAAACGGATTTTTAGTGGTTTTCTGATAAGGAAAAAAACAAAGAGCAAGTAATAAAGACAACAAACAAACGAAGCAAGTGGCCCAATCCTTTCTTAGCAAATGACAAGCCGGTGGAAATACTTATAAGGACCAAACGTTCTCGAGGACACATGGGAATTCTGTCAAATCCTTTCGCTTCAAATAGCTGAGTACTCTTCTTTGGTGTTTGTAAGAGTTGTGTGGGTGAACTTGATCTAACATACCGACCTTACTTGGACTAATACATACTTGTGGTTAAACCCACTGCAAACATCCATAACTACAGCAAAGTAATTAAGATATAAATCTAACCATAGCCTTAAACTCTGAGGTCCTACACTTCCTTGTGCAAAGGTGTCCTAACGGGGGTTCGGGTTTCTGTCACTCCGGTAACCCCACAATTAGTAGCCAAAGACACAATGCACTCCCCTAGGCCCATAAATTGTGAAGTATCATGTAGTCGACATTCACATGACACCACTAGAAAAATAGGACCACAACTTAAATACTAAACCAATGAATAATAACTCAACACAAATCCACTATTAATAACATGACTTCTCCCATGTCCTCAAGAACTAAACGAACTACTCACAAGACATCATATGGATCAAGATCAAAGATGATATGATAATGGATAACAATCTGAACATAAACAATAATCCAATGGTTCCAATCACAAGCATCAACTACAATAGTAATTAACACCGGGAAGGTTTCCCCTAATGAACTAAAGCAATATCCAACACAACTGTTACAGCAAGAAGGAGTAATGATGATGGTGCTAGTGGAGATGATGGTGTGGATGATGATGATGATACCGATGAAGCCTAGCTTGATGACGGTGTGGCTGGCGACGATCTCCCCTCTCCGAAAAGGAATTCCCCCGGCAAAAATCTGTCTGCCGAGGAGATCTTTCTCTCTTGGTGTTTTCTGCCCCGCAGAGGCGACAGAAATCTATATGTGGTTGCCCCCTGATGTTAGGGTTCCGTAGGGAAGATATAGGCGAAGGGGCAGAGTCGGGAGCCGGGCAGGTGGGCCACACCTGCCCTAGGAGTGGCCCAGGAGGACCCGCGCCTAGGGGGTGTGGCCCCCCTGCAGCCCCTCTTTGCTCCTCCTTCTGGCTTCCTTCGGATTCTGGGAAAATATTATTTTCCCATATTTTTCTGGTATTTTTATGATCTTCGCGAAATTGCATCAAAACACCTTCTTTTCCATCAGAATCCAGACTCCGGTAGTTCATCCTCCAAGAATCATCCAACATGCATAAACAGATGAAAAGACATAACTATTACCTCATAATAAGACATATATCAATTAATAGAGGTAAATTATGATATATAATGGTGATGCAAATTGGGCGTATCAAAGGCCTTCAGGGTGATCTCCCCTCCGGCAGGGTGCCGGGAAGAGCTTCAGATCCCCCCGATCTAGGGACGATGGCGGCGGCAGATATAGACGGTTTCGTGGAATATTGATCAGGTACTTAGGGTTTAGGCATCGGGGGCTTCTTATAGGAAAAGTGGGAGGCCGAGGGGGTACCTGAGGCGGTTGCACCCTCCCAGGCGCGAGCCAGGCCTGGCCGTGGCCAGGGGGTGTGGCCCCCTCCAGGCCCTCCTCCATCTCGTCTTCTGGCTCCGTGTTCCCCACAGTAAAATATTGACTTTGGCTTTTGTCCCGTCCAATTCCAAGAATATTGATTTTCTGCCTTTCTGGAACCAAAAACAGAAGAAAACAGGCAACTGGTACTGTGGCATCTTGTTAATAGGTTAGAACCAGAAAACATATAAAAACACCTCAAAGTGTAGACAAAGCAAAGAAAAATAGATACTAAACAATCATGGAACATAAAAAATTATAGATACGTTTCCGACGATCAATGTTGAGGGCGAGCGACCTAGGAAGAGGGTTCCTGCCAAGGTTATGTGGTATGCTCCTATAATACCACAGTTGAAACGTTTGTTCATAAACAAGGAGCATGCCAAGTTGTTGCGCTGGCATAAAGAAGACCGCAAGAAAGACTCGATGTTGAGACACCCTGCTGATGGGTCGCAGACTCACAGTGGGGAAAATCGAGAGAGAGAGTGTCCGGGCTTTGCAAATGATCCAATAAATACTTTTGGGGAGCACATCTGTAGTCATAGCATGTGGCATGTAACTCTATGTATTTATAACCTTTTTACTTGGTTGTGCATGAAGCATAAGTTTATTATGATGCCAGTGCTCATCCAAGGTCTAAAGCAACCCGGCAACAATATTGATGTGTACCTATGGCCATTAATTTAAGAACTTTTATAGTTGTGGTATGAAACCAGCATACGTGCATGGTATGAGCACAAGCAGGAGGAATTTGACCTACAAGCGTTGCTTTTCATAACAAACAATGATTGGCATGCTCTTAGTAACCTATCACAAAAAAACAAGGGATACAATGCATGCACATATTGTTTAGATGATACCGATAGTATATATTTGGATAAATGTAAAAAGATTGTGTACCTGGGGTATCGTCGATTTTTTATGACCAATCATCCCGTAAGAAAGTAAGGCAAGTATTTCAAAGGCGAGGCAGATCGCCAGAAGAAGCCTGACCACCGTACTGGTGATGATATATTAGGTATGGTCAAGGATATAGAAGTAATATATGGAAAGGGTCCTAGCGGTCAATCTATTCTGAATGACACTGCCGGACATGCGCCCATGTGGAAGAAGAAATTTATATTTTGGGAGCTACCATATTGGAAAGTCCTAGGAGTGAATGGGAAGACAAAAGATACACTAGAAGCACGATAGGACCAACAACGTATGAAAGATCCACACAACACGCATCGAGAAAATGAGATGGATAAAGGACGTGATGCACGTGACGAAGAATCTTTGCGTGAACTATCTAGTCTTCCTGGGAGTGTATGGGAAGACAAAAGATACACTAGAAGCACGACAGGACCAACAACGTATGAAAGATCCACACAACACGCATCGAGAAAATGAGATGGATAAAGGACGTTGTCCTGCTAGCTACGCTCTTACCAAAGCAGAGAAGGAAATATTTTTTAAATGCCTAAGCAGTATCAAGGTCCCGTCTGGCTACTCATCGAATATAAAGGGAATAATATATATGACAGAGTAACAATTCCATAACCTGAAGTCTCATAACTACCATGTGATTATGACGCAATTGCTTCCGATTGCATTGAGGGGGCTTGTACCAAAAAATGTTTGACTACCCATTGTGAAGCTTTGTGCATTCCTCAGTGTAATTTCTCAAAAGGTAATCAATCCAGAAATTTTACCAAGATTACATACCGGAATATGTCCATAACGGTGCTAGGCCAGAAGGAAACATCTCCAAGGGCTATGGAACACAAGAGGTAATTGAGTTCTATGTTGACTTTATTCCTAACCTTAAGACGATTGGTGTTCCTCAATCACGGCACGAGGGGAGACTCAGTGGAAAAGGCACGCTAGGAAAGAAAGCAATAATATGAAGATACGGGCATTATTTTACGCAAGCACACTATACAGTTCTACAACATTCCACCTTGGTGGCTCCTTATATCAATGAACACAAGAATTTTTTACGCTCCAAACACCCGGAGCAGTCTGACGACTCGACTACACGTTTACTCATGATGACACTCGGCAGTTGGTTGCAAACACACCTCATGAATAACTCCACTATTGAAGATCGACTATACTTGTTGGCTATGACACCATCTTCGACTGTATTGAATTTCCAAGGGTACGAGATAATGAGAACATATTTTACACAATCTCCTAAGATAAAAAGAGCACCAACAAAAACTCTGGTGTCCGCATTGATGCAACAAACAACAATGGGAAAAAGGACACATATTATGGTTACATAGAGAATATATGAGAAATTGAGTATGGACCTTCTTTTAAGGTCCCCTTATTTCGGTGGAAATGGGCCAAGCTGACAGGAGGAGGGGTTGAGGTAGACAAGAAGTACGTGATGACAACAGTGAATCTCAGCAATCTTGGGTACACGGACGAACCATTCGTACTAGCCAATGATGTGGCTTAGGTTTTCTATGTGAAGTACATGTCTAACAAACTGAAAAAAGTAAAAATAATCAAATGAATGCATCATACGATGAGCCAAAGCACCACATAGTTCTTTCAGGGAAACGAAACATCGTGGGAGTAGAGGACAAGACAGACATGTCGGAAGATTATAATAAATTTTATGAAATGGCGCCCTTCACAGTGAACGCCGACCCAAGAATCGTGTTAAATGAAGAAGATACTCCATCGTTACGGCCGACGCGATCATAATCAAGGAATTTTAGGAAACTAGTGACTATATGTATTCTGAATTTTGCTTTTGGTGGTTTTTGAGATGTAATCAATATGTATTCTAAAACTTTCATTGGATCTTTGAAGGAACATTGAAAATATCGTTGGACCTGTGAAGAAACATGATATTGTGAGTCTAAAAATGATTTTTTCAAAAAATCATGATCATTAGATCTTGTACCTATAGTTCAAACCGGACCCACTTCCTGCAGATACGACAAACATTTGTATTTTTCACCCGGGGTGGACGGAAAGGTTTGAGATCTCCCGGTTGGGACATAGTTCATTTATGGTGTTCTAGTATTTTTAAAAATGGGGTGGTAGCATTCTAAAACAACATTTTGGTGGTTGCTTCACAAAACGCCCCGTTTTTTACGCCCAAAAAATGGAAAATGGCTTTTTCGTGCGACAAAAAGGAAAATTTCCTCCTGCAACATTATTCGCCATCCCAAGAACATTCATGCACAATATGGGCGTAGTATCACAACTAGGGCTGGTGCAAGCATATTTAGTCCTGGATGGTGTCTCCAACCAGGACTAAAGATGAACCTTTAGTCTAGGTTAGAGACACCAACCGGGACAAAACATGAGTGGCGACACTATGCCAGTGAGTGGCGACACTATTTCAGTGAGTGGCGACACTATTTCGGTGAGTGACAACACTATGAGAGTGAGTGGCAACACTATTTCTATGGGTAGCAGCACTAATAATAGGGGTGAGTGTCAACATTATGTCGTGAGTGTCGATACTATATTTGTGCTGTTTAATCTATAAATAGGTATCCTTGTGAAGTTATCAACTGCAAACAATATGGTGTGCAAGAGCAGGGACAACACTACGGGCAGCTTGAGTGATATGCCGACGAAGCCTAGTCCTCCGACATCTCCCTTAAGTTGGCCATAGAGGCACTCCCTAATATGTGAAATTAGTTAGCTCCCATGCATATTGATCTAGTTAGAGAAGTTATAAACTGTAAGATGGTTTGCGAGAGCAGGGATTACACTACGGTCAGGTCTGTGGAGATTCCTAAGGATCTAGTCCTCAGACATCTCCATATTGCTGTTCATAGAGGCACTCCCTAATATGTGAAATTAATTAGCTCCCCGGAACAAGAATAGAACAACATCTTCATAGTTCGGGTAAGTCATAGTAGGAAACGGTCCGTTAGTCCCAGTTTCCTAACTGGGACTACGGAATCGGGACTACAGGCCCTCTTTAGTCCGGGTCCAGCCACAAACCGGGACTAACACTCAAGACATTTATTAATATTAAAAAAGTGAGACTACGCAATCGGGACTAAAGGGTCCCCTCTAGCAAGCTCATATCTAGCCCTATAATACACATCTTTAGGGTTGTCTTCATCATCGTCATCATCGTCATTGCTAAGCGCACGCGGCTGTATCCTCAGCCTAGCCATGGCATATTCCGATGGAACCTGCCACTCCGGCCTCGGATTCACGACGCGTGGGGGAGGGGGATCCCGGATGATGAAGCTACTACACCCGCGGCCTTCACCACCGCCACCCTTCTTATGGCTCTACGGCGGCTACGGGCACCACAGGAGAGAATGATCTCCTTGCGTGATGTAGCACATCATGCCGACGATAGTCCGGTTCGCCCACCACACGTGGTGGCCGGCTTCGTTGTGGTTCACAGGGGTAGGGCCGTCACCTCGTACCTGGCGAGCTCCCTTTCCTGCCAGTTAGCGAAGAATACATTCCAGGTGTCGTAGTTGTCGGGATCCCAATGGGTTCCATTCACTGCCCCGTCGTGAGCTCAAGGTAGAAGTGGTTCGTAATGGCCTCCTGGCATGCGGAACCTTGAGGCACAGGAGGGACATGAACCCCTCCAACGCTCAGAATCCAGTGGGCGGGTAGCCGGTAGCCCGGTGGGCATGGGTAGCTGGAGGAGCACAGCGCCTCAGTCTCGTCAAGGGTCAGATGGCCCAATATGCAGTGTCCATTGTTGTGAGAGGGGAATAAAGTTGTGGATGTGTGGATAGCCATGGCGCTCGGCCTAGATATAGAGGGAAAGTGCGGAAAAAATGGAGGGAAGAGGAGGGAAATGGTGGGAAAGCATGACGCGTGGCTTTAGGCTCTGAGAATGGCAGGAAATATCTTTAGTCTCGGTTATTGGCTCCAAACGGGACTAGAGGCTCCCCAAATATCTTTAGTCCTAATTACTTATTTTAATAGTTAGACTAAATATTTTAGAAAACATAAAATGGTTTTGGATTACTCAATCAAATTCAAACACTTTTTATGTTAAAAGTTTTATCAGATTCGAAAATATTAAAAAGATATGATTTAACCTATTTCAAATTCAAAATGGCAAAATGGTTAATAGTTAGAATCCACATTTGAATATCATAGTGATAGAATCCACATATTGATATATATATATACTTTTCTTACATAGACATTTTTTTATTTCTTTTATTTAATAACATTGTAATATGCAATAAGGCGGAAACCATAGTTTGTAGGAAAATTAAAAAAAAACTTTCAAAAGGCCCTTTAGCACCGGGTCATGATAAGAACCATGACTAAAGGGGTGCGGTTGGCGAGCCCCCTGAGCTGCTGACGGAAAACCCTTTAGTCCCGGGTCGTGGCATGACTCGGGCCTAAAGATCCCCCTTTAGTCCCGGTTGATGACTCGACCCAGGACTAAAGGACCTTTAGTCTCGGGTCATGCCACAACCCGGTACAAATTGTCCACCCCCATATAACACGGACAGAATTCTCCCCCAAATCCCCATCTTATTCTCTTCGACTTTTGCAGGAGGCACCCCTAGACGACGATGCGAGCGACGCTGGCAAGCTGTCCGATTCTCCGTCGTCGTCTGCGCCTCGCAGGACGCTCTCCGGCTGCCACGCGCTCCTCCCCCTCTTCGGCCGCCACCACCTCCAACCGCCATCGTGCGTAGTCCCCCTATCTAGCCGCACCATGACCTCCAACTGTCGCCACACGTCGTCGCCGCCTGGTATGCCCCGGTATCGATCCCATCCGATAGCGATTAGGGTTAGGCGCGGTATCGGCGGCGGCCACTACCACTATGGGGCAGCTACGGGGTGGCATTGGCGGCGGCCACTATGGGGCCGGCGAGCCACGCCGGCGGCGGAGCCGGACACTATGGGCGAGCAGGCCGGGGCGGGTCGGCCACTATGGGGGCGCGGCGGCGTCGGCCTACGTACAGGGAGAGCAGAGAGAGGGGATCGAGCCTATTTTTCCTAGTTAAGTTTTTTAGATATTATCATATTGTGTGTATATTGTGTATGGATACAAAAGGAAGTAAAGTATTTTTATTGTGTATATAGTGTAATTATTGTGTATATAGTGTAATTATTGTGTATACAAAATAATTGTGTAATTATTGTGTATATAATGTAATTATTGTATACACAATATGTTTTTATTGTGTATATAGTGTAATTATTGTGTATGCAAAATAATTTTGTCTTCTTACAAGCGTAGGAGTAACATTATGTAGCTATCATTTCAATTTTCACATTTTTTCATGTTGGAATATGCAACAAGAATAGAAACATGAGAGCCGTGGCAACTAATTATTAGTGTATGGACGATGGACGGGCGCGACAACGCGCGCCATATATGTTTTGGACTACGCTCATGTGTTTATCGCATTGAAATAACTAGAAATAAGTGTTTGCAGAAACTATGGAGCACGATGAATTTCAAAAAGGGATAATGGAGGGTATGATAGCCGGTGATGATCCCTTGGTTTTTCTTAATGAATTCGGTGAGGGAGTGGAGGATCTCGAGCCAAGAGACGACTTCACTGAGCGAAAAGTTGAATCATGTGAGGAAAGAGAAGACGCTGATGAGCGAAGAGACGGCTCCAGTGAGGAAAGACAAGACACCGGTGAGCGAACAGACGGCTCCGGTGGAGGAACTATCACTACAAATTCCGGCGAGGTATATAGCTTAAGCCGCTGCTTAATAGATGCACTAGAGGTGATCCTTTTTTTGCCACAGCTGAATTAGCATACAGATACTGGTACGGGGAGTCTGTCGTTAGACCTCAGGAGGTCCCGCATCTATAAACACAAATGCAAAAATTGCATAAGTGGTATCTTGACGCCCGTAAGGAAGGGCAGATCATGATAACCGTGGAAATTAGAGATGAGCATTACTTATGTGGCGACACTGAGATACACATTGACTTCGAAAAATTATTTCAGTTATTCAATCAAGACGCTCTCGACATATCTATCGTCAGTTGTTATTGTCTATAAGTGATTTATTGCCTACCGTGATTAAGTCTCTAGCTCAGCTCATTTATTATATGTATAATTATCCTTACTATATTCTTTTGTACGCTATTATATAGACTGAAGATTCTCGAATGAAAAAGAGTACAAATCTATGACCTTGGGTTCATGATCCAAATAACATTAATGAACATACGTAAAAGATAAGCCCTAGGAAATAGAGGATTATTCGCTAAATATTTTACTACAACAACAAACCAAAACGGAAATACTATTTCCTTACAACTTCAAGTGAGTGTAACTATCTTCTACACATTCGATTTTGTTTACTCGATGTTAAGTGTAATTGATGAGTTATGCATGCGCATCTTTCACTATTTGCTACTAATCATTCACGTTGATATCGAAAAAGTACTTGTCATGAACTCGAAACTTAAAGACCCTAAGAGATGGGCGGACCTGGTTTATATGCTTCAGAGGTAATTTTAATCATAATCGCACTATATCGGCATCTTTCATTCATTTCCTGATATCAAGTAGTTAATAACTCGTTTACTCATTTTTGGGAAACCGGGCAGGGTTTGGAAACGGTTCATCAAGGATGCTAGGGGTGAATGGAAAGAGGAGCTGACATTTCAACAAATTCCTGTAAGTACTACTATTGAATGAATATCCGCGCATCTCTTTGAATCTTTTTTCAATACCATTACCATGCTTGATTAATATTTTAATTAAACTCTATTCCTGTGAAGTGTTTGAGACAGCTAGACGGGAACAATATATGTGGATACTAAGTTTGCGAGTTCATTTTTCAGACAACCTATCATAAGAACATACCTCATAAACAATATGAAGTACATCAACAATGTTGACAATCTTATTTTATTACCATCAATTGTGTTGAGTTTCATTCATATATATTGGTCCCCTTATTTAAATTAGATCGAACAGATTCGGGACGGTCTCCTAGAGCAAGATTGCATACGAGCTATTCAATATAAATTAGCGGGATTCTTTGTTAAGGGGGTCACCAATCCAACCAAAGAATACCATCAAGAATTTGTATTTATACAATAGGGATCGTCTAAGAGAAATTATACTATATATATGTGCATGAACGTGTACTGTATGTAATATCACTGTTCAAAAAATAGGCCGAATCAGCGAATAATAGGCCGATTAATCGCTACTAGGGACCTGACCGTGTCGATTATCGCTAATCCTTTGTGTTAATCGTTGAGCCCAATTAATAGGTCTAACACTCCGATTACTAGGTATGTTCCCGATTAACCACTACACTTGGTCAAAAAACTTGCAATATTATCAACACATATCGCCCATCCATCCGCTAGCCCGCCCCAATGAAGTAGGTTTTGCGAAGATCTCGTTCGATCCCTGCCTCCAGGAGCTTGATTTCAGCCATTACCAACTAGTTCCTTGTCGTTGTTGACCAGTTCCTCGTAGTTGCCGACCAGACCTCAAATACAAGAGCTCGAGCGCCTTGAGGATCTCATCCGGGAGCTTAAGGCTGAGGATTCATACGTGTTTTAGGTGCTAATTTTTGTAGGCTGCACCGATTAATAGCCGACCGATTAAATCAGTTAATCGTCCGAATTCCAATTAATCGCTACTCCCAAGCCAACCGAGCAACTAATGATTACCGATTTCCTTAACATTGTGTAATATATATTAGACCAAAGCACAAAGAAAGATTTCAGTCTTCGATCCCTATATTTATGACGATGTTCTATAATGGTTGCTATCACAAACGCAAAACCTTGCTCGCTCTTCCCCCTCTACCGCGGCAGAAAAATGCCCCAAAACTCTGTCGCGGCAGAACCTACTGCCGCACAGCTACCCGCTGCCGCGGCAGCCAAAACACGCAAAACGCTGCCGTGGCAGAGCTCACTTTGTCCTGGTTCATAATACGAACCGGGACTAATTATCCTACACCCCCCGCTTTGCACCGCAGCCACCTGGAGCGTCTTTTATCCTGGTTCGGGTAGGGACCTTTAGTCCCAAAACCGTAGCCCCAGTTCAAAAACCGGGACTAATGGCCCTCTCGAACAGGGACTGATGCCCCATTTTCCACTAGTGATTTCAGACATGTTACGCTATCAAAATATGGAGAATTTAGAAATAATGCACACTGAGTTTTCTGCTAATATGCTTGAAAGCAAACTTCATAAATATAACCAAGTGTATGTTCTTTTCTGTATTTTTTCATAGATGAGCATGAAAGTGAGCTTCTTAAGTACGCATATGGAACTATAAGCTAGTACATACATGTACTAGTAACTGAGAACTGTAGTTTTTTCCTTCTCTGTTAAGTAGAATCATGTAGGTTTGTTTCCATCAAATATATCACTCGGCGAACAAGAAATATGTACTACTAATTGAATGTCCGTGTGTTTCTGTGGCAACGAAAGAAATATGTAAAAAAATTAAATGTAAAGAAAGCCCCTAGACTTACCAGGTCGTCCGGTTAAGCTAGCCACCAGGTCCACCTAATATAGCCTACCACTTCATGCTCGCACACTTTCCTCCACCAAGTGAGAGACGTCTGACCCACTGTAACATCCCAGGATTTAGCACCTAGAAATAGAGAGGACACAGGTTGTGCATTGCATTCATGCATAAGAAAATCCAGGAAATTTTCGGCCAAAACTAAAAAAGCTATGGAGGGATCAGGATCTCTCTTGTAATGAAGGAAACTTTGGAGCAAATGCGATAGATTTCGACATGACCTTTGTAGAATTCTTTGTTTAAGGGAAAATTTGTTCAAAAATGTATTTTAATTTCAAATGAATTTATAAAATTCACAAATAAGAATTGGAAATATTTAATAACTTGAAATAAAATGATTACATAAATAATATAACAAGGATTCTTTGTTAATATAAATATATATGCATATAGTATTATTTTACAATAGATAAATAAAATAATTCTGTATATAAGACCTTGTCTTTACAATTAGAAAACAAATAAGTAGGAAAAAGAATTACAATTGAAATAAATAACAACATTCTTTATTACAACAATATATATAAAATTGTCCTTACAAAAGAATTGTAAAATAAATAAAAAATGAAATAAGTAAACTTTATTGAATTGAATACAATAATACAATGTTTTTACAATATATAAAACAGAATATAAATTACAATATCTCAACATTATTCAATCAGAAAAGAAATTACATATATTTATATAAAAGAGAAATCTTAAACTATGGTTCCTAAGCTACTTCTTTATCTTGTATCCTTTACCCCAGATGGTTCCTGCAAAAACAAACAACTAAAAAATAAAATACAGGGGTTAGTTTTGGGATTAGATTACTCTCGGAATTAGCATACTAATGATATGCTTAATCTCATCATTGAGTGATTTGAAATGGAACAAGTGTAGTATCTGTTCTTGTTCTATCTAATGACCTCAGCACAACATCATAGGTCAAAAAGGGGCAAGTATCACATTGATAAAATAGTAAAAGAATCAAGCATCCACTTTGCAGCATCCAAAAATATAACTCAACTTCAGATAATATCAAATTAGCTGAACACATTCAGGGCAAAATATCTCCCAGAAGAAACCTGGACAAGGAGAAGGTTCCTGGACCATACCAGGCAAACTCACAGGAAGCACTATCACCACATGCAGCTGTGAGATGTCAACACCACAGCTAACCAGGAAACCCGATAAGAAGGAAACAGCCGTAGCCAACAAGTACCTCCACAACACATTCACACAACCTTACCACCAGAGTGTCAAACCACACCACCATAGCTCTCGTTGCTCCCAGGAGCCATCCTAGAGCTAGGAGAAGGTGAAATCAAGGCCAGATGTACCAAGGCAAGATTATTATTCAGCAGAATGGACATGAATCGGTCAAGATCCATCACAAGGGCAAGACAGTAACAACAATAGATCAAGAGCAACTGCAGCTTAACCACAATCTCACCAATTCAAGCTAATTTACTCTGCATATCAGGTTACCAACTTATAATAGTAACAACACATGCTTATTTCATCTTTTAGAGCATAAGTGTTAGTGGGGAAAAATGGAGAACTCTCAGACTAGCATAGAAGTGCTATGCTAGTCTCATCATTGAGTTAGAAAGGATAAAACTGTAGCATCTGTTTCAATCATCATTAGGGCCTCAGCCTTTGCATCATTGGAAGGGCAAGGGCATCAGGTCATATACACTATGATCATACCATTGTGCACACTCCCAGGTGAGGCACCACAGTAGTAGGATCACAACCAAACAAAATATCATTAATCCTTAATAATCCCTACCCTAGGTCTCAGTCTTTGCATCCTTGACCTAGTCTAAAGAAAGGAGAAGGTATAGTGTAACTACCTCGGTGAATTATGCTCCTAGTTACAAGCCTAGATGAGCGGAAATGGTTGAAATAGTACGGTGGGGCCCAAATGCCACTCACAGGTAGACCTTTCAGCTGTCCCAACCATTTCCAAACATCAGGACAAGAACGTCGGCGTAATCGGCAGGCGAAGGGATCAACTACATACACAAATGAGTATGTATGCAAGCCACCATACAACAGTACATCAGAGCCATTCCATCTAAAAAGAAAGGAAATATAGCAACGCCATACGGCAAGATTCAAATGTCCTAGATAGATATAATAGTTTAGGATATCTCCTCATACATCAAACATCAGAGTATCAGGCGGAAGCGGCAAACAAGATCCAAGGACGGATAAGAAGCAAATCGGCATAAGATGCCCCATAAATAAACACATCCCGCCCACAGATCTCACGGATCCCCGTTCCCGGAATCTCTACACCGAATGATCGTTGCCCACATCGTCCGCCTCCTCCACCCAGTATCCATCTTGGGAGTGTACCTGTTCATCTGAATCAAACAATTTATCGTGTGAGACCCTAGGGGTACTCAGCAAGTCTTTATGCCTCTAAAGGGGACACAACCTGGGGTGACGCAATTGCAGCAAAAGATAAACCCTAACAGTTCTATAGATACTCGCTAACCATCCGCCTAACCAAAGATAGACGGAAGTCCGTGAATTAATGACAACAGTTATAACAGTAATATCAACAGATCCCTCCTCCTTCCCGCTTACCAACGAGGAAGCGATTTAACGAACCCCCATCCTTTGGCAGTTTTATTAACCATTCCATGAGTGTTGCACTTTACTAGTCGCCATTTAGTCAAATTAAAGCGGTACTTTAGTTATGCTTGTCTATGATCGAGAAACTGCTCCAAGTCGTCCATAACCATGGACACGGCTTTGAAAGTTTGACCTGCAGGGGAGCACAAATAGCAACACACACTCGATCAACCTCGGAAAAACCAAATCAAAACCCAACGAGGCATTCACGACAAAGCAATCACAGGATTCAGAAATATTTCAGGGGGCCACCCCATTAAGCTACCCGCTACGAAGTTAGCTGACTTCGAGACGGACTCAAGGTTTGCGCCAATGGCTGTAAACGACTGGGAACCCGAAAATGTGGCTGGGCTTGTCAATACCGCGAAAACACTCCGCTTACCTAAACAGTACAGGTGCTCCTCGCACAATCGTAAATAAAGCAGTAAAGCATGGCATAAGTACAGGATAGTAATAAAACCTCAAACTAGTTTGTGGCCCCAAGAAATAAGAATGAATCAAGCTCTGGCTAAGGGGGGTCCCATAATCCTCCCGGATGTGGATAGCGCGAATATTCAAGGAACAGGAATCAAGTACTCGGGGTCCTACGGGACACAAGTGAGCATGAAAAACCAAATAGCAGATATTGCTCACCGGTGCCACTTTCATTAGTTATCCCATTACTACTCAGGTTAAGTTGTATAGGTACCTCGTTATCCATCTGACGCTCACATACCCTACACATGCTGTTCTACGACTCGCATGGCTCAAACAACTCCTGTAGTAATGGCTCATGGGATGGAGGAACAAGCTTCGGTGGGGTTTAAAAGTAAAGGCTATGCAATACTTGGGATTCAATTTAATGCAATCGTGACTCAATGATGCAAGAATAAGATAGAGGCAGTAGGTACTATATGTATGCAAGCATGTGGTAGTGCTTGCCTGGCAGCTCAGTTGAAGCGAGAGAAGGATCTGGGTAGTGCACAAGCGAGGCTCCTGGGTTTCTTGATATATCCCCTGCTCAGCGTCTATTCGAAGAAGAACCAAACAAACAAGGGCCAACATAAATAAAGTGCACAAGCATAAGAATAAAATGAGACAATCAAACAATCATGCCATGATGAATGATGCACAATTTGCATGGCAATAAAGTAGCATGGCATGGGTGAGGTGTAGATTACAAGAAATAAACATTTTATTGAGTTTTGGTCACATTTTATACCCAAATAAGTTGCTGTACTCTTTATATTTATATGATGCATGCTGCAAAACAGAACATGGAATGCATAAACAGAAAGTTCTCGTCGAGCTGATCATTTTAGACATATCATTTGTTAAATTTGGAGTTATAAAACAAAAGTTATTAATTAATTAATGGAGAAGGGCATTTTCTTGTAATTTTAGCCAACTTGGAATTTAAAGTGTTCAAAATATATTTTGGAGGGCATATTTGAATTCCTCACATTTTTCTGATTTTAAAACATATATTATTTGTATTATTTGGATTTATGAATTTAAATTTATTTTTAAGTCAAAATTGGTCAAATGGAGCCAAAGTCAAAGGTTTGACTAGTTTGAATTAGTTTTGAAAATATTTGACTAAAGATTTGAATTGTCATTCAAAAAAAAAACATTTTTCATATAAGGTTTGAATTCAAATTCCAAACCATTTGAAAGATATGAAATAGTTTGAATTTAAACAGATTTGAAATTTGAATTTGAATTGATTTGGAAAAGTTTGAATTTGAATTCAGAAAACAGAAATCATTTTAATACTCAGGCAATCCTAGCCCAAGTCACAGACAGGTGGGGCCAACGCTGACTCAAGCAAGACAAGCAGAAAAGGTTCTCACCTGTGGTTAGTCTAGCCGCAGAGGTCGACAGGGCCAGGGCGGCAGGCCACACGCCGCTGCCGGTGGGCGACACGTGGGCAATCCAGGGGAGTGCGGGTTGAGGAGCTCAGATCTGCGGGGGTTGTTTTGCAAAACTAACAGAGAGGCTGACGGGTGGGGATCTGCGTACCGCGGGTTGAGGCGGGAAAAAGGTCAGGGGCCTCTGCGCAAAACGGCCAGCGGCTGTCGGAACTGCTGCTGCGCGCCGATCTGCAGAGTACAGAGAACCGCCGGAGTTTGGACGACGATGGCGAGCAAACCACTGGGAATTTCTTGATGCCGTAAAAACCAAAGTTGAAGAGGGCTCTACAGGCTACAAGTTTCGTTCAGGTGGCATCGCCGGAGGAGGGCTACAACGCACGGGGCATGGCGAGAAACAGAGGCGTGCAGCCAGCTGCTGTGAGCTGCTGGCGGCCAGACGCTGTGAGCGCCGACGGAAGGTGGCGGCGCTACGGTGCACGAGAGGGGAGGGGACCATGTCTGGGAGGTCAAGGGACTCACCAGGAGGATGTTGGTGGTGATGGTTCGGGCAGAGGAGCTGGCGATCGATGACGAGGCTGGCGGCCGGAGTGCTCCTGGTGCTCACGGACACGGCGGCGGCGATGCTTCTCCGGCGAGGTCCAGCGGGTTCCGGCGCTTCAGGGCGAAGAAGAGGAAGCAGAGGAAGCTCCCCGTGCTCCTGGTACAGCTTGGCGTGCTCGGGAACGTCTAGAGGGAGAGGTGGCCGAGGCTAGGGTTTTGGGGCATGGTGGTGATCATGGTGGGGAGGGGGAAGAAGGGAGGATGGAGAGAGGTCTGGGCACTTCCAGATGGGATATGGGGGTACTGGGGTAGCTGGGGTGGTTGAGGTGATAAGGGGGGAGAGGGGAGAGGCACATGGGGGGGTCTCCTTTATGCAAAATAGAAGGAGGTGGCTCGGGTTAGGTAGGGGCTAGGGTTTTGAGAGAGGGGGGTGTAGCTCGGGTTAGGGCTTGGAGAGAGGCAACTAGGTGGGTCCAGGTGGTCAGGTGGGGCCTGCAGGGCAGAGAGAGGAGGAAGGCCGAGAGAGAGAGGGTGGGACTAGGGTTAGCTAGAGGGGCTCGGGTTAGGGTTAGATGGGGTGGGGTGTTAGAGATAAAGGTAAAGAGAGAGGGGAGAGAGAGATGAGGGGTGAGGTTTATTGTTTTGTCAAGCTCAAGCAAGATCAAGCAAAGAGCAAGCAAGAACTAGACAAGAAAAGAGAGGGTGAGGTAAAAGGTGGTGAGGTGTTAACATGATCCAACACAAGTTCACGATGAGGGGGTAGAGAGAGAGATGGTGGTGAGGGATGGGGATGATCCCAAAAGAGAACACCCATTAAAACCAAGAGAGAAACAAATGGCTAAAGGTGAAGGTACTCTTGCATGGCCCATGCACTTTAATAAATGCCATGATTAATTCTTGTGAAATCAAAATAATAGCATGGCATTATCCTTATGCATTCCCAAGAAGTGGAATAAAGTCCAAGCAAAATAATTTGTAGAAGTAGTTCCATCCTATCTCCCATGAGCTAGATCAAATACCAAAAGAAAATATAATAACAGCTCATGGATAAAGGGATGGTGGAATTATAAGGTGGTGAAAGAAAGGGTGGTGGAGTAGAATAAAAGATATGCCCCCAACTCAACTTGGGCATTTAAGCAATATATCAAGAACCAAATACAATATCAAGAGGCAAATACAATTCACAATGCATATGAGAGAAGATCCAAACCAAAAAGGGTTTTATATGATGCTCAAATGCAAGGTGGCATGATGACATGAGCATGATATAATGATGATGCAACAATTGCATATATGAAGTAGCCATTATATTACTAGACCAAGTAGCATTACAATTGTTAGACAAATGGGATGCTACAACTCTCCCCCACTAAACAGGAATCTCGCCCCGAGATTCTAGGAAGAAGAAGAAGACTCAAAGAGGGTAGGATAGTTGGCACGGAGCTCATCTTCACGCTCCCAAGTGGCTTCATCAACGGAATGGTGCGACCACTGCACCTTGCAGAACTTGATGGACTTGTTGCGAGTCCTTCTTTCTGCGATCTCAAGGATTTTTGTGGGGTGTTCTTGATAAGACAGGTCTTCTTGGAGATTGATTAGCTCATGATTCACGGTCCTGACGGGATCCTTGAAGCACTTCTTGAGTTGAGAGATGTGGAAAACATCATGGACCTTGAGTTTTTCTGGGAGCTCAAGAGCATAAGCAACTTCTCCTCTTCTTCCACGAATTTTGAAAGGACTGATGTATCTAGGAGCCAGCTTTCCTTTGATACCAAAACGGTGCGTGCCTCTCATGGGAGTGACACGAAGGTAAACAAGATCACCAGGGACATACTCCATGTCCGTGTGCTTCCTGTCGTAATTGCTCTTCTGGCGACTTTGAGCAATCTTCAGATTTTCAAGAATGATGTGCACCTTCTCCTCCGCTTCAGTTACAATGTCAGGGCCAAACCATATTCTTTCTCCTGCACCCGACCAACCAATCGGAGTTTTGCATTTGCGGCCATAGAGAGCCTCAAATGGTGCCATCTTCAGACTTTTCTGGAAGCTGTTGTTGTAAGAGAATTCAGCATAAGGAAGACATTCTTCCCACTTCATGCCAAAAGAGATGGCGCAAGCACGAAGCATATCCTCCAGAATCTGATTGATCCTTTCAACTTGTCCTTGCGACTGAGGGTGGTAAGATGTGCTGAAGTTCAATTTTGTTCCCAAAGCATTTTGGAAACTTTCCTAGAACTTGGAAGTGAAGATGCTCCCACGTGCGAATCGATCTCAAGCGGAACCCCATACGGAGAGACAATTGTTGATATAGAGCTCACCAACCAATTGCGAAATTGTTTCCTTGACGGGAAGAAGTGAGCCACTTTAGAAAGCCTGTCAATGACAACAAAGATTGCATTGTTGCCCTTCATGACCTTGGAAAACCAGTGATGAAGTCCATCTCTACTTTCTCCCATTTCCATTCCGGGGTTTCAATGGCTGTAGAAGACCGTAAGGTTTCGATGGACAACTTTCACTCTGCAGTACATCACACTCGAGACATACTTGGCACAATATCGTTTCAATCCCGCCACCAATATTGTGTTTTCAAGTCCATGTACATCTTTGTGCTGTGGTGGATAGAAAGAACAGAGTCATGCGCCTCCTTGAGAACTTGCTCTCTCAAACCCGGGTAGTTCGGAACAAACATCCGGTGTTCAAAGAAAAGCGTGCCTTGATCATCGACGTGGAAGGACTCATACTTCGGAAGCTGAAGTTTTGAGATGATCTTTTTGGTGTGCGGATCACCAAGCTGACGAGAGCGAACCTTTTCTTCCAAGAGAGGGGTTGCTAGAAGGTTCAGGAGATACCCTTGTTCCACAATTTCAAGGTTGAGCTGACGGAATTCCTCGCACAAGAGAGGCTGTTGTTCTTCCATCATGAGGTTGTTGACATAAGCTTTGCGGCTGAGAGCATCGGCCATGACATTAGCTTTGCCCGGAGTGTAGTTGATGGTCAAATCAAAATCATTGATTGCTTCAATCCACCTCCTCTGCCGAAGGTTGAGATCAGGCTGAGTGAAGATATACTTCAGACTCTTGTGATCAGAAAAGATTTCACAACGGTTGCCAAGAAAGTAGTGCCTCTATAGTTTCAAAGAAAAGACAACTGCTGCGAGCTCGAGGTCATGAGTAGGATAGTTGATCTCATGCGTCTTCAACTGTCGAGAGGCATAAGCAACAACTTGTTTTTCTTGCATAAGGACCACACCCAATCCTTGCAAAGAGGCGTCACAGAATATCTGGAAAGGCTTAGATGTGTCCGGAGGAACCAAGACTGGCGTGGAACTGAGCTTCTCTTTGAGTGTCTCAAAGCTTGTTTGACATGCAGGAGTCCAAAGGTATTTCTTGCCTTTATTGAGGAGATCGGTAAGAGGCTTCGCTATCTTCGAAAAGTTCTGAACGAAGCGACGGCAATAACTAGCCAAACCAAGGAAACTCCGCACTTCTTTGACATTAACAGGAGGAAGCCATTCAACAATTGTCTTTACCGTTTCCGGGTTGACTGCAATGCCCTTGGCAGATGATAGCGTGACCAAGATAGGTTACTTGAGGCAGCCAAAACTCACACTTGGAGAACTTTGCATACAAGCGTTCTCTCACGAAGATTGTTTAGGACACATCAAGGTGTTCTTCATGTTCTTCCTTTGACTTAGAATAGACTAAGATGTCATCCATAGACCATAACGAACTTAACAAGATACTCCATGAAAACCGAGTTCATAAGCCTCGAGAAGGTAGCAGTGCGTTGGTGAGATCAAGGACATGACCGTGTACTCATACAGGCCATAGCGGTGGTGAAAGCTGTTTTAGGAACATCTTCCTTGCGAATCTTGATTTGGTGATAACCACTTCTCAAGTCCAGCTTAGAGAATACCACAGCTCCACTAGCTGATCAAGAGATCATTAATCCGGAAGGGATATTTGTTCTTGATGGTTTTAGCATTGAGAGCCCGATAGTCAACACAAAGTCTATCACCCTGTCTTGCTTCTTCACAAAGATGGTTGGGCTACCCCAAGAAGAGGTCTTGTGTTGAATGAAACCCAACTTCTTGTTCATCAAGCTAACGCTTGAGTTCAGCCAACTCAGCCAGACCCATTTTATAAGGCCGCTTGGAGATAGGAGCCGTTCCAGGTTCAAGCTCAATTACAAACTCAACCTCACGATCCGGAGGCATACCCGGCAACTCTTCAGGAAAGACATCTGGGAACTCACAGACCACCGGAACACTCTAAATAGCTTCCATAGCATCATCATTCAGAGCCGCCAAAGAGAAAAGCTGGATAGCAGGAGTCAGACTTGGAGAAAAGACTATATGGCCTTCAGGAATCTTCAGAGAAACCGAGCGTTCAGCACAATCAATCACAGCTGCATTTGCTGTCAACCAATCCATGCCCAAGATGACATCAATGTCAGAATTGCCCAGAACAATTAAGGACGCCGAGAACGAAGAGCCACCAATCTCAATTTGATTGCCATGGCTAATTTTTGAAGCTCCCATTGTTGCTCCAGGAGAAAGGACCATTAACCGCTTAAGGAGAGGATCCAACGCTAACCCATTCTCATTTGCAAACTTGTTAGAAACAAAATAATGCGATGCACCAGAATCAAACAAAACTCGTGCAGGGACTGATTTAACGGGAAGCATACCCATCACAACTCCAGGTGCATGCTCATTTTGAGCGGCGTTGACACAGTTGGCACGAGCAACAGTAGACCCGGGCTTGGTGTTGATGTTGAGAGCCCGAGGTGGTGGTGCACGAACCATAGGAGAGCTTGCCGCAGATCTTGGAGGTGGTGGAGGAAGAGCTTTGTTTTTCAACGGACAGTTCCAGTTTAGATGTCCAGTGTCTCCACACGTGTAACAAGCACCAGGTGGACGTGGAGGAACGTAGCCAGGGACTCCGCCAGGCGCTCCAGGGTAGTGGTGGTTGTATCCCCTGGGAGCAGCAGTGAGGAAGTTTGGTGGCCTTGCCGCGTAGCTTGCAGGTCTTGGTGGAGCCGGGAGCGACGGTGGGGTGTTAGGAACCCAGACACGACGCTTAGAAGGAGTTGACATAGCTGAAGAGCTTGCCTCATGGTTGTGTTTCTTTGACTCCTCAAACACTTGCTTACTTGCTTCTTCCTGCAGAGCTGTATGTTGAAGTTCCAGAAAAGACGCCGGCCTTGCATGTGTGATTGCATATTTAATCGATGCATTGAGCCCTTGCCGGAACCTCTTTTGCTTCTTCTTGTCATCAGAGATCTCATCTCCACCATAACGAGAAAGGTTCATGAAGTTCCTGATGTAGGTATTGACATTGTCATTTCCCTGCTTGAGGTTGAGAAACACTTCCTTCATCCTCTCCATGACAATTTCTGAGAGATACTGCTCTTTGAACGCTCCAGTGAACTGTTACCAAGTAGGCTGAAAATCAGTGCGGTTTGCCTTCAGGTAATTCTCCCTTCAGAAGGTGAGTGGCACATTTTACCCATTCTTGCTCAGGAACATCAGCAGTCTCCAGTAGCCTTGACATCTCACGCAACCAATCATCAGCATCAAGTGGTTGATCAGAAACATCAAATTGCCGTGGGTTGAACTTCAGGAAGCTTTTGATGTCTCCTCGCTTGGGAGGTGGAGGTAGCGGAGCAAACTCATTCCTTCGAACACTTTCTTCAAAACGTTGCTGGTTCTGCTGCATTTCTGCCAAGACATTGGCGATGCTTGACAACGCGGACCCCAGTTCAGGTGGTATATCCTCCTCAGAACGGCGTGGTGGTGCCATCCTGTTATTGATATTAAACACAAGTCAGTACTATAATGGAGAATAATAATAATCCAAAATAGTACCAAGATGGAATTAACCAAGATTAAAGGATACAATTTACTAAGATGATATTAAAATATCAACAAAGTTCAAAGCACCTAGAAGATATTAAGCATATCGCACACGACTGAAAAGGAGTGTGGTACACAGATATATCAAAGAAAAAATTTCCGCAATTTTCGGCATTAAAATACCAGTAGATGCGCAAAATCACTTAACGAATCAAGATTAGTGACTCTACCAAATCAATATACAAGAGCGAATGACAAGAGTAGTGGTATGGTCGCGACTCCATCCCGCACTCAAATCATTACTCCGCACATGAATAAGTAGAACACATATCCTAACCCCTTCTTCTCACGATGAACCTAAAGATTAGTAACTACGGAAACGAACACCCCAAACAAGATAACGTCGGATAACAAAGAGTAAGACAGATCGCGGCGGTATACAACGAATCAGATAGATCGCGTCGGTTTGCAAAAGCCTGTCGGTATGGAATGTACCAACAGTTGATAACCCAAAAGGCCGATTGTGATAACAACTTGGATGCAACAGATAGACAAGGAATTACACACACACACACAGAACCTATGGTACTACGGAAACCCAGAACACGTGAATCCTAGTTTTAACTTTTACGAAGAGGATTGAAAACGTTACACTTCCTTACCAGAAAAGGGTGGGTGGGTGGGTAAGAAGAAAAATGGAAGCAGTCCTACTCTCACGTTTTGTTTTTCCCTAGTATACATAACTACCAAAATATTCGCTAGACTGACAACGACCATTTGGCTGAGACCCTGAAGGTCGGGATGGCTCTGATACCAATTGTAACTACCTCGGTGAATTACGCTCCTAGTTACAAGCCTGGATGAGCGGAAATGGTTGAAATAGTACGGTGGGGCCCAAATTCCACTCACAGGTAGACCTTTCAGCCGTCCCAACCATTTCCAAACATCGGGACAAGAACGGGCGGCGTAATCGGCAGGCGAAGGGATCAACTACATACACAAATGAGTATGTATGCAAGCCACCATAGAACAGTACATCAGAGCCATTCCATCTAAAAAGAAAGGAAATATAGCAACGCCATACGGCAAGATTCAAATGTCCTAGATAGATATAATAGTTTAGGATATCTCCTCATACATCAAACATCAGAGTATCAGGTGGAAGCGGCAAACAAGATCCGAGTATGGATAAGAAGCAAATCGGCATAAGATGCCCCATAAATAAACACATCCCGCCCACAGATCTCACGGATCCCGCTCGGAATCTCTACACCGAATGATCGTTGCCCACATCGTCCGCCTCCTCCACCCAGTATCCATCTTGGGAGTGTACCTGTTCATCTGAATCAAACAATTTATCGTGTGAGACCCTAGGGGTACTCAGCAAGTCTTTATGCCTCTAAAGGGGACACAACCTGGGGTGACGCAATTGCAGCAAAAGATAAACCCTAACAGTTCTATAGATACTCGCTAACCATCCGCCTAACCAAAGATAGACGGAAGTCCGTGAATTAATGACAACAGTTATAACAGTAATATCAACAGATCCCTCCTCCTTCTCGCTTACCAACGAGGAAGCGGACGAACACCCCCCATCCGTTGGCAGTTTTATTAACCATTCCATGAGTGTTGCACTATTTACTAGTCAGTTACTTAGTCAAATTAAAGCGGTACTTTAGTTATGCTTGTCTATGATCGAGAAATTGTGCTCCAAGTCGTCCATAACCGCGGACACGGCTTTCAGAAAGTTTGACCCTGCAGGGGTGCACAAATAGCAACACACACTCGATCAACCTCGGAAAAACCAAATCAAAACCCAACGAGGAATTCACGACAAAGCAATCACAGGATTCAGAAATATTTCAGGGGGCCACCCCATTAAGCTACCCGCAACGAAGTTAGCTGACTTCGAGACAGACTCAAGGTTTGCGCCAATGGTCAGAAACGATCGGGAACCCGAAAATGTGACTGGCTTGTCAATACCGAAAACACTCCGCTTACCTAACAAAGACAGTGCTCCTCGCACAATCGAATAAAGCAAAGAAAGCATGGCATAAGTACAGGATAGTAATAAAACCTCAAACTAGTTTGTGGCCCCAAGAAATAAGAATGAATCAAGCTCTGGCTAAGGGGGGTCCCATAATCCTCCCGGATGTGGATAGCGCGAATATTCAAGGAACAGGAATCAAGTACTCGGGGTCCTACGGGACACAAGTGAGCATGAAAAACCAAATAGCAGATATTGCTCACCGGTGCCACTTTCATTAGTTATCCCATTACTACTCAGGTTAAGTTGTATAGGTACCTCGTTATCCATCTGACACTCACATACCCTACACATGCTGTTCTACGACTCGCATGGCTCAAACAACTCCTGTAGTAATGGCTCATGGGATGGAGGAACAAGCTTCGGTGGGGTTTAAAAGTAAAGGCTATGCAATACTTGGGATTCAATTTAATGCAATCGCGACTCAATGATGCAAGAATAAGATAGAGGCAGTAGGTACTATATGTATGCAAGCATGTGGTAGTGCTTGCCTGGTAGCTCAGTTGAAGCGAGAGAAGGTTCTGGGTAGTGCTCCTGGGTTTCTTGATATATCCCCTGCTCAGCATCTATTCGAAGAAGAACCAAACAAACAAGGGCCAACATAAATAAAGTGCACAAGCATAAGAATAAAATGCGACAAGAAAACAATCATACCATGATGAATGATGCACAATTTGCATGGCAATAAAGTACCATGGCATGGGTGAGGTGTAGATTACAAGAAATAAACATTTTATTGAGTTTTGGTCACATTTTATACCCAAATAAGTTGCTTTACTCTTTATATTTATATGATGCATGCTGCAAAACAGAACATGGAATGCATAAACAGAAAGGTCTCGTCGAGCTGATCATTTTAGACATATCATTTTTTAAATTTGGAGTTATAAAACAAAAGTTATTAATTAATTAATGGAGAAGGGCATTTTCTTGTAATTTTAGCCAACTTGGAATTTAAAGTGTTCAAAATATATTTTGGAGGGCATATTTGAATTCCTCACATTTTTCTGATTTGAAAACATATATTATTTGTATTATTTGGATTTATAAATTTAAATTTATTTTTAAGTCAAAATTGGTCAAATGGAGTCAAAGTCAAAGGTTTGACTAGTTTGAATTAGTTTTGAAAATATTTGACTAAATATTTGAATTGTCATTCAAAAACAAAACATTTTTCATATAAGGTTTGAATTCAAATTCCAAACCATTTGAAAGTTATGAAATAGTTTGAATTTAAACAGATTTGAAATTTGAATTTGAATTGATTTGGAAAAGTTTGAATTTGAATTCAAAAAACAGAAATCATTTTAATACTCAGGCAATCCTAGCCCTAGTCACAGACAGGTGGGGCCAACGCTGACTCAAGAAAGACAACAAGCAGAAAAGGTTCTCACACAGGTTAGTCTAGCCGACAGCGGGCTGAGGGCAGAGGGTCACACACGGCCAAATGGCATGACACGTGGGCAATCCAGGAGTGCGGGTTGAGGAGCTCAGATCTGGGGTTGTTTTGCAAAAAACAGAGGCGACGGTGGGATCAGGCATCTGGGTTGAGGCGGAAAAAGGTCGGGGCCTGCGCAAAACGCCCAGGGTATTCGGAATGTCTGGCGCTACCGATCTGCAGAGTACAGAGAACCGCCGGAGTTTGGACGACGATGGCGAGAAAACCACTGGGAATTTCTTGATGCCGTAAAAACCAAAGTTGAAGAGGGCTCTACAGGCTACAAGTTTCGTTCAGGTGGCATCACCGGAGGAGGGCTACAACGCACGGGGCATGGCGAGAAACAGAGGGGTCAAGTGTGGCATTTCTGCCGTTGCTGAGGCCTTGTGGCATCGCTCGACGGAAGGTGGCGGCGCTACGGTGCACGAGAGGGGAGGGGACCATGTCTGGGAGGTCAAGGGACTCACCAGGAGTATGTTGGTGGTGATGGTTCGGGCAGAGGAGCTGGCGATCAATGACGAGGCTGGCGGCCGGAGTGCTCCTGGTGCTCACGGACACGGCGGCGGCGATGCTTCTCCGGCGAGGTCCAGCGGGTTCCGGCGCTTCAGGGCGAAGAAGAGGAAGCAGAGGAAGCCCCCCGTGCTCCTGGTACAGCTTGGCATGCCCGGGAACGTCTAGAGGGAGAGGTGGCCGAGGCTAGGGTTTTGGGGCATGGTGGTGATCATGGTGGGGAGGGGGAAGAAGGGAGGATGGAGAGGGGTCTGGGCACTTCCAGATGGGATCTGGGGGTACTGGGGTAGCTGGGGTGGTTGAGGTGATAGGGGGGAGAGGGGAGAGGCACATGGGGGGGTCTCCTTTATGCAAAAGAGAAGGAGGTGGCTCGGGTTAGGTAGGGGCTAGGGTTTTGAGAGAGGGGGGTGTAGCTCGGGTTAGGGCTTGGAGAGAGGCAGCTAGGTGGGTCCAGGTGGTCAGGTGGGGCCTGCAGGGCAGAGAGAGGAGGAAGGCCGAGAGAGAGAGGGTGGGACTAGGGTTAGCTAGAGGGGCTCGGGTTAGGGTTAGATGGGGTGGGGTGTTAGAGAGAAAGGTAAAGAGAGAGGGGAGAGAGAGATGAGGGGTGAGGTTTATTGTTTTGTCAAGCTCAAGCAAGATCAAGCAAAGAGCAAGCAAGAACTAGACAAGAAAAGAGAGGGTGAGGTAAAAGGTGGTGAGGTGTTAACATGATCCAACACAAGTTCACGATGAGGGGGTAGAGAGAGAAATGGTGGTGAGGGATGGGGATGATCCCAAAAGAGAACACCCATTAAAACCAAGAGAGAAACAAATGGCTAAAGGTGAAGGTACTCTTGCATGGCCCATGCACTTTAATAAATGCCATGATTAATTCTTGTGAAAACAAAATAATAGCATGGCATTATCCTTATGCATTCCCAAGAAGTGGAATAAAGGCCAAGCAAAAGAATTTGTAGAAGTAGTTCCATCCTATCTCCCATGAGCTAGATGAAATACCAAAAGAAAATATAATAACAGCTCATGGATAAAGGGATGGTGGAATTATAAGGTGGTGAAAGAAAGGGTGGTGGAGTAGAATAAAAGATATGCCCCCAACTCAACTTGGGCATTTAAGCAATATATCAAGAACCAAATACAATATCAAGAGGCAAATACAATTCACAATGCATATGAGAGAAGATCCAAACCAAAAAGGGTTTTATATGATTCTCAAATGCAAGGTGGCATGATGACATGAGCATGATATAATGATGATGCAAAAATTGCATATATGAAGTAGCCATTATATTACTAGACCAAGTAGCATTACAATTGTTAGACAAATGGGATGCTACATATAGCCAAGTAGCAGAGCTGTCACACATACTAGATGGCTAATACTGGGCACACTCCAAATGTGGGAAGCACCTCAGTAGAAACCTAGCCACAAGTGCCATTACAGTTTAGCATTCACCAACGATATCCAGATTAAGGGTCTAATTCAAATCATTTTCCTAAAAATAAACATTAGGAATAAGATAGATATGTATTCACTGCTCAACATAATGGAAGCTAGAAGATTATCAACTTAATCATATTTTCCACACAGCTAATCACAACAGTGATAACCAGGCACAATTGTGCATACTTGGTTTAGGTGCTAGTTAGCTTAGATCATTTAGGGCCAATCAGGATCCTCCTCAGCACAAAATCATTTTTTACTTAACCAACAACTAGTAACCATTTGAACACTGTTTGGCTGACAGTAGGTTAGGAAGTAATTAAAGCAGTCACCAAGCCAATGATTCCAGGGTAGAAACTATACTCAATCATTTATTCCTCCAAAAGATTTAGGAATCAATACATCATATTTCCTTTCTACCATACTAGCGGCATAAACTTAAAATTCATACTGAATGAAGAATCAGAGTTAAATCACTTAACAAATATATATTTATTTGAGACTATGGCCAACTCATTTGAATTCATACTGTCATATGAATTCTATAAAATGTATGCACTGTTAAAATTTCAACATCACCATGTTATCAAGATTACAGTAGAGCCAAGGATACCGGGAGAAACTGGACCCTTAATTATCCAGATAAAGGAAACCCCACTAGCAAAAGGTCAGTAGCACATAACCATAGCAATACCAGATTTTGTACATGAACTCTGGAAATTACTATGCCAGGTTAAATAACCCAGAAAAGCATCTCCTATATTTCAAAGCACATTCTCCTGTGTACATGCTAATTATCAAGGACAATTCTTTTGAATCAAAACTCTAAACAGAGCTAGCATACCAATTTCACAACACATGAGGTCCATAGAACAATTAGTGATATTGCCAACACTAGCAGTAGATCATCACAGCATAACCATGGATCAAAGTTATCAGCACGAAGGCTGGTCACAGAGAAGAGAGGGCGGTAGAAGGAGCACCTACCTGGGGGCGATTCCTAGCTCGCCGAAGAGGAAGCAGAGGCCACGAGTGCAGCAGCACGGCGGCACGATGGGCACCTAAGCACCTGCACCACGCCAAGCCGTCCCAGCAACATCTGCGGCGCAGCGAGTGTTGTAGCCAAACCGCAACATCCAACACATCACCGGTGAACGGCGGCGCCGCGGGCACCACAAACCCTAGCGCCAGAGATGGCCAGATATGACCTGCTAGAGGCAAGACTATCAAATCGAGTTGGAGGGCAAGGTTCGTCTAGGGAAGGCGGAGCTCCGGCAATCTGAGGCGGCATAGCCTGCCTCGCCGAATCAAGCCGTGATGGCAGTGCCTGAGGCGAGGAGAAAGGAGGGGAGGAGGAGATAAGCTTCGGGGGAATGAGGCGAGTACGGGCTGGGTCGGTTTGACCGATCCAGTACCCCCTCTGCTGGGCCAATTTATCCCAATGTTGGGTACTAGGCCCATTTCAAAACAAAATAAGAAATGAAATAAAAGAAAAATAAATAAATTACCAAAATAACCTTTAAACATTTCGATCTATAGAAAACTATAGAAAAACCATAAAAATATATTTAATATATTAAAATTATCACAAAAATAATATCCACCTAAGAAAAATATAACTTTACTTCTTTAAGTTAATAAAATGCAAATAAAGATTAAATACTATTAAAACTTAAGTGAAATATCATTAAATAAGGAAAAATCCTAAAAATAAATAAAAATCATTTTTGTCTATAAAAATAACTTTACTATTTTATAAAAATACTAACTTAGAGTTTTAGAAATAAGATATAAATCAAATATTTAAAGACACTTAATTCTTTGAAGAATTTTATAAAAATAAAGGTAAGACATAAAAATAAATAAAATCCATTTTTAAGATCTTTAATAAGTATATTTCACCAGAAAAATACTATATATATTATTCAAAAACATTTTAAGATAAATAAAATTCATTACTTATTTTACTCAAATAAAATAACCACTTTGTTAAATCTTAAAATTATTTCTTAAGTAAGAAATGATCACATTTTCTTATAAAACACCAAAACTTTTAAAGTTTAATTACTAAGTCTAAATCTATAATCAAAATAAAACTTAAATATAACTATTATCCTTTAAATGTTTTTAAATCTTAAATTCAAATTAAACTCCTTTTAAATACATATTACATAACACTCATGTATAAAGGGATGAATAATATCCATCCCCCAACCACTCTTAAAAATGACTTTGAACTCAAATAAATTTATAAGATCATCTAACTAAGCTCCCATTAATAAATTGCATGTTATTAAACCCATCTTTCACTTACATTAAAAAGGATCATCCATAATCATATTTGTCAAAACCCTAACACTAGATGATATTCTAAAACTCATTATATCTTAAAATTCACTTATATTTTTAAAGTTAACTTTGGTCACTTGTACCATCAACGAAAAGATGAAAACTTAACATCTATCATAACCATCACAAACCCTAATATAAAACCTAATAACCCTTAAGGATAATTAACCTTAACTAATATTAGTTTCTTCAAATGTTATTCTTTTTGCCACTTCACACAAATAAGTCTATATTAGTTTCTTCAGCTCTTAAAAAACTCAACTCAAGGACTTTTTATCCCAATCACCAGATAACAATTAATCATAATCACATTATTCTATTAGTATTTGTATATTTTGAATTGTTAACACTTAAAGTCCTGATCAATGTCATTGCTTATGAAATAAACATAAAGATAAACCCAATCTTAAAGAAGATACCTAAGAACAACTTATTCAAAATACTAAGGGTTTCACTTTGGGAATTATAAAATTGCATAGCATTATTTATGCATAATGGAATCTTGCTTCTTTAAACATTATTCCTTACCGGACCAATGATGATGATTTCAGATATTGGATCTTCTATTATCTCGAAGACCGTGAGTGCATAATCTTGCAATCACAAAAGGCAAGTTCACACTTGCCCATGTCCTTTGATTATTTTCTGTAAAGTATTTGGCAAATCAAGTGTTGTCATCACCTGCATTTGAAAAATATCAGAAAACACTATTTTCATAATAATATGATTATAGGTTATTTACCATGAGGTAATAATATATTATAAAAGTTCTGGTGGTAAAGGAACATATTATCTAGGACTTAACAACCAATGTCGCCTGTGATTCTTGCGTCGTATATTACGCGTTAACCATGAGATTTGGAATGGGACGGAGAAGTCAGCTGGATCGGCTCCCTTTCGCATGCATTGGACACTGTTCTGGGCATTTGTAAGTTGTAGATCGTGGGTATAGCCGTTTTATACGGGGGAAGTCTACTGTGTATCTGGGCTTACAAAAGACAGATATCTAGTGTTAATGGTTGTTGTGTGTATCAATTAAGGTATAGCCGTTTTATACGGGGGAAAGTCTACCTTGAGTTTGGTCATCCAACAATTGTGGTGTATGCGGGTCATGAGAAGAAGGACGTGATTGGCTTGGATCTTAGTCTCGAGCCTCATACCAAGGAAGTGTGAACGAGCCTATAACTCGGATGTGCAACAAAGCTAAGATCTCTCATGGGTAAAGTAACGCAGCACCTCAGAGTGTAAGAATCGTAACTTGTTACTCCCTATTCGGAAGGAATCATGACGCTAGGGAAAGGAACTCTATGAAAGTTCTGGTAAACCCGTGAAGGCTGATGGACATAGCATTTCAAAATAAAATCAACCTTTGAAGAAATGTTTACGAAAACTTGCATTGCCTACGACCTATGGTCTGTGGCTGTAGATAGTGCATCAAACACTCCTCTTTAGTGAATTTGCTGAGTACGCTCGTACTCAACGTATCTTCTTAACCCTTGCTAGATCTCGGAGAAACCAATGACGTTTCCAGGAAATAAGTCACTTGAAGAGTTGAAGATATCTAAGGAGATCAACGGAGTCGAAGACCTTACCAGAATCTATCGAAGACAAGCCGAGGCGTAGAATAGAAATAAAACTCCTAGAATCTAGAACCTACTTCTGTAGAATAATACTATAGTAGTACTTTCAAGCCTTACACATATATTAATAGTAGTACTTCTAAAGTAACTCCGAGTGGATCTTTCTGGTTCTTTCTGTATAATATTCCTCACTGTCCGAGGAAGCTCTATGGATCTTTTGTAATATGCTATATGTAATATAAAGTGTTGTCTTGGACCCGCGATGTTTCTGTTGTACCACTCTGAGGGATATTATGCGGATGGAACGGTGTTCCATTGGTATTATATCAACGACTATAGTGTACTACACCATGCAGTGGTATGCTGGGTCACCGCACCCACCTGCTCGCTCGACCTCTCCTCTCAACAAATCTCATTCTCCCCACCGCCATTTGACGAGGGCTACCACAATGGCCCATACCTAGAGCTCCTCCATGCCGACCCGCCTCTCTCTCTCTCTCTCTCTCGCCTCGGATTTAAAGTTGGTGCCGTTGTCCGGTGATAATGCTGTGGCGGGTGCCGAATCGACATGTTATCCTTCAATGAATCTGACGGCAGTGGAGGCTTCTTGGTTGGTAACAGGCGTCGCCTGAATCCACTTGGTGAACTTGTCGACAGCTACCAGAAAGAATGTGTGGCCTCCTGGGGAGGATTTCGGTAGGGGTCCTACTAAGCCTTTGCAAATACGGTTTGGTCGGTTTGACCGGTTTAGGCTAGTTAAAAAATTTATTCAAGCTCCAAAGTTTAGACTAGATATGTGAATAAGATTGAACTAGGGATTTTTTGATGGTTTGAGCGGTTTAACCGTTTCAGTTTTTGCATAGGCTTAGAGTATCTCCACTCGCCTACCCAGGACGCCGATTCGGACGCTGAATTTAGGTCCAGATATCGAAAGTCGGCCCAGTCGCGTACCCAGGAACCTGTTTTCGTCCGGATTTGGGAGAACTTTGGTCCGGGCTTCCCAGGCCGAACCTAGGTTCCCGGATATGCCCTGGGAACACCGGATGAAGCGAAAAAGGGCATGGGCCAGGTTTGTCGGCGAGACAGTCCCATTTCCACCCACTCCACTCGCCCAGACTGTGGCGAAGAGCTCCCAGCGCATCTGTCGCCATGACTTCGCCGGCAGAGCTCCTCCACACCGAGACATGCCCACGCCTCTAGATATGCTCGCGGTAGTTGTTGCCCACTTCGCCTCCCATTCTGCTGCCGCTTTCGCCGACCGAACTTTGTCGTAGCTTTGCTTCGCTTCGTGCTCCCACCACCACGCACACCAAGTGTTCGGCATTTGGCCGGTTCGGCGATGGACTCCGACGATGACAAGATTCTCACCATGGACTATGACAACAAGGAGATGCTCGCCGTACTGCTGGAGGAGGAGAGCGCCGAGGTCGCCGAAGGTGAAGAGCACTTGGAGATCCTCGCCTCACTCGCCCAGCTGTACCTGTAGATCGCTAAGCCGAAGCGCGGTGGTTCGGCGCCGGGTCGGATAGAGGGCTACTGCTTGTTTTACGCCGACTAGTTCGCCGACCAGCCACTCCATGGAGAGAAAGTGTTTCGCCGCCGTTTCAGGATGAGCCGGAAGGTCTTCCTCAAGATCGTGCATGACATCCGGGTGTTCAACCCCTATTTCGTTTGCAGGAAGGACTGCATCGGCTTGGTTGGGTTTTCCTCACTTCAGAAGTGCACCGTGGCGATGATGTTTCTTCCATATGGAGCGCCGGCTGACAGTGTCGATGACTATCTCCGCATCGCTGAGTCCATCGCCATCGATTGCTTGTACAGGTTCTACATGGCAATGATTGCAGTGTTCGGAGAACAATACTTGAGATCACCCACTGCAGAAGACACTGCTCGGATCCTCTCAGTCAATGAAAGTAGAGGATTTCCTGGTATGCTTGGAAGCATAGATTGCATGCATTAGGAGTGGAAGAACTGTCCATTTGCATGGCAAGGAATGTACAAAGGCCACAAATGAGGTTGCACTGTGATACTTGAGGCAGTTGCTACACATGATCTTTGGATCTGGCACTCCTTTTTTGACATGGCAGGATCAAACAACGACATCAACGTCCTCAACTCCTCAACTGTCTTTTCCAAGCTTGTTGAGGGTCATGCTCCCCCTCTGGAATTTGAGATCAGTGGGCACCACTACAACAAGGGATACTATCTAGCAGATGGCATCTATCCAAGATGGCCAACATTTGTGAAGAATATCTCAAATCCAATGCTCCCCAAGCATTCTCACTTTGCAAAGGAACAGGAAGCTTGTAGGAAGGACGTGGAGAGGACATTCGGTGTGCTCCAGCAGAGGTTTGCAGTTGTCCGGTTCCCTGCTATGACCTGGTCGGAAGATCAGATGTGAGAAGTGATGAAACTGTTGTGTGGTCTTGCACACCAAGATCATTGAGGATGAGAGGAAGGATCCAGTGAGTTTGCTCGAGGAGGACAAGCCATACTACAGACAAGGTCCTCTTGCCGAGCCTGATCATCAGGTGCCTCCAACCTGGGTTGCATTCATCGCCATGCGTCAGGAGATCCGAGATCCAGGGGTGCATCAACAGCTGCAGGATGATCTTGTTGAGCACCTATGGATACGCAGGGCCAACACGTCGTAGATGCCGAGCATGAACTGGCCGAACTAGGACAAACTTGGCCCAAATATGTTGCACTTTCACTGTAGGCCAAACTATATTTACATTTATGCCGAACTATGTTCAAAATTTCGCCATACTTTGGCCGTAAAATGTTTTGGATTCATTGAATGCTGAACTATGCCGAAATCTGATCAAACTTGAGCCGAATTTGAGCGGAAACGGGCGTCCCGGAAATTCGGGCTAGGTACGCGAGCGGGAAAATCGGCATACCCAGGCCAAAAACTTTCTTTGTCCGGTCAAAGTTTATTTTGGATTTCTTCGCCCATGAAGTGGAGATGCTCTTAGGTGCTACCATCACTACGCGGAAACCCCCTTATCCCCGCTAGCACGTTGGTGACGCAAAAGTCAAAGTCTGTCTCTGGTAGCGCGTAAAGATAACGGGTAGAAAAAACCGTTGTCGTCTCTACGTGTCTTTGCTATAGCCGCACCGCTTACCGATGACGCCCAAATGAAAAGCGCGTCACTGCTTGACGCGTCGGCGCGCTCCGAAAAATTCCGTGACGAGGCCACGTCACCATCCGTCGCTGGTTCAAAACAGATCACTGACGCGCGTGTGAACACGTCATCGCTCGTCGAACTGGAAAGGAGGTGACGTCGCTCTTTATTAATTTCAATCCGTCATTGGTTGAGCACCGAGAAGCAGTGACGTGTCAAAATTGTTTGTTCGTCGATGGTTGTGCGTGTGTGTGTGTGTGTGTGTGAACGGGCGCGTTTATTGAACGTCGCCGATGCGTGCGTGTCTGAACGGTGGCAAATTTTTTTTGAGAGAAAACGGTTGCAAAAGTTATAGTAGATGTGAATGTGACACGGTTGCCTTGTGCTTAAACAGTCTAAGAACTATAGCAAGCCGATCGGCAAAACAGTAACAAACCGACATTCTTTCTGGGCCCTTAGGTGGGCCGGCCCACCTATAGCTTTAGTAGTCCTAAGGGCTATACAGTAAAGGGTCGGTATGCTCACTAAGCCCTTAGCTGGGCCGGCCGTGTAACATGTAGCCGTCCTCTTAGGCCGGAAACAGTAATGGGTCATGTCCATGTGAGCAGTGACAAGCTGAATTTCCTGCTGGGCCTCTCGTTTGGGCTGGCCCACTTAACCTTAGCATGCCTTAGGCCCAAACTATAACGGGCCGGCTCCATGGTGGGACCTTAGTTAGGCACTACAAGAAATGTTGTAATTTTTTACCCTTCATATTGGTCACTAGATGGTCATTGTTCTTCATTTGTGATCTTCTTATGACCAAAAATAGATGGTCAAAAGCGGAAAGTCAATTACGGACAATAAAGACTTTTTTCTAAATTGGTCATAGACGTCTATAACCAATACACATGGCCATAGATTCTATGACTGTCTGCCCTGTCCACATCAGATCCTACGTGGCAAATCTATGACCTAATGAAAATGGCGTCGATCAGATTTAGACTAGTCCGGTTAGGTGTTTTACATGGGCCAAGCCCAACAATCCTTACCTATTCTTCTTTGGGCCTTAGCCTATTTCATTGCAATTTTTTTGAGGTCGTAGGCTCTTTGAGGATTAATCATTTTGGGTCGTGGCCTTTTCAAGATACATTCCTTTTTTATACTATTTTTTTGGACGTGGCCTACTTAGATCTTGTATAGGCCTTTCAAAGAACGAAACTAGCCTAGCAACATTCCAAAAAAAACAATTTACAAAGTATTTCAACTCAATCATCAGGACAATATTACACCACATTGACAGCAAATAACTTCATAAAAGCGACACTAACACACCAATCACAGTATCAAAATAGTCTCACATCACATGACACCACAAATGAGCTCAGATCATCATAAGTAAGCAATAAAATTTAAAATAGGACACAACAGATAACCTAACGCACAGCTGATAGACACGACACAACATATTTCAGTACTAGTGGCGCTTCCTACTCCTTAACGGTGCCCTTGTCATAAATAATCCAAGTACTTCCTGATATCCTTCTTCACATGGCATTTCTGTCAAACAAACAAGTGGAAAAAACTAGTATAAGTGATATGAATTGGAAATATGGACAATGTATAACACGTACTGGGGGTCAGCAAATGACCATCTGTGTAAAACCAATGAGGTCCTTATCACATACATGCATACAAAAAAAATACTCAAAATTGGGAATATGAACCAAGATCCTTATCACATACATGCGGACAATAAAATACTCAAAACTAGGAATATGAATAGTGATAACACGTACCGGAGGTCAGTGACTGTCCAGTGGTGTCTCGGGTATAACATGTATAGTCGTCTTGCCCTGTTAAATACATGCATCAGATGAATTCGAGGAAGCTCATCATTAGTGTTTTAAGAATGGACTATCATTTGTGTGTCCACTACACCACTGAAACCAAATCAAGCAAGCAAGCAAACCTACTGTATCCCACAAACCAATGTTGATGGTGCTCTCGTTGACAACGACATTGGCGCTAAAGTTATCAAAGACAGTGGAAACATAATCCTATATGTAGCAGACAAGCAATATATAATAAGCTGCTAGTCGGGAATGCAGAAGCACATACACTAGACAATGGTTACTAGTGCATATTCAGATATACATAAATACATGCAGTTGACGTAGAAGAAAAAGTTCACAATAGTGAAATAAGTTAATTTGTTTGTCTTGAGGAGAAACATGATATAGGTGACTTCCAGAAGGTCGTCTTCGTTCCAGGAGGGGTCAAATTTGTCAATCTTCATCCTGCTAGCACTGCTCCTCCCGTGGCAATAGCCGACCATGTGAGAGAATAATAAAAGAGAGGAATTAGAGAGATCAGAATATATGTGTGACCCAACAAAATCAATAGAGGTGACCATTAGAAGTGCTAACTAAACAGAAAATTCAGGATGGCTGGCAAGCATCTATCTTTGTGTTGGAAAGAGAAAGATAACACTAGCAGACATCCATGTGGAACATCACATGTTAACCTAGCAAGTCTGCTCCTAGCCATCAAGTAGCAAAGCTAGCATGAGAAACCATTATGTATTATATAATAATATTAGATTATATAATAGCCACTATTCAATATCCCCCTATATGGAGGAAGGCAGTGAAGTTAACAACTAGAGCAAAGATGCACTACACAAATGTCTATCATCAAGAAAAGCTGCACTACACAGATTCCAGCCCGAAAGCACACCATTCCTAGCATCAAGCAAAGTGAGCCTTGCTCGGCCCAAATGAACACAGCGATCCCACCTGGTTAGATTGAACTAGTTCTTTTGTGCAATATATAATGCTTTGAGCAACTAAACAATTGTGGGGCAAGCGTTAACTACACAATTAGTAAAACATAGGGATGCAGATTATAAAATCTAACCCTGTCAAAGTATACAACAACCTAGCATTCATGAAAAAGAAATGGTATACTATTATACCTATACTAAGATGGAATTACCCTAGCTCGATAAACTTATATACTTAAGCGCCATATACATTTTTATGTATTGAATTAAGAAAATTGCAAACATAGTACTTCCTAGAAAACATCTATAGATAATTTTTGAGTATATATTGTCAACACCCGGATTTTTAATCCCAGATGCCTGTTATGCCATACATCGCAATCCCAGGATTACCATTTTTGCGAGACATAACAGAATTGGATACCACAGTACATCATCCATTACAAACCATACATAAGGTTTTACACAAACAAGGATCTCATGATCCAGTTCTTAATACAACTCAAGCAGCGGAAATACGTAATAATAACGGTAGCGTAGGCGAAGCTCCATCTTCGGGGTCACAGGCAATGCTGACGATGGGAGATGATCCTAGTTGTCGTAACCTTCCTGGGGTCCATCTTCCAGGTACTCCTCTTCATAGTCTGGCTACGGGAATAGCCAGGGACAAATCCATGAGTACTCTTTAAGTACTCGCAAACTAATACTAACAAGTGAAGGGGGTTTTTGTAGTAGGGCACTAAGCTCTAGTGTTGTTTTGCAAAAAGCCAGATTTACATCTACTAAGATTAGAAGTAAGAAAATCTAGTTGAAGTTTTATAACACCTAAGTGGGAACTTGTATCTCATGCCACAACTCTGTTGTGGTCAAGTCAAAGTCTCAATTCATTTCACAAGTCATTTTTGAAAACATCTGACGGGGGAACAGTATGGCCACTCCAACTGTCCATAACCGCGGACGCAGCTATTTGAATAGTTTGACACTCTACAGAGATTGTAAACTTTCACCACAACATTCGATACATCCGTCAGGAACAAATCCTGAATTCACCATACTCAGTATGCGGATAATCAATCCTAACCTTTCAATTACACGCCCTAGTATAAGCACCTCTCCTGTGAGTTTGGCCTCCCAACCATGACCAAATGTCATCTTGGGTACTGCACAGGTGGACAATCTTCACAAGGTAGCCTCAGCTTAGACCTCGGCCGTGAGGGAACTAATACTAAGGTATATAAGTTTTCAGTCAAGCCCTACCCAATTCTCGGGTATTGTGGTTATACGGTAAAATTGGAATGGTATCGCATCCAGACAACCATCAGTTTTATAAAGGGCTAAGGCTCATGCCTCAACATTTTTATCACCATAAATCCTTTGGTGTTCGGAAACACATGTCCAAAACATCTCAATAGAATGATCCATCATTCTAAGGTTTTCATAACCATTTTTCCACCAAGTATTCCCATCTAAAGTTGATCAAGTTTTATGCTTAGCACTAGCATCTACAAGTGGGGGTAAGTACTAATGAGGGGTGGTAAACTAGTGGAGTTTAACTAAGTTCAATCTCATGCCTTAGGATGACATGAAGATTATCTAGCTTAGGCCAAATTTTATGCTCTTTATGCAACCTTCAATTATCTTTCTAGTATCTACAAGTCACTTAAGTAAACTCTAAGAAATAGCTTTGATAAAGAAAAAAAGTATAAAGCTTGCAAGTAAAACTAGGATTGGTTTATCAAGTGGTTATGATCATATATGCTTAAGGCATATAGTTGGCAGGGTAACAAGCAAGTATTTGCTTGCACATTCAACTAGTAGGATTAGGCTTGCATAGGTAAAGTATCTTGCAAGTGTGAGCTTGCACAAATATGAGTACAAGCTTGCTAAATTTCAAGTGTTATCTTGCACATATTGGCTTGCATAGGTCAACTTGATTAGTAAGGCTTGCCTTGTGCAGAGCAGTGGTTGAAGTTCTCCTCGGCTTCTTCTTCGTAGTATCCTCCTTCTTCCTCGTATCCTTGGTCAGTACTAGCGTCTATAAATAAATACAAGGTACACAATCACCAAACAATACTTAACTAATTTCAATCATCACACAAAGGGTCCTATAGATGATCTAGCATGATCACTAACATTACAAGATTAAAGCTTGGTTTAATTACTTTTATTTTTAGAAAAGTAATTTCTACTCATTGAAAAACTACTTAAGATTTAATATTCTCCAAACCAAACATGGGATCATGTTGACACATGTCATCACCACATATTTTAGTCCATGGGAATGTGATTTAAAGTGGTGTCACAATTGAAAAACCTGTAAGTAAACCCAAATGTTTTTATATATTTTGAAAGGTATGATCAAATGTGATTTTTGAGAGTTGGAATCAACTCAAAAGCTTTTATGATTTCAATTTCAAAAATGTTTGAATGCAGAAAAGGTTCTGCCTTGTTATTTTTACCAAGGTTGATCTATAGATTCAAATGATTTAAATCCAACGGGCTTGGATTCAGCATTTCAAGACTTTTCTAACAAAATTGGTTTCATTCAATTTGGTGCACTGAATCGAGCTGGGTTGATTTTTGAAACTAGGTACAGAACTACGTTTGAACTTAAATGGAAAAGGTTGAATTCAAACGAGTGGGCTGCAAGGAAGCGACATCGGGCCTGCTAAGCACAAAGGTTACGCTGGTTAAGTTGTTGTCCCCACGCCGCTGAGACAAAAGCGGCGATGCGGGGCAACATGGTGCGTTGGATTAGAAGTAATATCAACGACTGAGGGTCATCGTTGACGATGAACTAGTCACCGGCGAGCTCGAACCCTAGCGGAGCAGTGGGGGTCATGGGTGGCTCACCGGGGCTCAGGCGAGGGTCGGCGAGGCGGGCGAACGACGAAGTCGACGACGGCAAACCTCCTGGTACCGACAGCTTCTCCTGGGGCAGCTCCAATCTCTGGCTCCCTTCTTCTCTAGCAGTGGCGGGCTCCGGCCAAATTTCGGCGATGCGTTGCTCGCCTTGCTTCGGGACTAAGGCGGGATGTTTCTGGGTGAGAGGGGAGCGAGATGGTGTGCTCAATTCGGCTGGGGGTGGCCTCTATTTATAGTGGCGAGAGGGGACCGACGGGCGCAAGCTGAGCTCGTCGTGGTCGACGGCACAGAGGGCTATCGGCGTGGGCGACGGTAGGGGGCGGTGTTGTGCTCCCTGGCGAAGCTCAACGACGTGGTGGCTAGGCGTGGGGCGGTGCTGATCGGTCGGAACGTGGCGGTTCTCTACGCGTGCCCGACGGAAGTGCGTGGTCCGCGCGACGGCGAACGTGTCTGTGGGGTTGCTGGGACGGTGGTGATCACGTATGCACGCGGCGAGGGCGGCGCGCGGTCTGTGGGCATCTGTCGAGCATGGCGCATGGGGCGCACTCTCAGCATGGTTAGTGGTGACCTTGGCATGGTCTGTGCGTGTGGTCCAGGGGCTGGCATCGCTCGCGGCTGGGACAGGGAGTGGCAGTGTGGTGCTAGCTTGCTCCTAGACATGCTCGCTAGGTTTGGTGCTTCTCCTAGCTTGTTGTCGACATGTGGGTGGCAAGGGTGCACTCGGCCTGCTCACCATTGATGACAATGGCTAGCTTACAGTAGTGCTAGAGATTAGTTTAGGTTGTTAGATGATCTACTAAGGCTAGTGGTGTCCAGAGAGGGAACAAGTTAGGCTCAAATCACTGCTCCAAATAGTGTTTGGATTTTATTTCATTTGCATCTACAAGGTGTTTGATGAAATGGCCGCATGAGTACTAGGTAGGTGTGCTAGGTAGGTGCTGGTGAGTCTATAGATGCTTGGGTTTTGAAAGTTGAGCTTGTTTGAGTGGTTTTTGAAAAAGTGGGATCTTCCCATATGATATAGATTCAATTTTAAACTGTCCTTTAAACTATGCATTCAAATGTTTTTAGATGATCACAAAGTGGGCCTTGATACTTTGTTATGAGTACTATCAAGGGGTGCAAAGATCCAAACAAGTTTCTGTTAAGTTCTGAAAGTTAGAGACAACCAAAGTAGGCATGGGAGTTAAATTGGTCAAAATGGCCATTCACTCATTTTGTTTGATTTGATTTATTTGTCTTTGGGAAAAGTGTGGGGATTGTTTAGATGATGTTTATTTCACCTAAGAATCCTTTTACAAGCAAAGAAACACATAAACAAGGAAATTCAAAAGAATTCAAAATGGGATGCATACACACATGAATGCGTTCATACTTTTATTTAGAAAAGTTTTTGTTAACCCTAATTTTGATGCATAGAGTTTGATGATCCAAGTTTAGTATTTTTGGGATGTTAAAATTTATAGTCCTTAGAGTACATGGTAGCATAGCTACTTTCGTTGGAAGTAAGCAAATAAGAAACAAGTGCAAGGTACCAGATAATTGCATGTGCTGAATATCTTAACAAACCACTTCAGGAAAATATCCTTACATGTTGAAGCGGTCCACATAAGCAATCAAGTTCACCGCCAAAACAAGGTGTCCAAATCTCCCAGAACGTCCAACCTAAATAGATGTCGAAATAGTTGACACCACTGGAACACCATGAGAGGGCACCACCACCACCAGAACACCATTGGAGGGCACCACCAACACTGGAACACCAAGGTGTCATGGGAAGAAACGAATGTCAGCACACATTCAACATAGATCATCTACTAGAAGAGGTGCATCCATGAGAGAATCGAGGTATATATATTGTATACCTATATTGCTATACATGAATAAGTAGTACTACTGCTACGAGCGGAACAAATGATGTATAGTATATAAGTAGAACACAAGAAGATGCATCACAGGTTAATATCTCACCCTAACCTATCTGATGATAACCAATCGAGCTTGACGCACAAAATCTATGGAACCGCAACCACTAGCAAACATACAATAATAGTAGGGTGAAACAGATCCTAATACTAAGTTATTTAGACCACATCTTCATGTTTGTGTGCATGTGGTAAATAGGCGTTTCCAGAATTTTGGGATTCTCCAGATAAATCTAAATCAGGAATTAGTAATTTGCTAGTGGTACTGATACAAAAAAGGTGAGGTTACCTGAACGGCAGCTGACATGGTTATACCCCGTGGGTACATAACATCGGCATACCTAGTCCAGCCCAAGGAAGACCCATGACAAGATACACGACATGTGGAGATTTCGGGTGGCCCAAGCCCATGACACCTTCAGATCCTTGGAGAGAAAGACTAGAGTAGATAGAATTTCAAAGGGGACAAACCCTAATTTGTAACCGACTCGACCTACGCCCGGGACCTGCCTATCTATATAAAGGCTAGGAGGGCATGGCGAGGAGGGCCTCGATACTAACCTCATACACACCTCACGCCAGATTGCATCTGCCCACCCCTGTAACGTTCGGGTCCGCCGTAATCAAGATCAGAAAAGTAGGAGTAGGGTTTTCCCTCCAGGGCCTGAACCTAGGTAAATACCATGTCCCCGCGTTTCTTGTCTGTTAACCGTTCTGCGATCTCCAGCATCCCCATCTTCTCCAAAACCCAAGTCCATAACAATGGGCATTGACGAGATCGAACCTCGTCAATTGGCGCCGTCTGTGGGAATTGGCAGCGCTGATTGTACGATCGTGACGGTCCCATCCGAAGTGATCTACAACTCATCAGCGATGGAGAGTCACCTCCTCTTCGACACCTTCGACTTCACCGCCCACTCGCGAGCCACCATGAGGGATTTCGAGTCCGTCGGCGACGGGCTCGAGATGTTGTTCAGGAGCTTCTGCTTCCAGGTGGGGCAGACCGGCACTCTCTGCCTCCTAGAGCGGGTGCCACCACCATCCATCAGTACCTCTTCATGGGTCCCACCCATTGGAGCGCTACGCACGTCGACGGTGAAGATCATTCATACGACAATAGTAGCTGCAACTCAGATCTGTGCGGCCCTCCCTCAGATGAAGGAACCTACGGTTCCGGATCCGAAAGTTTTGGAAGCAGCGATCCAGTCCGAGGGCATTACTTGTGCGCCGTGGTCATCCAGAACGAATCGGAGATCCCACCTGGTTCGAGTGCACCAAACCCACCTCCCAACCCGCAAGCTGGGAACAGAGGAAATGGGGGAAATCCGCCGCTCAGGCCCAACGAAGGCGACGTCAACACCTACCAGAAGATCAACCTCAGCGAGGAGGGATGGTGCCAGGCACGCAAAGATGTGGTGGGAAACGTCAACCTACCTATGAATGCTTCACATGATCTGTTGATGGCCTACCACCTCCTCCTCATCAACGAGCATAACCGACAGGTAAAAATGCAGGAGGATCTCAACAAACATAAGCAGGCGGCTTTAGAGTCTAGCGTGCGGCCAGCTGCACTCTCCGCCGCTGGTGGCTCCAGTTCGCACGGCAACCATGCCAACAAGCATCGCTCCCGCACAGAGCACATGGACCCCGCCGCACAACGCGAGGTCACTAGGACCCTCAACATGTCCTTCATTGTGATGGACGCCAACGGCAACGTCACGCCGAAAACTCCACAAGCTATGATCATGGCAGTCACCACCTATCTCACGTCCCACCCGCCCCTGGTGGATGACCCGAAGAGTTCCATGCACAAATCCGCGCTAGCAGGCCTCAGACTTATCGAAGCTGTGCTCCACAACGAAGCTCCTGCGAAGACGACGAAGAAAGCTACGGTCAGGTTCAACCGCAGCCCTACTCCCTCATCCGAAGAAGATGAGCACGACCTGCTTTAACGTCGCAGGAACCCGCCGCGCCGCAGCAGCGACTACGACGCTCGAAATGACCTCACCCAATGCAAGATCGACAAGGCACACAACAAGCGCGCGTGTTCAACCGAATCTGATGAGGAACACGACGGAGAACTATGCAGAGCCAGATGCTTCAGCAGATCTGTTTGGCGAACGCATATGCCAAAAAATTTCAAGCTCCCTTTGGAAACTCCGAAGTTCGATAGCACGGAGGACCCGAAGGCCTGGCTCAGCGACCACCTTTCATCCATCAAGCTGCACGGTGGTAACAGGAACACCGCCCTACAATGCCTTCAGCTGCAGCTGACAAGCGCAGCTTGGATCTGGCTCAGCAACCTGTCCTCAGGCTCCATCCGAAGCTGGGAAGAGCTGGCATATAGTTTCATCCAAAACTTCAAGGGCACGAGCAAGAGGCCCGCCTCAATCGAGGAACTGCGGGCCTGCACCCAATGTACTGGTGAATCCATTCGCTTGTACATCCTACGCTGGTCCCATATCAAGAACTCCACCGCGCACATCTGCGAGGAAAGGACAATCGATGCCATCAAGGACGACGTCAAGCGCCCGGAATTCAAGGAAGAACTTGGGCGCGTCAAGCCCAAGACGCTCGACCACCTCATGGACATCGCCAACCGGTGGGCAGATGGCGAGGACTCGCTCCACCGAACGCATTTGGATGACAAGGATGACTACGGTCACAGGAAAGAACGCCACAACAAACGAAGATCGCGCGTCTACCACGATCGTGACGGAGTCGACATGGTTGCGGCTATCTACACCGACCGACACCATGACGGCAACCGCAGCAGCAGATATCGCGGAGGCAAGTCCCGCGATCGAGGGCGACCCACGCAAACATGGCAGGGTCGCAACCGTGATGACGAGCCTTCGGCATACGACAAGTTTTTTGGGCCATGCACCATCCAATTTTACATCGACAAGTAGGATGGAAATAAGAAGGCCAGCCACATGCTCAAGGACTGCCGTGAATTCCAGAAGCTCAGCGAGGGCCTCACACAAATGTGGCAGCAGATCGTGAACCCTAGATTTGGGCCCACACCTGTACCAGGTGACATCGCCCGCGGAGCTCCACACCACCACCCATTGGACCATCAAATCCAGCAATCGCACCTGCGCCAAACAACGGTACAGGGGGGTATCCACCACCAAAAGGGCCCCTAATGATCAGGAAGGGACACCCTACCAACAGGGTGAAAAAGAAGATCACCCGACAGGTCAGCCTGGTCGTGACCGCTTCATCTTCCATCCCTGAGTACCTTAGTGGCTGGAAGTCCTGCATCAAGTTCGATCATTCGGATCACCCCCGCCAGATCCCTCACCTAGGTCATGCTGCCCTGGTGCTCGAGGCGCATATCAGAGGGTTCGATATGATCTGTATCTTCATGGACGGCGGTAGAGGCATCAATCTGATGTTCGCCAGCACACTTGCAGCAATGCGGATCCCGCTGTGCAGCCTGGAACAATCTGACACAATGTTCCATGACATAGTCCTAGGGAAGGGCATATATCCCCTGGGAAAGATATGGCTTGACGTCAGCTTCGGCCAACCTGAAAACTTCAGGCCCGAGCGGCTAGAATTCGAAGTGGTGGACTGGCCATCACAGTACCACACCATCCTCGAGTGCGTGGCATTCGCAAGATTCCTAGCAGTACCACACTACGTGTACCTACTACTGAAGATGCCAGGACCCAGGGGCGTCATCACCGTCCAGGGAAGCTTCACCCAAATCCGATCACTGTGATAGAGACTTCAAAAGAATCTCCCAGTTGTTTGTCATGCAGGAGGATCTCACGAGGCTTTGAGAGGTGACAGACAACAGGGCAACCCTAGTCTCCAGGAAAAACGCACCCGATATGTCGTTCGACTCCACGGTCAACACGAAAAAGGTGCAGGTCCACCCAACAGATGCCTCCAAGACGATGCTGATCGCCAATGACCTTGACCCCATATAGGAAAGCGCGCTCGTCGAATTCCTCCGTGAGTGCTGGGAAATCTTTGCCTGGTGTCCTACAGACATGCCAGGAGTTCCCAAGGAATTCTCCAAGCACGCACTTAATGTGTTCCCTGATGCAAGGCCAGTCAAGCAATCGATCCGACGATTGTCCGGGCCAAGATACGAAGCCGTTGACATCGAGGTCAATAGACTGCTCGGTGTCAACTTCATCCGGGAAATCAAAGAGAGCGAGTGGTAGGCCAACCGTGCTAGTCCCCAAAAAGGACACGGACATCCTGCGGATGTGCGTGGATTTCACATCGCTCAACAAGTACTGCCCCAAGGACCACTTCCCTCTACCGTGGATCGATCAGATCATCGATTTGATAACAGGTTGTGAGAAACTCTCCTTCATCGACGCCTACTCAAGCTACAACCAGATTCGACTGAAGGTCGAAGACCAGGAGAAAATGGCATTCATCACGACGTTCAGAGTATTCTGCTACAACACCATGCCCTTCGGGCTGAAGAACGCAGGCGCCCCGTACTAGAGGTGCATGCAGGTGTGCCTGAAAAACCAGATCGGTCGCAACATCCAAGTCTATATCGACAACATAGTAATCAAGACCAGGGATGCCAATACGCTAATCGAGGATCTCCGCGAGACGTTCGATAACCTTGATCACTATAAGATCAAGCTGAACCCAGAAAACTGCGCCTTCGTCGTCCCATCTGGCCAATTACTTGGCTACTTCATCTCCCAATGGGGGATCGAGGCGAATCCTAAGAAAATCTAGGCCATACTGACCATGGAGAAGCCAAAGAACCTCAAAGGTGTCCAGCAGCTAGCTGGGCGCATTGCAGCGCTGAGTAGATTCATCAGTCGCATGGGTGAGAAGGCCTTACCTTTTTACCAGCTGTTGCGCAAAGTTGACAAGTTCGAGTGGACACCCGAAGTAGACCACCTGTTCAAGGACCTCAAGCGGTTTCTCTCCACCTCTCCTGTCCTTGTCACACCCATGGAGCAAGATCCTCTGCTACTCTACATCGCAGATACGCACCAGGTGGTAAGAAATGTACTCGTGGTCGAACGACCCGAAGATGGCAAGACCCACGGGGTCCAACGCCCCATCTACTACATCAGCGAGGTACTGACTCCAACAAAGCATAGGTACCCTCACTACCAGAAGCTCTCCTACGGCGTATTCATGACGGCTCTCCGGCTGAGCCACTACTTCCAGGAGCATCAGATCATGGTGGTCAATGAGGCCCCACTATCCAATATCCTGAACAACCCCGAAGCTACGGGACGCGTAGCCCTGTGGGGCATCGAGTTATCCCCTCTAGACATAGTCTACGAGTGGCGCATGGCCATCAAATCTCAGATCCTCCCTGACTTCCTCATCCACTGGATGGAACTCCAGCTGCCGGACACTCCGGACATGACGCAGTCATGGACGATGCACTTCGACGGCTCTAAGCGTGAGGCTGGAGCAGGAGTCGGCGTCATACTGACGTCCCCTCAAGGAGACAAGATGAAATATGTCCTCCTGATGAAATTTCGTGCCTCCAAGAACGAGGCCGAATACGAGGCCCTCATCCATGGCATGCAGATGGCCAAGATCTGCGGCGCAATGCGCCTAGTCATCTACGGTGACTCGAACCTCGTCGTCCAGCAGACGATGGACGAGTGTGACACTCACAATGCCAACATGATCGCGTACCGCATGCTCTACAATTCACTCGAAGGAGACTTCGACGGCTACGAGCTTTGGCACGTGGGAAGAGAAAGCAACGAAGAGGTCGATAGGCTCGCCAACATCGGCTCTACTTGCGCATAGGTGCCTCCAGGTGTGTTCCTCTAACAAATCTGTGTACCCTCTATTAAAAGGAAATTCCGCAAGGGATCACCCAAAGAAGAAGATCACTCGGGGACTGCGCTACCCGAAGGACAAGAATGACCCAAAAAGCTCGACACCGAAGCTGAGCTGGTCAGCCTGATGCAGGTCATGGAGGTTGAAGAGACATGGACGCAACCGTACTTTCGGTACCTGATAAACTAAGAACTTCCTAATGACCCGACAGATGCCCGACGCATATCTCGCCGGTCCAAGGCCTTCACTATAATCAATGGCGAGTTGTACAAGCGCAACATTTCGGGTGTGCTCCAAAGGTGCGTCACCATCGGTGACGGCAAAATCATCCTCCAAGACATCCATGAGGGCATCTGCGGCCATCATGTAGTCAGCCGTGCTCTAGTCGCCAAAGCTCTACGAGCTGGATTCTACTGGCCAACAGCCATGAACGATGCCAAGGACATCTTCCAAAGGTGCAACGCCTGTCAGAGATATGCGGACAAGCCACACGCACCAGGATCCGAGCTAAGTCCCATACCACTGGCCTGGCCCTTCGCCCAATGGGGCCTCGACATGATTGGCAAACTGCCCAAATCCTCGAAAGGCAGCCACGTCTACCTCTTGGTAGCAGTCGACAAGTTCACCAAGTGGATCGAGGCCATGCCCGTCACCAACCAAAGCGGCAAAACCGCCGTCAAATTCTTTGAGTCCATAGTCTACAGGTTTGGTGTGCCACACAACATCATCACGGACAACGGCTCAAACTTCATCTCGAGGGAATTCCAAGACTTCTACGAAGGCCTTGGCATCATTATATCATACGCCTCCGTGGCGCACCCGCAGACCAACGGATAGGTCGAAAAGGCCAACGGCCTCATAGGAAGCAGCATCAAGAAACGCATGCCATGCCCACTCGAGCAGCTCGCGGGATCCTGGACAGAGGAGCTTCCCACCATCCTCTGGATCTTGCGTGCAACGCCGAACAGCTCGACTAGATTCACACCTTTCTTCATGGTGCACGGATCCGAAGCCGTATTACCTGCAGAGGTATGCCACAAGGCCCCATGGGTCGTTGCCTACAGCGAAGCCGAATCAACGGACGCACTCGAAGACGCCGTCGACACACTCGACAAAGCACGCGACATCGCTGCGGCTCGCTCAGCGGTCTACCAGCAGAGCCTCCGCAATTACCACAGCCGTCGGCTACACCCAGGTCCTTCGTCAAAGGAGACCTCGTCCTACGACTCAAATAGGAGCGGCCGAAGAAACTCGAGTCACCCTGGTAAGGACCCTACATCGTCACCGAAGTCATCCTAGGTGGCACCTATAGCGTCATGGACGTCGCATCAGGAGTCGAATACTCCAACCCCTGGAACGTCGCACAACTGCGACGCTTCTACCCCTAGCTACCTCTTTACTTTCAATAACGCTACTCAGCCGAACAATGTATCTCCTCATTACGCTATGAATAAAAGCTAAGTCCCTTGGTCGAAATTTCTTTCTCTTTGCATTACTTTTCGCTAGAACACGCTCGGGGGCTACACCTCACCTCATGACCTCGTCGACTGAGAATAATGCATACATCCTGAGTAGCTGACCACATCAGGATAACGAAAAGGAAATGCACATAACAAAGCACAACGTGCTAATACAAATAAACTTTACAAAGGGCACAACAAGCCCACTCGAATGCATACAAATTTTACATCAATCTATTTTCTTTATAGGACCTACCTATTCTAGAGTATCACACTTTCCCGTTGTTCGAACAGATCAACGATCTGTTCGGCATACAGCCTCACAACAGCATAATGCGGGCGCATATCCTAAAGACTACCATCTGGTCGAAGGGGTGGCCCAGTCGCCACCTCCGCGAGATTGACATCGCGGCGATGCAGCCGAACAAGTGAAAGAGCAGCTTTCACCCCAGCAACCAGCTGATGTCGCACCAACTCCCTAACACGGCCCACATCTTGAAACTTCGACAAAAGACCCCAAAGGGTGGAAGGTGCCTCATCCAAAGGGAACATCACGAACAATATGGACCCTAGGGACGTCCTCGCCTGCTTCAGCACCCGAGACACCTGGTGCACGCGATCTTGCATCGTCGCAAGGATGACGGACCGATCACGGTCCATCCAGAAGAAGCCGCTAGCCTCTAAGACCTGTTGGGTCAGGTAATTCATCCGAACCGCAACGCGCTCCTTATCTTCCCTCGGAATGAGATTGACACCTGCACCAAGCACATAATAAGATGACACATAAACTAGGCACATCCAAAAAGAACAGCGGTTCGCAAAGACTTACATTGTAGTTGCTCGCTCATCTGCCGCAGCCCCCCCATCAAAAAATCGTCCCTGGCAGTGGCTCATTTAGCCTTCGACTTCCACACATCTGTGTGGCCTCGAATGCCAAGGATATCCTTCTCTAGGCTACGAACACAGTCGCGTAGAAAAGCCAGCTGTGACACATCATCCAAAGATGGTCGTGGCTCAGGAGCATCCGGAGTGGCAATGGGAACATCACCCGAAGTACCCTAGAGACAAATAATTCAAGACATGAATATCACAGGTACCTCCGGCAATAGCTCGAAGCATATTTTATATACATCAAGGCCACATCGTGGCATAAGTTGGGACTGTTCATCAGCAAAAGAATACATTACAAAAGAAAAAGGATAAACCTATCCTAGCTACAACACTCAAGCCTAGGAACCTGCATCCGGAGTGGCCTCAGAGCCAGACTGCCTGCTCTTGGCCTCCTCCTGTTGCTTCGCCGCATACTCCGCCCGCAGATCAATAAGTTTTGGCCCATAATTCTTATAGCAAGAGGCAAAGAGGGCGAATGCTACCTCTGAACCATCTGCAGCTGTCGGCATCTGGGAGGTTATATGCGACAGGTCCAGCTCCGCTCCGGACGCCGTCGCCATCGCCAGCCCCATGGAGGCTCCGATGCCCTTTTGCTTGAGCTTATACATAGCCGGAGCATTCTCCGACAGGGCATCCGCAAGGGCGTCGACAGCCTCAAGGGCAACAACCTTGGGGATGACCTCCTTGTAGAAGCGCCAGAGAACTTCCTTGGCCTTTGCCAAGGAGCTAGCAGTAGTGCTGTAGCGATCTTCGACCGCTGTGGTGGCATTGTCTAGAGCATCTCCATGCTCCAATGCACCACGATCAAACGTGATGCCTGAAGCGTCTGAAACAAAGAAGGAAAAAGAACTTGAATAAGAGCAAGAAAAGATTCAGTCGAAAAGGCGCAAACAATCAACAGCAAAAGAAACTTACCAGAGAAGGCTTTAGCTGCAGCCATGAGCCTATCTGCCATCTCCTTATCGCGAGCAGCCGCCGCAGCAGCGAGCTGCTTCTCGCGATCAGAAGCCTCCTTCTGTAAGATCTCCCTGGCTTCGGCAGCATCAGCAACCTCCTTTTGCAGGAGCTCCTTCGCCTCCAGAGCATCCGCATCCTTCTTCTCCACTCGACCAAGGCTCTTTTAGAGAGCATCCAGTTGTCGAAGGGCCGCATTGTTTTCATCTGCAAACATCAAAGAAACATATGAGCAATGCAGGTGTAGTCCATGTGGCAGATGAACTACATAGGAATGAGCAAAGTGTGTACCGTGAAGCTGCTGCATGCTGGCCTCCAGCGCCAGATGCTGCTGGATAAGGAGATTGGCGCTATGCACAAAAGGCTGCAAAAAGAAACATAAGCAAATGACCAAGAAAACATCAGAAAGGGCTCAGGGGCTACGCCCCGCAAGAACAAAACTGACCAACAGGTCATCCGAAAAGGTCTCGGGGGCTCCCCCACAAGATAAAAGTTCAAACTACTTACGTGTTCAGTCAGGGACTCCGAAGTTCCACGTGCAGTCTTTTGAGTTACGACTGCCCGAGCTTCTCGCTGGGAGAGGTTCGGCTCATCGTCCTCAGAGTCGGCCACCACTTGAGAGGGAGGAGCTGTCGGCTTCAACTCCCCTACAGCCTCGTGAGTGTCCTCACTAAGGGGCTCCTCCTAAGAGTGGCTGCAAGAAAAAAGCTTGACCAGACAAAAAATTACACTACCCAAATAGGTGACAATAAACAATTCAGGTGAAGACACTTACGAATCAATATCTGACAAGTTGAAGACAGGCGCCGCCTTATCCTTCTTCTTCTTCTTGGCCGGCGGCTGTGGCTCCATCGCTCGAATAGGCACAGCGGGGAAAGGTGCGGATGAGGCACCTTCATCCTTGCTATGCTACTCCAAGAAAGATGGACCCCTTGGAGTTGGCGGAGTCGAAGCATCCGAAGATTTGCTCCGGGAGCACTTTCGGGTCCACCCTTCGCTCTTCTCGGGGGCTTCCAAGGTCGGAGATTGCACGGAAGGAAGTTCAGACTAAGAATCCACAACTTCGTTGTCCGGTGCAACCGTAAATTTCTCAGGAAGTGGGGGCATCATCCCAGCTACCTTGAGTCCTGCAAACCAAAGACGAAAAAGAGCATGATTAGTGACACTAATCATAAGCAGATAAGCACTCGAAAAAAGCGCAACACGCATAACACAAGTCTCCACCTGAGCGACCGCATTGGCAGCGCTGAAAGTGGCAGTCAAGGACTTCCCCGGGAGTTCCTCATCAGCCTTGTATTTCAACAGAGGCTGAAGGTCTCTATCGATATCGCCCATGGACAACTCCTCAGATGAGACCCTCGTCGGGTCGTTGCGGCCAGTATAGATAAACATCGGATGCTCCCTCGCTTGGAGTGGCTACACCAGACGCTTGAGGAAGGTGCGAATGATATCCACACCATTGACCTCTTTCTCAGCCACCATCTGGAGCGCCTCCACATGATGGTAGATCTCCTCCGCCTCCGCCACTTCGCCCTCCAGTATGTGATTCTTCCAGGATCTCCTCGGAACGATCTTCTGGGAGGAATCGAAAGGAGCGAGGCCAAAATTTTGTCCGTCCAACTTGGCGTCGTGGATGTAAAACCACTTCTTCCGCCAGTACTGGACGGATTTGGACATCGAAAAGGAGAAGAAAAGAACAGTAGATCGAATAGAGATGATGCAACCGCCGATCGGATAGACTCCGCCGGTGCCAGACTGCCTCTTCACGGAATAAAGCTTCCGAAAAGGCCGAACACCAGTGGGAAAAAGCCTATCCGTGGTGCACGCTTTTTGGAGTTAGTGGCACACCCCCCCGTGTGCCACGAATAAGACGCCACTAACTATAGGAGGCTCGTGGCGCACCCCAACGTGCGCCACTAACTACCCTGTTATCCGTGGTACACCATCCTGCCGTGCACCACGAATATCATTCGTGGCGCACCCTAGTTCGATGCGCCACTAACTAGATAAACGCGTGCTCCACTAACTTGTCTCAGGATTTAAAAAAAATAGCAGAATACAGCAAAAATACACAGAATACACAGGAAATATACCAGAATACAACAATATAAATGCACAGAACTCACTGAAATTCATACAAAGTGCCAAAATACATCAATATGGAGAGTCCAAGTGTTCGTTACACACAAGTCATGGGAGAGTACAAGTTCGAAATCACACATGCATCTCGATACATATTTGATCATCGTCGATCATGACCTAGACTATGACTGAATAGATGACAACGGCGGCGGCGGTGAGCAAGGAGAAGACCATGATGATGTTCAGCCGGTTCTTCTTCCATAGGTGCCTCCTCCACTTGGCTACCGCCAATTCTCGAGTCTTGTACCCCTTGTAACTGTTGCTGCTGAAGTTGATCACTTGTTGCTGGCAGTCCTCCCACTCCTCGTAGACTCCTGGAACGCGGCCGCTATACACCACGTAGCAGTTTGCCTTCGCCATCACTGCGGACAAGGCAAAAATATAGACATAGTAGGCATTCATGTTATGCAACAAATAGAACGGCATGATAACGAAATATAGCAAAGACATTCATACACCTAAAACAATAGTAGCACACATAATTAAACAGGTCCAACATAGACACAAGGAGCCTCAGTAACTTAAGGTTTACGACTCCCACACACATACACATGTATAACACGACAGTTTCCTAAACATCACGATGATAGTCGATCAATTCCATGACATACAGACGGCACACAAGACACACACTAGCCGGTAGTCTTCTTGGGCAACGGTCGGCAGCCCTCTCTCGTCATGAAGGTCCTGTCGTCGAGCTGCAACTCGAGGCGATCTTCGATCTCGCGGTTAGCCAGCGCTCTGCCGCAGTAGTGGAAGGCCCCTCCTCTTGTCATGACATCTTCATGGATGCATAGACAGATCTGATTCTGGATGCGCCAGAACTGTTCCATGAGGTCCGAATCGTCGATTTTCGACAAATTTTCGGCCCAAACTCGGAGATTAGCCGGCAGCGACTCCATCCGTGAATCATGCATGTGAATCCTTACATGATGGAAGGCGTAGAAGGCCTCCTTCACACTGCCGCCAGCTGCTTGACACATGGGAACTTGGTGGCGCGGCTGCAGATGTTCCTGCCATCCTTCTTTCTTTCGCCCCTTGCTGAACTTGCCTCCCTTGGCGGCGTAGACTTGTAGAGAAAGATCCAGGACACGCTTGATTCGGTCCCATCTCTTCGGCTTCGTTTCACTGGATGAGTCCAAGTACGTTGCTTGCGACAACCGCAGGTAGACGGAGATGAGTGTGAAGTATCTTCCACTGTGCAAAACAATAGAAACAGAACTATTGGAAGAAGGGGACAAAAGAAATCTAAGGATGTGTTACGATGGATGGAGACCGGTTGTGTGCACTTACTCAGGTAAGGCATGGACAAGCGTAGACTTGTCCTGGTTCTCGAAGAAGAAATTCCCGAGGTATTGTGACACCGCTTCCATGTATCCGTCGCTCGCAAGCATTTTTTCGCGCATGTAGTAGGGGTCCACAATGGCTACGCCTTTGATTTTCTCCCTATGGATCCTCATCGACATCTGGAGGGCGAAAAGGCGGACCAAGTTGTAGTCCAGACGCTTCGAGTGCATCAGATCTTAGATGTCCTCGTACCGTATGAAGAACAGGTCCGCGGGTGCTTCATCGACGAAGCCATGTCCATTTGGCACCTTGCATGTGAAGACTAGGTACCCAGGGTTCTTATCTTTCAGAAGCATGCTCTCGAGATGCAGAATGCTGTGATGCAAATGCTTCATGGATGCATCCGCGACATAGAGCAACTCCTGAGTCAGAATCTGTTGTCCTGCTATGTGCATCGTGTAAGGCCGGGGCTCTTCTGTGAAGGCGGCGTCATGATGCCGAAAAACTGCCTGCTTCTTCTGAGTCGGCTGGCTTGCCGAACCCTTCTTGCTCCGGATATGCTTTCGGTACTTCGACTTCTTAGCGGCTAGGTCATCGGATCCCGCCAGCTGCTCACCGGCTGCCTTGTGTAGTATGCTGGGGCTGATTATCACCGTAGGAGGACCAGCGGCGTCAGCATCGGGCGTCTCCTAGAAACCGCCAAACAACTTATAGTATTTTGTCGACTTGACACACACGATTGCGCACATGCATACATCACACACAAAAAAGGTCACTTCGTGCGATGTTGCTTCCGAACGAGCTAGCATCGACGTCTCGTCAAGATCCTCTTGCCCTTCTCCGTCGTGGTAGAGTAATTGAGCTCTGGAACTTGTGGATTTCTTCTCGTGTACGGACATCCTTTAGCGGTGAGGGTGGTCTTCCTTCTAAGATGAGGATACGCGCTAGGGTTGTCGAAGAACTTGTCGAATTCCTCTTCTATCTTCGGATCGCCGTGCTTGTCGAAGTCTTGCTCGGTGGCGGCTCCCTCCATTCCGATGATGCTCCTTTTCCCCCTCCTGATGACAATGTGGGTAGGCCTTGTAGGATCGGTAATGAAGAAGCATTGATCCACATGGCTAGCCAGTACCCATGGCTCATTTTTCGCTTGGACGTTCGCATCGACCGCCTTTGACGCTTTTGCTTCGGGTATAACCATGGTTGTAAAATATCGGCCTTCTTTTTCGACGTTCTTGGACCATCTGAACATCGGCATCTTCTCTCCGCAGTAGTCGAGTTCCCAGATCTCCTCGATCCTTCCGAAGAACCTTTCCTTCACATTGGATTCCTCGTCGGCATAGGATAGCATCGTCACCCCTGAGTTCTGGTATTCGCTGTTCTTGTCCTTCTCCTCGGTGTAGAAAGTGTACCAGTTGATGTCATACGCCTGATAGTTCCTCGCGTTCAACGAGGGTCCCTATGACAGGATGAATAAGAGTATATCATCGCCAACAGGCACCTTACCCTCATTAAGAAGGAGCAGCTCCTTCTTGAACCAACTCGTGAAGGTAGAGTTGTGCTCTCTCGTCACGTATCCCCACGTCCTCCGCCGGCCCGTGTCATTCAACCTGTTATCAATCAAGCTTTTGTGCTTCTCCACCTAAGGACCGACCAGTTGTATATGCTGTAGCGCGACTCGGTGTGCCCTGTCATAGTCTGGGCGCTGACCCTTGAAGATGGCGTGCACTGCTGCAAAGCCCTCGCGGTGACCAACTCCAGCGATCCTGCCGAAGTGTTTGCGCTTCGGGAGACCAACAGGTTCCTCGGACTGCATATAATTCTGGCAGAACGATATGCACTCGTAGAGCATGAAGCCCTTGGCTATGCTTCCATGCAACTTCTCCCTGTTGCGAACGTGTCCTTTGAGCACGCCGTTTAGCCTGTCGAACGGCATCATGTTGTGTAGGAATGGCGGATCGAGCTGGATGATGTCATTGACGAGGTGGACAAGCAGATGCAACATGATATCGAAGAATGCGGGGGGGAGTAGATCTCGAGCTCGTTGAGTATCATGACGATCTCGTCCTGCCGGGTCTCGAGTTGCTTCATCCCGATCTCCTTCCTAGAGATGACGTCGAAGAAGTTGCAGAGGCCAAACAGTGTCTCACGGACGTGCTCGTCCATGATCCCTCGGATCACAATTGGGATTATCTACTTCATCAGCACGTGATAGTCGTGTGACTTCATCCCACTGGACCTCTTCTTCTGTACGTCCAGGTATCTGGATATCTTCCCTTCATAGCCGATAGGACCTTGATTCCTATGAGGGTGTTGAAAAACTGCTCGAGCTTGTCCTCCCTCATAGTGAAGTAGGAAGGGGGCAGCAGTAGTTGTTCGGCTTAGCCCTCTTGCACCGACCTTGAGTCTCTTCCTCGTTGTTGTCATCATCATCATCGGGGCATGCTCCTTGTTGAAGAGCTTCCTTGATGCCCAGATGTATCATGTCGTATCTTGCTTTCGGCCCATCTTTGGTCCTATTCGGCATGTTACAGAGAGTGGCAAGCAGACTCTCGCACACGTTCTTGATGATGTGCATGAGATTAAGGCTGTGGGGCATGTGGCGGTATTTCCAGTACGGCAGGTCCCAGAAAACAGACCTTGCTTTCCATACGCCGCGCAGCGGCTTCACCCTCGGACGCTTCTTCCCCAGCGCAGGGCACTCCTTCCAGTTATCCAGCAACTCCTTGATTACCTTTCCGCTCCTCCTCTTTGGGGGTCCATCGAGCTCCACCGTACAATCGAACAAATCCGCGTGTTTCCTCCACTCGTGATTCGCGCGTAGCCACTTTCGCATCTCTGGGAACACGGTTTTCAAAGACCCGGGATCCCTCGACAGCTGGATATGTGGGGTATTCTCCATGCACCTAACGCAATCATTGTGTCCGTGGTTCACCTCATATCGAAGTAGCTCGGATAGTCCTGCACCATCATGAGCAACACGGCCCTCATATCGAAGTAGTCTCCAGTGTAGGCGTCCCACGTACGGGCCGTCGTCTCCCACAGCGTGGCTAACTCCTATTTCAATAGCTCGAGATACAGATGCATGTCGATACTCAGTTGTTTCGGGCCCTGAATAAGAATACTCATGTGCACGTACCTCTTCTTGGTGCACAGCCAGGGGGGGTTGTACGGCCATACAAACACGGGCCAGGTGCTATGCGTGCTGCTCTGGTTGCCAAAGGGGTTCAATCCGTCGGTGCTCATGCCCAGCCTCACGTTCCTTGGATCGCCCCCGAACTCGTCTTCGAACTCCATGTCCAGTGCCTTCCACTGGTTAGCGTCTGTAGGGTGTGTGTTAGGATCTGTCCCTTCTCGGGATCATTTTCCGGCGGAACCCTTTCCACGTGCCATTGCATGAGCTTCGCTTCCTTAGGGTCCATGAAATACCGCTGTAGACGCGGAGTGATAGGAAAATACCATACAACTTTATGAGGAACTTTCTTGTTACCCCTCTCGTATCGTGGTTGGCCGCACACCGTACATGTCACTCTATCCTCGTACTCGTCCTGATAAAGTGCACAGTAATTGATGCATGCGTGGTACTTGACGTATGGTAGGTCGAGAGGGCACATGACTTTCTTGGCCTCATCGATGCTTCTTGGCAATGTGTTATTCTCGGGAAGCACGTCGCCCCAGAATTCCATGTTATCGTTGAAGCTCACGTCGGTCCATCTGTTGTTCACCTTCATCTCCAAAGCCTTGAGGGTTACATTCAGACGTGTATGCTCGGGCCGGCACCGAGGATACAACGGAGTAACATCATTTTTATCCATTTGAGCCAACTTTGATTTCTCTCTCGCGGTCGCTATTGTGTTGTAAGCCCCCTTGAGGAGCACTTCTCGAAGATGAGGGTCCTATAGGGCCGAACTTAGCGGTGTTTGCGTGTATGTGTCTTCTCTGCCATCGGCGTCTCCTTCATCGTGGTGATCATGTTCGACATCTCCTTCATCATCATCGTGATGATCATCATGACCGGCATCTCCTTCATCATCATCATCATGTCTGGCATCTCCTTCAACATGATCATGTCCGGGTGCCTCTTCCTCCTCCACGACATCATTGTAGCCGAGCATGAATCCACCCATGAGCAAGTGCTTCTCCAATGTCCCGGAATCAGGTTTGATTAGGGTCCCGAGTTTGCAAGTCTTGCAAGGACATCTTATCTCGGTCTTGTTGGTACGAACCATGACGGCCGTCGCCCGGGCCTTGTATCTAGCCACCATACCATGGTTGCCTGCGCACAAGAGATTAGTTTAATTAGGACCACACCATATGCATGCATGTCTCGCCAAAAAAATTCGGCAGCACCTCCCGTGTAAATAGGGCATATGGGTGGTGCAAAAGTTGGTCAAAACAGAAATGAATCAACATTTCGGTAACCATGCACCACACCGGCACCTGCACATAAAAGCAAACACAAGCATATACACGCAACGAAGACGCCGGCGGCCTTCACATACAACACACATCCGCGCCATGCATACACCGCTGATCGACGTCCTGGCCCGCGACACATGCATATGCATGTCCAAAAACTCACAGAAAAGCATGTGCCATCCAACACAACTCACCTAGTAGACAAGTTGATGGAGACCGTGTGCGAGGGAGCATGTGTCTTGTGGAGGCTAACTTGATGGAGATGTGACCAATAAATGATGTATATGTGGGGATTTTACTGAATCTACATGGTGGAGAGGGACTCCCTCCCCACACCCATCCAACCAAAAGGTGTTTGGCAACCTAAAATGGAGGTAGAATTGAAGAAAATGGGGTGAGGAGGAGGAGGGGGTCGAGCTAGATCTATGGGAAGTAATGGCTTGATTGTGGTGGTAGGTAGGAGAAGGTGCCACCTTTATGGAGGGTGGGACGACATGTTCGTGGCGCACCCTGTTTTTGTGCGCCATAGACTTCCCACGTTCGTGGCATACCGAAATAGGGTGCGCCACAAACGTCCATGGCAAATTCTGCAGGGGCCTGGCCCACCATAGTTTGTGGCGCATGCGCGAAAGGGTGCGCCACAGACTCCACCCATGTTCGTGGCGCACCCCCAATTCCGTGCGCCACGGATAGTGGTGGACGGCCGTTGGAGACTGTCAGAGGTGGGCCCGACCTTATGCGTGGCGCACCGATCCAGCGTGCGCCACAGATAAGTTGGGGTTAGTGGCACATAATTCATGCATGCGCCACGAATAATGTAGTTAGTGGCGCATGATATCAGGTGTGCCACGAACAAGGGTCCTGTGGATAAGGGTTTTCCCACTAGTGAAAAAGGCATAACACTAACTCCAGCTCCCAAATCACATAAAGCAGTTCTAACATAATTGTTCTTAATTGAGCAAGGAATAGTTGGTATATCTGGATCACCAAGTTTCTTTGGAACCTTAACATTGAAGGAATAATTAGCAAGCAAAGTAGAAATTTCCTCATTAGGAATCTTCCTTTTATTAGAGACAATATCCTTCATATACTTTGAATAAGGGGCAACTTAATAGCATCAGTCAAAGGAATTTGCAAAAATAAAGGTTTCATCCACTCATAAAACTTGTTGTAGTGTTCTTCTTCCTATGACTTATGTTTCATCCACCCAAGGTTCTCTCTCTTTACCATGCTTATTAGCAATAAAATCCTCCTTAGTGTACCTAGTGTTCTTAGTGTGCTTCTCAGGTTCTTCCTTAACTTCCTCCTTATCAGGAGCATCATTTTTATCATTACCACTCTCAGTTTCAGCATTAGAGATAGATATACTATTAGTATCTACAGCAGGTTCAAGGGTTTCCTCAACTATTTTGTGTTTATTTTTCTTTCTCTTATGAGGACTACCACTACTTTCACCTTGTTGAGAATCCTGCTCAATTCTTTTAGGGTGTCCTTCAGGATATAAAGGATCTTGAGTAGCTATACCACTCCTAGTTATAATTCCATAAGCATGTTTATCTCCTGAGGCATTAACTAGCATATCCTTTTGTACCTTAGCAAGTTGATCAATTTGAGTTTGAACCATTTGAAAGTGTTTAAAAAGCATTTTAATATCATTAGAAGTTCTTTCCACAATATCTTTCAACTCATTAATAGCTCTAGAGTTTTCCAATAAATGATTCTAAACTTGTTTATTAAAATTACCTTGTTTAACAATAAAAATGTCAAGTTCCTCTAAACATTTATCAGGAGGCTTACCATAAGGAATATCACCTTCATAATAGTATTGTAGAGAGTGTACCTAAATAGTAGATGACTGGGGAATTGTCTTACATAATTCTTCTATAGGAGGTAAATTCTTCACATCTTCAGCTCTAATACCTCTCTCCTTTAGACACTTCTTAGCTTCCTTCATCATTTAATGCAATCATTCCTCTCTTCTTTGGTGTTGGTATTGGAGCTGGTTCAGGTACAACTGGTTCAGGAGTAATAGGCTCAGGTGTATTTAGCTCAGTTGAAGTCCAATCATCATAATTCTTTCTTATTTTAGCCACTAATTCTTCAACATCTGTAGGAGTTCTTTTCCAGAAAACATAATCAGCAAAGCTATCCAGGTATGTCCTAGAATCATCAGTCAGTCCATTATAATAAATATCAAGAAGCTCATTCTTAGGCAATGGACATCCAGGATGTGCATGAATCAAGGCACAGAACCTTGTCCATGACTCGGACAATTTCTCTTCTTCTCCCTATTTAAAATCAAAAATTCTCTGCAAAGCAGCATGTCTAGAACTAGGAGGAAAATATTTCTAGAAGAAAGAAGCGATCAAACTAAGCCCTAGCTTCTCCTTTTAGTGAAAAGGGAAGATCTTAGTAACAAAGTACTTGAACATCTTAAAATCATCAGAGAATAAAGCACTCATAGTGGAAAGCTCATTCATATGAGCCACAACACTCTCATTTTCAGTCCCACAAAAAGGTTCTTTCTCAACAATGTCCAAATAGGATAAATCAAGAGAGAAAGCATAATATTTATCTTTAATATCTATGGGAGAGGTGGCAAACTTAGGATCAGATGACAGTTTAGGAATAATGGTGTGTCTCGCTAGGAGGCTCTTAATAGCACTAGTCCCATGTGTGTTTTGGCACTCTTCAATAAATTCATCAGTAAAATCAATGTAACCATCATTAATATCATATCTCTCTCTAGACTCAGGTGAGATAACAGGTGTAACAGTGTCTTCACTAGGAGTTTCAGTGTTTCCTATACGATCGATAGTAGCATCTAGGAAAGTACCTAATGAACTAGTCGCATCAAGCACAGCAGAAGTAACATCATGAGTATCAAAAGAAGTTTCAGATTCAGCAGTAGTAGCAGTGTGTGTAGCATGAATATGTGGTGGTGGTGTAACAAGCTTACTTATAACAGACCGTGAATCAAGAGTAGCGGAGGTGTTTAGGACTGTACCTCTTCTTGTAGTGCATGGTAAAATAGGAAACTTTCCATCACGAGACTTCCCCATGATGAAAGGAGTAGCAGTGAACAATAATAGATCCAAGTGAACTTACAAATAAAGTTATGCTCCCCAACAACGGTGCCAGAAAATAGTCTCGATGACCAAAAAGTATAGGGGATCGCAACAGCCTTCGAGGGTAGTATTACCCAATTTATTGATTCGACAGAAGGGGGGGCAAACAATACTTGCAAGCCTTAATAACTGAGTTTTCAATTCAGCTACACCTGGAAATAGTTCTTGCTCATAGAAGTTTATCAGTAGCAACAGTTTATAGTAGCAATAGAAGAGCAACAGCAGCAGTAAAACAAGAGCAATAGTAACAGTAACAGTAACAATAGGATTCGAGTGTGGTAGGCATAGGAATGGATGGACGGGCGTTGCATGGACGAGTCTAAACATGTAACTTCAATATCTAGGGCATTGCAGATAAATAAGAATAAGAATCCAAGTACTAAACAATCATACGCATGTTCTCCATATATAGTCATACGTGCTCGCAATGAGAACTTTCACAACATCTTCTGTCCAACCAGCCCGTTGCAGCGGGGCCTCAAAGGAACTACTGGCAATTAAGGTGCTCCTTTTAATAGAGCACCAGAGCAAAGCATTAACACTCCATGAACACATGTGATCCTCACATCACAGCCATCCCCTCCGGTTGTCCCAATTTCTATCACTTCGGGGCCTTTGGATCCGGACAATGATATATGTACACAACTTGCAGATAAGATCACAAACAATACTATCATAATGATTCAATAATAAGTTCAGATCTGAGATCATGGCACTCGGGCCCTAGTGAAAAGCATTAAGCACAACAAGTTACAACAAAGTAAAATAGTACTAATAGAGATACTAGGCACTATGCCCTAATAATCTTATTCGATTACATGATAGAACTCGTCCAATCCCTACCATCCCCATAGCCTACTGCAGGGGTTTACTCACTCATGGATGAGGGAAACATGGATGGTTGATGGAGAGGCATTGGTGATGACGATGGCGATGATCCTCTCCAAATTCCCCGTCCTGGCAGGGTGCCAGAACAGGGTTTCTGGTTCTGAATCACGGTTTCTAGTGGTGGCGGCGCAGCAGAACTCTTTCTAGAAAAACGACGAACCCCCCTCGGTTTTTAGGTCAAGAGGCTTCTTATAGGCAAAGAGGGAGGCCGAGGGGGTGCCTGAGGTGGCCGCACCCCCCCCCCCCCCCCAAGCGTGGCCAGGCCTGGCCCGTGGCTGGCAGGGGTGTGGGCTCCTCAGGCCTCCACTCCGTCTCGTACTCTTGCTCCGTGGATCTTCTGGTGGAAAAGGATTTTTGGCATATTTTCCGGGATTTTTCCTGATAGTTTCTTTTCTGCACAAAAACTAGACACCAAGGTAATTCTGCTGAAAACAGCGTCAGTCCGTGTTAGTTGTATACAAAACACACAAGTTTAGAGGAGAAACAATAGCAAAAGTGTTCGGGAAACTAGACACATTTTGGAGGTATCAGTGGTGCTACGGCGGAGTGGGAGATCACAGCGTCCGTGTGGCGGTATTAGTGGTCCAGCGATGTGGTCACAACATAGTGCATGTCCTCTTGGTAGGAGAAGGAGGTTGAGGAGAGGGGTGAGATCGAGCTCGAGCCGTAGTTCAGATCGGATCTGCTGTTGCTCTGATCGGCCCAGCGACCGTGTAGCCAGATCTGGTGACCCCGACATGGCAGGATACGGGGGGAGGGGAGGTGGTGAGCGCGCTAGCAGATGGCGAGATACGGCGGAGGATGGAGAGGTGGTGGGCGGCGTGATGGTGCACGGAGGAGGTTTGCTGTCTCACGAACGACAAAGAAGTGGCAGCGGGGTCAAGTGCGTGTGGGGATTAGGGTAGGGTCTGAGCGGATGGGTCATGGGTGTGGGAGGATTTACCAAAGTGCCCCTTATCATTTCTGCGGTGCAATTCTGGGATCTAGGGCGTTTCGGTCCATTAACGCCCAAGTGTGGGAGGCAGGAGAAACTGGTGCTGCAAATTTGGACTGTTGGATGGAGGCCCTATCAATGGTTGATATCTGATTCGGTGGGTGATCCATTGGAAGATTTGTTTTCTCTTCTGATTAGTCACACAAAAATGATAGTTTGAAACGGGCATAATAAATTCGAAAATGGTCCAAACAAGGTATCCTTTGCGTGGTGTCTTATTATGTGATATAGTTGCAAGGAAAAATACTAAACTTGGTATATTGGAAATATCTCAGAAAAACCTTCTCATAAATGACCTAGCTTGTTCGAGGTTTCATGGCTTTCGGTCCAAATGACCAATGTTATGGCCAGAATCATGGCATAGTTTGTGATAATATGCCCATATTGTGCATGCATGTGTATCATGGGATGGCGAACAATGTCACAGGAGGAAGTTTTCCTTTTCGTCCCACATAAAAACCATTTTCCATTTTCCGAGTGCAAAAAACGGGCGTTTTGTGAAGAAACCACCAAATGGCTAGTTCAAAATGCTACCACGCCATTTTTCAAAAATACTATACCACCTTACATGTAAAATGTCCCAACCGGTATATCTCAAACCTTTCCTTCCACCCCTGGTGAAAAACACAAATTCCTGCCAAATCGGTAGGAAGCGGGTGAGAATTGAACTACAGGTACAAGATCTAATGCTCGTGACTTTTATAAAAAATCATTTTTTGGTTCATAATATGTTATTTTATTAGAGACTCATTGCAAGTTCAGCGAGGCTAAGCCCTAGTTAAGAACCTTCACGCTAGTCGTGTTGACCATAGTTTGAAACAAGCATAATAAATTCAGAAATGGTCCAAACGAGGTAAACCTTCGCGTGGTGTCTTATTATGTGACATAGTTGTAAGGAAAAATACTAAACATGGTATATTGTAAATATCTTAGAAAAACCTTCATAGAAATGACCTATCTTGTTCGAGGTTTCATGGCTTTTAGGCCAAACGACCAATGTTATGGCCAGAATCACGGCATAGTTTCTAATAATGTGCCCATATTATGCACGCATGTGTATCATGGGATGGCGAACAATGTTTCAGGAGGAAGTTTTCCTTTTTGTCTGACGGAAAAACCATTTTCCGAGCGTGAAAAACGAGGTATTTTGTGAAGCGACTACCAAATGATAGTTTAAAAATGCTACCACCATATATTTCAAAAATAATAGACCATATTACATGTACAATGTTCCAACCGGGAGTTTAAACCTTTCTGTGCACCCCTTGTGAAAAAGAAAAATGAATGCCGAATCAGTAGGAAGCGGGTCCGATTTGAACTACAGATACATGATTTGATGCTCATGATTTTTTGCAAAAATCATTTTAGCTTCAAAATATGTTATTTTATCATATATCCAATGCTATTTTAGCGAAACTCATCCCCGAGCTAAGAACCTAAATGGCCGCCGTTTTGACCATAGTTTGAAACTGGCATAAAAAATCAAAAACGGTCCGAACAAGGTAAATCCTATGTAGCAGATTATGTGGGTGTGGTAGGTACTTTTGAACTTCATATGGATCTAGAGTACTATCTATTGTGGATGTCAGTTTATTATCTTTTCTGGTTCTATGCATGATAATGCCCCCATATGCTTTACATATCTAGGTTTATTTTTCTTGTTTGATGTAGTGCCAACTGATTTATGTCCAAAATTGAAGCCATAATCAACACCAACTTCGAAGAAATCACTAAAATGGGCATATTAATCCCAGCTCTATTCAGTTCAGTACATAATTGTAAAGCCTGGAAAACATGTGGGAGACGGTCAAAAATTCAAATCGTCTCCAATGGTACTATATCCGGACCCTCTGAGACAAAACCCATACACTCCGGAGTTGGACAAAACTCAAGAAATGCATTTTTTTCTAAAACAAAAGGGTAGATAATGGTTCCTATAGTCTTAGCATTGCTAAATGATGTCCTACAACTAATATAAGGTCCTTACGTTGAAGCAAATATATCACGTGGCATAAACCTTGGATTCTACCCTGAAAGGTAAGATGATTCCTACCTAGATGTACTTGTTGAAACTCAACATTGGTGAAATTGTTCTAAAAATTTCTAATATATTTACCAGACTATATAGGTACCTTAAAATGGATAGTTGGCAAGTTTCATATTTTTTTACATTTTTTAGATATTATAAAAATTCATTATCCCTATAACTACCTATGTAGCTACAAACTTAGTCAAGATGCCTAATGATTTCTAATGTAACCTTATGAATTGAGCTAATGTAGTTATAGAAGTACCCAAATATGATTTTTTCCATCCCTTTAAAACCTTTTTTATGCATGCTTACTTCAAATATTAATTTACATCCGCTAAATAGACAAATCTTTATTTAATTCAAAACAATGCCTAATAAAATTTTAAAATATTCTATAAAATCACATGTGCAACATTAAGTTGTAATTCAAGTTAAAAAATGCAACAACAAAGTATAAACTAATATTTCTCCAAGGAATGCTCATAGGGTGTGTTACAGAGTGTAGAGTTCCCAACCTTTAATAAGGTAGAGATCCCTGTGTTTACAATGCTAGTCCCTGGATCAATAGCTAGCATCCACAGCTAAGATGTAATATCAAGATACAAAGGTCATAATACAAATTTATAACCAGGAATAACATAATTTATTACATCTTACATAGCTCAATTGGCTATTACATTACATTGCAGAAGAATATCTATAAGCATGAGGTCCTTCATCTTCAAAGTGCCACAGGCAGACATGTTGGTTGTAGACTTGTAATCCTAATCAATCAACTTCACTAATATCAAACAAACCTGCAACATAACAAGTTACAACCACAAAGGGTCAATACATTTGAATTGTATTGGCAAGTGATACTATGGTAGAATAGTGGAGTCTATCATCTATATGCATTTGGCTAAGTGGAGCTTAGGCTTGCATTGCTCAAAATAGATTTTCCTTATCATTTGAAATCACTCAGTTTTTCCTTGACAAAATAATCTTTCCCAAGGCATCTCCCAATCAAAGATTGAAGATCCTTTAACCCTTGTTCAACCACAAGTTTTTAACTTAGAAATTTGGATGATGAGATCCTTGATAGCTTCCATGTCTTGATGCTCAAATTATCCTTTACCAGGGACATGGCTAAGTACTTAGATTTTACAATCTGCAGAGGTGGTGCACTTTCCCCACAAGACTTGGTTTCCCAAGACAAGATCTTTCAGAAGCCTTCCCTTAGACCAAAATGGACGCGCTCCAACCTATCAAACCTCTACCACCAACTGTCCATTTGGCTAAGTTACTGCAACCTATATGATCCAGGCAGAGCCCATAATGCCAAGTGGCTGCACTTGAAGCTTCTCAACATTTGACATCTCAAATCTCTTTGTTCCTGGGTGGCAATCCACAAGTGAGATACACAAGGTAAACCATAGCCATGGGCCTTGTGTAACCACTCAACCAAAAACCACCAAGCAATTACCATTCCACCCAGGTGATTCATTAATTTGTTGTTTTATTAAACAAAAACACAAGTCCTGAGACTTAAAATTTTTTCCATAGCATGAATGTATATTCCACCCTTGTTTTCTATTAGCTAAGCTAAGCTTGATAGTAGTAGGAATATTAACTTAGGAATTTCTACTAAGGTTTCATCTACTAGGTTTTCCCATAGCAAGGTCTATACTTAGCAAAATTCCATGCAAGTTTTACTTAGAAAAATCACTAATGCATAGTGAAAGTAATGGGAAAAAAAGTATGAAGCATCACTTGCCTTTTTGGTAGAGGGTATAAGTTCACTCCTTATCCTTGCAACAATCACACTCTTCAAGTCACTACAATTCAATCAAGCAAGGCACAGTCTCAATCTACCAATCAAGCAAAACATCACATAAAATCATATAAACAAGATAATGCATGCAAGCATGCCAAGCTTTGTTTTATTTGAAAAAGTGGTTCCTAATGGGTCATAAACATTTGAAAACACCTAATGGTCATTTTATAAAGTGATCAAGTCATTTGAAAAAGATTTCACTTCATAAACCATTTTCAAAACAAGGTATCATTTTATGTGGTGTAGAAATGTTTTTACTAAGGCATTAATCTATAGGGTTCACAAAATATGTTTTCAAACCATAAAACTTTGTGTTTAGGGTCAGAGAGTTTGAAACAAAACATTTCCCAAAGGTTTTCTTCCAAAATCATTTTTAATAAATAAACCATATTTTTATTTGGCTAGAATTGGTTTTAAATCAAAGAATCATTCTTTTCCTTCACCAAATATATTTTTGAAATCACAAAGTGATTCCTAGGGTCAGTAGGTTCAAAAAATACCATTTGCAAAAGATTTTATCCCTAAAATCAATTTTGAACCATTTTTACATTCTAAACAAGCATACATATGTTTCTGCAAAAACAAACCACTTAAAAGAAACTTTTTTCTAAACAAAAGGCATGGTTGGCTAGGGCTTGTTCCACTGATTCCATTGATATAAAGTTTGCAAAATTTGGACGTGTGGAACTAAAGTTATGCAATTTACAAAATTGGAAATCTAATAGATCAAATTCTGTTTAAATCAAACAGACTGGGACACGCGTCCTATTCTGATTCGTCGAAAACGTTTCACGTGGATCAAGCGACGCAGGCCGTTGGATTAAGTCATCGCACGGCGCGCAGATGCTACTTACCCTTTCGTCTAGCTTCTATCCTAGCTGCTAGATCCTAATCGCACGGCACCTAGCACACTTGCCAGAGACGGGCGGCGCTGCGATGGCTCTTGGCGGAGGCGGTCGAGTCGACGCTACAGGAAGCGAGGGAGGAAAGGAATATGCTCACCGTGTTCGCAGAAGCCTGGGAAAACTCAAGGTGTTATCGAGGAGTCAAGGGGCGCACGGAGTTCACGGCTATTGCTCACCGGAGTTCTTGCTGGCGTCGGTTGCGCGCGGTCGTGGTCGAGGGCGAGGATGCAGATCGTCCCGAAGCAAAATAAGTGCACAGTTAGATGCGGGTGATTGCGGTGAGTGCAGGAGTGTCATCGGGAAGGAGAGGGGCGGACGCATGCTTACGTGCAGGGTCGCCGGAGAGGAAGCAGACGGTGGCGACGGTGGTCGTCGTCGTTGTCGAGGCTCAGAGGCTGAAAGCCGGCTCACGGGAGGTGCGCCTGGTGCAGGAACTTTCCCGTGTGCTTGGGGAGGTAAGGGGCGATGCGGTGCTGCCGGAATTGGTCAAGAACCTCGTCGGAGAAGGCGGCGGTGCAGAAGAAATTGGAGACAGCCTGGGGGCTCTCCTGCAGCGGTGTCTGAGGGGAAAGGAAGGGGAGGGGGAGGTGGTTAAACGAGCGTGATCACGGGGGAGTTTAATTCGCAGAATAACTCGTATTGATTCAAATTAAGACGCGGAGGAAACAGTCAGGGGCGAGTTCATCGCGGGGTGAAGACGACGATGATCTGGCTATGGGGCCCGGCGTCAGTGAGGGAGGGACGTTTCAGGTGGGGTCCAATGGTCAGCGTCTGTGCGGGTTTAAAACTGGGTGCGAAGCGTTTTTCTGCGGGGTGAGAGGGAGTGGGCTAACTGGGCCTAGTGGGCTTGCTGGGTTGGGTCGAGTCCGTTTCATTTTTTTTGTTCAGAAACTTTTTCCTTTTTCCAATTGAATTTCTGTTTTGAAATTCAAACAACAATTCAAACACACAAATCAAATAAACTTCCACTAAACTTTATAATGAGTTTAGCTCTGTTTATCAACACAAATCAAAGTCCAAAACAAAATAATAATTTTATTCTTTTTAGGATCTATTTAATAATTAAAGAAAATAGATTTTATTTATTAATTCAAATAGGTTTTGATTTATTTAATAAAATCTCCATTTGAAAACTAAATATTATCAAAACCAAATCAGTAGGTTTTATTTGAAAATATAAGATACTTGGAAAACTTGTTGAAAATAAAATAACATTTTTATTTTAGGGTCCATTAATAATTAAATAAAATGGACCTTAGTTATTAAATCAAATAGGATTTGTTTTATTAAAATCTTTATTTTGAAATCTAAAATAAAACCAAAAACACTTAGGTAGGTTTTAATTGAGAATATAAAATACTTGGAAAACTTATTTAAAATAATTTAATAAGTTTTAGTGTTTATTTAAAATGGGAAAGGCCTTTATTTTTAATAAAACTGGATATTAATAAATCCTCATTATTTTGTTTAAATAAACCTTTACTCTTTTAATCAAAGCAAAACCTTTTGTTTCAAAATCTTGGCCAAGGTTTAATTTGGCTCTATAAAATAATCCTTATTTATAAATCTACCTTTTCTTTTGAAAACCAAATCTTTTATTAAAAGATCCAAAAATAGTAATTTTAAATATTTTTAAGTTTATTTATCTTTTTAAATCCCTTTAGGATTTTATTTGATCCTAATAGGTTTTGAAAGTTTCCAATTGGATTCAAAAAGTTTCTTCTCACCCTAAAAATCAACAAAGTTTTATTTTATTCATTTATTTTTCACATAACAAGATTTGGAAAATCTTGGGATGTGACACAGAGGGTCTGGATTTTATGACCTTCCGGAAACTGTCTATTTTAAAGTTTTTTGCCTTCAAATTCTAAAATTGTAATTTATTTGTTTAGTATTTACTGGTATATATGTAATATAAAAAATGCTTGTATAATATTAACCCTTTTATGGTACTAATATTTACAATCTAATTTGTGCTCTTTCGTGTAAAGAATATCCCGTGCAATTTAAGGTTGGAGTTTAATCGCATAACAAGAGCTAGCGTGCAATTCCGATCTTTTGGGCGAACATACGAAGTTGAAGTGCACAAAGAGAGAACACTGACTCGCATTATAGGTGTAGAATGGAGGAGGTTAATTACCCAGAACCGTATCATGCACTGCAGGTCTGTACCTTTGTTTTGCAATGCGGCCCCTGAAGCTATTGATTTTCTAGTTTTTAAATGTTTGTTTCTAAACTTTTTCAAACGTACAAGCCATCACTATTTATTTGCTACTTTAAACTTATGCTATGAAGTAATGTGGTTATAAAATTACTCAAATGTGAATATTCCATCCATTCGAGTGGCCATATTAAACAAAACCAACTTAGTTTTGCTGACAATACAAGTGCCTGGAAAACATGTGGGAGACGGCGAAAAATTTAAACTGCTCCAATAGTACTATATCCGGACCCTCCGGGAAAAAACCCATACACTCCAGAGTTGGCCAAAATTCAAGAAATGCAATTTTTTCCAAAACAAAAGGGTAGATAATGGTTCATATAGTTTTAGCATTGCTAAATGAAGTTCTACAACTAATATAAGGTCCTTATGTTGAATCAAATATATCATGTGGCATAAACCTTGGATTCTACCCTAAAAGGTAAGATGATTCCTACCCATATATACTTGTTAAAACTCAACATTGGTTTCTAAAAATTTCTAATATATTTACCACACTATATAGGTACCTTAAAATGGACACCTGACAAGTTTCTTATTTTTTTTACATTTTTCAGATATTATAAAAATTCCAAATACCTATAACTACCTATGTAGATACAAACTTAGTTAAGATGTAAGCTTATGAATTGAGCTAATGTGGTTATAGAGGTACCCAAATATGATTTTTCCATCCATTTAAAACCTTTTTTATGCATGCTGACTTCAAATATCAATTTAAATCCACTAAATAGACAAACATTCATTTAATTCGAAACAACGCCTAATAAAATTTTAAAATATTCTATAAAATCACATTTGCAACATTAAGTTGTAATTCAAGTCAAAAAATGCAACTACAAAGTATAGACTAATATTTCTCCAAGGAATGATCATAGGGCGTGTTTCATAGGGTCCGGATTTTTATGGACCTTCCGGAAACTGTTTATTTCAAAGTTTTTTGCCTTCAAATCCTAAAACTAGGTACCTTTTTGGAATGTATAAAAATGACATTCTTAATTTGGAGCCTAAAATACTTTTGGATAACGAAGAACATGAACAACGTACATATGATTAGGTCCAATAGTACATCAACAACATTGAACATATAACTAAGCCTAGATTTAGTAGGTACAAAAGAAAGCATTCTTTCATGAAGTCTTCATTGTTTTTCTTCTCTCCTACAGCGAATCTTAGTAAATATGTTCATACAAACGTGCTCAGTGGATAAATTCTTACAATTATTAAATACATTAGTAACTCATACAAATGTTCTCCTTAAATGCTTACAAAGTCATACAAATATTACTACATATTACAAATTGTCTTAGAAAATATATTATCATGCGCCTTCATGCTTCGGGATCTTCATCTCGAATGTACGGCTCTTCCATAATAACCTCGTCGTGATCTCTTTCCATTAACGAGGACAACAATCTAGAAAACTTATCGATCTTGTTATACTCTTCCTTGAAGACCACGCCATCCACACCCATGGTGCTCCTTTTTGATGGCATAACTACATGTCTCCTCTTATTCTTCGGGTCAACTATGTAGAAGACTTGATGAAACAGGTTAGATGGTATGAATGGCTCGTTCTTGTAAGATGTATGATCGAGGTTCACTGTATTATGCCCATTGTCATTTGGAGTCACTTGACTCATAGTAACCCAACGACAACAGAACAATGAAAATTTGAAATCCACATAGTCTAGCTCCCAAATATCTTCTATGTATCCGTAGTATAGATCTTTCTTTTCATCTTCTAAGCATACACCACTATTTTGTGTCGTTGTTGTGCTATCTTTCTTCTTCGTACCAAATGTGTACCCGTTGATCTTGTATACCTGAAATTGTCTGACTTCCCATGTTGGGCCTCTCGCTAGAGAAGCAATGGTGGGATCTTTATTTTCGACATTACGTAGTCGCTCAGTGAACCATGTGTTGAACTGGGCAATGTGGAGTTTCTCGACGGAACTTCTAGTGGGATGCATTGCTTTTAGAAGGGCAGTGTGTTATTCCATGTATGGAGTTACTTGGTCCATGTGCTTTAGCGCACAAAAATGATACTGAGAATATAAAATGGCACTCGGAGTGATCTTGATTTTTCCTCTCGTTCCGAAACTAGTAAGCATTCCCTCATGGATGGACCTAGGCACGCCTATCGGGTCAAGGTGTGCCATGTAATCAATGCAGAACTCAATAGCCTCTTCGGTTACATAGCCCTCGATGATGCTTCCCTCTGGACGTGCTCGATTCCTTACATAGTGCTTAAGAATTCCCATGAAGCGTTCAAAGGGGTACATGCTTCACAGATAAATGGGACCGCACATCTTTATCTCGTGCAGAAGGTGAACAATGAGATGCACCATGGTATTGAAGAATGACGGAGGAAATATCGTCTCCAAATTGCATAGAGTCTCCACCACACTTCTATGTAGCTCATCCAGTGTATTAGGATCAATCATCTTTCAATAAATTATGTTGAAAAATTCAAACAACTTCGTTAGAGTATATTGAACATGTGGTGTCAAGACACCCTTTATCGCGACAGGGAGCATCTGTGTCATCATGATATAGCAATCATGAGACTTCATGCCTGTTACTTTGTTTTCTTTCCTTAAAACAATCCTTTGCATGTTGGCGGCGTAGCCCACTCGAAAATGTATGCCATATAGACATTCATAGACTTGTTGTGCCTCATCTTTGTCGTAGAGATAACTCACCTTGGGTGGCGCCCTCATATTTGATTTATCCAGGGTGTACATGAAGTTTGACGATCCTGATGACTTTAACTATCTGGCAAACCACCATTTCTTATCTGGCAAGTTCATGATCAAGTTCTTTTTAGTTCAGAGTGTGACCAAGGACAGTGAGACAAGTGACGTTGGCAAGAGGTACCCTATTTACGGTGCTATTGATGATGTAAACTATTCCGAGCATCAGTTTCAGTAGATCAACATGAGATAGTTATGTTGAATCCTTTTGCCTTTTATTTTCTACACAAACTTTATGTTGAATCAGTTTGTTATGCAACTTTTTTATATATGACTATGTTGAACACTACTCTGCTTTTATATATATGGCTATGTTGTGCAATTCCTATATTTTTTCTTGTGGTTTTTTGTGTGGTTACTATATATGATGTTACCAGGTTTGCGAATGTTCACTCAAACTTCTAGCGGGACCGCTCCGTCTGGCATCTACTGGCAAAAATAAGAGCATAGCCAGTTAATAATTTCCACCGTCTCCGATACTTGCCTTACGCAGCCGGTCGTGATAACCAGCCGTCTCTAGCTTCTCAGAGACGGTGAACAAAAATACCCGTCTCCGATACAAAATATCTTAGAGATGGTTGTGATAACAAACTGGCTACGCGGGTGAGGCGGACGGGTGTGACTTTCGTCCGTCTCGAGTACCGTAGGCAGTTATTATTTCTAACCGGCTCAAAAACTCTTGGAGACGGTTATGAAATTTGAACCGGCTATGGTTAGGGCGGAATGACGGTTTAAATTATGCTGATTCCAAACTGGCACGGATCACGGTCGCTAATTCTATGTATTGTACTAGTGACTCATCAAAAACCGTGTCGGGCTTTCAAACTGCAATGATTTTACTGCAAGAGAACGCATCAATTCAAATTGTATATTAAATTGTGTACTTGTTTCCCATCGCATTATAAATTACAATATCAATCAATTGAAATTTGATCATACCTTGTTTACACTGATAAAACCTAAACATGTTCACACTAGTTGCAACTACTATAAAATCCAACTAATATAGATAACTGCACATTCTACCTCTCACTGCACCTATAGCGTGCTAACCTAAATATAGGATCTACTTCTTGTAGGAACAAGGCATGCACTTCAAGCTGACGATAACCACCCGTGCAACAACAATGGAGAAGTTGATCCGTAATGTCAAGGAGGATTTCCTCCATTGATCCAAGTCAAGTGGGTAGTCAAACATTAGTTTTTTAGCAAAGGTGTCCTAAAGATTGGGAACAGTGGTCCCTCTCCCGTGCCGCTCCCGAGAGCGGCCGGGAGAACCCTAGCGCCGCCGGCCTAACTCTCTCCTTTCTCCGCCCTCCACCTGTTGGATATATGACCAAGAGGCAATAATAAAGAGGTTATTATAATATCTTCATGCTTATGATAAATGTTTGCATGTCATGCTATAATTTTATTAACCGGAAACATTAATACTTGTGTGATTTGTAAACATAAAAGAGTCCCTAGTAAAGCCTCTTGTTAAACTATCTTGTTGGTTAATATATGATCGTGGTTTCCTGATCATGGACATTGAGATGTTATTAACAACAAAATCATATCATTAGGAGAATGGTGTGATGGACATACACATATAGATAAGCATAGCATAAAGATTAAGTCATTTCAATAGTTCGTTTGCTATAAGCTTTCTCATACATAGTAACCTAATTCCTTTGACCATGAGATCATGCTAATCACCATCACTGGATGGATGCTTTGATGACATCAAACACCACACCGTAACTGGGTGGCTATAAAGGTGGCATTGAGTGTTTGGAAAGTATGTGTTGAGGCACATGGACCAAGAGTGGGATTTGTCCATCCATATGACGGATAGATATACTCTGGGCCCTCTCAGTGGAATATCATCCAATTAGCTTGCAAGCATGTGACTGGCTCACAAGGTATCTCATATCACGAGAACGAGAAAATAGTACTTATCGGTAACGTGTTGAACTCGGTATGCCGAGATACCAACGATCAGACCTCGGATAAGTAAACTATCGTGAGACAAAGGGAAATCGGTATCGTATGTAAGTGGTTCATTCGATCTCAAAGTAATCGTAGAAATATGTGGGAGCCATATGAATTTCCAGATTCCTCTATTGGTTATTGATCGGAGAAATGTCTTGGTCATGTCCGCGTAATTCACGAACCGTAGGGAGACACACTTAAGGATTCGATGTGTTTAGTAGATATGGAATGTAAGTAGGGAGACCGAATGTTGTTTGGAGTCTCGGATGGGATCCGGGATATCGCGACGAGATCCGAAATGATCCGGAGAATAAGATTCATATAAGGAAAGTCCAATTCCGGAGTTCGGGAATGATTCCACTGTTCTCACCGGAATGATCCAGAAGGGTCTAGAAGGTTCACCGTACCGGAAGGGTAAGGGTACATGAATGTGCCATGCATAAGTGGAATGATTGTATCATGTCCTAAGTCACTTGGTTGGGCATTTGTAAGAAATAAATTCAACTCCAAATTGAAAGTCAAAAGGCAAGTTTGAAAAGTCAAACCAGGACAATGTATCCTGGTGGAGGAAGGAAAGAATCCATCTTTCCATCCACCACAAGCCAACCAGGAGAGGGAGTTGGGGAAGGATTCAAACTCCCCTCTCCCAAGCTTCCCTCCCTCTCATAAATAGAGGGGAGGGGGTGCCCCAAGAGACACACAACACCAGCCCCTCCCCACCTAGTTGTCACGCCGGCGGCTCGCTGTCGCTGCCCTAGACGCCGCCGGCCACGTCTCCTCCTCTCCGGCCCTGTAAACCCTAGATCACCGGAAACCCTAGATCCACCATAACCTGCTCTGGCTTAGGGGAAGCCCTGCAAGATTTTCTCTCTACTTCTAACACCACGCCGTTGTGCTGCCGAAATCGTGAGGGGAGAACTACAACCTCCACTGCCTGTTGGAACAAGGGAGACGATGGTCTTCATCGAGTACCGAACGTGTGACCGACTACGGAAGCGCTGCCGGAACACAGCGCCGGAAGGATCATCTACGCGATCTTGAGATTGGCAAGTGTACGACTACATCACCCACAAGAATCTACTCTCGTTAACCGCTTTGAAATCTTCGAGGTGAGTACTCTAATCGACTCGTTGCTACAATCTAGTAGAAAGATCTTGGCTTGTTTGTGTGCATGCGGTAGAAATTTTTTGTTTTCCATGCTACGAACCCCTATAGTGGTATCAATGTCATGTCTATATGTAGATCTGTTGCACGAGTAGAACACAATGGTCATTGTGGGCGTTGATGCTTTTGTTGTCGATTTCTTATTGTGTACTTTGCATCTTGCGGGATGTTGGGATGAAGCGGCCCGGGCTAACCTTACATGACATCGTTCATGAGACTTGCTCCACGCTTGACATGCAACTTGTATTGTATAAGTGGCTTTGCGGGTGCCTGTTTTCCCAACATAGTGAAGATTCAATTTACAAGGGGTGATTAACAATACTAGTATCAATGTTGTGGTTTTTGTTCGTAAGTTAGAACGACACTTATTGAAAGCCCCAAACCACGTAAAACATGCAAAGAAAATTAGAGGCGTCTAACTTTGTTTTGCAGGGGTGTGTTGTGATGTGATATGGCCATAATTGTGATTATATATGATGTATGCAATGTTCCTTATTATAAGTCGGAAACTGGCAAGAGCCTTATGGTTTTCTTTTAATTTCATTAAGACATGCGTGTCTATTATTCAAAGTAGTTGTAATAGTTGATGCTAGTGGACGACAACCATGGATCGGTGCCATTGACCTTGACGCCACGCCGGTGATGATGGAGATCATATTCGTGCTTGAAGATGGAGATCGGAAGCACAAGAAGAAAGGCCATATCATATCACATATTATGAATTGCATGTGATGTTAATACTTTTATGCATCCTGTATTGCTTAGATCGCGACGGTAGCATTATAAGATGATCCCTCCCACAAAATATCAAGTTATAAAGTGTTCATCCTTAGTAGGCACCATTGTCAAAGCTCGTTGTTTCAAAGAACCACATGATGATCGGGTGTGTTAGATTCTGCGAGTGTATACAATGGGAGCAAGCCAGATTTGCTCATGTGGAAACTAAGGTTACATCTTGACGAGCGTAGCATGTACAGACATGGTCTCGAAACACGAAATACCAAAAGGTAAAGCATGAGTCATATAGATGATATGTTGAACATGATGATTGTTCGCCTTTGAAACTACATCATATCACGTGATGATCGGACTTGGTATAGTGGATTTGGTTCATGTAATCACTAAAACAATGTGAGGGCTATTGTTTTGAGTGGTATTTCAACAGCAATATGATTAAAAGTTGAACACTATTTATCATAAATTAAATCAAAGTAAATTTGCATAGTTGTAGTCAATGGCATCCGTTTACCACCTTGCGCTTAGTTATAATTGAGATAATAGAACTATAGAATTCTTGTTAGTTACTTTACGAACCGGTATCGTATTATTTTGATGTGTTAATCTAAAGTTTAAAAGTCATATTGCAAACTTTCAGTAAGTTCTGGTTACTTCTTAAAGATTAATAATTAGTATTAAATCAAGAGTAACAATTCTAGTTTAGTATATAAATATCATGTTTGTCTCCATGATTTTTGATATTCAAAAGATTGTTTTAATATCAAGGTTATCGGGGATCTAAAAGAATTATTTCAGAAACCATCATGTGTCAAAGATATCGTGATATCTGAAACGAAGTTTTGGTTGCAACATGATAGAGTATAATATGGCAAAAGTCATGTTCTCATATTTGATGATAATTTGCAAAAGGTTGGAGACGCTGGTCATCATAATCCTCCAAAAGGTTTTGGAGAGCAACATTATACTCGTGATTCACCGTTATAAGCTAAAGTAGCTTGATCATGAATATTAGATGTAGGTAAAATTTTTACTACACTAAAAATATTACTAAAGAACGGAATTTGAAAGAACACCAAGCATTTGATGATGGTGATCTACTTCAAAGTGCAAGTCCAAATACATTGGTATTTAACTATATACGTTTTGCACTATGTGTCATGAGTATGGCGCCACTGTTGATGTTGATAGATTCTTTAGAAAGGATAAATAAATACTGAAAGAGAAATCTAAGAAATATATGGCAGAAAAGAAAAGACTAGAATTGTTCATCTTAGGTATATAGAGGATATACATGTTATGGCTATATTATTGGCTTGTTAAACAATGTGGTTCTTAAGTATTGGATACTGAATTTGTTGGTGTGAATCGTCATACGAAGCAACACAATTCATGAACTACAATGGCCTAAGTAACTAGCAAAAGAATATGTGATGATGTTCATCGAGAACAAATAAAGGGTTGTTGTGTTGATCGTTAACATCATAGCTTGCCTTCAAGATTTGTTTTATCAGGTATTATGAGAATAAAAGGGTTATTCAAATAATTGTCGTAATCCATAAAAGATGGATGATTTAGAAATCTCGTCGAATAAATCACATCCATAAAACTATTGCTAAATATGTCAGAAGACAATTGATTGAAAGATCACTTAAGAAGTGACATCGTCGTTTAAATTCTATTGGAAAGAAAACATGAAGAAACTCCATGTGGATGGAATTTTGGAGTCTTTTGATTTTTGATCAAATGACGCTTGTGAAACTTTCCTAGAGATAATTAAAACTCCTTTCATAGGCAAAAAGGGAACGAATGACTAGATTATTGGAATTTGTACATATTTGATGTATGAAGTCCATTACGTGTAGCCGAGAGCGATGGATTTCAACTTCATATGCTTTCTCTGAAAGTTTGAGTGAATATATGAATATTTTACTTAATGAGGATGAAGTGTGAAACATTTGAAAAGTTCAAAGACTTTCAAGATGAAGTGCAAAGTCAATGTAACAAGAAAATAAAGAATTTATGATACGATCATAAAGGAAGATATTTGAGTTAAAAGTTTAGCATAACAGCTAAGATTTGAGGAATCGTTCCATGGATTTGCGTTTCCTGAAACACCATATGAGTATGTAGTGTTCAAGATATGTAATGAAACCTTGTTTGACATGGTAAGATCAAAGGTGTAATTTATAAAACTGCCATTATATTTTAAAGATTATAAGCTTTAGAGACTACCGTTTTTTCACTGAAAAGAGCTCCATCATAATCCATTGTAATGACACCATATAAAGTTATGGTTTGGGATAAAACCCAAGTTATCCTTTCTTAAACATTGGTATGCTATGCAGAAGAAAGATGTTTGCAACCAAAATCGCATGAACATATCTTTGTATGTTATTTCGAATAATCGTTGAGTATTCCTCCATAACACCAAAGACAAAAATGTCTGTCACTTAGAATGTCAAGTTTCTTTGAGAAGGAATTTTCCATGAAAAGTTAAGTGGGAGGACAATAGAACTTTGATAAGGTTAAAAGAACCTTAGCTATATGTGCAAAGTTGCGCAGCACCAAAAAGTGTTCCGGAGGCAGCAACAATGCTCATGGCTCACGTGCCTCAAAGGTTGTGGTTATAGAGGTCAATGTTCCTATTGAACCAAGTAGGTCGGGTAAACAGTCAAATACCAAGATTTGAGGGTTGAATCATTATTTGAGAATAATGAATGGACTACATGCAAAGAAGCGATGATGACCCTGACTCCGTCAAATGGCTTGAAGCCATAAAATCCGTGATAGTTCCATACACGAGAAATCAAGCTTTGAACTTGAAAGACCCTCTGGAAAGGTGTAAGACCTTACAGTCGTATTTGGATGTCTAAATAAATATACATGGATGTTTCACATCTATGAAATAGCTTACATGTTGGGAAAGAGTTCACGACAATTTCCAAGAAGTTGACTATGATAAAATTTGATCTTTCATAGCGATATTTAGTCTAGAAGTATTAATGTAGCAACCACTACATATAATTTTGTTATGTGGTAGTTGAATAAACAAAACAAGTTCTTCTAATAGAATTGTTACCTAAGACGTGTGCATAGCATGGTCCAAAGGGTTTTGTTAATTCAAGTGATGCTAAAATCGTATGCAAACCTCAATGGTTGAAGTAAGCATCGAGGAGTTGGAATCTTCACCATGATGAAATTGTTAAAAGAGTTTAAGTTCATCAGAGATGATGAAGATGCTTGCACTTGCAAGAAATTAACTGGGAGTGCTAAGACATATTTCTAATACATTATGTGGAAGACATGTTGTGGATTGGAAATGATGTATCTTTTATTAACACATGTTAAGAATTTCATCTCGATGAAATACTTAGGCAAAACCCGAGTATTTGGCATCAATATCTATATAGATAGATTGAGACGCTGATATGGTTGTGCCAAATGTACATAGATGAGATATTGAATGCATTCAATATGGAAATGACAAGAAAGGTTCTTGTCGCACATAAAGGATTGAATCGAAATTCAAGTGTATTGACACTTGGTAAGTGAAAAAAAGATTCAAGTATAGATTGATACTTTATGTATGAAATCACAAAGAGTATTTATATAAATCATACTGCGATATGTAGAAATCCAGATATGTCCTATGCTCTAAATGTTATGAGCATATACCAGAATGATTCATAAGATGAGCATTGGATGATAGTAAGTGTATTCTTATGATATTTTGGAAGAACTAAGAATATATTATTTTTGTAGAGGTGACAAATAGATGATTAGTTCATTATAAAAGTACTACATTGATACTAGTTGTCATAAAATACAAATTAAGTTTATCTCAATCTAAACTAAAGGTGGCACAATATAATGGAACGTAAGTTCCATAATGGATTTGGATGAGTTCCAGAGTTAAGACATTATGACAGATACTACAACAAAAGGATAAGTATATGACTGCTATTATAGTAGCAAACGAGGGCATTTGTGTCAAGTAGTTTGTTATCAAACTAGGTGTAGTTCACTGCGGGATAATACTTTGAAGATATATTGTACGACAATATTGTCAACATGTTTTAATCCCAAGGAACTAAAGGTCTCACCAAAGGACCAAAATTATACAGAGCCATCTCATTAGAGAATGAGTGATGCGCGGAGATGCAAAGACATACAATTACACATGGACCTAGAAGTGTCGGATCCGAAGATCAGTTGACCACTAGCAATCGTGTACATGCAACATCGGAAAGCCATAGGTGTTGAATACACAAAGATTTGAAACTAGCTTATTGTCTATAGTGCAAATGGGAGACTGTTGGAGATATGCCCAAGAGGCAATAATAAAGAGGTTATTATCATATCTTCATGCTTATGATAAATGTTTGCATGCCATGCTACAATTGTATTAACTAGAAACATTAATACTTGTGTGTTTTGTAAACATAAAAGAGTCCCTAGTAAAGCCTCTTGTTAAACTAGCTTGTTGGTTAATATATGATGATGGTTTCCTGGTCATGAACATTGAGATGTTATTAACAACAAGATCATATCTTTAGGAGAATGGTGTGATGGACATACTCCTATAGATAAGCGTAGCATAAAGATCAAGTCATTTCAATAGTTCGTTTGCTATAAGCTTTCTGATACATAGTAACCTAATTCCTTTGACCATGTAATCATGCTAATCACCATCACCGGATGGACGCTTTTATGACATCAAACACCACACCGTAACTGGGTGGCTATAAAGGTGGCATTGAGTGATTGGAAAGTATGTGTTGAGGCACATGGATCAAGAGTGGGATTTTTCCATCCATATGACAGATAGATATACTCAGCGCCCTCTCGGTGGAATGTCATCCAATTAGCTTTCAATCATGTGATTAGATCACAAGGGATCACATATCATGGGAACGAGAAAAGAGTACTTATCGACAACGAGGTTGAACTAGGTATGCAGAGATACCAACGATCAGACCTCGGATAAGTAAACTATCGAGAGACAATGGAGAAGTTGATCCGTAATGTCAAGGAGTATTTCCTCCATTGATCCAAGTCAAGTGGGTAGTCAAACATTAGTTTTTTAGAAAAGGTGTCCTAAAGATTGGGAACAGTGGTCCCTCTCCCGTGCCGCTCCCGAGAGCGACCGGGAGAACCCTAGCGCCGCCGGCCTAACTCCCTCCTTTCTCCGCCCTCCACCTGTTGGAGATATGACCAAGAGGCAATAATAAAGAGGTTATTATAATATCTTCATGCTTATGATAAATGTTTGCATGTCATGCTATAATTTTATTAACCGGAAACATTAATACTTGTGTGATTTGTAAACATAAAAGAGTCCCTAGTAAAGCCTCTTGTTAAACTAGCTTGTTGGTTAATATATGATCGTGGTTTCCTGATCATGGACATTGAGATGTTATTAACAACAAATCATTAGGAGAATGGTGTGATGGACATACACATATAGATAAGCATAGCATAAAGATTAAGTCATTTCAATAGTTCGTTTGCTATAAGCTTTCTCATACATAGTAACCTAATTCCTTTGACCATGAGATCATGCTAATCACCATCACTGGATGGATGCTTTGATGACATCAAACACCACACCGTAACTGGGTGGCTATAAAGGTGGCATTGAGTGTTTGGAAAGTATGTGTTGAGGCACATGGACCAAGAGTGGGATTTGTCCATCCATATGACGGATAGATATACTCTGGGCCCTCTCAGTGGAATATCATCCAATTAGCTTGCAAGCATGTGACTGTCTCACAAGGTATCTCATATCACGAGAACGAGAAAATAGTACTTATCGGTAACGTGGTTGAACTCGGTATGCCGAGATACCAACGATCAGACCTCGGATAAGTAAACTATCGCGAGACAAAGGGAAATCGGTATCGTATGTAAGTGGTTCATTCGATCTCAAAGTAATCGTAGAAATATGTGGGAGCCATATGAATTTCCAGATTCCTCTATTGGTTATTGATCGGAGAAATGTCTTGGTCATGTCCGCGTAATTCACGAACCGTAGGGAGACACACTTAAGGATTCGATGTGTTTAGTAGATATGGAATGTAAGTAGGGAGACCGAATGTTGTTTGGAGTCTCGGATGGGATCCGGGATATCATGACGAGATCCGAAATGATCCGGAGAATAAGATTCATATAAGGAAAGTCCAATTCCGGAGTTCGGGAATGATTCCACTGTTCTCACCGGAATGATCCAGAAGGGTCTAGAAGGTTCACCGTACCGGAAGGGTAAGGGTACATGAATGTGCCATGCATAAGTGGAATGATTGTATCATGTCCTAAGTCACTTGGTTGGGCATTTCTAAGAAATAAATTCAACTCCAAATTGAAAGTCAAAAGGCAAGTTTGAAAAGTCAAACCAGGACAATGTATCTTGGTGGAGGAAGGAAAGAATCCATCTTTCCCTCCACCACAAGCCAACTAGGAGAGGGAGTTGGGGAAGGATTCAAACTCCCCTCTCCCAAGCTTCCCTCCCTCTCATAAATAGAGGGGAGGGGGTGCCCCAAGAGACACACAACACCAGCCCCTCCCCACCTAGTTGTCACGCCGGCGGCTCGCTGTCGCTGCCCTAGACGCCGCCGGCCACGTCTCCTCCTCTCCGGCCCTGTAAACCCTAGATCATCGGAAACCCTAGATCCACCATAACCTGCTCTGGCTTAGGCGAAGCCCTGCAAGATTTTCTCTCTACTTCTAACACCACGCCGTTGTGCTGCCGAAATCGTGAGGGGAGAACTACAACCTCCACTGCCTGTTGGAACAAGGGAGACGATGGTCTTCATCGAGTACCGAACGTGTGACCGACTACGGAAGCGCTGTTTGAACACAGCGCCGGAAGGATCATCTACGCGATCTTAAGATTGGCAAGTGTACGACTACATCACCCAAGAGAATATGCTCTCATTAACCGCTTTGGAATATTCGAGGTGAGTACTCTCTGCCACAAGCCAACTAGGAGAGGTAGTTGGGGAAGGATTCAAACTCCCCTCTCCCAAGCTGCCCTCCCTCTCATAAATAGAGGAGAGGGGGTGCCCCAAGAGACACACAACACCAGCCCCTCCCCACCTAGCCGCCATGTCGCCGCCGCCCCCCAGCGCCTCCGTCGTCTCACCGTCGTCGCCCTAGATGCCGCCGGTCACGCCTCCTCCTCTCTGGCCCTCTAAACCCTAGATCCCCAGAAACCTAGATCCACCATAACCTGCTTTGTCTTAGGCGAAGCCCTGCAGGATTTTCCCTCTACTTCCGGCACCACGCCGTCGTGCTGTCGGAATCATGAGTGGAGAACTACAACCTCCGCTGCCTACTAGAACAAGGGAGATGATGGTATTTATCGAGTACCGAACATGTGAACGACTGCGAAAGCGCTGCTGGAACGCAGTGCCAGAAGGATCATGTACACGATCTTGAGATCGGCAAGTGTACGACTACATCACCCAAGAGAATATGCTCTCGTTAACCGCTTTGGAATATTCGAGGGTGAGTACTCTAATCGACTTATTGCTACAATCTAGTAGATAGATCTTGGCTTGTTTGTGTGCATGCGGTAGAAATTTTTTGTTTTCCATGCTACGAACCCCTACACCACCTCATCGTCGCCAAAGGATGCGACTGGGTGAAGCCCGACCGGTGTCAGCGTCAGCGGGGCCTTATCACCCCTCTGGGCGGCAGGGGGTGGCGTGGGCCAGCAACGGAGACGGAAGGCACTATGGCGTGTGGGGTGCGGTGGCACAGCGTGGTGGGATACGCAGTGGAGGTGCGTGCTCGCCTGGGTTGGCGACAGCTGGCGGCGAGGGCCAGGATGGGCGTGGCCGCGTCTGTCCTTCTCCGCTTCTACAGGTGGAGGGGGCGACGAGGGGAAGTGGGATGGGTCGAATCGGCACTATGGTCCGTGGTGGCGGCTCAGGAAGCCGGCCGGAGTCGGCAGAGAGGAGCCTTTCGGGCTACATCCTCGGGAAGCTTCGGCTGACCCAGATCTGGGCCCACTTGGGCCTGATCTGGGCATGGGGCGGGCCTTGCGCAATGCTGGCACCCTCTAGAGGCGGGCCGGTGGTGTGGGGCATGTAGGAGGGTGGCGGCGGTCGGGGCTGTGGTACAGCAGCATGGCGGCAGAGACTTTACGGGCCCTTTTTTGGGCTCGACCGGGCCCAAGACCTGGTGTGTCTCTGCTACCGCGCCCGGTCATCAACCGCCATTGGTGGTGGAGATCGATCTCCTCCGCACAGTTGTGCCACGACCTCCATCCTATATCAACCAGACCTACCCTCACCTTGCAGGTCACGCGGCGAACCTGGCTTGGTGGGTGCGAGTTCGTGGATGTCGGGGTGGCGGCCTGGGAAGGTAGTTTGTTTTGCGCGTCCCTTCGGTGGAGGCGGCTCCAGGAGGCGACGTGCGCTGGTGTTTCTTGGTCTGACGGAGGCCTGACTTGCTCGGGTGAGTCCGGTGGCGACGGAGCTGTTGCTTGACGACTTGGATCTGTCGAGGTGGCGGAGCCCCTAGTGGCCGAAGGAGTCGACCTAGTGCCGGGATTGGTGTGTGTGGTGGCATCCTTGCTGCAGTGTGGCGGTGAGACTTCACGAGCCTAGTCGGTTCGGTCACCGCATTCGGTCGGCTACGCATTCTGGCGGTGGAGGTAGATCCCTTCCGCGTGCTGATGCCATGCTGACCCTTGCCAATGGTTCTGCTCGATCAGTCTCACCAGCCTCGCTATGTGTCTCACCGTGTGACGGAGATGGCGACTCATGCGAATGGTGGCGCTTGCAAGTGGGCGGCGAGTTTGGTGGTGCTTTACAAAGTGTCCGGGAGTATGATTCGGTGGGGAGGTCAGGAGAAATCCTTGTCTTCTTTACTTCGATGCGGTGACGCCTACGGGTATCGCTGTCCTTCTTGAAGGGCGTCGGGTGTACCCCCACCTACCTCCCTTGGCGTACCGGGGGAAAGCCTAGGACCAATCCGGGTACAAGTGTCTTTGATGTCACTCCCCTTTTGAAGGTACTGCTTGGTATGTAGCACTATGAATTGTTGGTCATGTGGTGGTAGTCATCCGTAGGACGCACTAATGGCGAGTTACCTTCGTTCTTGTCGCACCGCTAATGTCGTCTTATCTTTCTTTTTTCCATTTATTTTTCTTCTTGTTTTTCGTTTGGTTTGGGTTCGCTCTAGCTTCTTTTATCGTGTAGAGTCTGTCCTAGAAACGATCGCACATGTGTCCTTTATTTATAAAGCTAGACGAAAGTCTATTTCGAGAGGAGCTAAGTCAAGTGTGTTGAACTGGATAGCAAGTTGACCGACGCACGTAAGCATGTGAGGCATAAGGATCTTTCCCATCAGGAGAGGCAATACGTCGCCGTCATTAAACTATGTGTGCCGTACGAGTGCCTCATTTTTCAAATATGTCGCGCCAATACAGTGATATTGTTCCTCAGCAATCCCCGAGTAAAGACAATATCATATTTTATGGCGCGGCTATTCATAATTATGTGGCTATGCTCCGATACTACAACATCACCATTTTGCCTGCATGCAAACCTCTGGGAGGAGATCCATAGCGCATCCCATCTGGCCGACCCATTCGGTCACTTCAAATGGTTTGTTTCCATCCGTTTGGATCGGGCAGCTGTTGATTTGGGGCCGTGGTCCGGTCTGTCTAGCTGACCGCGCCCAGCGGCCCGACCCATATGTCTGTCTCCCTCCCACTGTCAGCGGTTGACACCCTCGTGATTGGATATTAATGGTGATGCGACGTCGACTGTCAGCGCCGGTGGCTTCCCGCGTGGCCAGCGTTTCCTACCATCGTTTCCCATGCGCTCCTCGCTTCATGCGGCGAGAAAACTTCCCACGCATCCCACGCCGTTTCCCTCCTCCGCTGCGGTCTATATAAGACGTCCGTCGGTGCGGCAGAGACAACAAGCCCCAAAGCAAGAGAAAACCAGCAGCCGAAAAAGCTCTAGCCGCCAGCAGCCATGCCTCGCCACAAAATCGCCACATGGTCCAAGATCCGGGAGATGTGCCACACCCGCTACCCGGACGTGGAGGTCGACGAGGTCCACCTCGAGGCCACAGTGCTGGCCCGGTGCATGGGCGAGGCGCAGGTGCTGGCCTTCGAGAAGGAAGGAGAGATCGTTGAGTTTGCCCTGCAGCGGGTGGTGGAAGCGGCGGCAACGGTGGCCGCCCAATGGGCGGTGACCGATATACACCACGTCACCGCCAAGGAGGCGGTGGCCTAGGACGCCGCATCTGCGGCTCTTCGCGAGATCAGCCATGAGGCGGCCATGACCACGCTGGAGGAGGTGGCCAAGAAGGCCGCCAAGGTTGCCATCCACGAGCTCCGCCAAGACGCCAAAGCGCGTAACGACACGGAAGAGGTGTGGCGCAAGCACGTCACCAACTCGGCGGCAGAGGAGGAGCACGTGGCTCTCGCCGCTAAGGTGACGGTCGCATGGAGTCTCGTCGACACCGATGACAAGGAGGTGGTGGAGGACGACGACGAGTAGGGGAGGAGGTGGACCAGCTGGAGGCGTCGATCGCCTTCCCCGTGCAGATAGCGCATGCGCTGGGCTTCGGCCCCAATGGTGCTCCGATTCTGGCTCCGGCGGAGGTGCTCGCCCAACAGGAGGGGAGAGAACACTCAGCCGCCGAGATGGACAAGGCCCTGGCGAACCGGGCGGCGGAGGACTGGTTGAAGGCGGCGGGCAAGGCGGTGGCTCGCGACCATGCGCACGACCGGCACCGCGAACACATGATGTCTACGCACTTCTATTCTTGTAGACAGTTGTTGGGCCTCCATATGCAGAGGTTTGTAGAACATCATCAAGTTTCCCTTAAGTGGATTACCCAAGGTTTACCAAACTTAGGGAGGAAGAGGTCAAAGGTATTCCCTCTCAAGCAACCCTATAATATGGATACAAGAAGTCTCTTGTGTCCCCAACACACCCAATACACTTGTCAGGTGTATAGGTGCACTAGTTAGGCAAATAAATAGTGAAATACGAGTGGTATGGATAATTATAAGTGGTAACGGTGCTAGAAAATAGCTTCTGACAGGGAGGAAACGACTAAAGGAAAAAAGATGGAAGCAAGCAAACATGCAACAGATCTAGTTGTAAACGGTGCTTCAATGTTTATAAACAAGTCCTAGGGATCATACTTTCACTACTGAATACTCTCAATAAATATATTCTCTTCATGATACTACCCAGAACTACTCTCCGGTTGGACACTCTAATCCATGGTAGGGCTCCAAAAGCACACCTCAAAGTCCGCCTTCCCCATCTAGATAACCCCACACTATCACCTTGAGCGCTAGATGGTTCCAACAAACATCACAATTTCATAAAGACATCCAACTCCAAATATAACTCATGAAAAATATATGTGTAACCTAGCTTAAGTGCTACACACTGCGTGCACGCTGTCACTTTCACACACATGGGGAAAAACATAGATCTATTAAAGCAATTGAGTATTTATGTAACCTCTAGCCTAAGTGCCACCACGGTATGCACGCTTTCACTTTCATACACGTGGGGAGAGCTAGATATCTATGAAAGCCCTTGAGTAGAAGAGTAGATCTACTTGATTACAAAGCTCATGACCACAACATGATCAGGCAAAGAGAGAGAGATGAACACATAGCTACCGGTAGAACCCTTAGCCTCGAGGAAGAACTACTCCCTCCTCACCATGGGAATCAGCAACGGTGATGTAGATGGTGGTGGAGATTGATGGAGATGGCTCCGGGGGAAATTCCCCGTCCCGGTAGGGTGCCAGAACAGAGACTTTTTGTCCCCCGAATCTACCCTTCGGTGGCGGCGGCGTAGCAGAAATTTTCTTGGATTTTTCCCGTGTTAGGGTTTACGTCTCGAGGAGACGTATATGTAGGAGAAAGGGGAGGCCGAGGGGGTGCCCGAGGCGGCCACACCACCCCCCAGGCGCGGGCCAGGACTGGCCACGCGTATAGGGTATGGCCCCCCCCCCCAAGGCCCTCCTCTGTATCTGCTTCGTGGTTCCGTGTTCCCCTCGGTGAAATATTTACTTTGGATTTTATCCCGTACAATTCCGAGAATATTCATTTTCTGCCTTTTCTGGAACCAAAAACAGAAGAAAATAGGCAAATGGCACTATGGCATCTTGTTAATAGGTTAGTTCCGGAAAACATATAAAACACCTCAAAGTAAAGACAAAGCAAAGCAAAGTAGATACTAAACAAGCATGGAGCATAAAAAATTATCGATACGTTTACGACATATCAAGAATCCCCAAGCTTAACTCATGCTCGTCATCGAGTATGTAAGTGATAAAAATAATAATTTTTTAGGTGACATGCACCATCACAATCATGATCAAACCATTTGCAAGCATTGAAAGTTGGGATCAAAGAACTCTAAACATGAGCATGAAAGATGAAGTTCTATCAATAAGACAAAGTAACTATGCATGCAACATGAAAGGATACAAACAAAGATCATGAATAACATGCATTGAATTTTTTTTTTTGTTTCACATATAGAAAACATAACATAGTGGCATTCAGCTTGTCTCTTATGGAGTAGCAAATAGATGCATAGGACACCTTCAAAGTTCATAAGAGTGACTAGATACAAATATTTCACGAACAAGCAATATCAACATTATGAATCAATCAATAAGTTTTGGGACAATGCACATAGAACTAAGAATAGCAACTATGCTCTCTTAATTGGTGCCTAAGGATAGAAGATGGAGACTCAATATAATTGTGGAAGAAAGGCCCTTCATAAAGGGAAGCATGGATTTCAAGTTTCATAAAAGCTTCCAAAAATTATGGTGCTTGTGAGCTTTTATCTCTCATTGCCCCCATCATAAGCATCTTGAAGTGATTAAGGTTAAATTGAACAAACTATGGAGTATATGCTTGACAAAGTATAAGTTGGCAATCTCATGTCCCTTGAATACGAGGGACGCTCCTCATGCTACTCAACTTTAGTTACTTGCAAGTTCTTGTCATAGTAAGTACATGTGTATCATAGAGAACCGCCAACGGGGTACCCCTTGCACATGATACATGAGCTATCCCATAATCAAAATGATAAGGCAAGCAGACAATGAGCATATCAGCAATCTTCTTATTTACCATGGGAAAATGGTGTGTTTTCTCTCTCTCTTTCCTCTTTTCAATATGTCTCTCTTTTTTATAAGAAGAAAGCTTCATAGATGGCTCAGTATGGTGATGCTGCAAGTTTCCACAATGATTAAGCATGGCTTAGGCTAGCGGCCCAGGCGTTTCTCTAACACACATACATAACTCCATGGACTTACAAGCTCCCCTTTTATTTCACACCGATGTACAGGTGCAATGTTGAAAGCGTTCCCCATGACAACATGGTTCTGCTAATTCCAACGTATAAGTGCAAGCATATACAAAACAAATGACACAATGGTTCAAGTTTATTAGGGGCAAGAAAAATAAAGTGTGCTATCAAGTTTGTGAGAGCTTTGATCATTAATTTTTCACATAACAAGTTTAATTTGGAAGATAGATAAAACAAGAATATACTTGGAATGGTGTAACACACCATGCATAGGAATTTATAGTGGACTCTTTGGAATAACATGGTTTCTTGGGAGTTGGATGCATGAGTAGAGCTTACTAAATACAAGTGGAGGCTAACAAAAGACTGGGAGCGACCAACTAAGAAAGCAATAATGGTCGTAATCATACAGAGCGACAAAACATTATCAATCAAAGCATAAAGTGGTACCACAAGTCAAAAACTAAATGATCATAGAGGCTAAGATGACTGGTTCATAGTCATAACATGGTGTGAGCATGTGCCAAGTCAACCCAAATAAAGCATCAAAGGAGAATACCACAATACTATGCTTTTGTATGCTAAAGCAATGCATGATTCTTTCAAGGCACATTAAGCAATCCCAATTGTTTGGAACAAGTCATGCTACAACAATAATCACTAAGCATAAGGTCAAAACAACAACTAGCATGACATGATAAAGTCTAAGTCACGGTCAAAGCAAGCTCCTTCTTGTACCACTATAAGCATGAAATTTTCTACGCTTTTCCAACACCAATCAACTTATTTGAAACAACTCACAAAGATAATAATCAACAAAGATCAGTGAGCTTGTCTCACAAATCCACAAATAAGAACTAAAAAGTTCTAAGCTGAAACCATAAGAAAACTAAGGCTAAACACAGTGCTAGCAAGAGAGAACACTCATAGAACAATAAGAGTGAAAACTAAAGTGTTCTAAACAATGAAAATAGAGTGTGTCTCTCTCCAAAATAAGTGTGCTGGGATCCAACCAGCTTATTGCAGCAAACCAAGAAAAATAAAACTAAAAACAAAAACAAAGACGCTCCAAGAACAACACAATAGTGCATGAAAAAATAAAAACGAAGTGTCTAGAAAGACCTAAGATTTTTATTGACGCTTGTACCTCTTAAATATTTATTGGGGTGACACGGGGTGGCATCCCCAATCTTGAGCTTTTGTCCATTCTTCATCTCATTACATCATTCTTTCTCTACACCTGAAAATTTTCCTTCATACAAAACTTCACACAATCTTCATTAGCAACATTAGTGTATTCAAAAGATAATAAACCATTGGGGTTTAGTTTCAAAACAGAAAAACTTTCATTAAAAACACAAGATACTGTAGCAATTCCTTCAAAAATCTCAATTCACCAAAAAGAAACTCAAAAAGGAATCAATAAGAAGCAAATGCAAAAATTGGCAGAAATTTGTCAAAACGAACAAGCAGGTGAAAACCGATTTTTTCGAAGACCTTCTGTTTCTCAAATCAAAAAGTTCTGAACTAACGAAAGTTAGCTAACATACTGGGGATTTATTCAGAAAATTACAGCTTAATCCGACTTATAGAGATTTTACACGAATTTTTACAGTGGAGCACAAAAATCTGTTTGGGGACAACAGCTTCCCCAAATCTTACTTCTCTCTAATTAGAGGTTATTCTTGGCACAAAAATCAAATAAAAAGGATAAGGAGAGGTTATTACAGAGGTAATAACTTCCAAGACTCAAGAAAACTCTTGGGTTATCTCCCAACAAGTACTTTTCTTTACCGACTTTAAGTTAGGCTTGATAGCCCATAAGAAATATCAATTGAAGTAAAAGAGAGCATCAAGAAGCAAATTCAAAACAAATTTAAGTCTAACCCACTTTCTATGCATAGGAATCTTGTAAGAAAATAAATCAATGAAGCACATAGTAACAAGCATAGGAGAGAAAAACAAGTGCAACTTCAAAATTTTCAGCATAAAGAGAGGAAACTTAATATTGTTGAGATGCATAAAACCATGTTTCCCTCTCTCACAATAACTTTCAGTAGCAACATGAATAAAATTAACAATATAACTATCACATAAAACATTCTTATCATGAGCCACATGTATAAAATAATTATTACTCTCCACAAAAGCATAGTCATTCTTATTAATTGTAGTGGGAGCATGTAACATCCCAAAAATACCAAACTTAGATCATCAAACAATAATCATCAAGATTAGGGCTAACAAAAACGTTTCTAAGTAAACCCATGAATGCATGTATATGTGTATGCATGGATTTTGAATTTCTTTAAAAACCACCTTGTTTGTGTGATCAATTGCTTGTAAAATGTTTCTTAGGTGAAATGAACATCATCTAAAACATTTCCCACACTTTTCATAAAGACAAGTAAATCAAAACAAATATATTAAGTGAATGGTCATTTTGACCAATTTAACTCCCATGCCTACTTTGGCTGTCCCAAACTTTCAAAACCTAACAGAAACTTTTCTGGATCTTTGCACCCCTTGAATGTACTCATAACAAAGTATCAAGGCCCACTTTGTGATCATCCAGAAACTTTCAAATGCATAGTTTAAATGACAATTCAAAATTTAATCTTCTTCATATGGGAAGATCCCACTTTTTCAAAAACCACTCAAACAAGCTCAACTTTCAAAACCCAAGCATCTGCAGACTCACCAGCACCAATCTAGCAAACCCACCAAAAATCATTTCAAAATTCAAAACTTGATTTCATGCGGCCATTTCATCAAACAGGTTGCAGACACAAATCAAACAAAACATCAAACACTATAGTGTGCAGTGATTCTTGCCTAACTTGTTCCCTAGTTAGCTCACACACAACTCAGTAGATCATCTAGAAAGATTAGCCCAACACTAGCACCCCTGTGAGCTTGCCATTGCCATTAATGGTGAACAGCCGAGCACCTCAATGCCATCCCATAGTCGACAGCAGGCTAGAGGAAGAACTAGCCGGGCCAACCTTGTCTGGGAGGCAGCCCACCGTCCACCTCCACTCCATGTCCCAGCCGCGAGCGTTGCCAAGCCCTGGACCACGCGCATGAGCCACGCCCAGACCATGCCGAGCGTGCGCCAGAGCTCCACCCGCGACCAGCGTCCACAGACCGCGCGCCGCCCTCACCGCGCGCACACACGATCACCACCGACCTAGGAGACCGCCAGACATCCCCGTTTGCCGCCCCGTGCCATACAACCACCGCCCGCCGTCGAAGACGCGCCGCCTGCCACGAAGAGCACCGCCATTCAGACCAAACCACACCGCCCATGCCTCGCGACCATGTCGTTGAGCATCGCCAGGAGACACAGCACCGTCCCCTACCCTTGCCCATGCCATTAGCCGCCTGTAACGTCGCCCCCGACGAGCTCACCGTGCGCCCCGACGGTCCCCTCGCTCGACTATAAATAGAGGCCACCCCCGCACGATTTATTCACACCATCTCACTCCCCTCTCCTCACTGACCGTGCCACACCATTCTTAGAGCAAGGCGAGCACCACCTCGCCGGAATTTCACCGGAGCCCGCCGCCTCTGGAGAAGAAAGGAGCCAGCGATTGGAGCCGCCCCAGGAGAAGCCACCGGTACCAGGAGGTTCGCCGTCGTCGACTTCGTCGTTCGCCCGCCTCGCCGACCTCGCCTGCACCGGTGAGCCCCGGCACCCTCACTGGCCGCGCTAGGTTTCGTTCTCGCCGGAGCTGTCTCGCGTCGACGATGACCCACAGCCGTTGGATTAGAACTAGATCGAACGATCCACGTTGCCCCATACCGCTTCGCCCAGCCCCGTGTCACTGACGAGTGGGGACACCCACTTAAGCAGCCTGCGGGAGCACTGCGCTTAGAAGGCCGGCCCAGTAACATTTCCCGCGCAGCCCAGCAATTCAAATTAAACCTTTTGTTTTTAAATTCAAACACACTTCTGTACCCAACTTCAAAAATCAACATAGATCGATTCAGTGCACCAATTTGAATGAAACCAATTTTTTTTGGAAAGGTCTGTGAATGCTTAATCCAAGCCCGTTGGATTCAAGTCATTTGGATCTGTAGATCACCCATAGTAAAAATAACAAGGCATAAGCTTTTCTGCATTCAAACATTTTTCAAATTTAAACCAGAAAAGCTTTTGAGTTGATTCCAACTCTCTAAAATCACATTTAACCATACCTTTCAGAATATATAAAAATATATAGGTTTACCTGCAGAAATAATGTTCAAGGAATAAAAGAATGCTTCATAAGCATTTCTAGCCACTTTAATTAATTAAAATAAAAGGGTAAAACCTTATTAAATTGTGACACCACTTTAAATCACATTCCCATGGACTACAATATGTGGTGATGACATGTTTCAACATGATGCCATGTTTAGTTTGGAGAATATTAAATCTTAAGTAGTTTTTCAAGGAGTAGAAATTACTTTTCTAAAAATAAAAAGATTTAACCCAAGCCTTAACCTTGTAAGGTTACAGATGATGCTAGATCATCTATAGGACCCTTGTGTGTGATGATTGCAAGTAGTTAAGTATTGTTTGGTGATTGTGTACCTTGTATTTATTCATAGACGCTAGTACCGACCAAGGATACGAGGAGGAAGGAGGATACTACGAAGAAGAAGAAGCCGAGGAGAACTTCAACCACTGCTCTGCACAAGGCAAGCTGATATTATACCAATTCAATCTACCACTTGCAAGATACTATACCTATGCAAGCTTATACTGATATTGATGCAAGCTAACCCTTGCCAGATACCCTACTGATGCCACAAACCCATACTTGTGATATGGCTACTATATGCCTTAAGCATATGTGATCATACCCACTTGATAAACCAATCCTAGTTTTATGTGCAAGCTTCTTACTTTATTTCTTTATCAAAACTTGCTTAGAGTCTACCTAAGAGTTTGGTAGATACTAGACAGTTGTGCTGAAGGTTGCATAAAGAGCATAAAATTTGTCCTAAGCTAGAAACCTTGATATCAGCCTAGGATATAAGGTTGGACTTAGTAAAACTCCACTAGTTACCACCCCTCATTAGTATTACCCCCACCTGTAGATGCTAGTTCTAAGCATAAAACTTGATCAACTTTAGATGGGAATACTTGGTGGAAAAATGGTTATGAAAACCTTGGAATGATGGATCATTCTATTGAAATGTTTTGGACATGTGTTTCCAAACACTTGATGATTCTGGTGATAAAAATGTTGAGGCATGAGCCTTAGCCCTTTATAAAACTGATTGTTGTCTGGATGCGATACCATTCCAATTTTATCGTACAACCACAATACCCGAATATTGGGTAGGGCTTGACTGGAAACTTATATTCCTTAGTATTAGTTCCCTCACGGCCAAGGTCTGAGCTGAGGCTACCTTGTGAAGATTGTCCACTGCGGTACCAAGATGACAGCTGGTCATGGTTGGGAGGCCAAACTCACAGGAGAGGTGCTTATACTAGGGCGTGTAATTGAAAGGTTAGGATTGATTATCCGCATATTGAGTATGGTGAATTCAGGATTTGTTCCTGACGGATATATCGAATGTTGTGGTGAAAGTGTACAATCTCTGAGTGTCAAACTATTGAATAGCGCGTCATGATTATGGACAGTTGGAGTGGCCATACCGTTCCCCCGTCAGACTTTTCAAAATGACTTGTGAAATGAATTGAGACTTTGACTTGACCACAACAGAGTTGTGACCTGAATTACAAGGTCCCACTTAGGAGTTATAAAATTGTGACTAGCTTTGAAACTTAGTAGAGATAAACCTGGCTTTTTGCAAAACAACCGTAGAGCCTAGTGTCCTATTATCCCAAAACCCCTTACCTGTTAGTATTAGTTTGCGAGTACTTAAAGAGTACTCATGGCTTTGTCCCTGGCTATTCCCATGGCCAGACTATGAAGAGGAGTACCTCGAATATGGACCCCAGGAAGGTTACGACAACTAGGAACATCTCCCATCGTCAGCATTGCCTGTGACCCCGAAGATGGAGCTTCGCCTACGCTACCGTTATTATTACATATTCCGCTGCTTGATGTTGTATTAAGAACTAGATCATGAGATCCCTATTTGTGTAAGAACTTATGTATCGTTGTAATGGATGAAGTACTATGGTATCCAATTCATTATGTCTACAAAAATGGTAATCACGGATTGCGATGTATGGCATAACAGGCATCTAGGATTGAAAAATCCGGGTGTTGACAAGTTGGTATCAGAGCCATCTTGACCATAGGAGACCCTAGTTAGATTGGACGTTGACCCAAAAACTTAGTTTCAAAACCAAAGAATAAAAAAATATATTTACGAAAACTTATTCTCATTCTTACCTCTTTAATTCTTTCATAAAACTTCATGTTCCTCAAAAACTCTTGCCAAATAGATAAAATTTTGACACACTTGATCACTCTGCTAATCTACTCATCCTCTATTTTTATAGATGGATGTGAAGTACAGCAAGTTTTACCAGCTTGGGAATGGAGGAGACCTTATCTTTGAGAGGGATCTGGATCAGCTTTCGGAACTTCTGGAGCGTCCGCATCCCGAGTTCTTCGTAGCTCAGCTCAATGATCAAGGAGGAGAAGATCTGCAGTGGCTAATTGTTGCAAGTCTCCGAGGAAAGATTGAACCTCCCACTGCGGAGGGAATTCAGTTTACCTTGAGGGAAAACAACTGGCTCGATGGACTTGCCAGAGCAATGCAGGAAGCTCTTTCCCGTCTATGAGGGCAGAGCATCAATCAGATCAAGAGTACTCGCTTTGAGTTTTTCCCAACGCGTGATGCAAATGGCCAACCATTGGAAGCCCCATACCACCCCGAGCTGAAGACTCAATTGGACCACCTTAGCTTCATGATGTATGATCGTCAGCAGGAATTGGACAACTGCCATGACTATTGCAACCACAAGTCTGCCATCATCAAGACGAAGGATCAGACCATAGCCATGCTAGCAAAGGATCGCAAGTCTCGTTGCCGTCGGCTTGACAAGAAGGAGCGCATTATTGCCCGTCTTCGCCATCGCATCTCATCCCTGGAAGAGACCATCCATGAGAGAGACATGCAGTTAGAGGAAAGGGAGAATGCAGGAGAGGATCTTCGTGGAGACCCTTACTCCTATCTCAGCGATGACGATGATTTTCTGGAGGATCAGGACATGGACTTCTTCACCGATGAGGATGATTTCGCCTTCATCGATGATGCTGAAGATGATGAAGCCACAGACTCCGAGGAGTAGTAGCACTGAGCACTAGCGTAATGAGTAGTAGTCGGTCCCACTGTATCATGGTTTCCAGAATGGTTCTTAAAACCATCTGTTTTTCCTTGTTATGGTGTGTGTTGTACTGTGTGCTATGATTGAATGAAAAAGCAAGTTGCTAGAAAAATCTGAGTCAAACATTTAAAAAATTTCAAAAACCCAAAACCTTAGAAATTTCCCTCTTTTCTCATGATCTATATCAATCTTCAGATGCCACGTGGAGGAAGTGGTTCAGCCCCGGACCCGATATTGCAGATCCTGCAAATGTTGACTTCTGACCGCGAAGCTGAAAGAGCGGAATGTCAAGCCAACCTAGCCACTCTACAACAGATAGCACAGCTAGCCCATAACAACCAAGGCCATGGAAATCAGGACAACCACGGATCTAAGCTCAAGAATTTCCAGAATACCAACCCACCAGTTTTCACCAAGTCAGAAGAACCCCTAGATGTCGATGATTGGCTGCAAACCTTGGAAAACAACTTAGAAGTAGCAGGAGTCAAAGCCAACGAGAAAGTCATGTTCGCCACCCATTATCTAGCCGGAGATGCCAGGGCATGGTGGAACAGTGTTCGTGCAATGACCGGAGGCCAGATGATGACCTGGGGGAAATTCAAGGTCAAGTTTAGCAGAACCCATGTGCCACCAGGTTTGATCAAGAGAATGAGAGACGAGTTCAGAGAGTTGAAGCAAGGAAGGATGACTGTAGTGGAATACTGTGACAAATTTTTGTCATTAGCTAGGTATGCCCCGGACGAGATAGACACCGAAGCCAAGAAGAAAGAAAGATTCCTGAATGGTCTACATGACGAGATGCAGACAGTGTTAGTCAATATCCCCTTTGTTGATATTGAAGCCCTTGTCGACTCTGCTATCCAGATGGAAGGAAAGATCAACCAGGCCAATGAGAACCGCAAGCGTCGCATGATGCATCAACCAGGAACCCATCAGACCCCAAAGTATCGCCCCAACCCATCTCCCGGATTTGCCCCAAGAACCAACAGACCCCCTATGACCCGTCCGACCTATCCCAACTGTGGAAACTGTAGCACCCCGGGTAAAGCCACTACTAGAAAATCGCCTGTTGTTTATATTTTTTGCATCATCATGACATCATGCATATATTTTGCATAAAAACTATTTTCGTAAAAGCCTAAGTTGTTTTCTAATTAGCCCTCTCCTTTAATCTCAAACTAAAACCTCGGTCTGTTCAGATCTTTTATTTGTCTAAAAAGTATCTACAAAAATGTTTTAAAAATAAAATAAATAATAAAATGTTTTGTCCGGGGAGGCAGTCCGATAGGTCAGGCCAGAGGCCCAACCTGACCAGACTACCTACCACCCGGCCCATCTAAAGAAACCCTAAACCCTTTTCCTACCCAACCTAATCTACCCACCCTGCCTCCACCTCATCCCACCCAATCGGTGCTCGCCACCTCAGCTATCATCCCTCCTCCAGCCAACCGCCACGCGCCACCTCACCCGCTGGCCGCCACCTGATCCGCCGCCTGGCCCACCCACACCCCACGCCTCCACACCAACCGCCCGGGGGGGAGCCCCCTCCTCCCGACAGGCTCCTGCCGCTGGGTCCCACCCCGGGATTCCCTCCCCCGAGACCGACCCCTCCTCCTCGACGTTCCTCGTCTCCTTCCTTTCCCTGGCTCGCCACGAACCACCCCGCCCGTGGTTGCCCTGATCCCCATCGCCACCGCGCCTACCTCGTCGTCCGCCACCCTCCTCTCGCCGCAGGCCACCGCGGACGTCGAGCCCACCTATCCCCCTCTGCGTGGCCTCGCCTCGATCCTCCCCTCCCTGAGCGCTCGCATCCCTGCTGCCATCCACCGCCTCCCCTTGGCGCATCGGCCTCCCTCAGTACCCGTCGCCGCTGCCCGAGCTCGCCCAGGCCATGGCGCCATCGCCTCGGCGTCCCCCTCTCGCCCTCGTCCCCAACGTGTCACCGCCCTCTTCCCTCTGTCCCGCGCGGTCCGGAGCTCCGCGCCGGCCCCGTCGGCCTCAACCACCACCGCCCCGTCCACCTCTCTGCATCGCCGGCCCCGCCAGCAAGACCTGCCCTGCGCCTCCCCGCTGCATCCTGCCACTCCGTCTCCGATCTCCGGCTGCCGCCTTCTGCAGCGCATCGACGCCCTGGCTCTGTTCTGGACAAGGCCACAGCGGTGTCGGAGAGCTGCTGCTGTCCTGCTGTTGCGTTCAGGTGCCTATCTTCAGTCTTGTGACCTGCAACAGTCCAGATCATCGGCGTTGGTAGTGTGGAAGATGGCCCGATCTGTGACACAGAATTGGAACTCCAAGTTCTCCTACACGGACCCCTGCGGTTTTCAACATGGAGCCGATGACCCCGATCCACGAATATGAAGCCTCGTATCCGAACAAGACCGATCCCTCGTCGAACCCCTAAGACTGAACCAAACCCCTCGGATCCAAGACCATCAACGTCGCACGCCAAGTTCTTCTTCCCGAACGCCATGACCGACCCGATACGAGGACCCGACAAGATCTTCGTGACGACAAGATCGGCACCGACCAGGGCGGATCCGATGTGCCCCCGACGCCAACCAAGTTCTTCTTCTCGGATGCGACAAGATCGACTTCCGTTGTCCGAGACCGATCCCGCCGAGACCGAACCCCAGATCCGGACCCTGAGAACCGACCCTGAACCCCTCGGAGCCCAAGTTCGCCGAACCCTAATGTGATTCCCTATCCGAGACGCCATTATTTTTATAATATGACATTATCAACTGTTGCATATTTAATTGTTCATGCTTGCATGCATATTCATGTGGGTTTGGGGGCGTTATGCCGATTCACCTAAATTAAATATGGAGGCTATATGCGGGCTATTCTAGTCTTATATTGGTCCCATTTAAATTTGTGTAGCGAACCGGTGATACTTTTTTCCATGTTAAAACAACATTTAAAATGCGGGGTATCTAAACAACTAGAACCATATATTTAATTGTCGGGACCCACGGTTCCGCTTAATATTCCCTAATTGCATCGCACCTTGCCATGCCATACATCATATATGCATCATGCCCGATCTTTTGCCGTAGTATTAAATAGTCCATCCGGTGTTTCTTCTAGTGCTTTGCTTCTTCACGGATTAGGCCGATGATTTGATGCGAGTGTCGACCCGATCTTCGGATGAACCCTCGGCAATGTTTTCAGGCGAGCACCTCCCCCTTTCTACCTATCTTACTTTTATAGTATTTATTCCCTCCTGTTGATCTATTGCTATCTGTGTTGCGTTGCTCTAGTTTTCGTACCCGTGATATTCCTTGCAGCCTTATATTGCCTTGGACACATCCTATTACCTGTTGTTTGGTAGATAGTTGGACTTGCGCGTCGTAGTCGCTTGCTCAAGTGCTGTTGCGTGTCGTCCAGTACCACAGTTGTTGGAGTATTTCCGCATGTTTAATGTTGGAGATGATCTTGGCTTTAATTATTGTTTAATAACTAAAATTGAAAGTAGGTAAATGCAGCGGCACCGGTGGGTAATAGACAACATTTGGTTTTTAACCGCTCACTGGTGTCCCGTAGGACCCCGAGTTCTTGACACCTGTTCCGAGATCGAGCGCGCTAACCACAGGTGGGGTGTGTGGGCACCCCCATCGATTAGTACCTGATTTGAAAGTATTATACCGGGGGCCACAAGTAGTTTGGGGCTTTATTACTATCCTACTTATGCCATGCTTTTGCTTTATTACGATTGTGCGAGGAGCACTGTCTTGTTATGACCGTGACACGTTTTCGCTGTATCGACAAGCCCAGTCACACTTTCGGGTTCCTAGTCGTTTACAGCCGTCTACACAAACCCTGAGTCCGTCTCGGAGACCGGCCGACTTCGTTGCGGGTAGCTTAGTGGGGTGGCCCCCATATACTTGCTTTGGGTCTGGGAAACGTCATGACTTAGGCCCCGCCGACATAACGATGGGTGTATGTTAACTGATCTGGCAAAAAGGGTCGAAGTGCGTGTGGATACTTTGGTGCACCCCTGCAGGGTTAAATCTTTTCAAAAAGCCGTGTCCGCGGTTATGGATGACTTGGAGCACAGTTCTCGATCATAGACAACTATAACTAAAGTTTCCTGTTATAATTTGACTTGTATCCGATATGACTAGTAATCAGCTCCACTACCACGGAATGGCTAAATAAAAGTACCAACAACTGCTGGGTTTGGGGATATCTCATGCTAATTGTATCTGACTAGTAAGTTGCAACTACAATGGAATGGTTAACTAAAACTGCCCACTGCTTATTATATCAGGATGACTATCTATACCTGACTAGTAATTGCTGCAACGATAACTGAATAAATAAAACTGCCAACGGTGTGAGTTCCTCGGTTAACTTCCTCGTTTGGTCTCGAGGTGGAAACACCAGGATGGGTATGTTTGGTGGTAGTATCAGGTTGGTTCCGAATAGGACTTTCTTACCCCTCTCTGATAGCCGCTAGTTGTATCGAGTCTCTATAGGTTGTTTAGTGCATGCTTTGCCGCTTGATCCACCATACCTATGTGGCGAGGACCGCAATTCTAGTCTCGCCGTGTCTTGGCCTCGATCTTGACCGCTCTCTCTTTTTCCTTTGACCTTTGTCAGCACCCCTTTTTGTTTAAGCAGGTTTTGAGATCGACGTCGTTAGCAGGGTTACCCTTCCGGCTTGGCCTGGGAAGGGTTATGGACGCCATTGGTTATTCTTTAGGGCTCTTAGCTCAATTTGCATCTTGTCCGTACTCGGACGCTGTATCGTTTTCCAGGTGATTTGGATCTTTGTATTGTATATCCGTATTCTTGACTCTTTGAGTCGCTGTTGTATATATATGTTTTTGTGGGTTCCATCGAGGACTATTGTGTAATGATATTACTTCGTTTTCCACCCGCACGCAAGTGCCTGGTGGGCACCTTTGAATCGTTTCTATGCGGGTTTGGCGGGAAGCGCTGAAACTTGCATAGGGATGATTCTGAGGGTGTTACAGAGTGGTATTAGAGCTCAGCAGTTGCGATACCCCACAAGTCCAGCCTGTAGGATAACCTTCTAACGGCCGAAGTAGAGTGTCAAAACTATTTTTGCAAAATCGGTTGGATAGTTCTGATTAGGTCTGATTTTACTCCTTACCCCTCTGCTGCTCTCCTCTCACCTCTGCGTGTTTTGAATCCGCTCTCTTCTCCCTCTCCGAGTCCAGGATTTCTCGTGGTTGGGTTCCATCGTACCTTCAGGGTTTCGCTTCCTCCTTTGGTAACGGTGTTGCTACATCTGGTCTTCATGCTATCCGAGGAATCCTTCGTCTGGTGGACTTCTCTTTGTTCCTTCTTGTGCCTTCCGGTGCTTTCTGACGCGACGACATCATCTACGCCAGATCCGATGCAGAGTCTGCATCACTCCGTTGTTCCTGAACCTCGATTGTCAAGATCTTCAGTCTGATTCCGAGAATGGTTGCATGCTTTTCTACTGATTGTGCGGAGTAATAGTTTGGGTGCGTGATGGATTGGCCCCCATGCCGACTACCCTTTCTATTCGCTCTTGTACATAGAAGTGGGATAGGCCGCATCTTTTCTCTCCTTCTATCGAAGTTAGAGGTGGATTGATTGGTTGATACCTCTACCTTCGCCCTTTGCTCCCGGAGTGACCTCTTGACGATCACGGACAACGACCTCTTGTTATTGGTGTCGCGAGGATCTACACGATGCGAGAAGATTCAGATCGCCGCCCTTCTTCCCGGTACCATGAGGCGGATCTCGAGGGCGAGATCCATTGTTAGTGGTGTCGAATTGTAGCACCCCGGGTAAAGCCACTACTAGAAAATCGCCTGCTGTTTATATTTTTTGCATCATCATGACATCATGCATATATTTTGCATAAAAACTATTTTCGTAAAAGCCTAAGTTGTTTTCTAATTAGCCCTCTCCTTTAATCTCAAACTAAAACCTCGGTCTGTTCAGATCTTTTATTTGTCTAAAAAGTATCTACAAAAATGTTTTAAAAATAAAATAAATAATAAAATGTTTTTGTCGGGAGGCAGTCAGTCGGGGCCGAAGGCCCAACCAGACTACCTACCACCGGCCCATCTAAAGAAACCCTAAACCCTTTTCCTACCCAACCTAATCTACCCACCCTGCCTCCACCTCATCCCACCCAATCGGTGCTCGCCACCTCAGCTATCATCCCTCCTCCAGCCAACCGCCATGCGCCACCTCACCCGCCGCCACCTGATCCGCCGCCTGGCCCACCCACACCCCACGCCCACACGCCCTGGGAGCCCTCCTCCCGACAGGCTCCTGCCGCTGGGTCCTACCCCGGGATTCCCTCCCCCGAGACCGACCCCTCCTCCTCGACGTTCCTCGTCTCCTTCCTTTCCCTGGCTCGCCACGAACCACCCCGCCCGTGGTTGCCCTGATCCCCATCGCCACCGCGCCTACCTCGTCGTCCGCCACCCTCCTCTCGCCGCAGGCCACCGCGGCCGTCGAGCCCACCTATCCCCCTCTGCGTGGCCTCGCCTCGATCCTCCCCTCCCTGAGCGCCCGCATCCCTGCCGCCATCCACCGCCTCCCCTTGGCGCATCGGCCTCCCTCAGTACCCGCCGCCGCTGCCCGAGCTCGCCCAGGCCGTGGCGCCATCGCCTCGGCGTCCCCCTCTCGCCCTCGTCCCCAACGCGTCACCGCCCTCTTCCCTCTGTCCCGCGCGGTCCGGAGCTCCGCGCTGGCCCCGTCGGCCTCAACCACCACCGCCCCGTCCGCCTCTCTGCATCGGCCCGCCGCCAAGACCTGCCTGCGCCTCCCTGCGCATCACCACTCCGTCTCCGGTCGCGGCCGCCTTCTGCAGCGCGCCAGCGCCACAGCTCGTACAGACAAGGCCACAGCGGTGTCGGAGAGCTGCTGCTGTCCCGCTGTTGCGTTCAGGTGCCTGTCTTCAGTCTTGTGACCTGCAACAGTCCAGATCATCGGCGTTGGTAGTGTGGCAGATGGCCCGATCTGTGACACAGAATCGGAACTCCAAGTTCTCCTACACGGACCCCTGCGGTTTTCAACATGGAGCCGATGACCCCGATCCACGGATATGAAGCCTCGTATCCGAACAAGACCGATCCCTCGTCGAACCCCTAAGACTGAACCAAACCCCTCGGATCCAAGACCATCGATGTCGCACGCCAAGTTCTTCTTCCCGAACGCCAAGACCGACCCGATACAAGGACCCGACAAGATCTTCGTGATGACAAGATCGGCACCGACCAGGGCGGATCCGATGTGCCCCCGACGCCAACCAAGTTCTTATCGGATGCGACAAGATTGACTTCCGTTGTCCGAGACCGATCCCGCCGAGACCGAACCCCAGATCAGGACCCTGAGAACCGACCCTGAACCCCTCGGAGCCCAAATTCGCCGAACCCTAATGTGATTCCCTATCCGAGACCCCATTATTTTTATAATATGACATTATCAACTGTTGCATTTTTAATTGTTCATGCTTGCATGCATATTCATGTGGGTTTGGGTGCATTATGCCGATTCACCTAAATTAAATATGGAGTCTATATGCGGGCTATTCTAGTCTTATATTGGTCCCATTTAAATTTGTGTAGCGAACCGGTGATACTTTTTGCCATGTTAAAACAACATTTAAAATGCGGGGTATCTAAACAACTAGAACCATATATTTAATTGTCGGGACCCCCGGTTCCGCTTAATAATGCCTAATTGCATCGAACCTTGCCATGTCATACATCATACATGCATCATGCCCGATCTTTTGCCGTAGTATTAAATAGTCCATCCGGTGTTTCTTCTAGTGCTTTGCTTCTTCACGGATTAGGCCGATGAGTTGATGCGAGTGTCGACCCGATCTTCATATGAACCCTCGGCAATGTTTTCAGGCGAGCACCTCCCCCTTTCTACCTATCTTACTTTTATAGTATTTATTCCCTCCTGTTGATCTATTGCTATCTGTGTTGCGTTACTCTAGTTTTCGTACCCGTGATATTCCTTGCAGCCTTATATTGCCTTGGACACATCCTATTACCTGTTGTTTGGTACATAGTTGGACTTGCGCGTCGTAGTCGCTTGCTCAAGTGCTGTTGCGTGTCGTCCAGTATCACAGTTGTTGGAGTATTGCCGCATGTTTAATGTTGGAGATGATCATGGCTTTAATTATTGTTTAATAACTTAAATTGAAAGTAGGTAAATGCAGCGGCACCGGTGGGTAATAGACAACATTTGGTTTTTAACCGCTCACTGGTGTCCCGTAGGACCCCGAGTTCTTGACACATGTTCCGAGATCGAGGGCGCTAACCACAGGTGGGGTGTGTGGGCACCCCCATCGATTAGTACCTGATTTCAAAGTATTGTACCGGGGGCCACAAGTAGTTTGGGGCTTTATTACTATCCTGTACTTATGCCATGCTTTACTGCTTTATTTACGATTGTGCGAGGAGCACTGTCTTGTTAGGACCGTGACACGTTTTTGTGTCGACAAGCCCGATCACACTTCGGGTTCCCGATCGTTTACAACCGTCTACAAACCACGAGTCCGTCTCGGAGACCGGCGATTTCGTTGGGTAGCTTAGTGGGGTGGCCCCATGTACTTGCTTTGGGTGCAGGAAGCGTCATGACTTAGGCCCCGCCGACATACCGATGGGTGTATGTTAACTGATCTGGCAAAAAGGGTCGAAGTGCGTGTGGATACTTTGGTGCACCCCTGCAGGGTTAAATCTTTTCGAAAAGCCGTGTTCGCGGTTATGGACGACTTGGAGCACAGTTCTCGATCATAGACAACTATAACTCAAGTTTCCTGTTATAATTTGACTTGTATCCGATATGACTAGTAATCATCTCCACTACCACGGAATGGCTAAATAAAAGTACCAACAACTGCTGGGTTTGGGGATATCTCATGCTAATTGTATCTGACTAGTAAGTTGCAACTACAACGGAATGGTTAACTAAAACTGCCCACTGCTTATTATATCAGGATGACTATCTATACCTGACTAGTAATTGCTGCAACGATAACTGAATAAATAAAACTGCCAACGGTGTGAGTTCCTCGGTTGACTTCCTCGTTTGGTCTCGAGGAAACACCGGGATGGGTATGTTTGGTGGTAGTATCGAGTTGGTTCGAATAGGACTTTCTTACCCCTCTCTAATAGCCGCTAGTTGTATCGAGTCTCTATAGGTTGTTTAGTGCATCTTTGTCTTGCGCTTGATCCACCATACCTATGTGGCGAGGACCGAATTCTAGTCTCCGTGTCTTGGCCTCGATCTTGACGCTCTCTCTTTTCCTTTGCCCTTTGTCGGCACCTTTTTGTTTAAGCGGTTTTGAGATCAACGCGTCGTTAGCAGGGTTACCCTTCCGGCTTGGCACAGGCAGGGTTATGGGCCATTGGTTATTCTTGGGGCTCTTAGCTCAATTTGCATCTTGTCCGTACTCGGACGTATCGTTTTCGGTGATTTGGATCTTTGTATTGTATATCCGTATTCTTGACTCTTTGAGTCATGTTGTATATATATGTTTTGTGGGTTCCATCGAGGACTATTGTGTAATGATATTACTTCGTTTCCACCTTGCGCAAGTGCCTGGTGGGCACCTTTGAATCGTTTCTATGCGGGTTTGGCGGGAAGCGCTGAAACTTGCATAGGGCCGATTCTGAGGGTGTTACAGAAACCCTACACCCGGAGGAAATCACAACAACCCCGGCAACTCTAGCAATTTCACCCGTGCCCCACCCAAGTTTAACACCAACAATGCTACCTCCAACCCCAACACTGCCCCGAGGACTGTGTAACACCATCAGAATCGGACCTATGCAAGTTTGAGCAAAATTCGCCAAACCCGCATAGAAACGATTCAAAGGTGCCCACCAGGCACTTTCGTGCGGGCTCGATGGGACCCACAGAACAGATATATATAACAGCGACTCAAAGAGTCAAGAATACAAATATACTATACAAAGATCCAAATCACCTTGAAAACGATAGAGCGTCCAGCTACGGACAAGATGCAAATGGGGCTAAGAGCCCTGAAGAATAACCAATGGCGTCCATAACCCCCTGCCCCAAGCCGAAGGGTAACCCGCTAACTGCGCCCGATCTCAAACCTGCTTAAACAAAAGGCCGACAAAGGGAAAAAGAAAAAGGCGTCGATCTCGCCTACATAGGTATGGTGGTGCAGCGTGGCAAAGATGCACTAAACAACCTATAGAGACTCGTTACACTGGCGGTTATCAGAGGGGGGTAAGGAAGACCTATTCGGATCCAACATGATACTATCATCAAACAAACCCATCCTGGCGTTTCCCCCTCGAGACCAAACGAGGAAGTCAACCGAGGAACTCACATAGTTGGCAGTTTTACTTAGTCAGTTATAGTTGTGGCACTTTGCTAGTCGAGTTGATCGTCACGATAAAGTAGCGATGGGCACTTTTAGTTAACCATTCCGTTGTAGTTGCAAATTACTAATCTGATAGATAGCATGAGATAAACCCAAAACCGGCAGTTGTTGGTACTTTTATTCAGCCATTCCGTTGTAGTTGCAAGATTTACTAGTCGGTACAATGGTCGCATGGCGACAATTCAAACAAGCAATTGTGGCAGTAATATTAGCCATTCCATTACGGTGAAGCTGATTACTAGTCATTATAAAGTCAAATTTATAGCAATAAGCTTTAGTTATGCTTGTCTATGGTCGAGAATCTGCTCCAAGTCTTCCATATCCGGACACGGCTTTGAGAAAGTTTTACCGGCGGGGTGCACCAATAGCAACACACGCGCTCGATCAACCTCGGAAAAACCAAATCAAAACCCAACGAGGCTTTCACGGTGAACAATCACAGGATTCAGAAATATTTCAGGGCCACCCATTGAGTAGACCATAGTAAGCAAGCTCGAGACGGACTCAAGGTTTGGGTATCTGTTTGTGAGCATTTGGGAACCCAAAACTGGGCTTGTCGACACAGCGAATCGTGTCCCGATCCTAATGCGATGTGTGCTATCCGTCGCACAATTGTAAATACATAAGTAGCATGGCATAAGTACAGGATCGTAAATAAAACCTCAAACTAGTTTGTGGCCCAAGAAATAAGAATGAATCAAGCTCAGCTCGGGGGTCCCATATACCTCCCGGATGTGGATAGCGCGATAAATCAAGGCAGGTATCAAGTACTGGGTCCTACAGGACACAAGTGGGTTGAAACCAAAATTATCTATCACCCGATGCCTCTGCTTACTTCAATTTTAGTTGTTAAACAGAATTTAAAGTGAGCGATAAGTAAAACTATGATCATCTCCATGACAACATACGGCATTACATCAACAACTGTGGCATATGGCGACACACAACAACTTTGAGCAGCGACTCGACACGCAAGTCCATCTATCTACCAAAAACAGGTAATAGGATGTGTCCAAGGCAATATCTACTGCAAAGGATATCACGATGCGAAAACTAGAGCATCGCAACACGGATAGCAATAGATCAACAGGAGGAAGTAAATACTATAAAAAGTAAGATAGGTAGAAAGGGAGATGCTGCTTTGAAAACATTGTCGAAGGTTCATCCGAAGATCGGGGCGAAGCTCACATCAACTCAACGGCCTTATCCGCGAAGAAGCAAAACACTAGAATACACACCGGATGCATTATTTAATACAACGGCAGAAGATCGGCATGATGCATGTATGATGTATGGCATGGCAAAGGTACGATGCAATTAGGTCATATTAAACGGAACCGGGGTCCCGACAATTAATTAGGTGGTTCATGTTATTTACCTACCCCGCAATTAAATGTTGTATTAGCATGGCAAAAGATAGCTCCGGGTTCGCTACACAAATTTAAATGAGGCCGATATGAGACTGGATTTGCCCGCATATGGGCCCCATATTTAATTATTAGGTGAATCGGCATAAGGCCCCCAAACCACATGATAAGATGCATGCGAGTATGACAATTTAATATGCAACAAGTTGTTATTACTTTCATGAAATAGGGTTCTCGGATAAGAGGTAACACATTGAGGGGGCTCGACGAACTTGGGGTTCCGGGGTTCGGGGTCGGTCTCAGGGTCCAGGGTTCGACGGAAACGTTCTCGGACTCCGGGATTGTTCTCGGATATCGAGGGTAGCTCGTGTCGCGTCCGGCAAGCAGGACTTGGGTCGGTGTCGGGGCGCATCGGATTCTTCCGGGTCGGTGTCGTTCTTATCGTCGCGAGGATCTCGTTTGGTCCGCGCCATCGAGTCGATCTTGGCGTCCAGGATGCAGAACTTGGTGTCCGGGACGGAGTACTTGTCGCACCGGGGTCTTCGGATCGGGCTCCGGGATCGGTCTTCGGTTTCGGGGGTCTCGGCGTCTGTAGTAGGTCTTGGCGCTGCGGTTTCGGGCCTCGGCCATCTCATCCGCGTAGTAGATCATGGCGTTCCGAGGGTCGCGGTTCGGCTTCAGACTCCGGGGTCGGTCTTCGAGAGTCTCGTGGAAGAACTCGGGTAGGATCCTCGGAAGATCTTGGAAGAGCTTGTCGACGGGCCACCTTGACCACTAGGAGACCCGGATCAGCCGCATCTGGTAAAGAACGGAACACGAGACCGAGGACTAGGCGGCGCGAGCGCCACGGCTTGCGGGCTTGCGAGGCTGCTGCAGGAGAGGGCGGGCGGGCCTTGATGAGGAGGCCGGACGCTGCTCGAGGATGGCGGAGGGCGAGGCGGGCCGCAGGCGGCTTTCATGAGAGGCCTTGGCCGGAATGGGGTTCCAGGGCGGCTGCAGAGGAGGGAGCATGAGCAGCGATGGGACGGAGGGGAGGCCGGAGCAGCGGGCCGAGGCGGAGGATGGGCGGCGAGGAAGAAGCAGGCCTTGGCCGCGAGGCAGCGGAGCAGCGAAGCGGCCAGGCGGTTGGGTAAGCGGTGGCGGGTTGGGGCGGCGCGGACGGAGAAAGGGCGCAGCGAAGCTTGGCCGGAGGCCATGCGAACGCCGGCAGCGGAGGCGGCGACGGAGGCGGACGGCAGTGGCGGTGGGGATTCTGGCGATCGGGAGAGAGGACCACATGTGGCTGTCTTTGGCGGAGGGCCAGCGAGAGAGGTGGTCTGCAGCGCCACGGCGGAGGGTTCTGCGGGAAAGGGGAGGCGGCGGGCGAGAGGAGGCGAGGGAGGGAGGAGGAAGGAGAGGGCGGGGTCGCGTGCGGGTCTGGCTGTGGCCAGCGTGGGTGGGGCCAGGGTCCCACGGACAGGCGTGGGAGAGGCCCGGGGTGGTGGTTGCTGCGGCTGACGTGTGGGCCACGGGGTGGGGTGGCCTGGCGCGTGAGTGCGTTGTGTTGTGTGTGTGGCGTGCTGTGTGGCGCGGAGTGGGGTGGTGATGTGGCAGGGGGGATTGGGTGAGGGAGGGAGAGGGGTGAGGTGGCATCTGGCGATTGGCCAGGGTGAGGTGGAGGCTGGGGGTGGGTAGAGTTTTAGGTAGCTGTAGGATTTAGAGGGGCTGGTTTGGGGTGGACCGATTTAAAAACCTGGGGGTGGTCGTTCGGGTCGTTTCGGCCCGTTCGAACGCCCCACTAAAAATAATTCAAGCTTTTATTTAATTTGAAAAGAACTTTTGCGAATAGTTTTTAGACAAACAAAATATCCGGCGGCACCCGGGGTTTGGCGTTTGAATAAAAGACGGGGCGTTTGGAAAACAAATCGGGCGTTACGAAAATAGTTTTTGACAAACAACATATGATGATGACGATGCAATGCACAAATTCAATGCGATTTTCTAGTAGTGGTTTTGCGGGATGCCACAGACTGGAAGCAATGTTGTGCCTGTCGCAGCCAAGGACAAGTCACAAGTGACCTGTTATGACTGTGGAAATAAAGGCCACTATTCCAACGAGTGCCCCAACAAGAAGAATGCTACAGCCCCTAATACCAATGTCCCAGCCAATGGCGTCTTGTCCGACCGGAAGGAGATTTGCCCTGTGGAATTCACTCAAGCGCAATGGCCGTCTTTTTCTCATGCATCTTGAGGAAGCTCGAGAGCGCCAGACGTCATCTTTGGGTATGTTTTATTAATTCAGTACTTGCAAGAGTGTTGTTTGATTCTGGTGCATCGCATTCATTTGTCACCGAAGAATTTGCCTGCACTAGTAAAATTCAACCAACCAAACTGAAGCATGTTAGGATTGTGCAAATTCCCGGATCAACCACCAAGGCTAGGCAAATTTGCAAGGTCGTCCCTATCCGAATCCATGGCATAGATTTTTATGCTAACCTAATAGTACTCGGAACTAAAGGTTTGGAAGTAGTACTAGGAATGGATTGGATGTCCAAACATAAAGGATTGATTGACTGTGCTAAGAAAGCCATCACCATGACCAATACCACCGGGATATCAGTCGAGCATATATCTAAAATCTTACCTCGCTAATTCAAGTGTAACAAGAGTATAGCCCAACCTACCATTGACCAAGTTCGGATAGTCTATGAATACCCCGATGTATTTCCAGATGTTTTGCCCGGTATGCCCCCAGATCGGGATATCGAGTTTATCATCGAACTAATCCCCGGAACCGGACCCATAGCCCAGAGACCCTATAGTATGAACCCGTCAGAACTAGAAGAACTAAAGAAGCAACTGGATTCCATGTTGGAAATCGGATTGATTCAACCAAGTGCGTCCCCATGGAGATCACCTGTCTTGTTTGTGGACAAGAAGGATGGAGGTAACCGTTTGTGTACGGATTATCGGAAGTTGAATGATGTCACCATCAAGAACAAGTACCCCTTGCCCAAGATAGAAGATTTGTTTGATCAGTTGACCGGTGCCCAAGTGTTTTCTAAGATTGATCTTAGGACTGGCTATCATCAACTCAAAATTCGTGCAGAGGATATCCCAAAGACTGCCTTTACCACCAGATATGGATTGTATGAGTATACAGTCATGTCTTTTGGATTAACCAATGCCCCCGCTTATTTCATGAACCTCATGAATAAGATTTTTATGGACTTCCTGGATAAGTTTGTCGTTGTTTTCATCGATGACATTATGATTTATTCCAAATCAGAAGAAGAACATGAGCTACACCTAAGGACCATTCTTGGAACCCTTAGAGAGCATCAGCTGTATGCAAAGTTTAGCAAGTGTGAATTCTGGTTACAGGAAGTAGGATTCCTCGGTCACATTGTATCAGCCGGAGGAATTACCGTTGACCCTACCAAAGTGAAAGATGTAGAAGATTGGCAAGCCCCAACCACTCAAACCCAAGTTCGTGCTTTTCTCGGATTGGCGGGATATTACCGCAAATTCATAGAAGGATTCTGGACTATCGCCCGACCCATGACCCAATTGCTAAAGAAGGACAAGAAGTTTGAATGGACCGACAAATGTGAAGCGAGTTTTCAAGAACTCAAGAGGAGATTGATTTCAGCCCCAATCCTAATCATGCCGGATATCAAGAAGCCCTTCGATGTGTATTGTGACGCATCCAAGATTGGTCTAGGATGTGTGCTAATGCAAGAAGGCAAAGTTATATCTTATCTATCGCGACAATTGAAGAAACATGAACAAAATTACCCAACCCATGACCTCGAACTCGTAGCCGTAGTTCTAGCCCTAAAGACATGGAGACATTACCTGATGGGAAACCGTTGTGAGATTTACTCGGATCACAAGAGCCTAAAGTATATATTCACTCAGAAGGAGCTGAATATGAGGCAGAGAAGATGGATTGAGCTAATCAAGGATTACGACCTGGACATTCACTATCACCCTGGTAAAGCCAATGTGGTAGCCGATGCCCTTAGCATATTGCCGTGCTGCTTGAACTCCATGATTTTGAAGGAGCAACCAAGTTTGCACAAAGAGATGGAAGATTTTCGAATAGAATTAGTAAGTGAAGGATTTTTGGCTAGCATAGAACTTCAGCCCACTTTGATCAGTCAGATTAAGGAGGCGCGAGAAGGAAATGCGATGTCGGCGAAATCAAGCGTCGTGTCGATGCAGCAAAATACCGGATTCACCGAGGACGAAGAAGGAGTTTTGTGGTACAAAGGACGCCTTTGTGTACCATTAGATTCTGAGTTAAAAGAAGTTATCTTGAAGGAGGCTCATGATACTCTTTATTCTATCCATCCCGGAGGAACTAAGATGTATCAAGATTTGAAAGAGCAATTTTGGTGGCATAAGATGAAGAGAGAAATCGGAAGCTATATCGCCAAGTGTGATATATGTCAGCGAGTCAAGGCAGGACATCAAAGACCCGCTGGATTGTTGCAACCTTTGCAAATTCCGGAATGGAAATGGGATTCTGTAGGAATGGACTTTATCACTGGACTACCTACTTCTAGTAGGGGAAATGACTCTATTCGGGTCATAGTGGACAGATTGTCCAAAGTCGCCCATTTCTTGCCCGTCAAAACCACCTATCAGAGTTCGAAGCTAGCGGAGTTGTACATCGCTAGAATTGTTAGTTTGCATGGAGTCCCCAAGAACATAGTATCGGATCGAGGAACTCAGTTTACCTCGAGATTCTGGAAGAAAGTCCAAGAAGGTTTAGGAACCCGCCTAGATTTCAGTACCGCGTATCACCCTTAGACCGATGGACAAACGGAGCGAGTAAACCAAATACTCGAAGATATGCTTAGAGCCTGTGTGCTAGAATATGGATCCAAGTGGGAAGACTGTTTGCCGTTTGCAGAATTTTCTTACAACAATAGTTACCAAGCCAGTTTGCAAATGGCCCCATTTGAATTCATGTACGGAAGAAAGTGTCGCACCCCTTTGAACTGGTCGGAAGTAGGAGAGATTCAGATTTTTGGACCCGACATCCTACGAGAAGTAGAAGAGAAGGTTCACAAGATTCGTGAGCACCTCAAGACAGCCCAATCCCGACAGAAGAGTTACGCCGACAAGAGACGTCGATACCTCGCCTTCAACATAGGAGATTTTGTTTATCTGAAAGTGTCGCCATTAAAGGGAATGCAGCGTTTCCAACTCAAGGGAAAGTTAGCCCCCAGATATATCAGACCTTTCAAAATTCTGAACCGTCGAGGAGAAGTATCATATCAACTGGAGCTACCAGAAGAGATGTCAGCTGTGCACAATGTGTTCCATATCTCGTTACTTCGCAAGTGTCTCGAAGTCCCCGAGAAGACCGAAGTGTTCAAGAATATCGATCACCGGACCATAGAGATCAACGATGACCTAACCTATCCCGAAGTACCCATCCAAATTTTGGAAGAAGCCTTTCGAACTACCAGAACCCGAAGCATCAAGTTTCTCAAGATTCAGTGGAGCAACCACACAGAGGAGGAAGCTACCTGGGAACGCGAAGATCACATCAGGACGGAGTTTCCCGATCTCTTCAAATCCTAGGTAATCTTTTCGTCCTTTTTCAAATCTCGGGATGATATTTTGTTTAAGGGGGGAAGGTTTGTAACATCCCAAAAATACCAAACTTAGATCATCAAACACTAATCATCAAGATTAGGGCTAACAAAAACTTTTCTAAGTAAACCCATGAATGCATGTATATGTGTATGCATGGATTTTGAATTTCTTTAAAAACCACCTTGTTTGTGTGATCCATTGCTTGTAAAATGTTTCTTAGGTGAAATGAACATCATCTAAAACATTTCCCACACTTTTCCTAAAGACAAGTAAATCAGAACAAATATATTAAGTGAATGGTCATTTTGACCAATTTAAATACCATGCCTACTTTGGCTGTCTCAAACTTTCAGAACCTAACAGAAACTTTTATGGATCTTTGCACCCCTTGAATGTACTCATAACAAAGTATCAAGGCCCACTTTGTGATCATCCAGAAACTTTCAAATGCATAGTTTAAATGACAATTCAAAATTGAATCTTCTTCATATGGGAAGATCCCACTTTTTCAAAAACCACTCAAACAAGATCAACTTTCAAAACCCAAGCATCTGCAGACTCACCAGCACCAATCTAGCAAACCCACCAAAAATCATTTCAAAATTCAAAACTTGATTTCATGCGGCCATTTCATCAAACAGGTTGCAGACACAAATCAAACAAAACATCAAACACTATAGTGTGCAGTGATTCTTGCCTAACGTGTTCCCTAGTTAGCTCACACACAACTCAGTAGATCATCTAGAAAGATTAGCCCAACACTAGCACCCATGTGAGCTTGCCATTTGCATTGATGGTGAATAGCCGAGCACCTCAATGCCATCCCATAGTCGACAGCAGGCTAGAGGAAGAACTAGCCGTGCCAACCTTGTCTGGGAGGCAGCCCATCGTCCACCGCCACTCCCTGTCCCAGCCGCAAGCGTTGCCAAGCCCTGGACCACGTGCATAAGCCACGCCCAGACCATGCCGAGCGTGCGCCAGAGCGCCACCCGCGACCAGCGTCCACAGACCGCGTGCCGCCCTCACCGCGCGCACACACGATCACCAACGACCCAGGAGACCGCCAGACATCCCCGTTTGCCGCCCCATGTCATACAACCACCGCCCGCCGTCGAAGACGCCGCCTCTGCCACGCAGAGCACCGGCCGTTCCAGACCAAACCACACCGCCCCATGCCTCGCGACCATGTCGTTGAGCATCGCCAGGAGACACAGCACCGTCCCCTACCCTTGCCCATGCCATTAGCCGCTTTAACGTCGCTTCGACGAGCTCACCGTCTTGCCCCTCGCTCGACTATAAATAGAGGCCACCCCGCACGATTTATTCACACCATCTCACCCCCCTCTCCTCACTGACCGTGCCACACCATTCTTAGAGCAAGGCGAGCACCACCTCGCCGGAATTTCATCGGAGCCCGCCGCCTCTGGAGAAGAAAGGAGCCAGTGATTGGAGCCGCCCCAGGAGAAGCCACCGGTACCAGGAGGTTCGCCGTCGTCGACTTCGTCGTTCGCCCGCCTCGCCGACCCTCGCCCGTACCCCGGTGAGCCCCCAGCACCCCTCACTGGCCGCGCTAGGTTTCGTTCTCGCCGGAGCTGTCTCGCGTCGACGATGACCCATAGCCGTTGGATTAGAACTAGATCGAACGATCCACGTTGCCCCATACCGCTTCGCCCAGCCCCGTGTCACTGACGAGTGGGGACACCCACTTAAGCAGCCCGCGGGAGCACTGCGCTTAGAAGGCCGGCCCATTAACATTTCCCGCGCAGCCCAGCAATTCAAATTAAACCTTTTCTTTTTAAATTCAAACACACTTCTCTACCCAACTTAAAAAATCAACCCAGATCGATTCATTGCACCAATTTGAATGAAACCAATTTTGTTGGAAAGGTCTGTGAATGCTTAATCCAAGCCCGTTGGATTCAAGTCATTTGGATCTGTAGATCACCCATAATAAAAATAACAAGGCAGAAGCTTTTCTGCATTCAAACATTTTTCAAATTTAAACCATAAAAGCTCTTGAGTTGATTCCAACTCTCAAAAATCACATTTAACCATACCTTTCAGAATATATAAAAATATATAGGTTTACCTGCTGAAATAATGTTCAAGGAATAAAAGAATGCTTCATATGCATTTCTAGCCACTTTAATTAATTAAAATAAAAGGGTAAAACCTTATTAAATTGTGACACCACTTTAAATCACATACCCATGGACTACAATATGTGGTGATGACATGTGTCAACATGATCCCATGTTTAGTTTGGAGAATATTAAATCTTAAGTAGTTTTTCAAGGAGTAGAAATTACTTTTCTAAAAATAAAAAGATTTAACCCAAGCCTTAACCTTGTAAGGATAGAGATGATGCTAGATCATCTATAGGACCCTTGTGTGTGATGATTGCAAGTAGTTAAGTATTGTTTGATGATTGTGTACCTCGTATTTATTCATAGACGCTAGTACCGACCAAGGATACGAGGAGGAAGGAGGATACTACGAAGAAGAAGCCGAGGAGAACTTCAACCACTTCTCTACACAAGGCAAGCTGATATTATACCAATGCAAGCTACCACTTGCAAGATACTATACCTATGCAAGCTTATACTCATATTGATGCAAGCTAACCCTTGCCAGATACCCTACTGATGCCACAAACCCATATTTGTGATATGACTACTATATGCCTTAAGCATATGTGATCATACCCACTTGATAAACCAATCCTAGTTTTATGTGCAAGCTTCTTACTTTATTTCTTTCTCAAAACTTGCTTAGAGTCTACCTAAGAGTTTGGTAGATACTAGACAGTTGTGCTGAAGGTTGCATAAAGAGCATAAAATTTGGCCTAAGCTAGAAACCTTGATATCAGCCTAAGATATAAGGTTGGACTTAGTAAAACTCCACTAGTTACCACCCCTCATTAGTATTACCCCCACCTATAGATGCTAGTGCTAAGCATAAAACTTGATCAACTTTAGATGGGAATACTTGGTGGAAAAATGGTTATGAAAACCTTGGAATGATGGATCATTCTATTGAAATGTTTTGGACATGTGTTTCCAAACACTTGATGATTCTGGTGATAAAAATGTTGAGGCATGAGCCTTAGACCTTTATAAAACTGATGGTTGTCTGGATGCGATACCATTCCAATTTTATCGTACAACCACAATACCCGAATATTGGGTAGGGCTTGACTGGAAACTTATATTCCTTAGTATTAGTTCCCTCACGGCCAAGGTCTGAGATGAGGCTACCTTGTGAAGATTGTCCACCTGTGCAGTACCCAAGATGACAGCTGGTCATGGTTGGGAGGCCAAACTCACAGGAGAGGTGCTTATACTAGGGCGTGTAATTGAAAGGTTAGGATTGATTATCCGCATACTGAGTATGGTGAATTCAGGATTTGTTCCTGACGGATGTATCGAATGTTGTGGTGAAAGTGTACAATCTCTACAGAGTGTCAAACTATTCGAATAGCCGCGTTCGCAGTTATGGACAGTTGGAGTAGCCATACTGTTCCCCCGTCAGACTTTTCAAAATGACTTGTGAAATGAATTGAGACTTTGACTTGACCACAACAGAGTTGTGACCTGAATTACAAGATCCCACTTAGGAGTTATAAAATTGTGACTAGCTTTGGAACTTAGTAGAGATAAACCTGGCTTTTTGCAAAACAACCCTAGAGCCTAGTGTCCTATTATCCAAAAACCCCTTACCTGTTAGTATTATTTTGCGAGTACTTAAATAGTACTCATGGCTTTGTCCCTGGCTATTCCCATGGCCAGACTATGAAGAGGAGTACCTCGAAGATGGACCCGAGGAAGGTTACGACAACTAGGATCATCTCCCATCGTCAGCATTGCCTGTGACCCCGAAGATGGAGCTTCGCCTACGCTACCGTTATTATTACGTATTCGGCTGCTTGATGTTGTATTAAGAACTGGATCATGAGATCCCTATTTGTGTAAGAACTTATGTATCGTTGTAATGGATGAAGTACTATGGTATCCAATTCTGTTATGTCACGCAAAAATGGTAATCCTGGGATTGCGATGTATGGCATAACAGGCATCTAGGATTGAAAAATCCGGGTGTTGACAGAGCAAATTCAACAAAATAGCTATCATTATTATTCTCATCACCACAATCATCAAATATAGGAGGCATATTGTAATCACAATTAATGTTCTCCTCAATATTAGGTGGACTAAAAATATCATATTCATCATTGTAATTATCATATATTGGAGGTTTGGTATCATCATAAGCAATAGAATAGTTATTTTCCCAAGTGTAATCATTTGTGAACATATCATCACTGGAAGGAACATGGATAGAACTAATAGCACAAAAACTATTGATATCATCATTTTCAGAATTGGTACCAAAGAGATTTTCAATATCAAAAGTGGTGTGCTTTTCCCAATTATGATCACTACTATAGGTAACAGGCATAGAAACATCATCTAGTTCAGACTCATCAGCAAAAATTATGATAGGAGAAACATGCTTAGAGGAAGATACCATTTCCTCTCTCCTTTTACTCCTCTTCTTCTTCTTCTCCTCTTTAGTAGGGAGAGGCTTGAAAGGAAGCTTCTCCACATACCCTGTTTTATTGTTAGAGACAATAGAAGAAACTTTGGAGGATTCCTCCTTTTTATTAATAAGAATAAAACTCATATCAGTCCTGTCATATTTTCATAAAATGCCATAATTTATAAGATTTTTGTATGTAAGTATTTGCGTGGAAATTATCAACACAATAAAGATGACAACCATGCAAGACGCTACTCATATCAAAAGCACTCATGTCTACCAAAGAAGTTTTTCTTGATAACTCTTCACACCCCAAAAACAATATAAGTTCATCATGTTGATTATCAGTGATTGCGTGTCACATCCTAAAATCCTCCTAATTTTGGAATGTGAAATAAATAAATAAGTTTGATTGATTGTTTGACTATGTTGAAAATTCTCAAAGAGAAGAAACTTTTTGAATAGAAAATCCTCTCAACCATGAATTCAAAATCTTATATTCTTTTGTTAAGACCTAAGTAGCCATATAGGCAAAAGGGCATGGATGAATTATGGATTTTAGAATTGGTGTGCGAGATTTCAAAATGAAAATCATGAAGCATTTTATCCATGCAAAGTTCTCACAAACTGAATCCAAATCCTGGTATCTAAATCCTATAGTTGATTAGCCCAAATGTTCCTAAGGGTAACTAAATTGACTTTTTAAAAACCACTATTGCTAAGACAACAATTATTGCTAAATTATAGCCTAAAAGGATCCAATTAATATTACAAAATTTTAGAAACAAAATTGAGCTCATTTGGAGCTAGTATGAAAAAGTTATGGAACAAATACAAACACATAAATATATAAATAAAATAAAATATACAAGGATTTATAAATCCACTACTTCCAAACTAGTAAAAAGATTACAAATTTGATCCTATAATGATCTATTCGATTTTAGAAAAATTTAGAAATAAGAATCATGTCATTTGGAGTTCGTATGCAAAAGATATGAGGGAAACAAAAAAAACCGGGCCGGCCCACCCGGTTCGACCGGACCGAGCCAGCCGGGCAGGCCACGCGTACGGGATCGATCGGGTTGCTCCAAAAGGCGTGCAAAATCTGTTTTGTTAAACCTATCTCTACTCAAACTGCTATAACTTTTTATTTACAACTCCGAATCGACTTCCGTTTGTTTCTACTTGTTCCTACTCGAAGGCATATCTCTACACCATCCTAAATCTCCATATAAACTCGTGGAGCCACGGCTGTACGAGTTTCTATTCTCGAAATCCCGAATCTACATATTCCCGAATGTTATTTCGCTTTTTAACCCATCTAGACTTCGTCGTTTGCCTTCGGTCAAAAAACGAAAGTTGTAGGAATCGTCGAAATCTTTCAATCCCGACAAACCTCACCTCTTTTCATCCACCATAGCCGGAGAATTTTGTATCGCAATATTTCAGATCTTATGATGTAAATCCAAGATCTACTCACGCTCGTTTCTTCAAATCCAAATTCCTTTGGTGACAAGGTAGGAATAATGATTCCCCAAAACTTTCATGTTCTGAGTTTTTCAATTTGACCTATGGATTTGTCTCTCTAACACAGATCTATTTCTTGTCTATTCTGAGCCAAAATCGGGTCAATCTCTTCTTCTAGCCACCGGATCCTATCCAGACGGTCGAGATCCAATCAAACCGGTGCATACCATGTCGTCATCCTGGTCATCTTCATCATCAACATCACATCAACGTAAGGTCAACATCTAGTCCCAGTCAGCAAGCAAAGTCAAACTGTCCAGTCAGCGGAATATTCCGTTCGAATTTAAAATTGCATATTATAGGTCTAACTTGTAAAATTCATTAGAAATTCATACCACGTCCAAAAATTGCGTATAATATATCAAATTGAAGATAATTTCACGTAGAATCATCTTATCAGAATAGATCCAACTTTTACCGTACGTGGTTACTACAGTAATATAATTAGTTTTAGTGGTCTTTTAGGTTAATAAATTCATAAGAAATTATCTGTAACTCCGAAAAATATGAATAATATATAAAATTGAAGCTACTGTAATGTACTTTAATAATATCTAGTTGGATCTAGCCTTTGTGGAATATTTACCCCGTAGAAATTTAATTAGTTTTAATGGCTTTAGAAATCATTAAATTCGTAGAAAATTATTTGCATATCACAAAAATATAAATAATATACCGATAGAAAGCTGGTTCCATGTAGATCATCAATCTGCAAATGGTTCAGTAAAACACTATAAGGTTTCGCAGAAATTAAATAAATGGTTTAATGGCTTATTTAGAGTAATAAATTCATAAGAAAATAAATACTATTTAGAAAATTACAAATAATATGTCCCTCAAATCACAATTCCGTGGAGATTACAGATATAATTTTAGTTTGATTTTTAGGCAACAGAAACTATATGAATCATTTAAAACCCATTAAACACTATTTAAATCATATAAAAAGATCTATAACTCCGATTAGGGTGAATCCAACGCCTACTGGTTCGTATTAACGTCCTCTATGCAATAAACCCAAGAAACAAATTTAATTCTACAGTTAGAACATGCGTTACAATAGAACTATCAAAACCCTTATATTGGCAAGTAATTATTAATAACAAGTACCCTATTGCATTAAATGAACTCATACATGCATCATATGATATATTAATATTCATAAAACTAATTATACCCATTGTGTAATGTTAAATCATCATGCATGTTTCGATCATCCTTGTTCTGTTTGCTATGTTTGCAATTGTTTTGATTGGAACTACCTTGTCCTCGTATTAGATTGTTCAGAGAGTGCGATTGCTACGGAGAAATACAATCAACACCCATATTATCAACATAAGGCAAGTTACACCACTTGTTCATAATTTTGTCCCAGTTTTGATTCTATGCATGTGATCTTCAAAATTCTATAGTATGCATGTGTAGGATGTTCTAGTAGAAATTTTTCTTAGTATTATTTTGCAAGTGTGATAATTTTGTAGTATGCCATGAGTAGCTCTATACTTAGGATTTCTCATCCTAATAGGTTACCCCTGTTTTTGCTAAGTATTGCTTGATATGCTATATATACAAAGTACCATTGGGGGGTTCGAAAGACAAAGAATTTTCTAAGTATAAAGGCTCTCTAGAGCAAACTTTTCTTCTCAAATCCACTTCAAAATAAAACTAAGTTTTCTTCTGGGCGGAATGGTTGTCGGGACAACGAGTGAGATTTTGGTGGAGGACGGCGCCAGAATCAAAGAAGTCGCCATGTTTGAATTGAAGCTTCAAAGGTGCAGCCACAATACATATGGGCTCTGTCTTGGCCTAGTACTTAGTGGGAAACCTCACCTGGGTACCAAAATTTGGAGGTTCTTGGCACGGTTGGATCCAGAAGGTAGAGGGGATACTAAGGGAAAGCCTCGCCATGGTCTTGTCTGTAAAGGACTTGATCGTGGATTGTGGGTAAAGTGCACAAACTCTCGAGAGTATTGCAATTTGATCGATCAGCCGTGTTCACGGTAACAGAACAACAATGAGCGTCTGAAGGATGGAGCCTCTGAAGGATCTTCCTCTCTATTTTCTAAAACAAAGTTTTGAAACCCCATGGCGTGCGTAATATCGCTAATGGGTGGGAATTTGGGAACTTGGTGTGTAATATCCAAGTGACGCTTGGTGCGTAATATCCAAGTGTTTGGTTGTTTGGACACTTGGTGCATAATATCCTCGTGTGCCACTCGACCTTATTTTATCTAAGCAAATGTTTACAAAGTAGGACAATCTTCTCTTCTCTCTACTTAAGAAAACTAGCTTTATGCAAATGAACTCCAAATCCTAAACTAGCCTTGCATGTAGAGTTAGTCTTTCCTTCCTTGGTGTAATTTGCCAATACATTCAAAGTATTGACCCAACTTGTTGGCTGCACGTTTCATGTGCAGAATTTCAGAGATCATTGAAAGGTGCGCTAGGATCGCGGGTCTTCACTCAACCTGCCTGTGGCATTGATGGGACTCCAAGTTGTATTTATATCGCTTCTGTTGTAATAATGTAAACTTTGGATTATTCGATTCATGTAATAAATACTTGTGTTTTACATGATATTTCATCGACTGTGAGTGCTAGCTATTGATCCAGGGACTAGCATGTTAATCACAGGGACTTAGGATCTTACTTGATCCGAGGTCGCTACATTGCGTTATCACAATAAAAGCTTGCAGTACTCATTGGATTAGAAAGTTTATTTTTATGGCCTGAGCATTGAAAATTGAAATGACCCACTTCAAAGCAAAGTTTACAAATAAAAGGATAGAGGGCACAAACTTTTTTACCAAGATCACTTAGAACCTTATACCACATTCTAGTTCTCTCATTCGAATGGGTGATATAATATTCTTCTTCGATTTGATTCTTTTCACAAGGTCTATGCATTCCAAAAAAATTAACATGCTTATAAGAAATAGTACTTTCAGAGGTTTGAGCATATTTATTGAAATCATTAATAACAATTTCATTTTCCATGCAAGTGTCTTTAAAAGTTTCATGATACATGTCCCAATTTTATTTAGGAGCATTAATATGAGAAGCAAAAGCTCTACAACAACCAACAAGAATTTGAGGATCAAGACCATATTTAGCACTAAGCTCTTGAAAATCAGCAGTTTCAGCGAAAGACTTAATGTAATCATACTCATAGTTTATTCCTGGTTCTTTACCTTTGTCATTATCCCAATCTTAGGTATTGCTTTGAATTGTTTCAAGAAGATCCCGCTTGTCTTTAACCTCCTTAATTGTGAAGGATCCCTCTAAACAGGTATCTAGATAATCCTTGTAATGTCCTAAAAGCCTTGCATAAAAATTATTGATAATAATATTACTAGGGAGCTCATGAATGGGACATTTGAGCATTAGTGACTTCAGTCTCCCCCAAGCTTGAGAAATACTTTCTCCCTCGTGAGGATGAAAGTTATAAATATAATTCCTATATTTATGAATTTCATGAGGAGGATAAAATTTAGAGTAAAAGAGAGATTCAAGTTCCTTCCACTCCAAATGATGAGGATCATCTAGTAGCTCATACCACTCCCTTGCTTTGTCCCTAAGTGATAAAGAGAATAGCTTCCTCTTAACTTGGTCCATTGAAATACCTACACACTTGAACAACTCGCATAATTCATGGATAAAAAGCAAGTGATCACTAGGATGGACAGTTCCATCCCCAAAATAATAGTTATCCATGACATGATCAACAAATTTTGTAGGTATTTTAAAAGGGACACTTTCATTATGTGGCTTTAAAATATCACAAGCATCATTAGAATTACCACATATGGGAGAGAAAGTATCATCAGAGCAAACTTTCTACCCAAAAGCTAGGGAACTAAAAAGATCATTTTCAATAAAACTAGCTTCCCCAAGCTTAGACGTTTCCATAGCATTAGTAACAAAGGAGTTCAAAAAATTCATACTAATAACATTGCTATTAGCATGCAAAGAAAGTTCTATAGGTTTTTTAGTTTCCTTTTCAAACCATTCATGTTCTAACTGAGGAAAAATAGTAAAAATCTCTCTAATTTTGTTATTGTTTTCCATTAAGCCTAACTAGTGAAAATAAAAACAAGAAACAAAAAGACAAAATTGCAGAATCTAAAGGAAATAACTTCGAGCACTCATACCGGAGGATGCGAGTACCTTTTACCTTACCTCCCAGACAACGGCGCTAGAAAATAGTTTGATGTCTATGCACGTCTATTCTTGTAGACAGTTGTTGGGCCTCCAAGTGCAGAGGTTTGTAGAACAGCAGCAAGTTTCCCTTAAGTGGATTACCCAAGGTTTATCGAAGTGTTCAAAGGTATTCCCTCTCAAGCAACCCTGCAATCAAGATACAAGAAGTCTCTTGTGTCCCCAACACACCCAATACACTTGTCAGGTGTATAGGTGCACTAGTTCGGCAAAGATATAGTGAAATACAAGTGTTATGGACAATTATAAGTGGTAACGGTGCCAGAAAAGAGATTCTGACAAGTAGGAAAAGACTAAAGGCAAAAAGATGGAAGCAAGCAAACATGCAACAGATCTAGTTGTAAATGGTGTTTCAATGTTTAGAAACAAGTCCTAGGGATCATACTTTCACTACTGAACACTTGATGACACACAATTGTAGGGGATCGCAACAGTCTTCGCAGGTAGTATTACCCAATTTATTGATTCGGCACAAGGGGAGCCAAAGAATACTTGCAAGCCTTAACAACTGAGTTGTCAATTCAGTTGCACCTGGAAATAATTCTTGCTCACAGAATTTTATCAGTAGAAACAGTTTGTAGTAGCAACAGCAAAGCAATAGCAACATTAAAACAAGAGCAATAGTAACAGTAACGGTAAGCAGTGGGATTCGAGTGCGGTAGGCATAGGTATGGATGGACAGGCATTGCATGGACAAGTCTAGACATGTAACTTCAAGATCTAGGGCATTGCATATAAATAATAACAAGCATCCAAGTACTAAACAATCCTAGGCATGTGCTACAAATATAGTCATACGTGCTCGCAATGAGAACTTGCACAACATCTTCCAGCCAGCACGTGGCAGCGGGGCCTCTAGGGAACTACTGGCAATTCAGGTACTCCTTTTAATAGAGCACCAGAGCAAAGCATTAACACTCCGTGAACACATGTGATCCTCACATCAAAGACATCCCCTCCGGTTGTCCCAATTATTGTCACTTTGGGTCCTTTGGATCCGGACAATGATATTTGTACACAACTTGAAGATAAGATCACAAACAATACTATCAGAATGATTCAATAATAATTTCAGATCTGAGATCATGGCACTCGGGTCCTAGTGACAAGAATTAAGCACAACAAGTTGCAACAAAGTCAAATAGAATTAGTAGAGATACTAGGCATAATGCCCTAACAATCATATTCGATTACATGATAGAACTCATCCAATCCCTACCATCCCCAAGCCTACAGCGGGGGATTACTCACTCATGGATGATGGAAACATGGATGGTTGATGGAGATGCGTTGGTGATGACGATGGCGATGATCCTCTCCAAATTCCACGTCCCGGCAGGGTGCCAGAACGGAGTTTCTGGATCCGAATCTTGGTTTCTGGTGGCAGCGGCGTAGCGGAACTCTTTCTAGAAAACTATCGAACCCCCCTCGGTTTTTAGGTCCAGAGGCAACTTATAGATGCAGAGGGAGGCCAAGGGGGTGCCTGGGGTGGATGCACCCCCTAGGAGCGGCCAGAGGTGGGCCCGCGCCTGGCAGGGGTGTGGGCCCCCCAGGCCCCTCCTCTGTCTCGTCTTCTGGCTCCGTGGATCTTCTGCTGAAATAGGATTTATTGGCATATTTTCCGGGATTTTTCCTGATAGTTGATTTTTTGCACAAAAACTAGACACCAAGGTAATTCTTCTGAAAACAGCGTCAGTCCGTGTTAGTTGTATCCAAATCACATAAGTTTAGAGGATAAACAATAGCAAAAGTGTTCGACAAAGTGGATATGTTTTGGACGTATCAACTCCCCCCAAGCTTAGCTTATTGCTTGTCCTCAAGCAATTCAGTTGAAAACTGAGTGCGATAAAAGAACTTTCACGAACACATTTGCTTCATTGATGTATATATTCTCAGCACAGGTGTAGATGCTTAAACCATTCATAATAAAGAGTATGCAACTAAGTCTACTCAATAGTCATTGCAAGCCATGAAGAGAAACCAACTCAATAATAATAAGTAGCAATAAACATAAACATAAGCAACATTACAATGCTCATAATAAGGTATGATATAGAGTGGTATCTCGCTTGCCTTTGTTTGTAGAGCACAATATAAATGCCAAGGCACCTCTGAAGTTCAAGTGAGGACTAGAGATAAAAATATCAGAGATACAAGCAACAAAGTCATGACATAATTAACCAAGTTTTGGAACAAACACCAGCATGACAACTATACTCTCAAGAAGGTGCTCACATAATAAGTGGTGACTCAACAAGGTTGTGAAAAGGTTTTGAAAAGTTTGAAAGGCCTCCAAATGCTGAAAGAAAGGTACTCATTAGCTTTGAGCTCTCATTTCCCCTATCATAGGCATCTTTATATGGTTAAGGTGAAAGTGAGGTCCACTCTGAATCATATGCTTGACAGACCATAAACTGGAAATCCCATGTCCCTTGATTACGAGGGATACTCCGCATGCTACTCAACTATGGTTACCGGTAAGTTCTTGTCATTGTAAACACATGCATATCATTGAGAATCGCCCATGGCGTACCCCTTGCACATGATACAGGAGATATCCCGTGATCAAAATGATAAGGCAAGCAGACAATGAGCATCTCAACGATCTTTTTATTTACTATCTGCATAGCATTTTATTGAGGATACTTCATAAATGCTCATTATGGTGATGCTACAAGTTTCCACCATGATTAGGCATGGCTTAGGCTAGCGGCCCAGGCATTTCTCTAACACAATGTATAGACTACATGAACTCACAAGTCCCCCTTTTATTTCACATTTACGACATCCGCAAACAAAAGAGCAAGATATCAACTGGATAAGATATCCAAAAGGTGTTGAAAGCGTTCCCCGTGACAGCACGGTTCTGCTGACTCCTAGCATATAATTTGCAAGAATATAACTTTCATGGATAGGTCACAATGGTTCAAGATTATTAAGTGCACATAATAAAGTGTGCCATCAAGTTCGTGAGAGCTTTACTAACTAACTTTCTCAAAACAGACAAACATTTTATTTGGAAGAAAACACGGCATATAAAAAATATGCACTGAAATAGCAAATGATGCCAATAGGTAGCTATTGTGGACACAACTGGTATATTGGTTTTGGGAGTTTGGAAGCACAGGTAGAGCTCATACTCAGTGCAAGTGAAGGCTAGCAATAGAGAGGGAGCGACAAACGAGAGAGCAATAATTGTGATAATCATGCTTGTAACAAAATAGGACTAATTATGGCATGAAAGTGATACAAGAACTCTGAGGCAAAATAAATCATCGAGGCTTACTGACTATTGTTCAGTCATATGCATGCATGAGCATTTTCCAAGTCGATTCACATGAACAGTCAGAGGAGGATACCACAACATCATTCCAAGATATGAATAAAACAATGCAAGCAAACATCCATATGACATGCTACAAACTATTAGCAAGCTGAAGCTAATCATAGGCAAGCAAGAACTACTAAGCGTTCATAAAGACAAACACCTTACACAAACAGGCTAAGCATGCTCACAATGATGAGTATATGTACAAAAATGAAAACAAATAGAGTTCGTTACCAGCCTCTTACCACTCCTCAAGTTGTCTTAATCTTTTTTATTGCCCTTCACTTGTGTGAATTTAATAATAACATGAAACCAAAATCCACTGAGGACGGCTAAACCCTGCAAAGAACTCACAAAACCAAAGAAGGGCAACAAATATTTTTGGTGTTTTCGATTTTTTTAGAAACAAGCAAACAAAGAAAAACCAAACAAAGCAAAATCTTTTTGGATTTTTTTATTTTAAGGAGAACCAAAAGCAAAAAGCAAAGAAACAAACCAAGAGAAACAACAAAAATATTTTTGGTATTTTTGTGTTTTTGAGAAAGCAGCGACAAGAACCAAAAAAAAGAAAGCGAAAACAACGGATATACAAAGAACCGACCGAACATGATATATAAATGAGTGTGATGTCGGTATACCTCCCCCCAAGCTTAGTCTTTTGGCCTAAGTGGGGCTCAATCCCATGGTGCCCAAGTAGGTGCACCTCCATAGTACGACGAGGAGGCTCCCTCGTCCTGGTACGAGCTCGAGGACTCCCCTGTCAATAAACAACATTTTATAAACCAAGTTCTCAAGGGTAGAGCCATTAGTGACAAAGTGGTGCGCCTTCTTGGCAGCAAGATCAAGCCTCTGAGGAGCCAAAACTGTATCATTTGGATCAATAGCAATGTCCAAGGTAGTAGTAACACGCGTAGCAATAATTCCCCCATAAGTGGGTCCCTTAGCAGTTAAGCAACGATCAATGAGAGAACCAAGATTGTACTTAGTTTCATTGTTGAGCGTAGTAGCTAAGAAATCCAAATGATAGCTGTAAATATTACTAGTGTTCTCTCTACCAATAACACTAGTGGCAAGATAGTAAGCAAAGTACCTGATGGCTGGAAGATGAATATTTCTTATCTTTCCCTGTTGAGCTCTACGGTTATCATCATTGTTATCCCACGGTAAAGCTCCAACAAATCAGTGGGTTGAGCTGGAATCTTCTTTGCCGACTGATGACCCACAAGTGTAGGGGATCGCAACAGTCTTCGCAGGTATTATTACCCAATTTATTGATTCGACACAAGGGGAGCCAAAGAATACTTGCAAGCCTTAACAACTGATTTGTCAATTCAACTGCACCCGGCAATAGTTCTTTCTCACAAAAGTTTATCAGTAGCAACAATTTGGTAGTAGCAATATCAAAGCAACAACAAGATGAATAAAGTTGAAATACTAGAAAGCGATATGATAGCAGTAAAGCAGGATTCGAAAAGTCGGTAGGCATAGGGATGGATGGGCGGGCGTTGCATGGACGAGTCTAAACATGTAACTTCAAGATCTAGGGCATTGCAGATAAATAATAACAAGCATCCAAGTACTAAATAATCCTAGGCTTGTGCTCCAAATATAATCATACGTGCTCGCAATGAGACCTTGCACAACATCTTCTGTCCAGCCAGCCCGTGGTAGCATGGCCTCTAGGGAACTATTGGAAATTAAGGTGCTCCTTTTAATAGAGCACCGGAGCAAAGCATTAACACTCCATGAACACATGTGATCCTCACACCACATCCATCACCTCCGGTTGTCCCAATTATTGTCACTTTGGGGCCTTTGGATCCGGACAATGATATATGTACACAACTTGCAGATAAGATCACAAACAATACTATCATAATGATTCAATAATAAGTTCATATCTGAGATCATGGCACTCGGGCCCTAGTGACAAGCATTAAGCACAACAAGTTGCAACAAAGTCAAATAGCACAAGAGATACTAGGCACTACGCCCTAACAATCTAATTCGATTACATGATAGAACTCATCCAATCCCTACCATCCCCAAGCCTACATCGGGGGATTAATCACTCATGGATGAGGGAAACATCGGTGGTTGATGGAGATGCGTTGGTGATGACGATGGTGTCAACACCCGGATTTTTCAATCCTGGATGCCTGTTATGCCATACATCGCAATCCCAGGATTACCATTTTTGCGAGACATAACAGAATTGGATACCATAGTACATCATCCATTACAAACGATACATAAGTTCTTACACAAATAGGGATCTCATGATCCAGTTCTTAATACAACATCAAGCAGCGGAATACGTAATAATAACGGTAGCGTAGGCGAAGCTCCATCTTCGGGTCACAGCAATGTCGACGATGGGAGATGATCCTAGTTGTCGTAACCTTCCTGGGGTCCATCTTCCAAGTACTCCTCTTCATAGTCTGGCCATGGGAATAGCCAGGGACAAGCCATGAGTACTCTTTAAGTACTCGCAAACTAATACTAATAGGTAAAGGGTGTTTTTGGATAATAGGACACTAGGCTCTTGGGTTGTTTTGCAAAAGCCAGATTTATCTCTAACAAGTTCTAAAGCTAGTCACAATTTTATAACTCCTAACTGGGAACTTGTATTTCATATCACAACTCTGTTGTGGTCAAGTCAAAGTCTTAGTTCATTTCACAGGTCATTTTGAAAAGTCTGACGGGGGAACGGTATGGCCACTCCAACTGTCCATAACCGCGGACGCGGCTATTCGAATAGTTTGACTCTCTGCAAAGATTGTACACTTTCACCACAACATTCGATAAATCCGTCAGGAACAAATCCTGAATTCACCATACTCAGTATGCGGATAATCAATCCTAACCTTTCGATTACACGCCCTAGTATAAGCACCACTCCTGTGAGTTTGGCCTCCCAACCATGACCAACTGTCATCTTGGGTACTGCACAGGTGGACAATCTTCACAAGGTAGCCTCAGCTCAGACCTTGGCCGGGAGGGAACTAATACTAAGGAATATAAGTTTCCAGTCAAGCCCTACCCAATATTCGGGTATTGTGGTTGTATGATAAAATTGGAATGGTATCGCATCCAGACAACCATCAGTTTTATAAAGGGCTAAGGCTCATGACTCAACATTTTTATCACCAAAATTCTCAAGTGTTTGGGAACACATGTCCAAAACATTTCAATAGAATGATCCATCATTCCAAGGTTTTCATAACCATTTTTCCACCAAGTATTCCCATCTAAAAGTTGATCAAGTTTTTATGCTTAGCACTAGCATCTACAGGTGGGGGTAGTACTAATGAGGGGTGGTAACTAGTGGAGTTTCAACTAAGTACAACCACATGTCTCAGGCTGATGTCAAGGTTTCTAACTTAGGCCAAATTTTATGCTCTTTATGCAACCTTCAGCATTTTTCCAATATCTACCAGTCACTTAAGTAAACTCTAGGTAAGCTTTGATAAAGAAATAAAATAAGAAGCTTGCAAGTAAAACTAGGATTGGTTTATCAAGTGGGTATGATCACCTATGCTTAAGGCATATAGTAGGCATAGTAACAGGTATGGGCTTGCATAGGTATAGTCTCAACTTGCACAATATCAGTATAAGCTTGCTAAATTGCAAGTGTTAGCTTGCAAGGTTACTAGCTTGCACATTCACTAGTAGTATTTGGCTTGCTAAAGTAGAGTGTCTTGCAAGTTTTAGCTTGCCTTGTGCAGAGCAGTGGTTGAAGTTCTCCTCGGCTTCTTCTTCGTAGTATCCTCCTTCCTCCTCGTATCCTTGGTCGGTACTAGCGTCTATAAATAAATACGAGGTACACAATCACCAAACAATACTTAACTACTTGCAATCATCACACACAATGGTCCTATAGATGATCTAGCATCATCCCTAACATTACAAGGTTAAGGCTTGGTTTAATTCCTTTTATTTTTAGAAAAGTAATTTCTACTCATTGAAAAACTACTTAAGATTTAATATTCTCCAAACCCAACATGGGATCATGTTGACACATGTCATCACCACATATTGTAGTCCATGGGAATGTGATTTAAAGTGGTGTCACAATTTAATAAGGTTTTACCCTTTTATTTTAATTAATTAAATTGTCTAGAAATGCTTATGTAGCATTCTTTTATTACTTGAACATTATTTCTACAAGTAAACCTATATATTTTTATATATTCTGAAAGGTATGGTTAAATGTGAATTTTGAGAGTTGGAATCAACTCAAAAGCTATTATGGTTTAAATTTGAAAAATGTTTGAATGCAGAAAAGCTTTTGCCTTGTTATTTTTACCATGGGTGATCTATAGATCCAAATGACTTGAATCCAACGGGCTTGGATTCAGCATTCACAGACCTTTCCCACAAAATTTGTTTCATTCAATTTGGTGCACTGAATCAATCTAGGTTGATTTTTGAAGTTGGGTACAGAAGTGTGTTTGAATTGAAATAGAAAAAGGTTTAATTTGAATAACTGGGCTCTGGGAAAAGTTATGCTAAGGCCTGCTAAGCATGATGCTCCGTGGATGCTTAAGTGGGTGTCCCCACTCGTCAGTGACACGGGGCTGGGCGAAGCGGTATGGGGCGATGTGGATCGTTCGATCTAGTTCTAATCTAACGGCTGGGAGTCCTCGTCGACGCGAGACAACGCCGGCGAGAACGAAACCTAGCGCGGCCAGTGAGGGTTGCTGGGGGCTCACCGGGGTACTGGCGAGGGTCGGCGAGGCGGGCGACGGCGAATCTCCTGGTACCGGTGGCTTCTCCTAGGGCGGCTCCAATCGCTGGCTCCCTTCTTCTCCAGAGGCGGCGGGCTCCGATGAAATTCGGTGGGGTGGTGCTTGCCTTGCTCTGAGAACGGTGTGGCACGATCAGTGAGGAGAGGGGAGTGAGATGGTGTGAAGAAATCGTGCGGGGGTGGCCTCTATTTATAGTCGAGCGAGGGGACCGTCGGGGCGCACGTTGAGCTCGTCGAGGGCGATGTTACAGGCGGCTAATGGTATAGTCAAGGGTAGGGGACGGTGGGGTGTCTCCTGGCAATGCTCAACGATATGGTCTCGAGGCATGGGGCGGTGTGGTTTGATGCAGGCAGGCGGTGCTCTGCAGAGGCGGCGTCTTGACGGCGGTGTGGCTGTCTTGCAGGCGGCAAACGGGATGTCTGGCGGTCTCTGGGTCGGTGGGGATTGTGTATGCACGCGGCTAGGCGGCCTTGTGATGCGTGGCTTCGGTCGAGGTCGTGGCTCGCGCATGCTCGGCATGGTCTCTGGCGGTCTGGCGCGGCTTGTGCGTGGTCGAGGCTTGGCAACGCTATGCTGGGGCGATGGCGGTGGACGGTGGGCTGCCTCCCAGACAAGGTTGGCAAGGCTAGTTCTTCCTCTAGCCTGCTGTCCACACTGGGGTGACAAGAGGGTGCTCGGCTGTTCACCATTGATGGCAATGGCAAGCTCACAGGGATGCTAGTCCTTAGTTAAACTTCCTAGATGATCTACTAAGCTGTGTGTGAGCTAACTGGGAACAAGTTAGGCAAGAATCACTGCTCACAATAGTGTTTGATGTTTTGTTTGATTTGTGTCTGCAACCTGTTTGATGAAATGGCCGCATGAAATCAAGTTTTGAATTTTGAAAAGATTTTTGGTGGGTTTGCTAGATTAGTGCGTGTGAGTCTGCAGATGCTTGGGTTTTGAAAGTTGAGCTTGTTTGAGTGGTTTTTGAAAAAGTGGGATCTTCCCATATGAGAAAGATTCAATTTTGAATTGTCATTTAAACTATGCATTTGAAAGTTTCTAGATGATCACAAAGTGGCCCTTGATACTTTGTTATGAGTACATTCAAGGGGTGCAAAGATCCAGAAAAGTTTCTGTTAGGTTCTGAAAGTTTGAGACAGCCAAAGTAGGCATGGGAGTTAAATTGGCCAAAATGAACATTCATTTCATATATGTGTTTTGATTTACTTGTCTTTAGGAAAGGTGTGGGAAATGTTTTAGATGATGTTTATTTCACCTAAGAAACATTTTACAAGCAATTACACAATCAAACAAGGTGGTTTAAAAGAATTTCAAAATCCATGCATACACATATGCATGCATTCATGATTTTATTTAGAAAAGTTTTTATTAACCCTAATTTTGATGATTTGAAGTTTATGATCCAAGCTTAGTATTTTTGGGATGTTACAAACCTTCCCCCCTTAAACAAAATCTCGTCCCGAGATTTGAAAAAGGACGAAAAGATTACCTAGGATTTGAAGAGATCGGGAAACTCCGTCCTGATGTGATCTTCGCGCTCCCAGGTAGCCTCCTCTTCTGTGTGGTTGCTCAACTGAATCTTGAGAAACTTGATGCTTCGGGTTCGCATAGTTCGAAAAGCTTCTTCCAAAATGCGGATGGGTACTTCGGGATAGGTCAGGTCATCGTTGATCTCTATGGTCCGGTGATCGATATTCTTGAACACTTCGGTCTTCTCGGGGACTTAGAGACATTTGTGAAGTAACGAGATATGGAACACATTGTGCACAGCTGACATCTCTCCAGGTAGTTCCAATTGATACGATACTTCTCCTCGACGATTCAGAATTTTGAAAGGTCCGATATATCTGGGGGCTAACTTTCCTTTGAGTTGGAAACGCTGCATTCCCTTCAATGGCGACACTTTCAGATAAACAAAATCTCCTATATTGAAGGCGAGGTCTCGACATCTCTTGTCGGCATAACTCTTCTATCGGGATTGGGCGATCTTGAGGTGCTCACGAATCTTGTGAACCTTCTCTTCTGCTTCTCGGAGGATGTCGGGTCCAAAAATTTGACTCTCTCCTACTTCCGACCAGTTCAAAGGGGTGCGACACTTTCTTCCGTACATGAAATCAAATGGGGCCATTTGCAAACTGGCTTGGTAACTATTGTTGTAGGAAAATTCTGCAAACGGCAGACAGTCTTCCCACTTGGATCCATATTCTAGCACACAGGCTTGTAGCACCCCGGGTAAAACCACTACTAGAAAATTTCTTGTTTTTTACTTTATTACATCATCACGACATCACCTTCACGGTCATCTTGCCACATTGCATGGATCATATTTAAAATATTGCTTTTTGTCGTTGCATTGCATCTGTAACCTATTTGTATCTTGCTTGTGTGTTTTTGCTATCAACTCTCTCCCTCTTTTACCTTCCCCTATTTTGTTTTCTATATTTTGGGATCCACTTGCTAGAGATCCATTATTTACAAAATGTTTTTGTTCAATTATAAAACCCTAATTCTACTAATCTTCTAAGATGCCCAAATTGAACTATGGGGCATCATCACTCTTTTTATTTCTTAAAGAGTTCTATTTGTGCCATTTGTTCTTCTACCTCTAATCTAATGTTAACATATTATGTCTATGTGTTCTTCTATCTTTTGCTCACTTGTTTTGCTTGACCTTTCCCACATAATCAATCTCTCTATCTCAATATCATGTGACCATGTCACTCTCTCTATTCCAATACATGTGGTAATTGTTTTTTTTCTCTTTCTCTTGTTGCCTCACGTGCTCACAATGCCTTGCTCCTCTTTCATCCATCCCCTCCCTCTAAATAAAAAGGTTCCATTGATTTTTGCTAAAATAAAATAGCCAAAAAGTGTGTCTAAAGTTTTTACATGAAACTAGCATATCTAGTCTACTTTTACTATATAAATACTCTATTGCATTTTTTTTCTAATTCTTTACAACATTTCTATTCCAACTCATTCTTTAAAATTCCTTAATTGAAAACAGTTTTGAATAAAATAAAACACTAAATCTAGCCCGTCTGTTGTCTCATTTTGAAACGATGTAGAAACAATTCAAAATTTGGGTCTCTGAACTAACTCAATCGAACCTTTGCCTTTTTCTTTCTTTTCTTGAACATGGAGCTCACCTGGCCACACGTGATGTGAGCAGCCTAGCAAACCGAAGCTCCCAATCCTTCAACCAATCAGACACATGCGAGCCCACAAAACTGATGGATGGATGTTTGTCCTCTCCCTCACCTCACGCACGGAGCGTGAGTTCCTCTTGGTCGCGTGCGCAACCACCCTGCACTGAGCCCCACACTCGCCGCCGACGCCTGCTACAAGGAGCGAAGAGGAGGCCCGAGCATTTCGCCTGCGTCGGCGCCGTCCCCGCGCATGCCGTAAACAAGGTCGGCATCCACTTCTTCACGCCGACATCCCCGATCTCCTCAAGCTTGCACGAGCGCGCCGTCGCCTTTCGGGTGAGCTTCTCACCCGGTTACCCCTCTCTCCTGTCCGGTTTACCCCATCCTATGCTGCCGTATGTGTCTTCCCATACGCTGCTGCCATGGCCGCGTTTCTGAACTTGAGAACGAACAGCTACATGTTGTTGCCGATGCTTCTTGTACCGGCCGTCCGCTCCCCTTGCCGCATGCGCACTCGCGCGAGATGACCTCAGTGCCGCGCACTTCTGCACACAACGCACGCCTCAAGTTGCTGCCCTGTTTTCCTCATTCAATTTCAGCTAGCTAGTTTTGCATGGAGTGTGTTGATCTAGGAGCCTATCTGCTTGCTTTGCAGTGCAGCCTTGTCGGAGTCAGGATCAAATCACTTCTGCACAGCAACTTCTGAATCGCAGGCAAGTTTGTCTGCTCCTTTGTTTCTCTCCGTCAGAACTTGAGATTAAATCCCATCAGAGACAAATAAAAGCCACCTTTTTTTTTGTTCCATAAATTGTGCAAGTCTTACCTAAATCATATATCCTATTACGTAATTCAAATCTGAACTCTGTTTGCCTTTTTGAATAGTCAAAATCATGTCAACTATTTAAACGCATGTGTACGCATTTGTAAATTACATAAATCTTGTCTTGTAAATGGTAATTTAAAGTAAAGTGTTTTATATATGGAAGTTTATCAGAAAATTGTGATAAACACTAATACATCATCCATATACCTGTGGCATATAAATTATTCCTACTTGCATATATATTTGGTGGTTTTGGAATGTTATGTCGATTCACCGTATAATTAAATATGAAGACCATATGCGAGCAAATTTAGTCTTATATTGGTTCCATTTAAATTTGTGTAGTACTATGTTTTGCCATGTTAAGACAACATTTAAATTGCGGGTTATCTAAACAACATAAACCTATTAATTAATTGTGGGGACCCCGGTTCCGTTTAATATTGCCTAATTGCCGCATCTTTGCCATATCATACATCATGAATGCATCATGCCCGATCTTCTACCGTAGTATTAAATATTGCATCCGGTGTTTCTGCTAGTGCTTTGCTTCTCCACGGATTAGGCCGATGAGTTGATGCGAGTGTCGACCCGATCTTCGGATGAATCTTCGGTCGTGTTATCAGGCGAGCATTCTCCCCCTTTCTACCTATTTTACTTTTCTAGTCTTTATTTCTTCCTTTTGATCTATTGCTATCTGTGTTGCGATGCTCTAGTTTTCGTACCCGTGATATCCCTTGCAGCCTTTTATTGCCTTGGACACATCCTATTACCTGTTGTTTGGTAGGTAGTTGGACTTGCGCGTCATAGTCGCTTGCTCAAGTGCTGTTGCGTGTCGTCAAGTACCACGGTTGTTGGAGTAATGACGCATGTTTAATGTTGGAGATGATCATGGATTTAATTACCGTTTAATAACTAAAACTGAAAGTAGGTAAATGCAGAGGCACCGGTGGGTAATAGACAATATTTGGTTTTTAACCGCTCACTAGTGTCCCGTAGGACCCCGAGTTCTTGACACCTGTTCCGAGATCGAGCGCGCTAACCACAGGTGGGGTGTGTGGGCACCCCCATCGATTAGTACCTGATTTCAAAGTACTATACTAGGGGCCACAAAGTAGTTTGGGGCTTTATTACTATCCTATACTTATGCCATGTTTTACTGCTTTATTTATGATTGCGCGTGAAGCGCCTATACTGTTTTGGATCGCGGCACGATTTCGCGTTATCGACAAGCCCAGTCACACTTTCGGGTTCCCAGCCGTTTACAGCCGTTCTCGCAAACCCTGGGTCCATCTCGGAGACCGGCCGACTTCGTTACGGGTAGCTTAGTGGGGTGGCCCCCCATGTGCTTTCTTTGGGTCTAGGAAACGTCGTGTCCGAAACCCCGTCGACATACCGTTGGGTGTATGTTTTGTGATCTTGTACCTACATGATCTGACAACAAGGGTGTAGGTGCGTGTGGAAACTTTGGTGCACCCCTGCAGGGTTAAATCTTTTCGAGAAGCCATGTCCGCGGTTATGGACGACATGTATAACTACCTCGGTGAATTACGCTCCTAGATACAAGCCTGCATGAGCGGTAGTGGTTGAAATAGTACGGTGGGGCCCCAAAGCCACTCACGGGTAGACCTTTCGGCCGTCCCAACCACTACCATCTCAACGGGACTGTCTGCAGGCGGGCGTAATCCGGCAGCGAAGGATCAACTACATACACAAGGGTATGTATGCAAGCCACCATACAAGAGTACATCGAGCCATACCATCTAGAAAGAAATATATAGCAACGCCATACGGCAAGATTCAAATGACCTAGATAGATCTAATATTTTAGGATACTTCCTCATACAACACACATCGAGTATCATGCTAAGCGGCAAACAAGTCCGAAATGCGGATAAGAGCAAATCGGCATAAGATGCCATAGAAATAAGCACATCCCAACCACAGATCTCACGGATCCCGTTCCGGAATCTCTACACGAGCGAACCATCATTGCCCACATCATCGGCTTCTTCCACCCAGATCCGTCTCTGTGAGGGTACCTTCATCGAACCAATAATTTATCGTGTGAGACCCTAAATTTTCGGCAAGTCTTAATGCCTCTAAAGGACACAACACGGGGTGACGCATTGCAGCGAAAGATAAACCCTAGTTCTACAGATAACGCTAACAATCCGCCTAACCAATGATGAGCGGATGTCCGTGAATTAAGAACAACAGTTATAATGGTAATCTCATCGATCCATCCTCCTCCTAAACTACCAACGAGGAAGACGAAACAACCCCTTCCGTTGACAATTTTATTAACCATTCCATGAGTGTTGCACTATTTACTAGTCAATTTACTTAGTCGATTAAAGCGGTACTTTAGTTATGCTTGTCTATGATCGGAAACGTGCTCCGTCGTCCATAACCATGGACACGGCTTTGAAGTTTTACCAGGGTGCACCAATAGCAACACACGCTCGATCAACCTCGGAAAAACCAAATCAAAACCCAACGAGGCTTTCACGACTAAGCAATCACAGGATTCATAAATATTTGAGGGCCACCCTTAAGTAGATCCATAGCGAAGATAGTGACTCGAGACGGACTCAAGGTTTGGGTGGGCAGATGGCGATGGGAACCCGAAAGTGTGGCTGGGCTTGTCGATCAGCGTGGCGTGTCCCGATCCTAACGATGACAGTGCTCCTCGCACAATTGTAAATACATAAGTAGCATGGCATAAGTACAGGATAGTAAAGAAAACCTCAAACTAGTTTGTGGCCCCAAGAAATAAGACAGAATCAAGCTCTGGCTCAGGGGGGTCCCATATACCTCCCGGATGTCGATAGCGCGATAAATCAAGGAACAGGAATCAAGTACTTGTTGCCTATCAAAACTCACCGGCGGGCAGCGACGAGCAACACGAAGAGCCGGGAGGCTCCCAGAGCGGCTGGTGGGCCCTGGTCCCTCGGTCAACGGCATAAATCTTCAAGACGCCCAGCGTCTGTCTTGGTTCGAGCGTGCCACGACCTATACCAGTCGGAAGGTGATGGATTGTTCGATTGGTTTCTGCGGTAAACAAGTATCGTAAAATTCGAGCCGTGATCGGCTCCCAGTTTCCTAAATCGGCTTTCGAGCCGATTATCCCATGGCTCTGCATTGGATCTATGATAACATGGGGTTTTGCTTAATTACTACAAGCTAAATCGATCTACGATAGTTTGGTGTTTTCACCATGCAACCGGAACGTCCCACGCGTAGTTGAGCCTAATAGATACGAAAAATAGTAGAAAACCGATCCTAGAAGGCCTAAAACCAAGATAACGTCAATTCCGGGCGTCCTCTAAGATCAATAAACCATATCTTACGTATTAGGATCGTTCAACCCGTTTGTGAGGCCTAATCACGTAGATATTAAACTAAACCTTGATGAACAAGGCACAACTATAAGATCAAATCGACTAGCGAAATCATAAGATGCCACCTTCACACCGGGAGAAGGTGCAAAGAGGCAGATAGCTAGAGGTAGCATAAATAAGCAATCATAGTAAAAGTATCGATGCTAGCTCTAACAAATCTGTGGTAAAGGTGTTACTCGCCATCAACAAGGCTTCAAGACGAGTAACACCGGATAACGATAGTAAATCTTGCCTAGATCGCAAGATGCGATCTAGGCATGGCACTTACCCGAGAAAACCCTAGAACCAAGGGGTGGCGATGCTAGAGATTGTGTTTGTTGTGAGCGTGATTGTCCTCTTTCAATAACCCTAGGTACATATTTATAGTCAGGAGACTCTCTACTTTTGGAATAACTCTACAACTCTATCTTTATCTAAACATAAACGGAACCTAAACAAATACGAATCCTACTAAGATACAAGATACACGGGCAATTCAGCCCAAATCTACGTACTAGGCCGATCCAACAACACGTTGAATAATGTATCCTCCAAGCCCATCTTGATCACGGCCCATCCCTTCGTGGCCAAAATATGGCGATAACACATGCCCTGGTTTTGGCAATGATAATTCCAAAACCACTCTGTGTGTTTTTCTTCTCCGGTTTTCCTCTTTTTTTCTCTATCGGGTTCTGTGCGTCGAGCAGCGTGGCGAACAAGATAAATCACGCCACCCTTCATCATGATGCCATGTCTTCTCAACTCCTCCGCGTGCATGATTTGACGATTTTGGCGGCAATCTGGGAAACTGCTATGGCATTGAACCGTTTCTTCACTATTCCTCTTTATTTAAATCCGCTGAGCAGTTCCGGTCCCCATCTTCCTCCGTAGCGAAAACCCTCTTTCTCCACCGGAAAAACCCTCTTTCTCGCCATGGCCTCCTCTGCTTCCTCGATCTCCTCCCATGCCTCCAATAGCATTAGTGACCGTGAGCCGACTCGAGCACCCACCCACGGCCACATATAGTACCTTCGCCCACGATGGTGGGGCGTCGAGGCTGGGACTTTGCGTCTGGTCGGGAGACGATGCGTCCTGACAGGGCGGCGAGAACCTTATTCCTAGTCGACGGGAGGCGAAAAGTAGTGACGGCTGGTCGTGGGGCGTCGAGTCTTGACGAAGAGGAAGAATCGGAGGAGGATCCGTCCTCCGATGAGTATCCGCCGATGAAGCGCTTCCGCGCCGGGTCAAGCGAAGATACTGAAGATGATGATGAAGACGATGAAGCCCCTCGGCTTCTTCAAAGAAGAAGAAGCCGTAGGTGACGGCCCAAGACAAATAAGAAGGCGGCGGCGTGGCGGCGATGATCTCGCCCTTTAAATTAGGAATTAGCAACAATAGTAGTAGTAGTAGCCGGACCCCCTTTTGTAATCGATCCGTCTCCCAATGAATGAGAACCTGTTTCCTCAAAGATGCTCATTTTGTCGTCCCAATTTTGCCGATAGCATAAATAAGTCGATACCCCAAGAGCCGATAGCAACGCATCGGCTTTTACCTTATCATGTTTTCACAGTCAACCAAACCACAACTCAAAAGCCGATGCATATCAACTTTCCCCAAATTGTTGACAAGGTCAACCCAACCGTATATTTAGGCAAAACCAAACGGCCACTTCCAAGTTTCAAACGGTAACCTGCGACTCTCTTCAAAAAGGGCGGCCTAGATCCCAAGCGCCTACCGACGGATCGAGCTTCATAGCAACAAGAACCTCAATCCTTACTCCGCAGATCCATCTCCGTCGTCAAACCGGATGGCGGAATCGTCCACCAATCCGGAGGTCTCCGGTCTGAAGGCACGCTTACCTCGTAATTTTAACACAATGTTAAAACTTGATGGCGAACACTTGAATTAATGCCTTTATTTCGCCATTAAATCTTCTAGGTTTCAGACATTCTCTGCCGCATCCTTCTCCCCAATTCTCTCTCTTGGCCTCGCATGCATTCTAGTCCTGCCATCTAATCTCTTGAGGCCAATAGAATCCCTCGTAAGCCGGACCTAGATCTAAACTCTTGGGCCGCGCTTGCAGCCCAGCCTAATCCTGAAATTTGGGTTTCTTGGTTCAAGAGAGTAGCTAGAGCTTACCAATCCCAATGGGAAATTTTGGGAATAGCCGATGCCTTGCATCTATCATTGTCTCCTCTTGAGAAACACGAGAATCTTCTCAAAACCATCGGCTTACAGTCCGGCATCGAATTGTTTCATATTCGCCATGGCCCTATGTCGCCAACCTTGCTAGGCGTGGTGATGATTCTTGATGCGGATGTTACATCACCCACCCCTCGCTTTCAAAGACCACGGTCCTTACAAACTATCTTCCAAAGCAGTTGCACTGGTGGGCGCTTATATCCAACGTCATATGAAAACCAAGGGCCTGTTTGAGAGAAAGAACATCTGACCTTTCTCAACTTCTCGCTAGAGCATTTCATCTTACGTGGCTCCCACTAAGAACTATCTTTCCTAGCCTCTGGCGGCAAAGGTACCCGGCTTGGCATCAAAGCTGTTCCTTGGAGAGGTCTATCGATACCTCCATTGATGTCCGCTAAGATGTTCTCGAGCATAGCAATCGAGCAGGTGGACCTTGGTGGTTCATCCGGTGTGGCTCACTGTACTTCAAAACGCATCCAGACTCCCCATACGTCGCACTTTCCCCGACGTTAAAGGGAGGCAAATCCGATGCACGGCTATGGCCAAGCTCAGATCGATTGCGGGTAAACCCGACCCCTCAAGGCGTCAAAATGGTTGACATCTTCTTCCAAGGCTGGACCACCCCAACTTCTTCCCTTACATGGAAAAGAGAACATTTTGAGAATCCACTCTCCTTGGTGGACAATTTTGCCGATGACACTTGGCACTTTCGGCTCTTTTCCACCGTTATTCGCCTGTTTCCTTCCAATCGGCATGAGCACATCCAAGGATAATCAAACACAGATGCAATTCTACCAAATCGTAGTGGCTCGTCAATTCGACCTTGGGCAAGTAGCTCCCACTTCTTTCTTCATCAACTCACAGTGTAGAGCCGATCTGCCGATCCTCTCACCAGTCAGAGGTGCTACTCTTTCTTTGATGCTCTGACCATCCCAATTCCCACCGACCTCACCTTTGCCTCATCAACCGATGGCTTTGAAGACTGGTGGTCGATGTGGAAGACTCACGTCTTTAGGAGAGCTCGGGACGTTCTTTGAAACAGCTCGGACGACTATGACATCCCCGTGGACCAGGTACTCCTACTTGCAAATTTTCTTGATGCAGCCTGCAATTGATCCTTTTATTAACTCACTCTTTCTCTTCGCAGCAACAAGATGGTCCTGAGCCCACGCATAGTGATGGCTCTCCATTCGAGTTCTTTCCACCAGCTCCCGTGGTTCTTTTCTGCAAGAATTCGCCACCTCTGAAGAAGGTCATAATGCGTAAAAATGACGACGCCACAATCGGCTTCCAAGAAACCAGCAACTCCTAAGTCATGCCCTCGAGTTCGACTAAAACCGGGACGATGGTGAGGAAGGTATGCCGAAAAAACCTTGAGGCGGAGCCCTTCTCGAACGGCATGTAAGCTTAACTTTAGGTTTTAGTCGATCCTTGTTACTTCTTTTATTCTTGCAGCCACACCCACGCCATCGACTCCCCTTGCGGCTTACGTCGAAGACTCTTCCAATGAGGATACCTGACCAATCGGGAGTTAGGTCCCACGGATTCGAGAGGACCATCACACCGAACCAGCCGGACTCACCATCGGCTTCCAGAAGAGGTTGGCCCTCGAACTGCCCCCGAGCATCGGTGGGGGCCATCTGAGTCCCAAAAGAGCTCGCAGGCGCAAAGCCTCTTCGTCGAGCAGGAGGTTCAAAATCCTCATCTTCTATGCTCCTGCCCGCCTCCTTTTCGATATTGATAAATTACCCTTTATACAGCAATCGATGCTTCTAGTGGGAAGGCGGGGCCCGACGCCGGATCTGGGGAACCCGAAGGTGTAGATGGAGGCCGCCAACCTGGCCGAGCCTCCGGTGACCACACAACCGATGGTCTCTTCATGGCTATCTCCTCGATAGGAGAATGCGTTTACATTTTTTTGTGTCCGTTCTTGTATGTTTAGACGCATCGACGCTTTTCATTGCCGGGGTTGCGATCTTTCGGGTTCTTGTCGTTCGACCACGAATCCATCGAACCTACTCCTCTGTTGACCACCTTGAACCACAAGCCAGATTGCTCCACCTCAATTCCAGCGAAAACCTTCTTGTCTTCCCCGAGGAGTTGATCGAGGTTACGAGGAAGTGAAGGCGTTCTTGCGAAATTCGGGATCATCTTCGGGCACATTACAAGTGAAGCTTTGGTCGGGTTGCAAATCGTCTTTTCGGACCACGGGTGAAACTAGCCCGTGAAAGGATCCACTGCGCCATGCCCAACTCACCGAAAGCCGATATTGCGTAAAGATGTCGTGACTTAATGAGAAAAAGGCATCTCTGGATGCAGGCGCCGACACTTCGGCAAGATTGCCGAGCTCGCATCCTTGAAAAAGGAGCTGGAAGATCTTGAGGAGAAGGCCGGGTGACTAAACAACTCATCCGTGACAAGGAAGAATCCATAGCCCGTTCCCAAGGCGAGGCGGAAGGCCTCAAAGCTCAGCGAAGACCGATCTGGCGCATACGCGCCTAAGCAAGCGCTAGTGTCGGGCAAGGATGAAGATGACGGCCGAGATCGCCGAGGTGGATCGTATCCGGCCGACGCCTTCCCTTCGATGCCTTCTTGAGTAGCTCATATGTAAACCGGCGATGCTCGTATAAATGGCGGCACTTGTTTGTAACTTGTGTTTTTTAATCGGCCGATTTTGTAACTTGTGTTTTTTAATCGGCCGATTTTCCACGTCGGCCCCCACATTTTTACTATCCATTTTCCACGTCGGCCCCCACATTTTTACTATCCATCATCCATTTAGGTGCCCCCCGAGCCGAATCCTTCAAGTAATTGAAGATATCGGCTCTCAGCCGTCCGATACTCATCCCGTCAAACCGATGCTAAACACAGGGCAAGCAGTATGTGAGGACAACAAAAAATAATTTGGGCCGATTGCCTGAATCGGCCCCCTTTTTGATTGCGTTAGTCGAGGGTGGCGTACACCTCATGGTTTTACAATGGCAGGGCGTCTCCCTGCTACGACTACATGATCTGCTTGTCGTATGATCGTTGCTTTTTATTTTTTGTGGCCGATCGCGAGGATCGGCCGTGCTACGTATGATCGTGGACCTTTCTACTCTGTCGGGCGATGGATAAGACCAGCCTCACCCCGTTTTTGGCGCTTCAATGCGCTCACACCGTCAAACTGATTCGAGATCGGCTCTTGGTCTTCGCTTCCCGGATGTTCATGCCGGCAATGGAAACCTCGATAGAATCGTCGCATGGGCGACCTCCACTTCATCCCGTCCCTGTATTAAACGCGGTGCATCGTGGATGGAATGCGGCGATTAGCATGGATCCAATCCCTTCCCGGCAAGGCGTAGGTACTTTTGCTGTTCACGGCGAAAAATAGCGTGGGTATGGTTTTCCTGCCCACGGTCGGATCCACGTTGAACGCATGCGTTTCGGCCGTTGAAGTCGCTTAACGTGGCGTTGGTTTTGATCGGTCCGCGATGGGCGTCCCAAACGTCGTAGCATGGAGTATGGCATGATATTGATCGCCGCTCGGTGTCCACCAACATCTTGCTAACGGGTTGTCCATTGATGTAGCCCCGCAGTCTGAGCTTCGGATGTTTGTAACCCTTCTCGTGGCTTCTCAAAGATAATCGGCGTGGGCGGATCAGCTGTGCCTTTGGTAGCATATTGGTTTGTGGCGCAGAACTCTGCGAGAACGAACACCATATTTGTGCCGGCGATGCCTGCATCGGCTTTTATTAACAGGGGCGCCACTCTTTCCTTGTCGCGACCCTCGTCTCCGTAGTCTGCCTTACTTTGGCCGGATCAGGCGTGCTTTCTTTAGCGTGGAGATCTGCGCTGACTTCTTCTAAGTTACGCAGCCGTTGCACTCTACGCTTCTGGGTGTGTCTGAGTCCATCGGGGCACCACCTTGGACGGTGAAACCTGTCTTCTTCTTTGTCATTCCTGGGCCCCTCAAGGCCCTTTGCTCGAGCGGACTCCTTAGGACGGCTCTGAGGTTGGAGAGGTCCTAGACGTTCGAACACTGATACTGGCCTCGTGCCCTTCTTTTGTTGTCCACATTCTGGGAAGTTGTCGGCTGTAGGCAATCGGCTCATTCCCACGTCCCAGCAATGCTTGAAAAAGGGGCAATCCCAATGTTTGTCTGCGCCTTCCTTCTCGTTGGGTGGTCTCCTGGCGAGGTGCCCATGTCCTTCATTGCCTCCCTCGAGCTGGCGCCGTTGATCACGCTGACGCTCATACTTATTAAGGAGATGTGTGGAATGTGGCTTCTGATACCGTACCCTCCTCACATGTTCCTCTGTTAAGTATCGCCCGTTATCGTGGCTGGGCCGGTCGCGTGGACCAGCCTTCTCTCTTTCTTTGCCCCGAGAGTGATCACCTCCTTCCTTGTATGTGCCATGGTGGTACCCAGACCCAGCCATGTTGACACCGAACGAGAAGTCCGATTGGCGTCATGGAGCGATCGAGCTCTATCATGTTGACACCGGAAGCGGGTTCGTGTCCACTTTCATTGCGGTGGCGAGGATCGGCGGCCTTGTTCTATTGCCATCTGGATTTGGCGGCGTAGCTCTTTGCAATCATTGGTGGTGTGGGTGAACGAATGATGCCACTTGCGTATGGTCTCCGTTCATCTCCCGAGCGGTAGGGATTTTGTGGCCTCGGGTAACCTCAATTGTTTCTCTTTCGTGATAATCGAATATCTGCTCGGCTTTGCTCACGTCAAGTCAAACCCTTTCAAAGGCCCCATTGTTTCACCCACTTGCGGACACGGTTCGCCTCGAGCCCACTCGCCACGGCCACCTCCTGGTCTTGTGTAGGATCATCTTCTTCAGAACGACCAGGCTTACGGGCGCTTGAACACATCTTGGTATAACTTTGGCACCGCTCATACATCGTCGGTTCTGGGCCATGTGTGCCGGTGAGTTGTACTCCACCGAAAGCCATATCCTTGATGGGTGCTAAGAGTCCCAACACTGCCATTTCGATTGCTTCCTTCTCGATTAAGAGCGAGTAACATCTTCTTGATGGTCCAGCCGGATGTATTCGTCCTGGTTTCTCCCGCTTCGTACTTGCGCCAGTGCGCAATGCCGCCTCGGTAGCCTCCGAATGGTACTTGGATGTGGAACTGTTCTTCTAGTTGCTTCCAGTGCGAATTGAATCGTGGCGGCGGTGTACCACCCAAAGGCTGGTCTGTTAGAGATTGTGCGAAAAATCTCACGCATTTGATCCGATGCGAAATCATGCCTAGCTGTGCGGGTATCGCTTACGTGCTCGATCGAACTTGACCCCTCGACCGCTGAATCTTGAGAACTCGGGGAGCTTATATTTGGGCGGTAGTGGAATCAGGTCAAACTTCGTTGAAACGGCTTTGAGTAGCCGATTATCGCCTTTTCAAGGCACGGGTTAACCGATCTCTCGGATGGTAGTGATTGGTCCTTGTTTGAGCTGCAGGGCTAGACTCTCATGGCTTGTTCCTGGCATACTTGGCTAGCCACGCTTTGTTTGTCGTCCATCCGGACATCGTTGCTCGAGAACGCCGCTCACGAAGATCTTGCGGCGGGAACCCCGCGGAGACTCTGCGGTTGCGATCTGGTGGTCTGGCGCCAAGTTGTTGCGATCCGCACGTAGGCACATATGTACCCATGCGGGATCTCCTTGGGTGGCTCGAACAGAATTGGCAATCACTGGATCTCCTCCGCCTTGTAGACAATGTATGCCGCGATCTGGCGGCTCTGGAGCCGAGTGTGAATGGCGATTCGGCTGGTGTGGAGGTCTTTCTCCTTGGTGGGTTCCTAAAGTGGGCCCGAGGAAATCGATGTTTCATGATCTCTGGACCACGCGAACCGACCCGCCGAGCGTTCACTGGTCTCGAGTGGCGGTGTAGAGAATGAGCCACCATGTAGTTGACCTCTGTCGTAGAGCCTGGAGCGTTCCTCCGAAGGAATGCAGATCTACTTCATCGAGAGCACCCTCGGGAGAATCCTTCCACTTGATGCCAGCGTGGGTCCTCTCGAAGAGCCGATGAGGTCGGCTTGAAGAGCCCTTTGATCTCGTCATACGCTTTGTGCTCGGCAGAAGCTCGTCAGACGTGATGGCCTGTTCTCCATCGCGTCGGACATTGATGTAGACGTTGTTGAAGGTCCCACCGCGTGCGAATGTGTTGCCTATCAAAACTCACCGGGCGGCGAGCAACACGAAGAGCCGGGAGGCTCCAGGCGGCTGGTGGGCCTGGTCCCTCGGTCAACGGCCGCGAATCTTCCGACGACGCAGCGTCTGTCTTGGTTCGGCGTGCCACGACCTATACCGGTCGGAAGGTGATGGATTGTTCGATTGGTTTCTGCACGGTAAACAAGTATCGTAAAATTCGAGCCGTGATCGGCTCCCGTGTTTCCACAAATCGGCTTGAGCCGATTATCCCCATGGCTCGCATTGGATCTATGATAACATGGGGTTTTGCTTAATTACTACAAGCTAAATCGATCTACGATAGTTTGGTGTTTTCACGCATACCGAACGTCCACGCGTAGTTGAGCCTAATAGATACGAAAAATAGTAGAAAACCGATCCTAGAAGGCCTAAAAACCAAGATAACGTCAATTCCCGGAACGTCCCCTCTAAGATCAATAAACCATATCTTACGTATTACCGGATCGTTCAACCCGTTTGTGAGGCCTAATCACGTAGATATTAAACTAAACCTTGATGAACAAGGCACAACTATAAGATCAAATCGACTAAGCGAAATCAAGCAAGATGCCACCTTCACACCGGGAGAAGGTGCAAAGGCAACGAGATAGCTAGAGGTAGCATAAATAAGCAATCATAGTAAAAGTATCGATGCTAGCTCTAACAAATCTGTAAAGGTGTTACTCGCCATCAACAAGGCTTGAGACGAGTAACACGGATAACGATAGTAAATCTTTAGATCGCAAGATGCGATCTAGCAAAGATGGCACTTACTACCGAGAAAAACCCTAGAAACAAGGGTGGCGATGCGAGATTGTGTTTGTTGTGAACGTGATTGTCCTCCTCTTTCAATAACCCTAGGTACATATTTATAGTCAGGAGACTCTCTACTTTTGGAATAACTCTACAACTCTATCTTTATCTAAACATAAGCGGAACCTAAACAAATACGAATCCTACTAAGATACAAGATACGGGCAATTCAGCCCAAATCTACGACTAGGCCGATCCAACAACACGTTGAATAATGTATCCTCCAAGCCCATCTTGATCACGGCCCATCCTTCAGTAGGCCAAAATATGGCGATAATAAGATTTCGGGGTCTTCTGGACACAAGTGAGCAGGAAAAACCAAATAGTAGATGTTGCTCACCGTGCCACTTTCATTAGTTATCCCATTACTACTCGGGTTAAGTTGTTTAGGTACCTCGTTATCCCTCAGACTCACATACCCTACACATGTTGTTCTACGACTCGCATGGCTCAAACAACTCCTAGTAATGGCTCATGGGATGGAGGAACAAGCTTGGTGGGGTTTAAAAGTAAAGGCTATGCATACTTGGGATTCAATTTAATGCAATCGCGACTCAATGATGCAAGAATAAGATAGAGGCAATAGGTCTTATGTATGCAAGCATGTGGTAGTGCTTGCTGGCAACTCATTGAAGCGAGGGACGGATGCGGTAGTGCTCCTGGTTCTCTTGATATATCCCCTGCTCAGTGTCTATCCGAGAAAAACCAAACAAACAAGGCCAACATGAATATAGAGCACAAGCATATGAATAAGATGCGTCAAGCAAACAATCATGCCATGATGAATGATGCACATTTTACATGGCAATAAGGTAGCATGGCATGGTGAGGTGTGGAAGACAAGCAATAACATTTTAATGGGGTTTTGGATCACATTTTGTTGTCATAACAATTGCTGTTCACTATATATTTATATGATGCATGCTGCAATTGAAGTCATGGATAGAATAAACAGAAAGGTCTCGTCGAGCTGATCATTTTAGACATATCATTTGTTAAATTTGGAATTATAAATCAAAAGTTATTAATTATTTAAGTTCTAGTGGCAATTGTGGTAATTTAATTCAAATTGGAATTTTAAATGTGCAAAAGGCAATTTGAATGGCATATTTGAATTCCTTACATTTTTCTGGTTCAGAAACATATATTGTTTGTATTATTTGGCTTAATATTTGAAAAGTTATTTAAAAACTGATTTGAATTTGAATTTGAATCAATTTTAAATAGGTTTGAATTAAAGATTCTGCAAAGTTTTAACACCAGGCTAATCCAACCCTGGTCACAGTGGGGGACAGGCGCACTGGACCCACACGCCATGTGAGAGGAGAAGGACATGGGTGGAAACACAGAAACACAGGAGCCTTTTAGAAAAAGCTCCCCGACGCCGATGGGCACTGGCTGGACCATGGGTTGGCAAAACAAAGAGGGGGTTTGCAAAGAGACCACAGCTTTTCTCTTCCTCGAACTGACAGCACACGACAGGCGCTGCGCGGCATGTGGCAGCAGTGGGTTCGATCCAGGATCTGGGGCGCAGCGCGGTGGCTAGCTGCGGTGGCTGGGGCTAGGTGACGGAGAGGTGGGCGCGTGCTAGATAGGGCTATGCGGCGCGTGTTAGCGGCAGACGCTCGCGAACTCTGGCGCGCGGAGGCCGCTCGACAAAATGATCGCCGCGACCAGGAAGCGACTAAGAACGGGGGGATGTCTGGGAGGGCTAGGGGCTCACCGCGGGCTCGGTGGCGTGCTCGGATCGGGTCGGGGCGCAGAGGCGGCAGAGACTTGAGCCGTGGCGCTAGGGTTTGTCGGGCGGCGCGGCGCTGGTTCCGGCGGCTCCTGCTCTCCTCCTCCTTGGCGACGAAACCAGGGCGATGCAGGGGACCTCCGTGGCTTCCTCGACGCCCGCAGCTTCCACGACACCGGCTAGGTAGATGGGTCAGGGGGTAGACTGGCGGTGGACGGCGAGGCAAGGTAGATGGCAAGGAGAGGAAGGGGAGAAAAGGGCGAAGCCCTGAGCAGATCTGGGGAGAGCAGAGGGGTCTTGGGGTGTAAGAGCAGGCGGTGGGGCTTGCGTGGGGGAGGGGAAGGTGGCCTCGGTGCCACCTTTTCTCTCCTCACGTGCATGGCATGGGGCCAGGGGGGTGGCGCGGCAGGGCTGGTAGAGCTATGGAGGGGAGGCTGGCAGGTGGACCTGGGGAAGCTCGTGGCCAGGCAGGAAGGGGGGGCCCTAGGCCAGGGAGAGAAGAGAGGGGATAGGTGGCTCGGGCTAGGGTTAGGTGAGGGGGGGTGCCCTTGATTGTGAGGGTGGGGTAGATAGGAACATGGTGATCATGTGGCCAGCTAGGGCTAGGTGAGAGGAGGGGGTTTGGTTAGATTAGATCGAAGTGTGAGGGTTCACATAAACCAACACAAGATTTAAAAGAGGTGTGATGGGGTGGTTTAGTGAGGGTGGAAAAAAGGAGAGAGAAGAGAGAATGGTTTGGTTTTGCTTTTGCCAAGATCAAGCCAAAAGGAAAAGATAGAGCTAGAGATTTGAATCATGCATGCTCCATACAAAGAACAAGCAAGATCAAAAGAAAAGAGGTAGGGAGAAGGATGGGGTTTAGGCTTATGCTCACACATGATCACATGTGCATGCATGGAGTATGGTGATGAGGGTTTAGCTATAGGGGGATGGAGAGGTAGATGATGTGGTGAAGAATTCTACAAGCCAAAACAAGATTAAACAAAGGAGAGGTGATCCATGCAAGCAAAGCCAAAAGACATTCCAAAGTCAAGAAAAAGGTGGCACTTGCATGGCCCATGCAAACAATCATTGCCATGTAGTTATATTGTGAAAACAACATTAATTCATGTGGCATTATTCCTTGCATTCCCAAAAGGTGGGCAAAGGCCAAGCAAAAGATTATGGTGGAATCCAACCAACCAACATGAGCTAGAGGTAAACTCAAATACAATGCCAAGCTCATATTAATTGGATGGTGGAATTATAAGGTGGTGAAAGAAAGGTGGTGGAGTTGTTAAGAGATATGCCCCCAAATCAACTTGGGCATTTAACAATATATTAAGAACCAAATACAATATCAAGAGGCAACTACAATTAATAATGCACATGATATGAGAACCAAACAAGAAGGGGTTTTATATGATGCTCAAATGCAAGGTGACATGATGACATGAGCATGATATGATGATGATGCAATAATTATATGTTGGAAGTGGCCCTTTTATTACTAGAACAAGTAGCATTACAGGTGTTAGACAACTGGGATGCTACAACTCTCCCCCACTAAACAGGAATCTCGCCCCGAGATTCTAGGAAGAAGAAGAAGACACAAAGAGAGAAGGATGGTTGGCACGGAGTTCATCTTCACGCTCCCATGTGGCTTCATCAGCGAATGGTGTGACCACCTTGCGAGAACTTGATGGACTTGTTGCGAGTCCTTCGCTCTGCGGTCTCAAGGATTTTGGTGGGGTGTTCTTGATAAGACAAATCTTCTTGAGATCGATTAGCTCATGATCCACGGTCTGCGGGATCTTTGAAGCACTTCTTGGTGAGATGTGGAAAACATCATGGACTTTGAGTTTTTTCCGGAAGCTCAAGTGCATAAGCAACTTCTCCTCTTCTACCACGAATCTTGAAAGGACCGATGTACCTAGGAGCCAACTTTCCTTTGATACTGAAGCGGTGTGTTCCTCTCATGGGAGTGACACGAAGGTGACGAGATCACCGGCATATACCATATCAAGTGCTTCTGTCATAGTTGCTCTTCCGACGACTTTGAGCAATCTTCGTTCTCCGAATGATATGCACCTTCTCCTCTCGCTTGAGTTACAATGTCGGGCCAAACCAGATTCTTTCTCCCGCACTGACCAACCAATCGGAGTTCTGCACTTGCGACCATAGAGAGCCTCAAATGGTGCCATCTTCAGACTCTTCTGGAAGCTGTTGTTGTAGGATAATTCAGCATAAGGAAGGCATTCCTCCCACTTCATGCCAAAGGAGATGACGCAAGCACGAAGCATATCCTCCAGAATCTGATTGATCCTTTCCACTTGTCCTTGCGACTGAGGGTGGTAAGCAGTGCTGAAGTTCAACTTTGTCCCCAAAGCTTTTTGGAAACTCTCCCAGAACTTTGAGGTGAAGATGCTCCACGGTGAACTGATTTCAAGTGGAACCCCATACAGAGACAATGCATTGATATAGAGCTCACCAACTGAATTCCAAATTGTTTCTTTGATCGGGAAGAAATGAGCCACTTTAGAAAGCCTGTCGATGACAACAAAGATTGCATTGTTCTTCTGCGACCTTGGAAAGCCGTGATGAAGTCCATCTCTACTTTCTCCCATTTCCATTCAGAGGTTTCAATGGTCAGAAGACCGAACGGTTTCGATGGATGCCTTGACTGCGATGACATCACATTCGAGAATACTTGGCACAATACCGCTTCAACCTGTGCCACCAAGATTGTGTTTTCAAGTCCATGTACATCTTTGTGCTGCCAGGATGGATATAAAGAACCGAATCATGGGCCTCCTTGAGAACTTGCTCTCGACCGGGTAGTTTGGAACAAACATCCGTGTTCAAAGAAAAGCGTGCCTTGATCATCAACGTGGAAGGACTCATACTGGAAGGTCAAGCTTAGAGATGAGCTTTTGGTGTGCGGATCACCAAGTCGACGAGATCGAATCTTTTCTTCCAAGAGAGTAGCCGAAGGTTCGTGGAGATGCCCTTGTTCCACAATTTCAGGTTGAGTCGACGGAATTCCTCGCACAAGAGAGGTTCGCTCTTCCATCATGAGGTTGTTGACATAAGCTTCTGACTAAGAGCATCGGCCATAACATTAGCTTTGCGGTGTGTAGTTGATGGTCACATCAAAGTCATTGATTGCTTGATCCATCTCCTCTGCCAAGGTTGAGATCAGTGTGTGAAGATATACTTCAAACTCTTGTGGTCGAAAAGATCTCTAGCAGGTTGCCAAGCAAGTAGTGCCTCCATAGCTTCAAAGCAAAGACAACTGCTGCTAGCTCGAGGTCATGTGTGGGATAGTTGATCTCATGCGTCTTCAACTGACGAGAGGCATAAGCAACCACCTGTTTCTCTTGCATAAGGACCGCAACCAATCCTTGCAAAGAGGCGTCACAGAATATATGGAAAGGCTTAGATGTATCCGGAGGAACCAAGACTGGTGTGGAAGTGAGCTTCTCTTTGAGTGTCTCAAAACTTGCTTGACACGCAGGAGTCCACAGGTATTTCTTGCCTTTCTTGAGAAGATTGGTAAGAGGCTTCGCTATCTTCGAGAAGTTCTGAACAAAGCGACGGCAATAGCTAGCCAAACCAAGAAAACTTCGTACTTCTTTGACATTAGCAGGTGGAAGCCATTCAACAATTGACTTCACAGTTTCCGGGTTGACTGCAATGCCCTTGGCAGAGATGACATGACCAAGATAGGTTACTTCAGGCAGCCAAAACTCACACTTTGAGAACTTTGCATACAAGCGGTTCTCACGAAGCTTGTTTAGGACACACCGCAGGTGTTCTTCATGCTCCTCCTTAGACTTGGAATAGACCAGAATGTCATCCAGATAGACCACGACGAACTTATCAAGGTACTCCATGAAAACGGAGTTCATCCGTCTCGAGAAGGTAGCAGGTGCGTTGGTGAGACCGAAAGACATGATCGTGTACTCATACAGGCCATAGCGGGTGGTGAAAGCTGTTTTGGGCACATGTTCTTTGCGAATCTTGATTTGGTGATAACCACTTCTCAAGTCCAGCTTAGAGAACACCACAGCTCCAGCTAGCTGATCAAAAAGATCATTTATCCGCGGGAGAGGATATTTGTTCTTGATGGTTTTAGCATTGAGAGCCCGGTAGTCAACACATAGTCTATCGGTTTTGTCACGCTTCTTCACAAAGATTGTTGGACTACCCCAAGAAGAAGTGCTGTGTTGAATGAAACCCAACTTCTCTTGTTCATCAAGTTGTCGTTTGAGTTCAGCCAACTCCGACGGACCCATTTTATAAGGCCGCTTGGAGATAGGAGTCGTTCCAGGTTCAAGCTCAATCACAAACTCAACCTCACGATCCGGAGGCATACCCGGCAACTCTTCAGGAAAGACATCTGGGAACTCACAGACCACCGGTACACTCTGAATAGCTTGCATAGCATCATCATTCAGAGCCGCCAAAGAGAAGAGCTGGACAGCAGGAGACAGACTTGGAGAAAAGACTATATGGCCTTCAGGAATCTTCAGACACCGGCGTTCAAAGACAATCAATCACAGCTGCATTTGCTGTCAACCAATCCATGCCCAAGATGACATCAATGTCAGAATTGCCCAGAACAATTAAAGAAGCCGAGAATGAAGAACCACCAATCTCAATTTGATTGTCATGACTGATATGCTCAGCCCTCATGTTTGAACCAGGTGATTGTACCACCAACCTCTTAAGGAGAGGAACCATGACTAACTCATTCTCATCTGCAAACTTGTGCGACACAAAAGAATGCGATGCACCAGAATCAAACAAAACTCGTGCAGGGACTGAGTTAACGGATAGCATACCCATTACAACTCTAGGTGCATGCTCAGCTTGAGCGGCGTTGACGCAGTTGGCACGAGCAACCGTAGACCCGGGCTTGGTGTTGATGTTGAGAGCCCGAGGTGGTGGTGCACGAACCGAAGGAGAGCTTGTTGCAGATCTTGGCGGGGGGGAGAGCTTTGTTCTTCAACGAGTTCCAGTTGGTTGGGATGTCCATGATCTCCACATGTGAAACAAGCACCATGTGGACGTGGAGCCGAGTAGCGGGGACTCCGCCAGCGCCTGTGGTAGTGGTGGTTGTAGCCCCGGAGCCGCAGTGGTGAAGTTTGGTGGCCTTGGCGCGAACTTGCAGTGTCTTGGTGGAGCCGGGACGGGTATTAGGAACCCGCACGCCGCTTAGAAGGAGCTGCCATAATCGCAGAGCTTGATGCATCCTGTTGTGTTTCTTGGACTCCTCGAACACTTGCCTCCTCTTGCGGTGTTGTGTCTGTAGTTCCGTGAAAGTTGCGGCCTTGCATGTGTGATCGCATACTTGATCGACGCATTGCCCTACTGAACCTTTTCGCTTCTTCTTGTCATCAGATACCTCATCACCACCATAACGAGAGAGATTCATGAAGTTCCTGATGTAGGTGTTGACGTTATCATTTCCCTGCTTCAGGTTGAGAAAAGCCTCCTTCATCCTTTCCATTACAATCTCTGACAGAAACTGCTCCTTGAAAGCTGCAGTGAACCTCTCCCAAGTAGGCTGGAAACCAGTGCATCTTGCCTTCAAGTAGTTCTCCCACCAGAGAGCTGCATCTCCCTTCAGAAGGTGGGTAGCACACTTGACCCACTCCTGCTCCGGAACGTCAGCAGTCTTGAGCAACCTTGAGATCTCACGCAGCCAATCATCCGCGTCCAGAGGTCGGTCAGAAACATCAAACTGACGAGGGTTGAATTTGAGGAAGCTCTTGATGTCTCCTCGCTTGGGAGGTGGAGGAAGTGGAGCAAACTCGTTTCTCCTGACGCTCTCCTCAAAGCGCTGCTGGTTCTGCTGCATTGCTGCCAAAGCATTAGCGATGTTTGACAGCGCGGAGCCTAGTTCCGGAGGTATGTCCTCATCGGTACGGCGTGGTGGAGCCATCCTGTTATTGATATAAAACTCAAGTCAGTACTATAATGGAAGATGATAATAATCCAAAATAGTACCAAGATGGAATTAACCAAGATTAAAGGATACAATTTACTGAGATGATATTAAAATATCAACAAAGTTCAAAGCACCTAAAAGATATTAAGCATATCGCACACGACTGAAAAGGAGTGTGGTACACAAATATATCAAAGAAAAATTGTCCACAAATTTCGGCATCACAATACCAATATATGCGCAAAATTACTTAACGAATCAAGATTAGTGACTCTACCGATTCAATATACGAAAGCGAATGATAATAGTAGTGGTATGGTCGTGACTCCATCCCGCACTCAAATCATTACTCCGCACATGAACAAGTGGAACACATATCCTAACCCCTTCTTCTCACGTTGAACCTAAAGATTGGTAACTACGGAAACGAACACCCCAAACAAGATAGCGTCGGATACAAAGAGAAGACAGATTGCGTCGGTTTGCAAAAGCCTGTCGGTATGGAATGTACCAACAGTTGATAACCAAAGGATGATTAGACAACAACTTGGATGCAACAGATAGACAAGGGATTAAACACACACACACACACAACCTATGGTACTACGGAAACCCAGAACACGTGAATCCTAGTTTGAATTTTGAGAAGAGGATTGAAAACGTTGCACTTCCTTACCAGAAAAGGGTGGGTGGGAGGGTAAGAAGAAAAGTGGAAGCAGTCCTACTCTCGCATTTTGTTTTTCCCTAGTATACATAACTACCAAAATATTTGCTAGACTGACAACGACTGCTTGGTGAAACCTCAAGGTCGGGATGGCTCGATACCAATTGTAACTACCTCGGTGAATTACGCCCTAGATACAAGCCTGGATGAGCGGTAGTGGTTGAAATAGTACGTGGGGCCCCAAAAGCCACTCACGGGTAGACCTTTTCACCGTCCCAACCACTACCATCTCAACGGGACTCAGACGAAGCGAATCGGCAGCGAAGAAGGATCAACTACATACACAAGTGGGTATGTATGCAAGCCACCATACAAGAGTACATCGAGCCATACCATCTAGAAAGAAAGGAATATAGCAACGCCATACCAAGAAGATTCAAATGACCTAGATAGATCTAATATTTTAGGATACTTCCTCATACAACACACATCGAGTATCATGCAAGCTGAAACAAGTCCGAGTACGGATAAGAAGCAAATCGGCATAAGATGCCATAGAAATAAGCACATCCCAACCACAGATCTCACGGATCCCCGTTCCCGAAATCTCTACACCGAACGATCGTTGCCCACATCATCGGCTTCTTCCACCCAAAGATCCGCCCCGTGAGGGTACTGCTCATCTAAACCAATAATTTATCGTGAGACCCTAAGGGTACTAAGAAGTCTTAATGCCTCTAAAGGGGACACAACACGGGTGACGCAATTGCAGCGAAAGATAAACCCTAGCAGTTCTACAGATAAACGCTAACCATCCGCCTAACCAATGATAGACGGATGTCCGTGAATTAAGAACAACAGTTATAATGGTAATCTCATCAGATCCATCCTCCTCCTCGCTTACCAACGAGGAAGCGGACGAACAACCCCCCTTCCGTTGACAATTTTATTAACCATTCCATGAGTGTTGCACTATTTACTAGTCAATTTACTTAGTCAGATTAAAGCGGTACTTTAGTTATGCTTATCTATGATCGAGAAACTGTGCTCCAAGTCATCCATAACCGTGGACACGGCTTTCAGAAAGTTTTACCCGGCCGGGGTGCACCAATAGCAACACACGCTCGATCAACCTCGGAAAAACCAAATCAAAACCCAACAAGGCTTTCACGACTAAGCAATCACAGGATTCATAAATATTTCAGGGGGCCACCCCTTAAGTAGATCCCGCAACGAAGATAGCTGACTCCGAGACGGACTCAAGGTTTGGGTGGACGGCGGTAAACGACTGGGAACCCGAAAGTGTGGCTGGGCTTGTCGATACCGCGTAAACGTGTCCCGATCCTAACGAAGACAGTGTGCTCCTCGCACAATTGTAAATACATAAGTAGCATGGCATAAGTACAGGATAGTAAAGAAAACCTCAAACTAGTTTGTGGCCCCAAGAAATAAGACGGAATCAAGCTCTGGCTCAGGGGGTCCCATATACCTCCCGGATGTGGATAGCGCGATAAATCAAGGAACAGGAATCAAGTACTCGGGGTCTTACGGGACACAAGTGAGCAGGAAAAACCAAATAGCAGATGTTGCTCACCGATGCCACTTTCATTAGTTATCCCATTACTACTCAGGTTAAGTTGTTTAGGTACCTCGTTATCCCTCAGACTCTCACATACCCTACACATGATGTTCTACGACTCGCATGGCTCAAACAACTCTTGTAGTAATGGCTCATGGGATGGAGGAACAAGCTTGGTGGGGTTTAAAAGTAAAGGCTATGCATACTTGGGATTCAATTTAATGCAATCGCGACTCAATGATGCAAGAATAAGATAGAGGCAATAGGTATTGTATGTATGCAAGCATGTGGTAGTGCTTGCCTGGCAACTCAGTTGAAGCGAGGGACGGATCCGGTAGTGCTCGGTTCTCTTGATATATCCCCGCCAAGGTGTCATCCGAGAAAAACCAAACAAACAAGGCCAACATGAATATAGAGCACAAGCATATGAATAAGATGCGTCAAGCAAACAATCATGCCATGATGAATGATGCACATTTTACATGGCAATAAGGTAGCATGGCATGGTGAGGTGTGGAAGACAAGCAATAACATTTTAATGGGGTTTTGGATCACATTTTGTTGTCATAACAATTGCTGTTCACTATATATTTATATGATGCATGCCGCAATTGAAGTCATGGATAGCATAAACATAAAGGTCTCGTCGAGCTGATCATTTTAGACATATCATTTGTTAAATTTGGAATTATAAATCAAAAGTTATTAATTATTTAAGTTCTAGTGGCAATTGTGGTAATTTAATTCAACTTGGAATTTTAAATGTGCAAAAGGCAATTTGGATGGCATATTTGAATTCCTTACATTTTTCTGGTTCAGAAACATATATTGTTTGTATTATTTGGCTTAATATTTGAAAAGTTATTTAAAAACTGATTTGAATTTGAATTTGAATCAATTTTAAATAGGTTTGAATTTAAACTGTTTCTGCAAAAAGTTTTAACACCCAGGCTAATCCAACCCTGGTCACGGACAGGTGGGGACAAAGCACTGACCCACACGCCGATGGTGAGAGGAGAATGACCGCGGGTGGAAACACAGGAAACCTGGGAGCCTTTTTAGAAAAAGCTCCCCGACGCTGCCAGTGGGCCTGGGCTGGACCGCGGGTTGGCAAAACAAAAGAGGGGGGGTTTGCAAAGAGACCCTGGCGACTGCTTTCTTCCTCTCGAACTCGAGCACGGCCAGCGCCGCGGCGTGCGCGGGCGCAAGGGGGTTCGATCCAGGATCTGGCGCGCGCTACAGACGCTGCCACATCGGTGGCCGGGCTAGGTGAGGAGAGGTGGGCGTGCTAGATAGGGCTATGCGGCGCGTGTTAGCAGACGCCGCGAACTCTGGCGCGGAGGCCGCTCGACAAAATGATCGCCGACTGAAGCGACTAAGAACGGGAGGATGTCTGGGAGGGCTAGGGGCTCACCGCGGGCTCGGTGGCGTGCTCGGATCGGGTCGGGGCGCAGAGGAGCGACGAGGACGCAGACGAGCTGGCGCTAGGGTTTGTCGGGCGGCGCGGCGCTGGTTCCGGCGGCTCCTGCTCTCCTCCTCCTTGGCGACGAAACCAGGGCGATGCAGGGGACCTCCGTGGCTTCCTCGACGCCCGCAGCTTCCACGACACCGGCTAGGTAGATGGGTCAGGGGGTAGACTGGCGGTGGACGGCGAGGCAAGGTAGATGGCAAGGAGAGGAAGGGGAGAAAAGGGCGAAGCCCTGAGCAGATCTGGGGAGAGCAGAGGGGGGTGCTGGGGTGTAGATAAGAACGGGGCAGGTGGGGCTTGCGTGGGGGAGGGGAAGGTGGCCTCGGTGCCACCTTTTCTCTCCTCACGTGCATGGCATGGGGCCAGGGGGGTGGCGCGGCAGGGCTGGTAGAGCTATGGAGGGGAGGCTGGCAGGTGGACTCGTGCCTGGGAGCAGCAGAAGGGGCCCTAGGCCAGGGAGAGAAGAGAGGGGATAGGTGGCTCGGGCTAGGGTTAGGTGAGGGGGGGTGCCCTTGATTGTGAGGGTGGGGTAGATAGGAACATGGTGATCATGTGGCCAGCTAGGGCTAGGTGAGAGGAGGGGGTTTGGTTAGATTAGATCGAAGTGTGAGGGTTCACATAAACCAACACAAGATTTAAAAGAGGTGTGATGGGGTGGTTTAGTGAGGGTGGAAAAAAGAGGAGAGAAGAGAGAAGAGAGAATGGTTTGGTTTTGCTTTTGCCAAGATCAAGCCAAAAGGAAAAGATAGAGCTAGAGATTTGAATCATGCATGCTCCATACAAAGAACAAGCAAGATCAAAAGAAAAGAGGTAGGGAGAAGGATGGGGTTTAGGCTTATGCTCACACATGATCACATGTGCATGCATGGAGTATGGTGATGAGGGTTTAGCTATAGGGGGATGGAGAGGTAGATGATGTGGTGAAGAATTCTACAAGCCAAAACAAGATTAAACAAAGGAGAGGTGATCCATGCAAGCAAAGCCAAAAGACATTCCAAAGTCAAGAAAAAGGTGGCACTTGCATGGCCCATGCAAACAATCATTGCCATGTAGTTATATTGTGAAAACAACATTAATTCATGTGGCATTATTCCTTGCATTCCCAAAAGGTGGGCAAAGGCCAAGCAAAAGATTATGGTGGAATCCAACCAACCAACATGAGCTAGAGGTAAACTCAAATACAATGCCAAGCTCATATTAATTGGATGGTGGAATTATAAGGTGGTGAAAGAAAGGTGGTGGAGTTGTTAAGAGATATGCCCCCAAATCAACTTGGGCATTTAACAATATATTAAGAACCAAATACAATATCAAGAGGCAACTACAATTAATAATGCACATGAGATGAGAACCAAACAAGAAGGGGTTTTATATGATGCTCAAATGCAAGGTGACATGATGACATGAGCATGATATGATGATGATGAAATAATTATATGTTGGAAGTGGCCCTTTTATTACTAGAACAAGTAGCATTACAGGTGTTAGACAACTGGGATGCTACAACTTGGAGCACAGTTCTCGATCATAGACAACTATAACTAAAGTTTACTGTTATAACTTGACTTGTATCCGATATGACTAGTAATCAGCTTCACTACAACGGAATGGCTAAATTAAAAGTACCAACAACTGCTGGGTTTGGGATATCTCATGCTAATTGTATCTGACTAGTAGGTGTTGCAACTACAACGGAATGGTTAACTAAAAGTGCCCACTTCTTATTATATCAGGACGACTATCTATACCTGACTAGTAATTACTACAACGATAACCGAATAAATAAAACTGCCAACTGTGTGAGTTCCTCGGTTGACTTCCTCGTTTGGTCTCGAGGGGGTTTTACCAGGATGGGTATGTTTGGTGGTAGTATCAGGTTGGTTCCAAATAGGTCTTTCTTATCCCTCTTTGATAGCCGACAGTATATTGAGTCTCTATAGGTTGTTTAGTGCATGCTGCGCTGCCGCTTCAGTCCACCATACCTATGTAGGCGAGGACCGCCGAATTCTAGTCTCGCCGTGTACTGGCCTCAGTACTGACCGCTCTCTTTTTCCTTTGCCCTTTGTCGGCACCCCTTTTGTTAAGCAGGTTTTGAGATCGACGTCGTTAGTAGGGTTACCCTTCCGGCTTGGCCTGGGCAGGGTTATGGATGCCATTGGTTATTCCTCAGGGCTCTTAGCTCAATTTGCATCTTGTCCGTACTCGGACGCTGTATCGTTTTCAAGGTGATTTGGATCTTTGTACTGTATATCTGTATTCTTGACTCGTTGAGTCGTCGCTGTATATATGTTTTGTGGGTTCCATCGAGGACTATTGTGTAATGATATTACTTCGTTTTCCACCCGCACGCAAGTGCCTGGTGGGCACCTTTGAATCGTTTCTATGCGGGTTTGGCGGGAAGCGCTGAAACTTGCATAGGGCCGATTCTGAGGGTGTTACAAGGCTCTAAGCATATCTTCGAGTATTTGATTTACTCGCTCCGTTTGTCCATCGGTCTGAGGGTGGTACGCGGTACTGAAATCTAGGCGGGTTCCTAAACCTTCTTGGACTTTCTTCCAGAATCTCGAGGTAAACTGAGTTCCTCGATCCGATACTATGTTCTTGGGGACTCCGTGCAAACTAACGATTCTAGTGATGTATAACTACGCTAGTTTCGAACTCTGATAGGTGGTTTTGACGGGCAAGAAATGGGCGACTTTGGACAATCTGTCCACTATGACCCAAATAGAGTCATTTCCCCTACTAGAAGTAGGTAGTCCAGTGATAAAGTCCATTCCTCTGTAATCCCATTTCCATTCCGGAATTTGCAAAGGTTGCAACAATCCAGTGGGTCTTTGATGTCCTGCCTTGACTCGCTGACATATATCACACTTGGCGATATAGCTTCCGATTTCTCTCTTCATCTTATGCCACCAAAATTGCTCTTTCAAATCTTGATACATCTTAGTTCCTCCGGGATGGATAGAATAAAGAGTATCATGAGCCTCCTTCAAGATAACTTCTTTCAACTCCTTATCTGATGGTACACAAAGGCGTCCTTTGTACCACAGAACTCCTTCTTCGTCCTCGGTGAATCCGGGTACTTTGCATGTACCGATACGACGCTTGATTCCGTCGATACTGGCATTTCCCTTTTACGCCTCTTTAATCTGACTGATCAAAGTGGGCTGAAGTTCTATGCTAGCCAAAAATCCTTCACTTACTAATTCCATTTGAAAATCTTCCATCTCCTTGTGCAAACTTGGTTGCTCCTTCAAAATCATGGAGTTCAAGCGGCACGGCAATCTGCTAAGGGCATCGTCTACCACGTTGGCTTTACCAGGGTGATAGTGAATGTCCAGGTCATAATCCTTGATTACCTCAATCCATCTTCTCTGCCTCATATTCAACTCCTTCTGAGTGAATATATACTTTAGGCTCTTGTGATCCGAATAAATCTCACAACGGTTTCCCATTAGGTAATGTCTCCATGTCTTCAGGGCTAGGACTACTGCTGCGAGTTCGAGGTCATGGGTTGGATAGTTTTGCTCATGTTGCTTCAATTGTCGAGATAGATAAGATATAACTTTGCCTTCTTGCATTAGCACACATCCGAGACCAATCTTGGATGCGTCACAATACACATCGAAGGGCTTCGTGATATCCGGCATGATCAAGATTGGGGCTGAAATCGATCTCCTCTTGAGTTCTTGAAAACTCGCTTCACATTTGTCGTTCCATTCAAACTTCTTGTCCTTCTTCAGCAATTGGGTCATGGGTCGGGCGATACTTGAGAATCCTTCTAAGAATTTGTGGTAGTATCCCGCCAATCCGAGAAAAGCACGAACTTGGGTTTGAGTGGTTGGGGCTTGCCAATCTTCTACATCTTTTACTTTGGCAGGGTCAACGGCAATTCCTCCGGCTGAGATAATGTGACCGAGGAATCCTACCTCCTGTAACCAGAATTCACATTTGCTAAACTTGGCATACAACTGATGCTCTCTAATGGTTCCAAGAATGGTCCTTAGGTGTAGATCATGTTCTTCTTCTGATTTGGAATAAATCCGAATGTCATCGATGAAAACAACGACAAACTTATCCAGGAAGTCCATAAAAATCTTATTCATGAGGTTCATGAAATAAGCGGGGGCATTGGTTAATCGAAAAGACATTACTGTATACTCATACAATCCATATCTGGTGGTAAAGGCAGTCTTTGGAATATCCTCTGCACGAATTTTGAGTTGATGATAGCCAGTTCTAAGATCAATCTTAGAAAACACCTGGGCACCGGTCAACTGATCAAAAAAATCTTCTATCTTGGGCAAGGGGTACTTGTTCTTGATGGTGACATCATTTAACTTCCTATAGTCTGTACACAAACGGTTACCTCCATCTTTCTTGTCCACAAATAAGACAGATGATCTCCATGGTGACGCACTTGGTTGAATCAATCCAATTTCTAGCATGGAATCCAGTTGCTTCTTTAGTTCTGCTAGTTCCGACGGGTTCATACTATAGGGTCTCTGGGCTATGGGTCCTGTTCCGGGGATTAGTTCGATGATAAACTCGATATCCCGATCTGGGGGCATACTGGGCAAAACATCTGGAAATACATCGGGGTATTCACAGACTATCCGGACTTGGTCAATGGTAGGTTGGGCTAGACTCTTATTACACTTGAATTGGCGAGGTAAGGTTTCAGATATATGCTCGACTGATATTCCGGTGGTACTGGTCATGGTGATGGCTTTCTTAGCACAGTCAATCAATCCTTTATGTTTGGACATCCAATCCATTCCTAGTACTACTTCCAAACCTTTAGTTCCGAGTACTATTAGATTAGCATAAAAATCTATTCCATGGATTCGGATCGGGACGGCTTTGCAAATTTGCCTAGCCTTGGTGGTAGATCCAGGAATTTGCACAATCATAACATGCTTCAGTTTGGTTGGTTGAATTTTACTAGTGCAGGCAAATTCTTCGGTGACAAATGAATGCGAGGCACCAGAGTCAAACAACACTCTTGCAAGTACTGAATTAACAGAAAACATACCCAGCACGACGTCTGGCGCTTCCTGAGCTTCTTCAAAGATGCATGAGAAAAGACGGCCATTCTTTGTTGAGTGAATTCTAGGGCAAATCTTCTCCCTGGTTAGACACGACGTCTTGAGTGGGCATTGGCATTAGGGATGTAGCATTCTTCTTGTTGGGGCACTCATTGGAATAGTGGCCTTTATTTCCACATCATAACAGTCACTTGTGACTTGTCCTTGGGCTGACAGCACAACATTGCTTCCAGTCCTCAAGTTGGTGTTGGTGTAGCATTGTTGGTGTTGAACTTGGTGGGGCACGGTGAAATTGATAGAGTTGCCGGGTTGTTGTGATTTCCTCCGGTCTAGGGTTTCCACAGTTGGGGTAGGTCGGACGGGTCATGGGTCTGTTGGTTCTTGCGGCAAATCACGGAGATGGGTCAGTGATACTTTGGGGTCTGATGGGTTCCTGGTTGATGCATCATGCGACGCTTGCGGTTCTCATTGGCTTGGTTGATCTTTCCTTCCATCTGGATAGCAGAGTCGACAAGTGCTTCAATATCCGCAAAGGGGATATTGACTAACACCGTCTGCATCTCGTCATGCAGACCATTCAGGAATCTTTCTTTCTTCTTGGCTTCGGTGTCTATCTCGTCCGGGGCATACCTAGTTAATGACAAAAATTTGTCACGGTATTCCACTACAGTCATCCTTCCTTGCTTCAGCTCTCTGAAATCTTCTCTCATTCTCTTGATCAAACCTGGTGGCACATGGGTTCTACTAAACTTGACCTTGAATTCCTCCTAGGTCATCATCTGGCCTCCGGTCATTGCACGAACACTGTTCCACCATGCCCTGGCATCTTCGGCTAGATAATGGGTGGCAAACAGGACTTTCTCGTTGGCTTCCACTCCGGCGACTTCTAGGTTGTTTTCCATGGTTTACAGCCAATCATCAGCATCTAAGGGTTCTTCTGACTTGGTGAAAACGGGTGGGTTGGTATTCTGGAAATTCTTGTGCTTAGATCCATGGTTGTCCTGATTTCCGTGGCCTTGGTTGTTGTGGGCTAGCTGGGCTATCTGTTGCAGAGTAGCTAGGTTGGCTTGAGCCCGCTCTTTCGACTTCGGTCAGAAGTCAACATTTGCAGGATCTGCAACATCGGGTCCAGGGCTGTACCACTTCCTCCACGTGGCATCTGAAGATTGATATAGATCATGAGAAAAGAGGGAAATTTCTAAGGTTTTAGGTCTTTGAAAGGTTTTCAAAGTTGACTCAGGTTTTTTTCTAGCAACTTGCTTTTTCATTCATTCATTCATAGCACACAGTACAACACACACCGCAACAAAGAAAAACAGATGGTTGTAAGAACCATTCTGGAAACTACGATACAGTGGGACCGACTACTACTCACTACGCTAGTGCTCAGTGCTACTACTCCTCGGAGTCTATGGCTTCATCATCTTCGTCATCATCGATGAAGGAAAAATCATTCTCATCGGTGAAGAAGTCCATGGCCTGATCCTCCAGAAAATCATCGTCATCGCTGAGATAGGAGTAAGGGTCTCCACGAAGATCCTCTCCGGCATTCTCCCTTTCCTCTAACTGCATGTCTCTCTCGTGGATGGTCTCCTCCAGAGATGAGATGCGGTGGCGAAGACGGGCAATAATATGCTCCTTCTTGTCGAGCAGACGGCGGCGAGACTTGCGATCCTTTGCTAGCATGGCTATGGTCTGATCCTTTGTCTTGATGATGGCAGACTTGTGGTTGCAATAGTCACGGCAGTTGTCCAACTCCTGCTGACGATCATACATCATGAAGCTAAGGTGGTCCAACTGAGTCTTCAACTCGGGGTGGTATGGGGCTTCCAGTGGTTTTCCATTTGCATCACACCTTGGGCAAAACTCAAAGCGAGTACCCTTGATCTGATTTATGCTCTGCCCACACAGATGGGAAAGAGCTTCCTGCATTGCTCTGGCAAGTCCATCGAGCCAGTTGTTTTCCCTCAAGGTAAACTGAATTCCCTCCGCAGTGGGAGGTTCAATCTTTCCTTGGAGACTTGTAACAATTAGCCACTGCAGATCTTCTCCTCCTTGATCATCGAGCTGAGCTCCAAAGAACTCGGGGTGCGAACGCTCCAGAAGTTCCGAAAGCTGATCCAGATCCCTCTCAAAGATAAGGTATCCTCCATTCCCAAGTTGGTAAAACTTGATGTACTTCACGTCCATCTATAAAAATAGAGGATGAGTAGATTAGCAGAGTGATCAAGTGTGTCAAAATTTTATGTATTTTTCAAGAGTTTTTGAGGAACATGAATTTTTATGGAAGAATCAAAGAGATAAGAATGAGAATAAATTTTTGTAAATATTTGTTTTCTTTGGTTTTGAAACTAAGTTTTTTGGTTCAAACGTCCATTCTAACTAGGGTCTCCTATGGTCAGGATGGCTCTGATACCAACTTGTCAACACCCGGATTTTTCAATCCTAGATGCCTGTTATGCCATACATCGCAATCCCAGGATTACCATTTTTGCGAGACATAACAGAATTGGATACCATAGTACATCATCCATTACAAATCATACATAAGTTCTTACACAAATAGGGATCTCATGATCCATTTTTTAATACAACATCAAGCAGCAGAATACGTAATAATAACGGTAGCGTAGGCGAAGCTCCATCTTCGGGGTCATAGGCAATGCTGACGATGGGAGATGATCCTAGTTGTCATAACCCTCCAGGGGTCCATCTTCTAGGTACTCCTCTTCATAGTATGGCCATGGGAATAGCCAGGGACAAGCCATGAGTACTCTTTAAGTACTCGCAAACTAATACTAATAGGTAAAGGGGGTTTTTGGATAATAGGACACTAGGCTCTAGGGTTGTTTTGCAAAAGCCAGATTTATCTCTAACAAGTTCTAAAGCTAGTCACAATTTTATAACTCCTAACTGGGAACTTGTATTTCATATCACAACTCTGTTGTGGTCAAGTCAAAGTCTTAGTTCATTTCACAGGTCATTTTGAAAAGTCTGACGGGGGAACAGTATGGCCACTCCAACTGTCCATAACCACGGACGCGGCTATTCGAATAGTTTGACACTCTGCAGAGATTGTACACTTTCACCAAAACATTCGATACATCCGTCAGGAACAAATCCTGAATTCACCATACTCGGTATGCGGATAATCAATCCTAACCTTTCGATTACACGCCCTAGTATAAGCACCTCTCTTGTGAGTTTGGCCTCCCAACCATGACCAACTGTCATCTTGGGTACTGCACAGGTGGACAATCTCCACAAGGTAGCCTCAGCTCAGACCTTGGCCGGGAGGGAACTAATACTAAGGAATATAAGTTTCCAGTCAAGCCCTACCCAATATTCGGGTATTGTGGTTGTACGATAAAATTGGAATGGTATCGCATCCAGACAACCATCAGTTTTATAAAGGGCTAAGGCTCATGCCTCAACATTTTTATCACCAAAATTCTCAAGTGTTTGGGAACACATGTCCAAAACATTTCAATAGAATGATCCATCATTCCAAGGTTTTCATAACCATTTTTCCACCAAGTATTCCCATCTGAAAGTTGATCAAGTTTTTATGCTAAGCACTAGCATCTACAGGTGGGGGTAGTACTAATGAGGGGTGGTAACTACTGGAGTTTCAACTAAGTACAACCTCATGTCTCAGGCTGATGTCAAGGTTTCTAACTTAGGCCAAATCTTATGCTCTTTATGCAACCTTCAGCATCTTTCCAATATCTACCAGTCACTTAAGTAAACTCTAGGTAAGCTTTGATAAAGAAATAAAGTAAGAAGCTTGCAAGTAAAACTAGGATTGGTTTATCAAGTGGGTATGATCACCTATGCTTAAGGCATATATTAGGCATAGTAACAAGTATGGGCTTGCATAGGTATAGTCTCAACTTGCACAATATCAATATAAGCTTGCTAAATTGCAAGTGTTAGCTTGCAAGGTTACTAGCTTGCACATTCACTAGTAGTATTTGGCTTGCTAAAGTAGAGTGTCTTGCAAGTTTTAGCTTGCCTTGTGCGGAGCAGTGGTTGAAGTTCTCCTCGGCTTCTTCTTCGTAGTATCCTCCTTCCTCCTCGTATCCTTGGTCGGTACTAGCGTCTATGAATAAATACGAGGTACACAATCACCAAACAATACTTAACTACTTGCAATCATCACACACAATGGTCCTATGGATGATCTAGCATCATCCCTAACATTAAAAGGTTAAGGCTTGGTTTAATTCCTTTTATTTTTAGAAAAGTAATTTCTACTCATTGAAAAACTACTTAAGATTTAATATTCTCCAAACCCAACATGGGATCATGTTGACACATGTCATCACCACATATTGTAGTCCATGGGAATGTGATTTAAAGTGGTGTCACAATTTAATAAGGTTTTACCCTTTTATTTTAATTAATTAAAGTGGCTAGAAATGCTTATGTAGCATTCTTTTATTACTTGAACATTATTTCTGCAAGTAAACCTATATATTTTTATATATTCTGAAAGGTATGGTTAAATGTGATTTTTGAGAGTTGGAATCAACTCAAAAGCTATTATTCTTTAAATTTGAAAAATGTTTGAATGCAGAAAAGCTTCTGCCTTGTTATTTTTACCATGGGTGATCTATAGATCCAAATGACTTGAATCCAACGGGCTTGGATTCAGCATTCATAGACCTTTCCCACAAAATTGGTTTCATTCAATTTGGTGCAGTGAATCGATCTGGGTTGATTTTTGAAGTTGGGTACATAAGTGTGTTTGAATTGAAATAGAAAAAGGTTTAATTTGAATAACTGGGCTGCGCGGGAAAAGTTACTGGGCCGGCCTGCTAAGCAAAATTCTCCCGCGGGTTGCTTAAGTGGGTGTCCCCACTCGTCAGTGACACGGGGCTGGGCGAAGCGGTATGGGGCGAGGTGGATCGTTCGATCTAGTTCTAATCTAATGGCTGGGAGTCATCGTCGACGCAAGACAACGTCGGCGAGAACGAAACCTAGAGCGGCCAGTGAGGGTTGCTGGGGGCTCACCGGGGTACTGGCGAGGGTCGACGAGGCGGGCGAACGACGAAGTCGATGACGGCGAATCTCCTGGTACCGGTGGCTTCTCCTGGGGAGGCTCCAATCGCTGGCTCCCTTCTTCTCCAGAGGCGGCAGGCTCCGGTGAAATTCCGGTGGGGTGGTGCTTGCCTTGCTCTGAGAACGGTGTGGCACGATCAGTGAGGATAGGGAAGTGAGATGGTGTGAAGAAATCGTGCGGGGGTGGCCTCTATTTATAGTCGAGTGAGGGGACCGTCGGGGTGCACGGTGAGCTCGTCGAGGGTGATGTTACAGGCGGCTAATGGCATGGGCAAGGGTAGGGGACGGTGGGGTCTCTCCTGGCGATGCTCAGCGACATGGTCTCGAGGCATGGGGTGGTGTGGTTTGGTCTGGAACGGGCGGTGCTCGCTGCGTAGGCGGGCGTCTTTGACGGGCGGTGGTCAGATGCACGGGGTGGCAAACGGGATGTCTGGCGGTCTCGGTCGCGGGATTGTGTATACACGCAGGGCGGGGCGCGCTGTGGGGCTTCGGCCGAGGGTCGTGCTCTGGCGCATGCTCGGCATGGTCTCTGGCGGTGCTGGGCGCTTGTGCGCGTGGTCCAGGGCTTGGCAACGCTGGTGTAGTGGCGATGGACGGTGGGCTGCCTCCGCATAAGGTTGGCAAGGCTAGTTCTTCCTCTAGCTCGCTGTCCACACTGGGTGACAAGGGTGCTCATTGTTCACCATTGATGGCAATGGCAAGCTCTGGGTGCTAGTCCTTAGTTAAACTTCCTAGATGATCTCTCGAATGTGTGTGAGCTAACTAGGGAACAAGTTAGGCAAGAATCACTGCTCACAATAGTGTTTGATGTTTTGTTTGATTTGTGTCTGCAACCTGTTTGATGAAATGGCCGCATGAAATCAAGTTTTGAATTTTGAAAAGATTTTTGGTGGGTTTGCTAGATTAGTGCTGGTGAGTCTGCAGATGCTTGGGTTTTGAAAGTTGAGCTTGTTTGAGTGGTTTTTGAAAAAGTGGGATCTTCCCATATGAGAAAAATTCAATTTTGAATTTTCATTTAAACTATGCATTTGAAAGTTTCTGGATGATCACAAAGTGGGCCTTGATACTTTGTTATGAGTACATTCAAGGGGTGCAAAGATCCAGAAAAGTTTCTGTTAGGTTCTGAAAGTTTGAGACAGCCAAAGTAGGTATGGGAGTTAAATTGGCCAAAATGACCATTCATTTCATATATGTGTTTTGATTTACTTGTCTTTAGGAAAGGTGTGGGAAATGTTTTAGATGATGTTTATTTCACCTAAGAAACATTTTACAAGCAATGACACAATCAAACAAGGTGGTTTAAAATAATTTCAAAATCCATGCATACACATATGCATGCATTCATGATTTTATTTAGAAAAGTTTTTGTTAACCCTAATTTTGATGATTTGAAGTTGATGATCCAATCTTAGTATTTTTGGGATGTTACAGATGGCGATGATCCTCTCCAAATTCCCCGTCCCGACAGGATGCCAGAACGGAGTTTCTGGATTCGAATCTTGGTTTCTGGTGGCGGCGGTGGAGCGGAACTCTTTATGGAAAACTATCGAACCCCCCTGAGTTTTTAGGTCAGAAGGAAACTTATAGGCGCGAAGGGAGGCCGAGGAGCTGCCTAGGGTGGCCAAACCTCCCCCAGGAGTGGGGTCAGTGGGCCCGCGCCTAGGGTTGGTCTGGGGTCCCCAGGCCTCCTCTCTGTCTCCCCTTCTGGCTCCATGGATCTTCTAGTGAGAAATAGTTTTTGGCATATTTTCCGGGATTTTTCCTGATAGTTCATTTTCTGCACAAAAACAAGACACCAAGGTAATTCGGCTGAAAACAGCGTTAGCCGTGTTAGTTGTATCCAAATCACACAAGTTTAGAGAAGAAACAATAGCAAAGTGTTCGAGAAAGTAGATACGTTTTAGACGTATCAACTCCACCCAAGCTTAGCTTATTGCTTGTCCTCAAGTAATTCAGTTGAAAACTGAGTGCGATAAAAGAACTTTCACGAACACATTGCTTCATATGATGTAAATATTCTCATCACAGGAGTAGATGCTTAGACAATTCATAATAAGAAGTATGCAACTAAGTCTACTCAATAGTCATTGCAAGCTATGAAGAGAAACCAATTCAAGAATAATAAGTAGCATGAAACATAAACATAAGCAACATTGCAATCCTCATAATAAGGTATGATAGAGTGGTATCTCGCTTGCCTTTGTTTGAAGAGCACAATATAAATGCCAAGGCACCTCTGAAGTTCATATGAAGACTAGAGATAAAGATCTCAGAGATACAAGCATCAAAGTCATGACATAATTAACCAAGTTTTGAGACAAACACAAGAATGACAACTATGCTCTCAAGAAGGTGCTCATAGAATAAGTGGTGACTCAACAAGGTTTTGAAAACGGTTTTGAAAGGTTTGAAAGGCTTCCAAATGCTGAAAGGAAGGTACTCATTAGCTTTGATCTCTCATTGACCCTATCATAAGAATCTTTATGTGGTTAAGGTGAAAGTGAGGTCCACTCTGAATTATATGCTTGACATACCATATACTGAAAATCCCAAGTCCCTTGAGTGCGAGGGCCACTCCGCATACTACTCAACTTTGGGTCCAGGCAAGTTCTTGTCATTGTAAGTATTTGCATATCATCGAGAACCGCCAACGGGGTACCCCTTGCACATGGTACAGGAGCTTTCCCATAACCAAAATGACAAGGCAAGCAGACAATGAGTATCTCAGCAATCTTTTTATTTACTATCATATTTTTTTATTGAAGATGCTTCATAGATTACTCACTATGGTAATGCTGCAAGTTTCCACCAAGATTAGGCATAGCTTAGGCTAGCGGCCCAGGCGTTTCTCTAACACAGAATACAAACTCCACGGACTCACAAGTCCCCCTTTCATTTCGCATCATTGACATCCACAAACAAAAGAGCAAGGTATCAACTAGATATAAACGTATCTAAAAGGTTTTGAAAGCGTTCTCTGTGACAGCACGGTTCTGCTGACTCCCAGCATATAATTTGCAAGCATATAACTTTCATGGACTAGTCACAATGGTTCAGGATTATTAAGTGCACAGAATAAAGTGTGCCATCAAGTTCATGAGAGCTTTACTAACTAAATTTCTCAGCATAGACAAACATTTTATTTTGGAAGAAAACACGGCATATAGAATATGCACTGAAGTAGCAAATGATGCTAATAGGTAGGTATGGTGGACACAACTGGCAATATTGGTTTTGGGGAGTTGGAAGCACAGGTAGAGCACATACTCAGTGCAAGCGAAGGCTAGCAATAGAGAGGGAGCGACAAACGAGAGAGAAATAGTTGTCATAATCATGCTTGCAACAAAACAGGACTAATTATGGCATGAAAGTGATACAAGAACTCTGAGGCAAAATAAATCATCGAGGCATACTGACTATTTATTAGTCATATGCATGCGTGAGCATGTGCCAAGTCGATTCACATGAATAGTCAGAGGAGGATACCACAATATCATACCAAAGTATGAATAAAACAATGCAAGCAAACATTCATATGACATGCTACAAACTATTAGCAAGTTGGAGCTAATCATAGACAAGCAAGAACTACTAAGCATCCATAATGACATACACCTTACACAAACAGGCTAAGCATGCTCACAATGATGAGTATATGTACAAAAATGAAACAAATAGAGTTTGTTACCAGCCTCTTACCACTCCTCGAGTTGTCTTAATCTTCATTATTGCTCTTCACTTGTGTGACTTGAATGATAACATGAAACCAAAACCACTGAGGACGGCTGAACCCTGCAAAGAACTCACAAAACCAAAGAAGAACAACAAATATTTTTGGTGTTTTTGATTTTTTAGAAACAAGAAAACAAATAAAAACAACCAAACAAGAAGCAAACAAAGCAAAGCAAAGCAAACAAAGCAAAATCTTTTTGGATTTTTTTTCTTTTAAGGCAAACCAAAACCAAAAAATAAAAGAAACAAACCAAGAGAAACAACTAAAATATTTTTGGTATTTTTGTGTTTTTGAGAAAGAAGCAACAAGAACCAAAAAGAGAGAAAAAACAATGGATATACAAAGAACCGACCGAACATGATATATATATATATATATATATATGAGTGTGATGTCGGTATGCCTCCCCCCAAGCTTAGGCTTTTGGCCTAAGTGGGGCTCAATCTCATGGTGCCCAAGTAGATGCACCTCCGTGGTACGTTGAGGAAACTCCCTCGTCCTGGTATGAGCTCGAGGCCTCCCCTATGTAATGCACAGGGTCATATGAGGGCATTTCCCCCTGATAGTGCCCATGGAAGTTGAGAGAGCGCAACTTGTCATCCATCTTCCCCTTCGTCGTGACCAAGGTCCCTGAGAAATACTTAGCAAAGTGGTTTGGGGTAGAGGTATCTCTCTCTCTCTCTCTTCCCCGTCAGTAAACAACATTCTATAAACCAAGTTCTCATGAGTAGATCTAGAGGTGACAAAGTGGTGTGCCTTCATGGCCGCAAGATCAAGCCTCAGAGGATCCAAAACTGTATCACGTGGATCAACAGCAATGCCCAAGGCAGCAGCGATACGGGTAGCAATCATTCCCCCATAAATGGGTCCCCTAGCAGCTAAACGACGAGCAATGAGGGAACCAAGATTATACTTATCCTCACTATAGAGCGCAGCAGCTAAGAAGTCCAATTGATAGTTGGATATATTACTAGTGTTCTCCCTACCAAGAACACTGGTCGTAAGATAGTAGGTGAAGTACGGGATGGCTGGAAGTTGAATGTTCTTTATCTTGCCTCATTGAGCTCTATGGTCATCATCATTGGTTATTCCTCAGTATAGTTCCAACAAATCAGCGGGAAGAGCTGTAATCTTATTTGATGACCCCTTTGTACCAAGTCCCAGGGCCTTGCAAAATTTCTTCAAAGGCATAGAATGAGCCCTGTCATACAGTCTTGGGAGCCTTGCCCTTCTAGGTGCATCACTCTCAAATATTTCACCAAAGGTGTGGTGGTCCATGACTTCCCTTTGCTAAAATTTTAAACAACCATCAAACCAAGTGATTTCTAAGTTGATAAATGATGAGCAACTACTATAGGAACTTGGTAGAGGACTACACATGCATCAAAACAAAGTTTCTAAACATAGAACAAGCATGCAAGCTCAAACAACCTATCACCTATAGTAGCAAAATACTCAAGATACAATCTACCAATCACAAATCTAATTGGACAAGTGGAGGAGGCACATACTAAGGAACAATCCCTCCAAAAATCAGCACATGAGATGGGCTGAACAAGGAGATCGAAAATCGCGAGCAAGAATAGCAAGAACTTGAGCTTGAGCAAGTTTTCCGGTGTTTTTCGGGAGACAGAAAGAAGGTGGCTTTGAGGAGGCAGCCTGGAGGGGCCTAGGTGGGCCAGACCCCCCTAGGCGCCACCACTAGGTAGGCCGCGCCTACCATGGGTGTGGAGCCTAGAGGTGGCCCCCTGGGTCATCTCAGGTACCTCTCTGCCCCTTTTTTCGAGGAAAAAAATATTTTTATTTTTCTGGGATTTTTTGGGAAACTTTATTTTGGCCAATTTTCAGGGTATGAAAATTGATTTTTTTCGCAGGAACAGTTTTTTCAGAAGAAGAAAAAGCAAACCAAAAGCCAAACTACAGGAGCTCTCAGAGACTCAATAAAGCAAACAACTAGCAAAACTAAAGCTAAAGCAAAGACTAGGAAGGAGAAAGGAAAAAATAAAGCAAGTATAACCATAGTGAAAACATTATTTTGTTCATTAAAATCCTTTTGTTAACAAGGTTGATCAAGTCTGGTTACCAAAACAATCTTAGATGAAGCAAAACTTTGTATTCCACCAAGTGATTATGTTACCTCATACTTGATAGCAATGGTCCCAATCATAATAGTTTCAATATTTTCTTGTGGAATGGTACAATATATTTCTCCAACATTGATGCCTTCAATATATTCAATGGACTTCAGGTAATAGCTTTTAACAACCTTCTTGGGGAAATATACAGTGTGCTCTTTGTCATTAATATTGAATGATACTTTTCCTTGATTACAATTGATGATAGCACCTGCAGTATTAAGAAAAGGTCTCCCAAGAATAATAGACATATTATCATCTTCAGGCATTTCAAGCACAACAAAATCAGTTAAAACCATGCAATTATGAGCTACTTGAACAGGAACATCCTCACATATACCAACAGGAACAGTAGTTGACTTATCAGCCATTTGCAAAGATATATCAGTTGGTATCAACTTTTCTAGCTGGAGACTCTTGTAGAGAGAAAAAGGCATAACACTAACTCCAGCTCCCAAATCACATAAAGCAGTTCTAAAATAATTTTTCTTAATGGAGCAAGGAATAGTTGGTATACCTAGATCACCAAGTTTCTTTGGAACCTTACCAATGAAGGAGTAATTAGCAAGCAGAGTAGAAATCTCCTCATTAGGAATCTTCCTTTTATTAGAGACAATATCCTTCATATACTTTGAATAAGGAGGCAACTTAATAGCATCAGTCAAAGGAATTTGCAAAAATAAAGGTTTCATCCACTCACAAAACTTGTTGTAGTGTTCTTCCTCCTTTGACTAGTGTTTCTTACCTGGAAAAGGCATAGGTTTCTGCACCCAAGGTTCTCTCTCTTTACCATGTTTATTAGCAATAAAATATTCCTTAGTGTATCTAGTGTTCTTAGTGTGCTTCTCAGGTTCTTCCTCAACTTCCTCCTTATTAGGAGACTCATCAATATTACCACTCTCAGTTTCAGCATCAGAGACAGATATACTATTAGGATCTATAGCAGGTTCAAGTGGTTCCTCAATTATCTTATGTTTATTTTTCTTCCACTTACGAGGACTACCACTATCCTCACCTTGTTGGGAATCCTGCTCTATTCTTTTAGGGTGTCCTTCAGGATATAAAGGATCTTGAGTAGTTATACCACTCCTAGTTTTAATTCCATAAGCATGTTTATTTCCTGAAGCATTAACTAGCATATCCTTTTGTACCTTAGCAAGTTGATCAAGTTGGGTTTAAACCATTTGAAAGTGTTTACAAAGCATTTTAATATCATTAGAAGTTCTTTCTACAATACATTTGAACTCTTTAATAGCTCTAGAGTTTTCCAATAAATGATTCCGAACTTGTTTATTAAAATTATCTTGCTTAACAATAAAAATGTCAAGTTCCTCTAAGCATTGATCAGGAGGCTTACTATAGGGAATATCACATTCAACAAAGTGTTGGAGAGAGTGTACCTCAATAGTAGATGAGTGGGGAATTGTCTTACATAATTCTTCTATAGGAGGTAGATACTTCACACCTTTAGCTCTAATACCTTTCTCCTTTAGACACTTTTTAGCTTCCTTCATCACTTCATCATTTAATACAATAACTCCCCTCTTCTTTGTTGTTGGTGTTGGAACTGGTTTAGGAACAACTGGTTCAGGAGTAATAAGCTCAGGTGTATTCAGCTCAGTTGAAGTCCAATCATCATAATTCTTGCTTATCATGTTCATTAATTCTACAGCATCTGTAGGAGTTTTTTTCCTGAAAACACAATCCGCAAAGCTATCTAGGTAGGTCCTAGAATCATAAATTAGTCCATTATAATAAATATCAAGAAGCTCATTCTGAGGTAATGGACATCCATGATATGCATGAATCAACGAACTGAATCTTTTCCATGACTCACGCAATTTCTCTTCTTCTCCCTGTTTAAAATCAAAAAGTCTCTGCAAAGCAGCATGTCTAGCACTGGGAGGAAAATATTTATGGAAGAAAGAAGCAATCAGGGCTATCAATGGAACTAAGAGGTAATCTATTAAACCATGCCCTAGCTTCTCCTTTTAGTGAAAAAGGGAAGATCTTAGCAACAAAGTACTTGCGCATCTTAAAATCATCAGAGAACAAAGCACTCATAGTAGAAAGCTCATTCATTTGAGCCACAACACTCTCATTTTCAGTACCACAAAAAGGTTCTTTCTCAACAATATCTAAATAAGAGAAATCATAATCTTTATCTTTAATATCTATGCGAGAGGTGGCAAACTTAGGATCATAGGATTTCTTAGGCATAATAGTACGTCTAGCAAGGAGACTCTTAATAGCACTAGCACCATGTGTGTTTCGGCACTCTTCAACAAATTCATCAGTGAGCTCTATGTAGCCATCATTAATATCAAAACTCTCACTAGCAGGTGAGCTAACAGGTGTAACAGTGTATTCACTAGGAGTTTCGGTATTTCCTAGACTAGCCATAGTAGCATCTAGAAACGGACCTAATGAACCACTCGCATCAAGCATAGTAGAAGTAACATCATGAGTATCAAAAGCAGTTTCAGATTCAGCAGTAGTAGCAGTGTGTGTAGCATGAGCATGTGATGGTGGTGTGACAAGCTTACTTATAACAGACGGTGAATCAAGAGCAGCAGAGGTGTTTAGGACTGTACCTCTTCTTGTAGTGGACGATAAAATAGGAAACTTGTTGGTCCACGCAGAGATAAAACAAAACTTTTCCTCAAACATGGTGATCCCAAGATCTAGCCGAGGTAGAATGCACGAGGTTTACCACTAGACGCGCAGTTGCGGATTACTGATGAAGCGCGTCAGTTGATTAGTGCAGTCCTCACGATCCGATCGTCCTGGTCACGTGCTTGACACCTCTGCTGGTATCCACGCATAAGGAGGAGCCGCCGTGACTGCTAGGTTCGTAATGACGGGCTGGATTTGTGGAGCTAGGGTTTCAACACATGGAATGACCTAACCGAACAACGATTAACCTTTACGGGTTACGGTGCTCCACTATATATAGGGAGTGAACGTGGGCTGCTTTCATGACCCATTCACTAAAGCCCATATAACACTAGTCACCGTGAGTCCAACTCACTAACTCGATCCTAATCCGGTTTAGGTCCAACCCAACCAGATTATGTGTTTAGATCCAATCCGAACTTGCTCCCGCTCTTAAGTGTGTGACCCGCAGCTCATGGCTACTTGGACACGATTGAGTCCGACTCTCAATCGATCGATCAGCGGCTCCTAGCGAACGTCTTGAGCTCCCAAGTACCAAAGAGTCATGACGACTTGCCTTTCCAATGCGACTTACGTCCGAGTCCCTTTTGCCTCACGATATACCTTGTCAGACTATAGGTGAATAATTGTCATCCCTTAAATAGTCTGACTCTCTTCTTGATCCGAGATAAGTGATTCACCCGACTAACACTTAACCGAGTCGTGCATGGCCATGCTTTCCGAATCATATCTCACAAGAGGGCCCAGAGAATATCTCTCCAAGTGGAGGGGCAAAATCCCATCTTGGTTATTCACATCACACAGCTTGATTCTCAGTCGACCTGAACTCTGCCTTTATAACTGCCCAGTTACGGATCAGTGTTTGACAGAACCTAAGTCGGTGATCCTCAACTCGGACTATGCAATAACCTCAGGTCTAAGGATTACATTGATTGAGATATACAAATGACAACTTGTTCGTTGTACCTCAATATGGGTCAATCCGACTCGCTAAACTCTTTAGCCAAGTCTGTGTAAGTTGGAATAGCATCTCCATGCCCATGACAAGTGGAACCGAGTCATCAAGCCAACTTTCACATTGGTCTAAGTTGTGTGTCCAGCACAACCTCAATGACCAAGGATATTTAGTACAAACAACATGAATGCATAGTTCCAAAACCGAATCACATATTCAATGATACACATTAGATGTTTATACAAGGACTACTTAATATCTTTATGAACACAATGGGAAATCTCATCTTACATGATTGCCTCTAGGGCATATTCCCAACAGTCTCCCACTTGCACTAGAGTCAATCTTCTGACATCACATATCTAAGCATCTAATGCCCATGGCTCTCAGGTGCGCCTCATGATTCGGCTGTGGTAACGGCTTTGTCAACGGATCCGCAATATTTGCATCCGTGTGTACCTTGCATAACTTGATATCACCCTGATCCACGAACTGGCGAATCAGGTGGTACCGCATGAGTATGTGCTTGTTCTTCTGGTGCTGTCTAGGTTCCTTGGCTTGTGCAATAGCACCATTGTTGTCACAATACACGTCCAACGGATTGGACGAGCCCTGAACCACACCAAGATCCATGAGGAAATTCCTCATCCAAACAACTTCCTTTGCTGCCTCCGAGGCGGCAATATACTCAGCCTCTGTTGTAGACGCACACATAGTCTCTTGCTTGGAACTCTTCCAGCTCACAGCACCTCCGTTTATAATAAACACGTATCCGGATTGCGAGCGAGAATCATCAAAGTCGGTAAGATAACTCGCATCCATGTAACCCTTTACACAGAGTTCATCTTCACCACCATAAACCAAGAACATATCCTTAGTCCTTCTCAAGTACTTTAGGATATTTTTAGCCGTTGTCCAGTGGATCTCTCCAGGATCATCCTGGTATCTGCTCACAACACTTAGAGCATAGGAAACATCCGGCCTAGTACAAATAATGGCGTACATAATGGATCCGACTGCAGAAGCATATGGAATCACACTCATCCGACTTCGCTCATAAGGTGTCGAAGGACACTGAGTCTTGCTAAGTTTTACACCATGGGACATCGGTAAGAACCCGTTCTTAGACGATTCCATGTTGAACTTCTTCAACACTTTGTCCAAATAAGTACTCTGACTCAATCCAATGAGCATCCTTGATATATCTCTATAGATCCGGATTCCGAGGATGTATGTTGCCTCACCCAAGTCTTTCATTGAGAAACTCCTTTCCAATGATTCCTTGGTTTTTTGCAACATCTGGACATCATTTCCAATCAGTAATATGTCATCCACATATAAGATTAGAAAATTTACTTTGTTCCCACTAAACTTCTTGTACAAACAAGAATCATGATCACTCTTGATGAAGCCAAACGATTTGACTACCTCATCAAAGAGAATATTCCAACTCCGAGATGCTTGCTTCAACCCATAAATGGATTTCTGAAGTTTACATACTTTGTCAGCATTAGCCGGATCGACAAAACCCTCGGGCTGTATCATATACACGTCCTCGGTTAAATTTCCGTTAAGGTAAGCCGTTTTGACATCCATCCTCCATATCTCATAGTCGAAATAGGCCGCTATAGCTAACATGATCCGAACTGATTTAAGCATCGCTACGGGCGAGAAAGTCTCGTCGTAATCAACTCCTTGAATTTGTCGGAACCCCTTCGCGACAAGGCGTGCTTTATAGATGGAAACATTTCCATCCATATCAGTTTTCTTCTTAAAGACCCATTTGTACTAGATGGGTCTTGCACCGTCTGGTAGATCAACCAAGTTCCAAACTTGATTTTCATCCATGGACTTTAACTCGGATCTCATGGCTCTAAGCCATGACTCGGAATCAGATCCCACCATCGCTTCCGAATAATTTGATGGCTCATCACTGTCTAACAGTAACACATCACGAACACTTCATAATCTTGCCGATCTTCGTAGTACAGGTGCTGCTGCCGGCTCAGTTGCCACGACCGGCTCAACCTCCAAGGTTTTTGCCGACTCGCTACTAGCCGGTTCCTCTCGAATTTCTTCGAGCTGCACCGTGCTCCCACTTACTCCCCGACTGAGAAACTCTTTCTCAAGGAAGACACCATTCCGAGCGACAAACACTTTGCCCTCTTCTCGGTTGTAGAAGTAGTAACCCAAGGTTTCCCTCGGATACCCCACGAAAATACACTTATCTGACTTGGCTGTAAGCTTGTCCGACTGAAGTCGCTTGACAAATGCTTCACAACCCCAAATCTTAAGAAAAGACAAACTCGGCTTTTTGCCTGTCCACATCTCATGCGGTGTCTTCTCTACCGATTTTGATGGTACTCTGTTTAGTGTGAACGCCGTTGTTTCTAGACAATAACCCCAAAATGATAAAGGCAGATCTGGCCGACTCATCATTGATCGTACCATGTCCAACAAGGTTCGATTCCGCCTTTCTGAAACACCATTCCTTTGTGGCGTTCCTGGCGGAGTAAGTTGAGGAACTATTCCACAACTTTTCAGATGGTCATCAAACTCATGGCTCATGTACTCGCCTCCTCGGTCCGACCGAAGAAACTTTATTTTCTTGCCAAGTTGATTATGTGCTTCATTCTGGAATTCTTTGAACTTTTCAAAGGCTTGCGACTTATGTTTCATCAAGTAGATATATCCATACCTACTCAAATCATCAGTGAAGGTAATGAAGTACTCATCACCACCCCTGGTTTTCGTGCTCATTGGTCCACATACATCACTATGTACTAGTCCCAACAAGTCGGACGCCCTTTCGCAACTCTTTGCAAAAGGTGTCTTGATCATTTTGCCGAGTAGGCAAGATTCGCATGTCTCGAACGACTCCAAGTCGAACAAAGTTAGGAGTCCATCATCATGGAGCTTCTTCATGCATTTCCAACTTATATGACCAAGCCGACAGTGCCAAAAGTAAGTCATATTCAGATCATTTGGTTTCAACCTTTTAACATTTATGTTATAAACCGACTCACCATCAAGATTCAAAATAAATAACCCATCCTAGACGGGTGCAAAGCCGTGAAACATATCATTCAAATACAAAGAACAACCATTATTCTTGATATTCGACTCATAGCCTTGCCTCATCAAACATGAAGCAGAAAAATGTTTCGCCTGAGCACTGGAACATAATAACAATTATTCAGTTCCATAATGAATCCGGAAGGTAAATGAAGTTGCATCGTGCCGACTTCCAACGCAGCAACTCTTGCTTTGTTGCTGACTCGAATATCAACCTCACTTCTTGCTATGCTCCTAGTTCTTACCAGTCCCTGCAACGAGTTGCAGATGTGAATAACTGATCTGGTATCATATACCCAAGAACTATTAGGTGCATCAGCAAGATATATGTCTATAACATTGCAAACAAGTGTACCTGAGTCGGAAGTCATACCTCCACTCTTGGCTTTGTCGGCCAAGTACTTGCTGCAGTTCCTCTTCCAGTGGCCATCCGCCTTGCAGTAGAAGCAAGTGGATCCGACTGAAGGAGATGGCTTAGTCCCTGAGGAAGCGCTTGGGACCGGGTCCAGAGCCTGCTTTCCTCCTGACTTAGACTTCTTCTTAGTCCAAGAACTCTTCTTGAACTTAGCCTTATTCTGCACCATCAACACTTGAATGGCGCCCTTCTTGAGATCCGCCTCTGCCTTCTTGAGCATCCCATGCAATTCAGTGAGCTTCTTATCCATACCATGCATGTGGTAGTTCGAAATGAACTGCCCATATGCACTAGGAAGAGAGTTCAGAATTATATCTGTAGCGAACTCTTCGCTAATGGGGTAGCCAAGCCTCTCCAGAGACTACACATAACCAACCATTTTGATCACATGCGGACTCAGTGGATCACCATCCTTAAGCTTGCAACTCAGCAAAGCCTGAGAGACTTGATACCTCTCCGTCTTCGCCTGATCCTGGAACATACTTTTGAGGCTTTCGATCATACCGTAGACCTCAACATGCTCGACCTGCTTTTGCAAGTCCGGTTCCATGTGAGCAAGCATAAGACAGCTAATATCCATGGACTCCTCCTTAGCCCGACGGTAGGCATTGGTGGTAGCGACAGTCGCATTCTCATCTGGCTCATATGGAAGTGGGTTGTCTAGGACATGGTCCTTCTTTTCTTGTTTGAGAACAATTCTCAGATTTCGATACCAGTTGGTAAAATTAGTGTCGTTCAGTTTATCTTTCTCAAGAATGGTTCTCAACGCAAAACCGGATATCTGAGAGTGACTGCTACTTGGTGCCATGATCTACAACAGAAAATATGCAAAACACTTAAGACATGTATGAAAATTGATTTTCTCGCAGAAACAGTTTTTTCAGAAGAAGCAAAGGCAAACAAAAACCAAACTACAGGTGTTCTAAGACACTCTAAAAATCAAACAACTAACTAACAAGAGCAAAAGCAAAGACTAGGAAGGAGAAAAGTAATAGAAAGCAAGTATAACCATAGTGAAAACATTGTTTTGTTCATTAAAATCGTTTAACAAGGTTGATCAAGTCTAGTTACGAAAACAATCTTATATGAAACACAACTTTGTATTCCACAAAGTGATTATGTTATCTCAAACTTGATAGCAATGTTCCCAATCATAATAGTTTCAAAATTTTCTTGTGGAATGGGACAATATATTTCTCCAACCTTGATGCTCTCAATATTTTCAATGGAATTCAGGCAATAGCTCTTCGTAACCTTCTTGGGGAAATAGACAGTATGCTCTTTGTCATAAATATTGAATGTTACTTTTCCTTAATTACAATTGATGATAGCATCTGCAGTATTAAGAAAAGGACTCCCAAGAATAATAGACATATTATCATCTTCAGGCATTTCAAGCACAACAAAATCAGTTAGAACCAAGCAATTATGAGCAACTTGAATAGGAACATCCTCACATATACCAAGAGGAATAGTAGTTGACTTATCAGCCATTTGCAAAGATATATCAGTTGGTATCAAATTTTCTAGCTGGAGCCTCTTGTAGAGAGAAAAAGACATAACACTAACTCTAACTCCCAAATCACATAAAACAGTTCTAACATAATTATTCTTAATAGATCAAGGAATAGTTGGTATACCTGGATCACCAAGTTTCTTTGGAACCTTACGATTGAAGGAATAATTTGTAAGCAAAGTAGAAATCTCCTCATTAGGAATCTTCTTTTTATTAGAGACAATATCCTTCATATATTTTGAATAAGGAGGTAACTTAATACATCAGTTAAAGGAATTTGCAAAAAATAAAGGTTTCATCCACTCACAAAACTTGTTGTAGTGTTCTTCCTCCTTTGACTTGTGTTTCTTACCTGGAAAAGGCATAGGTTTCTGCACCCAAGGTTCTCTCTCTTTACCACGTTTATTAGCAATAAAATCTTCCTTAGTGTACCTAGTGTTCTTAGTGTGCTTCTCAGGTTCTTCCTCAACTTCCTCCTTATTAGGAGCATCATTTTTATCATTACCACTCTCAGTTCAGCATCAGATACATATATACTATTAGGGTCTACAGCAGGTTCAAGTGGTTCCTCAACTATTCTATGTTTCATTTTCGTTCTCTTACGGGGGCTACCACTATATTCACCTTGTTGGGAATCCTGCGTAATTCTTTTAGGGTGTCCTTCAGGATATAAAGGATCTTGAGTATATATACCACTCCTAATTCTAATTCCATAAGCATGTTTATCTCCTGAGGCATTAACTAGCATATCCTTTTGTACCTTAGCAAGTTGATCAAGTTGGGTTTGAACCATTTGAAAGTGTTTACAAAGCATTTTAATATCATTAGAAGTTCTTTCCACAATATCTTTCAACTCTTTAATAGCTCTAGAGTTTTCTAATAAATGATTCTGAACTTGTTTATTAAAATTACCTTGCTTAACAATAAAAATGTCAAGTTCCTCTAAACATTGATTAGGAGGCTTACCATAAGGAATATCGCCTTCATCAAAGTGTTGGAGAGAGTGTACCTCAATAGTAGATAAGTGGGTAATTGGCTTACATAATTCTTCTATAGGAGGTAGATTCGTCACATCTTCAGCTCTAATACTGTGGCATCCTGCAAAACCAATACTAGAAAATCGCGTTGTTTTTGTGCATTGCATCATCATGACCGCATGCTCATGTCATCATGCCGCATTGCATTTGAGCATCGTCATGTCATCTTGCATTTGCTTGCATAAAACTATTTACGGAAAAACATATTTTGTTTTCTAAATACCCCGCAATTTATTTCAACACCCAAAAACCGGGTCTCCGGATTAATTTGTTTTTGTCGGTCAACGGTTTGCAAAAGTCCCGTTTGTAAATAATAAAGTATTGAATTATTTTTAGGGGGCAGCCGAACCGGGCCGATCCACCAATCGGCCACCCCTGAATAAAAACCACCCGAATTCCTAAAACTACCTAGTCCTAATCTACCCACCAATCACAGCTTGCCATCTCACCATCTCCTCCACCTCCTCTCAACGATCTCCACCTCATCAATCCACCCCCACTCCCTCCCTCCCTCTCTCTCTCTTCCCCTGGCCCACACCCTCCCTGGCCCAAGCACCCACGCCACACACGCACGCCATCGCGCAGCAGCCACTCCCTCACCACACACTCACCCGACCCCCTGACCCCACTCTCCAGCCGACCCCACCCCTGGCCCCACCTACCGACCCCGCTCTCTCCCCTGGTTCTCTCTTCTCGCCTCTCCCACCACCGTCTCCTCCGCTTCGCCTGACGCCTCCTCCCCGCCTCTTCCTCCACCTCCACTGAGCCCGGCCATCGCCTCCGCCGCCATCTCCTCCTGGCCTCCTCCGCCCGGCTCGCGCCCTCGGCCTCGCCGGCCCGCCCTCGCCCATTCTCCCGGCCACGACCTCGCCGCCCAGACCTACCTCGCCTCCTCCCGGCTCAGGCTCGCCCGCTAAGTCCGGCCGCCTCCGCCCGGCTGCTGTGCCAGCGCGCCATGGCTCCTCTCTCCTCTCTACTGGCCGCCTCCTCCACCTCGCGGCTTGGCCTCTCCGTCGAGCCCCTGCCGCTGTCCGCTGCCGTCATGAGCTCCCAGAGCTCCTCGCCAGCTCGGCCCTCCGCCGTCCGGCCTCGTCCTCCCCGGCCTCGCCCTGTGCTCCTCCCGCGTCGCTCGCCTGGCCGTCAACCCACTGCTCCTCCCTGCGCCCGTCGCCGCCCTCTGCCTGCCCGTCCGGCCAGGCTCGCGGCCTCCCCACCGGCAACCGCGGAATCCGCCGAGCTCCTCTCCAACCCGCCGTCCCGCCGTCAGGTGTCCTCCGTCCTCGCCCCGGTGGTTCTCCCCCAAGCAGGCCCGCCGGCGCCCCTCTCTGGCCGCCCGTCGAACGCCCCGACAGCCACAGCCTTCCCCAGGACGCCACCACGGACCCGCGCTGCTCCGGCCCTGCGCCTCCCCTGTTCGGCGTTCGGTCGCCGCCGCTGTTCGCCGGCTCCATGCCCTGCTGCTGCCTTCGGTTATGTGTTTGGGCAGGCGTCTAGTATACATTCGGCGGACCCTAAAGCACGGTGGCAATCTTCTTGAAGATGTGGCCGTGTCGCCCCAAAACCCCCCTAAGAATACATGCAAGGTGTACTTCTCGGATCCGGAGGCCGATTCCGAAGACCGATCCCCGAGACCGAACCCTCGGCACGCCAAGATCTTCCCCTCGGAACGCCATGGCCGACGACATGACCCGACGACCCCGGATGCAACAAGACCTTCGTCCCGAATGCGAAGTCGAGTACCCGAACGCCAAGATCTCCCAGTGCCGAGACCCGAGTCCGACACCGACAATCGAAACCGTGGAACCGACAAGATCGCCTACCCGGAAACCGTGCGACAATATCTTCTCGTACCCGAGGACCATCAAGACTTCCGCTCGGCAACGCCAAGTACTCCTTCCGGGCTTCGAAGCCCGACCCCGTGGACCGACATGATCTCCTTCACGGATACGACAAGTACTCCCTCGAGGACGCCGAGTACTTTACCCCGGACACCGAGACCCCGGTGCGACAAGTTCTCCTTTCCGGAAGCATTGACACTCGCGCGACAAGATCTACTTCCCCGATCCGAAGACCCTAAATCCCGGAGTCCGAGAACGATCCCGTCGAACCCTGAACCCTGAGACCGAACCCCGAACCCCGGAACCAAGATCGCCGAGCCCTAATGTGTGAACCTTTTCCCGAGACCCTATTTTATAAATGCTATATATAAAACTTGTTGCATATAAAAATTGCCATGCATGCATACTTGTCATGTGGTTTGGGGGCACTATGCCGATTCACCTTATAATTAAATATGTGGCCCATATGCGGGCAATTCTAGTCTTATATTGACCCCATTTAAATTTGTGTAACGAACCGGTAACTTATCTTGCCCTGTTATTACAACATTTAATTTGCGGGGTAGATAAATAACTTGAACCATCTAATTAACTGTCGGGACCCTGGTTCCGCTTAATATGACATAATTGCATCGCACCTTTGCCATGTCATACATCATACATGCATCCCGCAAAACCACTACTAGAAAATCGCGTTGTTTTTGTGCATTGCATCATCATGACCGCATGCTCATGTCATCATGCCGCATTGCATTTGAGCATCGTCATGTCATCTTGCATTTGCTTGCATAAAACTATTTACGGAAAAGCATATTTTGTTTTCTAAATACCCCGCAATTTATTTCAACACCCAAAAACCGGGTCTCCGGATTAATTTGTTTTGTCGGTCAACGGTTTGCAAAAGTCCCGTTTGTAAATAATAAAGTATTGAATTATTTTTAGGGGTGAAGCTGACCGGCCGATCCGACCACCGAGAATAAAACCAGCCTACCCGAATTCCTAAAACTACCTAGTCCTAATCTACCCACCAATCACAGCTTGCCATCTCACCATCTCCTCCACCTCCTCTCAACGATCGCCACCTCATCAATCCACCCCCACTCCCTCCCTCCCTCTCTCTCTCTTCCCCTGGCCCACACCCTCCCTGGCCCAAGCACCCACGCCACACACGCACGCCAGCGCGCAGCAGCCACTCCCTCACCACACACTCACCCGACCCCCTGACCCCACTCTCCAGCCGACCCCACCCCTGGCCCCACCTACCGACCCCGCTCTCTCCCCTGGTTCTCTTCTCCCCCGCGCCTCTCCCCACCACCGACCGAACCGTCTCCTCCGCCCGCCCGACGCCGCGCCTCCTCCCGGCCGCCCTTCCTCCACCTCCAGCCTGAGCCCGGCCATCGCCTCCGTCGCCGCCATCTCCCTCCCCTGGCCTCCTCCGCCCGACCGCGCCCTCGGCCTCAAGGCCCGCGCCTCGCGCCTCGGCCCAGCTCTCCCCGGCCACGACCTCGCCCCAGACCTACTCGCCTCCTCCCGGCTCCGAGCTCCGCGCCCGTCCCCGCCGCCAAGTCTGGCCGGCCTCGCCGCCTCGCCTTCGGCCGCTGCCAGCGGGCACCGAGCCGCGCCCGCGGCCGCTCCTCTCTCCTCCTCTGCCGTCGGCCGCCCTCCTCCACCTCGCGGCTTGGACTCTCCGTCGAGCCGTCTGCTGCTCCGCCCGTCTGCTGGCTGTCCCAGAGCTCCCGAAGCTCGCCTCGCTCGGCCCTCCCGTCCGGCCTCGTCTCCAGCCTCGCCATGTGCTCCTCCCGCCGCCTGCACGTGCCTGGTCAACCCCACCCTTCTCCTCCCGCTGCCGCCCGTCGGCGCCTCTGCGCCGTCCCGGCCAGGCTCGCCTCCCCACCGCGGAATCATGAACTCCTCTCCAACCGCCGTCCGCCCGTCAGTGTCCTCCGCCTCGCCCGGTGGTTCTCCCTAAGCAGCCCGCGCCTCTCGCCGTCGAACGCCTGACGGCCACAGCCTTCCCAGACGCCACCACGGACCAGGCTGCTCCGCCCTGCGCCTCCCACATCGGCGTCGGTCGCCATTGCTCGCCGGCTCCATGCCCTGCTGCTGCCTTCGGTTATGTGTTTGGGCAGGCGTCTAGTATACATTCGGCGGACCCTAAAGCACGGTGGCAATCTTCTTTAAGATGTGGCCGTGTCGCCCCAAAACCCCCCTAAGAATACATGCAAGGTGTACTTCTCAGATCCGGAGGCCGATTCCGAAGACCGATCCCCGAGACCGAACCCTCGGCACGCCAAGATCTTCCCCTCGGAACGCCATGGCCGACGACATGACCCGACGACCCCGGATGCAACAAGACCTTCGTCCCGGATGCGAAGTAGAGTACCCGAACGCCAAGATCTCCCAGTGCCGAGACCCGAGTCCGACACCGACAATCGAAACCGTGGAACCGACAAGATCGCCTACCCGGAAACCGTGCGACAATATCTTCTCGTACCCGAGGACCATCAAGACTTCCGCTCGGCAACGCCAAGTACTCCTTCCGGGCTTCGAAGCCTGACCCCATGGACCGACATGATCTCCTTCACGGATACGACAATTACTCCCTCGAGGACGCCGAGTACTTCACCCCGGACACCGAGACCCCGGTGCGACAAGTTCTCCTTCCCGGAAGCATTGACACTCGCGCGACAAGATCTACTTCCCCGATCCGAAGACCCTAAATCCCGGAGTCCGAGAACGATCCCGTCGAACCCTGAACCCTGAGACCGAACCCCGAACCCCAGAACCAAGATCGCCGAGCCCTAATGTGTGAACCTTTTCCCGAGACCCTATTTTATAAATGCTATATATAAAACTTGTTGCATATAAAAATTGCCATGCATGCATACTTGTCATGTGGTTTGGGGGCACTATGCCGATTCACCTTATAATTAAATATGTGGCCCATATGCGGGCAATTCTAGTCTTATATTGGCCCCATTTAAATTTGTGTAACGAACCGGTAACTTATCTTGCCCTGTTATTACAACATTTAATTTGCGGGGTAGATAAATAACTTGAACCATCTAATTAACTGTCGGGACCCTGGTTCCGCTTAATATGACATAATTGCATCGCACCTTTTCCATGTCATACATCATACATGCATCATGCCCGATCTTTTGCCGTAGTATTAAATAGTGCATCCGGTGTTTGTGCTAGTGTTTTGCGTCTTCGCGGATAAGGCCGTTGAGTTGATGCGAGTGTCGACCCGATCTTCGGATGAACCTTCGACAATGTTTTCAGGCGAGCATCTCCCCCTTTCTACCTATCTTACTTTTATAGTATTTATTCCCTCCTGTTGATCTATTGCTATCTGTGTTGCGTTGCTCTAGTTTTCGTACCCGTGATATCCCTTGCAGCCTTATATTGCCTTGGACACATCCTATTACCTGTTGATTGGTAGATAGTTGGACCTGCGCATCGTAGTCGCTTGCTCAAGTGATGTTGCGTGTCGCCAAGTACCACAGTTGTTGGAGTATTGCCGTGTGTTTATGGTTGGAGATGATCAAGACTTTAATTACTGTTTAACAACTAAAAATTGAAGTAAGTAAGCAGAGGCACAGGTGGGCAATAGATGTTATTTGGTTGTTAACCGTCCACTTGTGTCCCGTAGGACCCCGAGTATTTGATACCTGTTCCTTGAATATTCGCGCTATCCACATCCCGGAGGATTATGGGACCCCCCTGAGCCAGAGCTTGATTCATTCTTATTTCTTGGGGCCACAAACTAGTTTGAGGTTTTATTTACTATCCTGTACTTATGCCATGTTTTACTGCTTTATTACGATTGTGCGAGGAGCACTGTCTTTATTTAGGTAAGCGGAGTGTTTTCATGTGTATCGACAAGCCCAGCTTTTGGGTTCCCATCGTTTACCATCGGCGCAAACCTTGAGTCCGTCTCGAGTCATTAACTTCATTGCGGGTAGCTTAATGGGGTGGCCCCCGGAAATATTTCTGAATCCTGTGATTGCTTTGTCGTGAAAGCCTCGTTGGGTTTTGATTTGGTTTTTCCGAGGTTGATCGAGTGTGTGTTGCTATTTGTGCACCCTGCAGGTAAAACTTTCTGAAAGCCGTGTCCATGTTATGGACGACTTGGAGCACAGTATCTCGATCATAGACAACTATAACTAAAGTAGTGCTATAAATTTGACTTTATAATGACTAGTAATCAGCTTCACTATAATGGAATGGCTAAATAAAACTGCCAACAATTGCTTGTTTGGGTTGTCGCTTGCGACCTTTGTATCTGACTAGTAAGTATTGCAACTACAACGGAATGGCTAAATAAAAGCACCAACAACTGCTGGGTTTTGGGTTATCTCATGTTAATTGTACCTGACTAGTAAGTGTCGCAACTACAACGGAATGGTTAACTAAAATTGCCCACTGCTTATTTTATCAGGATGACTATCTATACCTGACTAGTAATTGCTGCAACGATAACTGAATAAGTAAAACTGCCAACTGTGTGAGTTCCTCGGTTGACTTCCTCGTTTGGTCTCGAGGGGGAAACACCAGGATGGGTTTGTTTGGTGGTAGCATCAGGTTGGTTCCGAATAGGTCTTTCTTACCCCTCTCTGATAGCCGCTAGTTGTACCGAGTCTCTATAGGTTGTTTAGTGCATGCCGCTTCGATCCACCATACCTATGTAGGCGAGGGCCGAATTATAGCCTCGCTGTAATCTGGCCTCGATCGACCGCTCTCTCTTTTTCCTTTTCCTTTGTCGGCACCCCTTTTGTTTAAGCGGTTTTGAGATCGACGTCGTTAGCGGTTACCCTTCCGGCTTGGCTCAAGGGTTATGGACGCCATTGGTTATTCTTCAGGGCTCTTATCCCCATTTGCATCTTGTCCGTAGTCGGACGCTCTATCATTTTCAAGGTGATTTGGATCTTTGTATCTTATATCTGTATTCTTGACTCATTGAGTCGCTGTTGTATATATATCTGTTCTGTGGGTCCCATCGAGGACTGTTGTGTAATGTTATTACTTCGTTTTCCACCCGCACGAAAGTGCCTGGTGGGCACCTTTGAATTGTTTCTATACGGGTTTGGCGGGAATCGCTGAAACTTGCATAGGGTCGATTCTGAGGGTGTTACAAATACCTTTCTCCTTAAGACACTTCTTAGATTCCTTCATCACTTCATCATTTAATGCAATAACTCCCCTCTTCTTTGGTGTTGGTATTGGAACTGGTTCAGGCACACCTGGTTCAGGACTAATAGGCTCAGGTGTATTTAGCTCAGATGAAGTCCAATCATCATAATTCTTGATTATCTTAGCCATTAATTATTTAGCATCTGTAGGAGTTCTTTTCCTGAAAACACAATCAACAAAGCTATCAACGTATGTCCTAGAATCATCAGTTAGTTCATTATAATAAACATCAAGAAGCTCATTCTTAGGTAATGGACATCCAGGATGTGCATGAATCAAGGCATGTAACCTTGTCCATGACTCAGGCAATTTATCTTATTCTCCTTGTTTACAATCAAAAAGTCTCTGCAAAGCAAAGATGTCTATAATCGAGGAAAATATTTCTGGAAGAAAGAAGCAATCAAGCAATCAGGGCTATCAATGGAACCAAGAGGTAATCTATAAAACCAAGCCCTAACTTCTCATTTTTGTGAAAAATGGGAGATATTAGTAACAAAGTACTTGCGCATTTTAAAATCATCAGAGAATAAAGCACTGATAGTAGAAAGCTCATTCATATGAGCCACAGCACTCTCATTTTCAGTCCCATAAAAAGGTTCTTTCTCAACAATATCCAAGTAGGATAAAGCAAGAGAGAAATCATAATCTTTATCTTTAATATCAATGGGAGAAGTGGCAAACTTAGGATCAGAGGACAACTTAGGAATAATGGTGCGTCTAGCAAGGAGACTCTTAATAGAACTAGTACCATGTGTGTTTCGGCAATCTTCAACAAATTCATTAGTGAACTCAATGTAACCATCATTAATATCATAACTCTCTCTAGACTCAGGTGAGCTAACAGGTGTAACAGTGTTTTCAGTAGGAGTTCCAGTATTTCCTAGACTAGCCATAGTAGCATCTAGGAAAGGACCTAATGAACCACTCGCATCAAGCACAGTAGAAGTAACATCATGAGTATCAAAAGAAGTTCCAGACTCAGCAGTAGTAGAAGTGTGTGTAGCATGAGTATGTGGTGGTGGTGTAATAAGCTTATTTATAACAGACGGTGAATCAAGATCAGTAGAGTTGTTTAGGACTGTACCTCTTCTTGTAGTGGATGGTAAAATAGGGAACTTTCTATCACAAGTCTTCCCCATGATGAAAGGAGTAGCGGTGAACAATAATAGATCTAACTGAACTTACAAATAAAGCTATGCTCCCCGGCAACGGCACCAGAAAATAGTCTTGATGACCCACAAGTGTAGGGGATCGCAACAGTCTTCGCGGGTAGTATTACCCAATTTATTGATTCGACACAAGGGGAGCCAAAGAATACTTGCAAGCCTTAACAACTGAGTTGTCAATTCAGCTGCACTTGGAAATAGTTCTTTCTCACAGAAGTTTATCAGTAGCAATAGTTTGTAGTAGCAACAGCAACAGTAAAACAAGAGCAATAGTAATAGTAACGGTAAACAGTGGGATTCGAGTGCGGTAGGCATAGGGATGGATGGATGGGCGTTGCATGGACAAGTCTAAACATGTAACTTCATTATCTAGGGCATTGTAGATAAATAATAAAAAGCATCCAAGTACTAAACAATCCTAGGCATGTGATCCAAATGTAGTTATACGTGCTCGCAATGAGAACTTGCACAACATCTTCTGTCCAGCCAGCCAGTGGCAGCGAGGCCTCTAGGGAACTACTGGCAATTAAGGTGCTCCTTTTAATAGAGCACCAGAGCAAAGCATTAACACTCCGTGAACACATGTGATCCTCACACCACAGCCATCCCCTCTGGTTGTCCCAATTATTGTCATTTTGGGGCCTTTGGATCCGGACAATGGTATGTGTACACAACTTGCAGATAAGATCACAAACAATACTATCATAATGATTTAATAATAATTTCAGATTTGAGATCATGGCACTTGGGCCCTAGTGACAAGCATTAAGCAAACAAGTTGCAACAAAGTCAAATAGCACTAATAGAGATAGTAGGCACTATGCCCTAACAATCATATTCGATTACATGATAGAACTCATCCAATCCCTACCATCCCCAAGCCTACAGCGGGGGATTACTCACTCATGGATGAGGGAAACATGGATGGTTGATGGAGATGCGTTGGTGATGATGATGGCGATGATCCTCTCCAAATTCCCCGTCCCGGCAGGGTGCCAGAACAGAGTTTCTGGATTCGAATCTTGGTTTCTGGTGGCGGCGGCGTAGCGGAACTCTTTCTGGAAAACTATCGAACCCCCCTCGTTTTTTAGGTTGATAGGCAACTTATAGGCGCAGAGGGAGGCCGAGGGGGTGCCTGGGGTGGCTGCACCCCCCTAGGCGCGGCTAGAGGTGGGCACGTGCCTGGCAGGGGTGTGGGCCTCCCAGGCCTCTTCTCCGTCTCGTCTTCTGGCTCCGTGGATCTTCTGGTGAAATTGGATTTTTGGCATATTTTCCGGGATTTTTCCGGATAGTTGATTTTCTGCACAAAAACTAGACACCAAGGTAATTCTGGTGAAAACAGCGTCAGTCCGTGTTAGTTGTATCCAAATCACATAAGTTTAGAGGAGAAACAATAGCAAAAGTGTTCGAGAAAGTGGATACGTTTTGGACGTATCAACACTCTCAATAAATATATTCTCTTCATGATACTACCCTGAACTACTCCCCGGTTGGACACTATAATCGATGGTAGGGCTACAAAAGCACACCTCAAAGTCCGTCTTCCCCATCTAGATAACCCCCACACTGTCACCTTGAGCGCTAGATGATTCCAACAAACACCATAATTTCATAAAGACATCCAACTCTAAATATAACTCATGATAAATATATATGTAACCTAGCTTAAGTGCCACACACGGGGTGCACGCTGTCACTTTCACACACATAGGGAAAATCATAGATCTATTAAAGCAATTGAGTATTTATGTAACCTCTAGCCTAAGGGCCACCACGGTATGCACGCTGTCACTTTCACACACGTGGGGAGAGCTAGAGATTTATTAAAGCACTTGAGTAGAGGAGTAGATCTACTTGATTATAAAGCTTATGACCACAACATGATCATGCATAGAGAGAGAGAGAGAGAGAGAGAGATGAACACATAGCTACCTATAGAACCCTTAGCCTCGAGGAAGAACTACTCCCTCCTCATCATGGGAATCAGCAACGATGATGGAGATGGTGGTGGAGATCGATGGAGATGGCTCCGTGGTCAATTCCCCGACAGGGTGTCGAAACAGAGACTTTTTGTCCCACGAATTTCCCCTTCAATGTCGGCGGCGTAGCGGAACTTTTCTTGGATTTTTGCCCGCGTTAGGGTTTACGTCCCGAGGAGACGTATATGTAGGTGTAAGGGGAGGCCGAGAGGTGCCCGAGGCGGCCACCCCCCTCCCCCCCCCCCCGGGCGCGGGCCAGGCCTGGCCGTGCGGCCAGGGGTGTGGGGCCCCCGAGGCCCTCCTCCGTCTCTGCTTCGTGGTTCCGTGTTCCCCTCGGTGAAATATTGACTTTGGCTTTTGTCCCGTCCAATTCCGAGGATATTTATTTTCTGTCTTTTCTGGAACCAAAAACAGAAGAAAATAGGCAACTGGCACTGTGGCATCTTGTTAATAGGTTAGTTCCGGAAAACATATAAAAACACATCAAAGTAAAGACAAAACAAAACAAAGTAGATACTAAACAAGCATGGATCATCAATTATAAATACGTTTACGACGTATCAACGCGTCCATCAGCGGGCACTACAAGAGAACTGACATATAGATGCACTATTTTGGTCTCGTAGAGACACTTTTATTGTCTTTATGTACTTATAGAGACATTTTACACATTATCTCAAAAGTGCCTCTACGGGCAGTGTCTCTTATAAGTTAAGGACACTAGTAATAATGTCTATAAACCTTATAAGACACAACAAAGAGGCATTATATTATGTCTCTACACGTAGGGTAAAAAATACGATGAAAAACATGTCAAAAGTAATCCTTAAACTCTTGACCTTAATGATAAAGACTTATTCCTCCAACCATCTTAACCTTACAGAAGATCTATTTTATACCTAGAATTAGTTTCTTTTGAGTATGACACAACCTGACTAAAACTTAAAATAAATATCTCTAGCAAACAAGAAAAATGCCTCAAATAGTGTCTTTACAGAAAATGTAAACAACTTTTGCAATGTGTCAATGATTGCCTGCATATAACTTGTTGACACAATTTAGAATGCCCTCAGAAGTTGTCTCTAAAATAAAAATTTCGTGTTGTTATAAAAATGTCTTAACCAGTGTCTCTATATTTGAGACACATCCTTCAGTGTCTCAACAATTGTCTCTACAGGATGCAAAATGTCTCTACCTGATTTTTAAAGAGACAAAATTAGAAGTGTCTCAAGGAGAATGTCTCTATGGTAGGTTTTTGTTGTAGTGGGGTCATCTGGTCCGCTAGGGTGGCGATCGACGTGGCCGAAGGCCGCGCAACGGTGGTCGTGGAAACGGCGGCGAGTAGCCGGCGCGCCGTCCTCCTCCAACAATAGCCGTAGCAGCAGTAGCATCCCCCACTTAATTTGTTTGAATGGCCTTTTTGTAACTGCATGGCTTAAAGTCTAATTAATAGCTATCTTAAGTACTAATGTCTCACTTATATATGAGCCCGAGTGAACAATGCGCAGGACACCCCGCGCTGTCTGCGCACGTCCGGCACAACCGTTGCCCAAATTAGATGCACGGATGGATCGAGACGGCCACGTTGTCCGGAAATGTCGAGCCGCTGGGCGTCGCGCACGTCCCGCGTGTCCGCGCCGTCAAGTTCGGACACGCTCGTACGGGATGAATTGACCCGGTAGAGATGCCCTAACCCAACCAACAATCATCTTCCTTAATACTTTGCCCTGTCTAATGCTGTTGGTAGGGACAAATCTAAGGAAAAACGATCTTGAGATGGCTCTTTCTAACGAGGATAGCAGTCTGTGACAACAAAAGGTAAAATATGAATAAATAAAGAGATAATTGGGAAAAGCAACTATGTTTGGTGGAGCTATTGCGTTCCCTTTTTAAACTGTATAGATCGAGTCTATAAGGTTATTTTAAATGGCAGCTGATGCCATCACCAGAAACATAAATTGAAAATTCTTATTTCCAGCACGCACGAAATTGAGTATTGGTATCTCCATTATTACAGACGACCAAAAAATGGATCGGTAGTAGCAACACTTTCAAAGGAAATAAAAAATTTAGACAATGATGTGGCATTAAAGGGCCTTTCATAGCAATAGTAAACTCAGGTCAATCTCGACAACAATCGAGCATGCAGTGTTTGAAGATCTTCTACATCGTGTTAAGAACAGTAATCTCAACAACAATACCTGAAATTTTATATATAACATATAGATTAGTGTTGCTAGTTGAACCATAGGGTTAACTGTATGTTTGTGCAGATGTTGGATTATTATGCTGACCATAAGATAGTAAATTATGAAGTCAATAATCTACAAAAACTACGTACGCAAATGAATACTCAAATTAAGACCAGCACGGGCAGCACCGCATACCTTGATCGAGTATTCTCTCTTTCAAGGTTTTAAAAGAACAACCTTTTAAATATGCTCTTAAACAATCAAGATGTTTGCCAAGTTACGGACCTTCGACTTATTTTTTTTATATTTTTCACAAGTGTACACTTGTTACAGCTTGGAATTATGAATTCCCAGTGGTACATATATAATTTCTATATTTTTCACCCTTCCAAGAAATTGTAATCAAAAGTGACAAATCGATCATTCAGCAGATGATGTATTGTATTGCAAATATATGTAGGGACACGCTATTTGGCCCCCACATCCTGATATTTATGTCATTTTCTTACCTCAGAAATCCAGAAGAGCTTAAAAAATATAGACAGGGTGTAATTTTTTTCTTTTACTTGACGTACGAAAGCATGGCATAAAGTATGCAACCTTTGTTATTTTTACGCCGTTATGACTCGTATATTGTACTTCTTATGTCATTTTTTCGTTGTGGGTTCATATGAACATAATTATCTGTAGATCAAACGTAAAATCTGAATGTAACAACGTAAAAAAAATCCCGGGTGCAAAATAACTTTTTCTACATCTTGAATTCGGAATAGCATGCCTATAGATATAAGTTGCTCGTGTTGCATAGGAGTGTGACTTCTTTCGGTGGAATCCTTATGCAACTAAGCTTAAGAGAGTTAATAGATAGATAACATGATGGCTCTAATCTTGCATGAAAGAACTGTGGTCAAATATTACTTCCGACTGCTTCATAATTGGAACGGTAACATGTGCTAGTCCTAAAAATGAAGATAAAAATAGAACATCCAATAATGGGGCGACCTGGCCTGTCACCACCAGGCCAGGCCACCACCATGAAGATAAGAATGGATGCACTGAAACTCCGTTTTAATTTGCATGTTCAGAGATATGTGTACGGGTCTTACGTTACATTTGGAAAACTAGCTATAATATATAGGAAAACAGGAAAATGGTTTCGCAACTTAGTAGAAGTTTAGTAGTTTTTTATATGAATGAGAAACATAAATTTTGATTTCCTTGTTATGGAACCAATCAATCATTTCAACAAATCGAATGCAGAACCAATCTGTCAACAGTGAACTCTGTACCTTGTTTATCATTGCCCATTAAGCGTTTTGACAATTTCGTCTATCTTAGGTCTTTTGTCTTGAGTAGTGTGCACACAGTCAAGACCAATTTGGATGCATCTCCTTAGTTGGTCGCGATTATCGTCTGGCAAATCTGGGTACTCGGTCATTATGCGCTGATTTATTTCATCCTCATCACACCACTGGTCTGTCACCTACAAACATGAAAAAAGAATAATGATCCTTACTTCTTATGCTTAAACTATACCGAAATGAATCTACTAATTGTTATATTGAAATCGCCAACTAATATTACCACTTACGCTATCAATATATGTCTCGGCGTACTCTTGGTCAACTATGGGGCAATTCTTCACTCTTGTGGTAATCTGCAATATTATTAGGCCTAAACTAAATATGTCCACTCGCTTCGAGATTTGACCACGGGATAGGTTCTCTGGAGCCCTGTATCCCCTGAATGGCATCGAAGAGTGTGATAAGCATTACTGGAGAGTGGATATACAAAATGATACAAAAGCTGGTTAGTTATTAGCTCACATTGATCCCATGGCAGTTACAGTGTCAACTCGGGTTTGGTTTTTATTAACCAGCCTCGAGTTTAAGAAATTTGTAATCTTCGGGACATTGTTATGGTCCAGTAATATGTTCTGAGGATTAATATCCAAATGGATAATGGCGTCAGACAAGTTGTGTAGATACTGTACACCCTCAGAGATCCCCTTGATTATCTTGAATCGTGTATCCCAATCCAAGTTACTGTCCGTATCATCTAAAGCAATAAATCTTTGAATTATATATAATTTCAGTCAGTAAGAAATATATTTATTAGCTGGAATAATGACATCAAAAGATATTTTCAGAGTAAATTTACTAGTACATATTTGGTCCCACAGCAATTGCAAATGGAGGCGGAGCTATATGGGGCCATTTATTTCCAAATACTCAAAAATCATATTTCAATTTTTATAAAAATATTAAAATTATTATTGATATAGTAAACGATGTATACAACAAGATGAAGGTGTTAACCTAGTTGGGCATGGATACGTAGTCATCCAAGTAGAGTCCTAGATGAGTTAGCTCTATGAAAGGTATATCTGTCCGAGTCCAAACCAGATGACTACGTATCCAAAGATATTGATTGGTAGCAACCTTTTCATGTTGAACATTCTCTTAAGCTACTTAAAGTTTAGGACTAATTTAAAATATACTTATTTTGTACCGCGAGCATTTCAAATTTCTTACCAAAACATTCAAGCTCTTTGTTGATATATTACAAACAATATACCATTGGAAATAATACACAATTGCAATCTTAGCACAAGAACAAACATAGATTAGCACCAGATAATAAACCATTGGAAGGCAATCTTAGCAACGGGACTTTTTTTCGAGAACTTAGCAGCGGACTTTTCTGGACAAAAAGAGTGAAGAGTATCATGCGGACTTCCCAACTAGTAGTAATAGTGAGTGCCCCCGCGCGCTGAGTCATGAACTACATGACACGGAAAGAAGTGCACTGCTAAGAAGCGCACCCTATTTTTTCTGAACTTCACATTGTGTCCTTTTCATAATGGCCGTGAACTTCTGAGGCGCATGAGTAGTCCAAAACCGAGCACTTTTCCGCAAATAAAGTAAATTTTGTGCGTGCATATCGTTAACTTTTTTATAAAAAAGATGAAGTTATATATGAAAAGAACTAAACTTCTAGGCAATATAAATACATATTTTGCAGAGGGAAAAGAGTGAACTTTCTCGCAAGGACATAGTGCATAGGTAAACTGAACTTGATTAAAATATATCCATCACCAATGTTCCATGCACACATAACAACCACATGAAAATTCTTATATGCGTAGTGCAGGTGAAATTATATATGGCTGCACTTTCCTTTTGTTTTTGAGATTTGTTGCACTTCACTACTAAAATAAATATGTGTAAAACATTAGGGATGATAAGTGTAACATACCAAAAAGATTCTTCTCCAAGCTTCCTTTGTGTACATATTCGTAGCAGAGTAAAGTTTCAATATTTTTTGTGATACGGGGTCTTCCAAGATGTTGCGTCGTCCCGTCCCTTTTCTCATAGCAGAATGCGAGTAACCTTGCTATGTTTTTATGGTTTAGCTCCATAAGGCTATTTACCTTAGTTATGTATGCTTCTCTGTTGTGTGTCCCTGGTGCGTTTGCCTTGTGTTTCTTTACTGCAACCACTCCACCATCTTCTAGAATTCCCTGGTTTCGAAGTTCGGTTGGCACTATGTATAAGCATATTTTTCTGATTGAATATTTAGGAATTTGAAGGATTGCAGAGCGAAATCATCCTCACCTTATAAACCCTCCTAGGTTCAGTTGTACCAAGCTTTCTCTCTTGGGAGAAATTATCCGTAATTTGCTCCAACCGATCGAAAGATATTGCCCCGTCGGTTAGTTCGCTTTCAAGGCTGATCTCTATATTATTAAAAGTTGCCATTTTCTAAAAAATTGGAATATGTGAGCTGTAGGTAAAACTCAGTCAAATAGTTACAGTGAGAAAGGTAGCTTAAGACCTAAGTATACACAAACACATACTATTGAACATGCATGATTGTTCAAGAAACTTGCAGACGTAAATCAAAGGTTCATAAGAGAGAACAACCGAGCTTTTCAAATTTCATAAGAACTAACCTTGAGAGGAATGAACTCTCCAGTGATCGATTGGAAGGAGGAGGAGAACAATGGGCTTGACGCTCTTGGTTGAATGGCCTCGCTGCCAGTTTATACATATATATAGAAAGCTACAAAAAGATCAATCATGTAAGCAAGGATAGGTTGACTTAGCTAACCAATGAGATCGATGCTCTGCATTAAGTCTAGCGATCTGTAGCAAAAGCAAATTAGTGAGACAAGTTAAAATAAGCATGGCACTATCCCGAGAGTTATGGTAGCATGTGCATCCGGGACCATAGCAAGTCTACTCGGACCACATGCATACCCTCATGTGGCTCAATTTTGGAACAATAATGCTACACCTACGGACGTTTTGTTATGGAAAATATGTATGGACTGATGTGGAATCAATTGGTTGGTTCAAATCCCGCATCCTTCCGTGAATTCAGGGATATGATTCATCCGGTTTCTCTCCACTTAATCCTGTGAGTCCTATTCTGTAAAATTATGTCTATAGACGTAATAGCATTATTGATTTTGGAATTGGTTCCATGACAGATATTGCCCTCATCGATTTATTCTTGTTGGTCCCTACCTTCTGGCCAACTAGTTGTAGATTGAATTGGAAGAGATGGTGTTACACATGCACACTTACTCCTACTCCCTCCGTTTTAAAATATAAGATGTTTTAGGTTTGTGAAGAAAATAAATCTAGACTTTTTTAGTACATAGGTTCACTCAACTTTGGAATAAATCTACACACAGGCTATAGGATGTTCAGATGGCCATCTAGAAAATACATTCTCCTAGCTAGAGCTAATCGGCCTCTAACTCAAATATCCCATATTGATATATGATATAGCATATGGAGCATCTTCAAAGTCAATTGGAGTTGCTTCATATATATTGTCATAATCCAATGCCAATCGGGCGGCTTGGAGCAAGTATACCTAGGGACTTTAAGTATATATGAAGTCTTCTCCTCAAATTTCAACCATCAATATATGTCACATGCATGCATAACGCTTAGGGAACAACATAGATCAGAGGCAAAGATGTTTAAGCTACAACTAGTGTCACCGACTAATAGTTAGAGCCAACCACTAATCGCATGCATTGTGTCGGTTAGTGCGTTATTAGTCGGTGCTCGTCGTTTGATGCTTGAGTTAAGTCTTTGCTCAGGCCTACAGCTAGCTGCTTAATTGTTAGTTGGTGCTTGTGGTTTGATGCCCATGGGTTGATGCTTTTGTCAAGTCTTGCTTTCGTGTTAACATTCTTCCTCTGAGGCACCATCATCACTTGGTAAAAATTCAATGTTTCTTAAGCTAGCGTAGGTTAATGTCCAACATTTAACCCCACAATGCCTGTCATCTGCTTAAAATGTCACATTCTAGTACGCACGGTATTGGGGTTTTCAGATTTTATTCAGTCGTGATGAGACAATGTTAAAATGTGGATTTGACGATATCATCCACATCAAGATACATTTCAGACCAGTGGGATATTTAGAACTCCAATTGTTTTTGTAGATAGCTAGTAACTACTAAAATAATAGACTTGATGATTTTCATATCAAGTCGTCCTGTCACAGGGATTTTGACATAGCATTTATTGTTCACTAACGTGGCTTGTGAGTGGAATGTGATCACTAGCAAGTTGAACTGACCATTAATCAATTTCAATCATTTTTATGTGATCCTAGCTTAGAACATGGTTTGGAAGTAAAGCTCCCTCCAAATCAGATTACATTTGGTATTAGATTGAATAAAAGTCAAACTTCAGAAAGTTAGTGTAGTATGTATGCGAAAGTATATTTCATGATGGTTCTAATTCATAATAATTATTTGAGACAATGTGTTGTGATATTTCCAATATACTTGGTAAAGCTATACCACGCTATACTTTGAACAAACCTAATATGCAGACTAACTTTAGATAGAAGGAATAGATAATTAGTTGCACATGATACTATCGCTATCATGTTGTAGAGTATCATAATGTCATTATGTTTATTAATTTGTAGAATTTCAATGTAAAACAAGTACAAGGACTATTTCACATTAAATGTCCCACTTTTACATGCTATGATATTGTATCACCTACGATACTATTATCATCTCTCTTATCATTAATTGTACTGACAAATCAGCTTTTTTGCATGCCTGAAATGCATGATACTACCTATGGTATCCCCACTATAAGTAGTTTGGAAGAAAAAAAATCGAAACAAATCTCACATTTTAATAGGGTACATATGGAAAGATTTGCTAGCGCCAGACTTTCCTTAATCCACAAGCCAAAATTTGCACGTCCTATTCACACGAAAGGAGGGAGTAGTACTAAACATGTAGTATGTATATTTGATGTGTTCAATTGATTTATTCATATGAAGCTACTCTACATCAAACATTTTGTGTACTAATCCGACATTTCTTTAAGCCGTTTGTATTTGGTTTTACCGACCAACCGAAGGTGCAGAGAAAGCATCGTACAAGGATCAGAGGAAACATTGCGTGCACAACAATTTGGACTTCATATATAAACTAGTAATTAATATGTCACGCCCTCACATATATCCTGCTTTGAGAGAAAATTAGGTTTGAAAAAATTGGTCCAAATCCCTAGCCTTTAGAGCAAGTACAATAATACGCCATAAGCCTGCTTACATGATATTTATGCTTATGTGGAGGAGTGATAAGAAAAATGAGAAGGAGTGTGCTCAAACGCAAGAGCTATCTCTACATGTGCTCCTAAGTTTTTTTTTGAAATAGGGTATTACCCTGGCCTCTGCGTCAATTGATGCACACGGTCTTTTATTGCAGCGTTTAAAAAGTCTCAAACCATAAGAGTACAAAATCTGGAATTACAAACTCATGGATCACTTAAAGTGGCTAAAAAAATTAGCCACCTAAGCCAGAAAAAGAGCACACGCTTAAGCAACATCTATCCTTTTAGCATGCCGCCACCCAGCTTGATTGTAGAAAGCCAAAGCGAGTGTCTCCAATTGGATGCATCCAATATCCATAGGCGGCCGCTGGTCCTCTGGTAGAAGATAGGACCACATATGAATCAAGTGTGTAGCTCTTCGAATAACCTGCAAGAAATTGATAGTGCCAAATATGTTAAAAACGAGGTCGTTCCTTGCATTCCATAAAGACCATAGCAACAAACAAATGCCAATACGGATTTTAGCTTTATCATTCTTTCCCATCCCATTAAGCCAATTTCTGAACATGTTTGTTATGTTGGCCAGAGGTGGCAGGTTAAAAGTAAACTCAACAATTCTCCAACAAGACGAGTAAAGGGACAAGCGATAAACAAGTGATGTGTGGATTCCGGCGAATCACAAAAACACATTTCATACAACCATTCCATTTTCACTTAGCTAAATTATCTTTTGTTAGTAAAACCTTTTTGTAAAGAAACCACATAAAAATCTTAATTTTTAGTGGTACATTTAGTTTCCATAAGTATCGTCGTGGGAAAGGAGTAGTCACATTCAACAAATTTTCATACATTGATTTGACCGTAAATGAGCCAGATGCAGTGAATTTCCATTTAAACTAGTCATGTTCGTTCGAGAGGCTAACTCCCATCAAACACTGAACTAAATGTAACCATCTATCCCATGTATTTCCTGTTACCGATCTTCGGAACTCGATATTTAGAGGAGTGTTGGCTAAAACTTGTGCAAATGAAATGTTTTTCCGCCGCACAAAGTTATAGAGAGAGGGATATTGTTGCGCCAATGACGTATCACCTAGCCAACTATCCTCCTAGAATCGGGTTCTCGACCCGTTCCCAACAACAAAAGATCCTTTTTGAAAGAATTCATCCTTGATTCTCATAAGCCCTTTCCAAAAAGAAGAATCTGTGGGTTTTACCTTTACTTGGAAAAGCGTTTTATTTCTAAGTTATTTATTGCGCAGTAGCTCTTGTCACGTGCCCTCTTCATTTAAAAGTTTGAAAATCCATCTGCTGAGCAAACATTTATTTTTATGTTCCAACACCTATAACCCAAGGCCTCCCTGGTCCTTGGGGCGACAAATAATATTCCACTTTGTTAACCGATACTTATTTTTGTTTTCATCATTCTCCAAAAAAAGTGAGAGCGATAAAAATCTAATCTCTTCCTAACCCCTTTAGGTATCTCAAGGAAGGATAACATGAACATCAGTAAACTAGTGAGTACATAATTGATAAGAATAAACTTGTCTCCGTATGAGAAAAACTTTCCTTGCCAGCACCCAAACTTTCGTTCAAAGTGGTCTTCTACTGGCATCCACTCACTATTAAGGAGTCTTCTGTAATGGATTGGTATACCGAGGTATCTAAAAGGTAGAGAACCACTTTCACAGCCAAAAATCTGTTTATAGTAGTTTTCTTCCTCCTTTGCCTTTCCAAAAAAAAGATATCACTTTTGTGAAAGTTAATTTTTAGACCAGACAGTTGTTCAAATAAACATAAGATCAATTTCATATTGACTGCTTTGTCAAAATCATGTTCCAAGAAAAGAATTGTGTCGTATGCGTATTGCAAAATGGATATACCTCCCTCGACTAGATGAGGAACAAGTCCATCAATCTGACCAACTTCTTTTGCCCTAGCAATAAGAATAGCTAACATGTGTGCCACAATATTAAACAGGACTGGAGACAGAGGATCTCCTTGTCGCAGTCCTTTTCTAGTTTGGAAATAGTGGCCAATGTCGTTACTGACCCTTATTCCAACACTACCCCCTTGGACAAAACGTGCAATCATATTACACCAATCTTGTCCAAAACCTTTCATTTGCATAGCTTGCTGTAAAAAGGTCCATTTAACCTTGTCATAGGACTTTTCAAAGTCGATCTTGAAAAGAACTCCATCCAATTTATTCCTATGAAGTTCATGGATAGTCTCATGTAAGATAACTACACCTTCTAAAATATTTTGCCCGGGCATAAAAGTTGTTTGTGTGGGTCTAATAACTTTTTCAGCAATTGATGTGACCCTGATGGTTCCAACTTTAGTGAATATTTTGAAGCTCACGTTAAGTAAACATATAGGTCTGTATTGTTGTATTTGCACTTCATTTTTCTTTTTTGGTATCAAAGTTATGACACCAAAGTTTAGTTTGTACAAAAGGAGCTCTCTCCTTCTAAATTCTACAAACAAAACCATAATATCCGCCTTAATAATATTCCAAAAAGTTTGATAAAACTCAGCAGGAAACCCGTCTGGTCCTGGAGCTTTATTAAGTTTCATCTGAAAAATAGCGTCATGAACCTCTTTCTCTGTAAACTCAGCCGTGAGGATATCATTCTCCTCCGGTGATAATTGAGGTATATCATTAATCCTAGTCTCATCCAAAGAGGGTTGTTTGGAAACGGTTCTCCAAAAAATCTCTTGTAATACTCAGTTATATAAACTTTTAAATTCTCATCCCCTACAACAGTCCCCTCGTCTTGTTCTAACTAAAAGATTTTCTTTTTCCGGTGCTTGCCATTTGCTATTAAGTGGAAATATTTTGTGTTGTTTCCCCTTCTTGAACATGCTTAACTTTAGCGCATTGGGTCCATTTAATTTCCTCATCACGTCTTAGTTTAGTAAGCTCATCATTTGTATTCCTCAAGACTTATCTTTCGGTATCGCATAAGGGAATAGTTCCAGCCTTTCTGTCAAGATAGTAAATTATCATACTTAGTCTCTCCTTTTCTTTTCTATACACACCACTACGTTGTCTAGCCCAACCACGTAAAAAGTTTTTAAGATGCCTGATTTTATTTTGCCAATGATCAATACCAGTCGCACCTTTCGTGATTGAGTTCCATTCCCTCTTAATGATATCGTAAAAACCATCTAGTCTTAACCAAGATAATTCAAACGAAAACTTAACTTTATTACCTATATGAGCTAGATCTCCTAAATCTATTAGTAGCGGAGTATGGTCCGAACCCGATCTAGTTAGAGCACGGACGGTAACTAATGGGAATTTTTGTTCCCATTCCACACTAGAAAGAACCCTATCTAGCTTTTCGTAGGTAGGCGTACTTCTATGACTTGCCCACATGTACTGCCTACCCGAGAGAACGATTTCTCTTAGAACAAGGCTTTCAATTATCGCATTAAATATAAATGGCCATCTCGAATTAAACTTATCATTAATCTTATCCTCGAGCCTTCGTAAAATATTGAAATCACCTCCCACTAGCATGGAAAGTGATTCATTTTTACATGACCTCACCAACTCCTCTAGAAAATCCGGTTTCTTCTATCTTGAGCAGCATCGTATACTACCACAAACACTCATTCAAAGCCGTCTGCTTTGGACCGTAGGTGAAATTTAACTAGAAAATCACCGGTGCCTACCTTCTTCACTAGAAAAGTCGTGGTAGACACACCGATTAAAATGCCTCCAGATCTGCCGTGTGGAGGAAGAACAAACCAAATATAGTCTACCCCTCCTGATAGGTGCTTTAAAAAAGGTGTTGTAAAATTCGATCTATCCGTTTCTAGCAGCGCAATAAAATCTAGTTTTTGTTCTCTGATTGTTTCTTGAATAAACCTAATCTTGCAAGGGTCACGAAGTCCCTCGCTATTCCAAATCATCGCTCTCATTTTAAGTATATTTTTTCCTTATTCTTAATGTCGTACTATGCCTAACGTTGGTCAAATCATATTTCTTCTTTTTTTGACGGGTTCGTGTGTCTTTCACACCTTGGATTACAGGATCCGTATGATCCTCCAAGCCTGAGTTAGACATCAACCTTTCCTCCTCTGTTAAATCATCACAAAGCCCTGAAACTTTAGACACAAAAAGAATATGTGGATCTTCTTCCACGGAATTCAAATTTTTGTGAAGCATAGTTACATATCTATCTTGCTCAACCGCTTTGATTAAACTAACCGACTCAGAGATTTTAGTGGAGAGATACCTAAAAAAACCCCTAAAGAACTTGTTGTAGTAGCAATAACATCATGAGATAAAGACAAAATTGAATACTTTGGCTTCGAAATTATACCTGGAAAGGAAGGAGAATCCCGACGCTGAGCAAGCTGTATCGCACGATCTAGCTGCGTAGCATCAGCGTTCGGCTGAGATTGAATGCGCTCACTTGATCTGAACCCCTCCTGTTCCACCTCCTGAATGACTCCATACGCAATAATCTCCTCCCAAGACACAACTGCCTTCTTCCGATCAGCTGCGTACAGTCCACTTATAGGTTGTTGTGAAATCATCAACAAAGAACCGGAAGAAGCAATATGTAGTGCAGACTGCTCCTTGTCAACCATGCGAGTTTGCTGCAGATTCATAGCAGCAGTAACCTAGTCCTCCTCATGGATGACAGCCGAGAGCACCGGAAGTTGTGCAGCAGCCTGCGAAACAGCTGCGTTGGCAGCCCCCTCGGCAGCAGCATCCGGCGAAATCGCTACCTCGGCAGCCCCATCGGCAGACTCTGTTGCGGCAGTAAAACATGCGTAATTTTCTGCCACGACAGGACATAGATGGAACGTCGCATCATCCGACAAACATTATGTGTATCTGCTCGGGGACCGAAAGAGCCTTTTTTCACCGAACTAGCAATAGCAATGCTACGCACATCAGACACTATAGGCACCAAAGTATCACGTGAAGGTGCCAAACTTGATAGGTGACCCCAAACTCGCTGATGTAGCTCTTGGATTGTTGATAATCACTTCAGTTGTGTTATTAGAAGTAGATTTTTCTGCTGCCGGGTGATCCTTCTTGGACATGTGCTCCTAAGTAAAAGCGTTAAATGAGATAAAAGAGAAAGAGAGAAAGAGAGAAAGTTAAAAAAAGTACTAATTTAGTAGCCAACCTTATGTTCTTGTTCATTGTATAAGCTAGCTCTCGATGACATGGTAGTTCTATATAGGCGGCTGCTAGCCCTACAATTGTTCTTGCTCTTAGACTCGCATCTTTTGTACACTTAAAGACTTGACCTTAACCTCAAGTATGCCTCTCTCTTTGGGCAACTTGATGGACCGTGACTACTCCCTCCGTCCTCACATAAGTGTATTTCTACCTTTTGTGCTAAGTCAAGGTTTTTAGAATTTAACCAACTTTATATAAAAGGGTAAGAACATAAATGACATCAAATCGGTATATTATAAAACTAAATATCAAAACGAATCTAGTGCTATTAATTTAGTGTAATAATTATTGCTCATTTTTTCTAAAAAACTTAGTCAAATTGTTTTTTGACTTAGGAAAAAGACTTGAAGTGCAGTTATTTGTGGACGGAGGGAGTCTATAATTTGATACTACCATTTGCACGTCAGTCTGTGTAATGTAGCAAGGTTGCTATCCTGGTGCACAAAGCTCTAAATCTGGCTAGCAGTCTTATATAATTCCTATCACAGACTTCACAAAATAGTTACGACGAAGCTAACATGACATAGATCTCTTATCTGGTTCTGATTACAAAATTCAAGTAATAAGCTCTAAGTATTGTTCAGTAGACAACTAGCATGTATTAATCCTACAAAATTATTGTCCGTCCGTCACATCGATTTGGACAGAAAGTGGCAGCAGCACCCATGCACTAGTGCTCATGATATTCTAACATTTCGAAATGGCACTTCTAGGTCTAAAACAATCTAGAAAAAAAATACAAGTAGGTATACACGTCCAGCATAAGCGCTGTAATTTTCGTAAAAAATACAAACTTTGGCCAAAATAAACTTTCAGCATTTGAGCAGCTATTTGGGTTGAAAATAAGCTTTTATAAGAGTGATTTGTATTATTTTGGCGAGGCTAAAGACGAGGCCCACCTGTATGCTGATCTCTTAGGCTGTGGTCAAGGGCAATTTCCAATCAATTATCTGCGAATACCCATACATTATCGGCGTCTCACGATAGCTGAATGGAAACTCGTTGAGAAAAGACTTCAAAAACGTCTTAATAGTTGGAAAGGTAAATTGCTATCCCTCAGTGGAAGACTGGTACTCATTAATTCAGTACTCACCAATATGGTACTATATATGATCGCATTCTTCCAGTTACCGAAAGGTGTCTTGTCAAAAGTGGATTATTCCGCTCAAGATTCTTTTGGCAAGGAGATAGTGAGAAAAAGAAATATCGACTGGCCAAATGGAATGTCGTTTGCCGACCCAAAAAATATGGTGGATTGGGCATACATGATTTAAAAGTCAAAAATACCGTATTACTGGGTAAATGGTTATTCAAACTTCTTACCGAAAATGGGGTCTGACAAACCATTCTATAAAGGAAATATGTTGGCTCAAAAGCGGTGTCTACACTAGTTTGGAAACCAGGTGATTCACACTTTTGGGCTGGACTAATGGCTTCCAAAACGCACTTCTTCCGGTTTGACAATTTTAATATTAAGGATGGTTCACAGATTAGGTTCTGGAAAGATAAATAGCTTGGCCAAAATTCTCTCCGTGAACAATATCCAGCTCTATATTCGATTGTTAGACACAAAGGGGATACTCTAGCTGAGGTAATGGAAACCAATCCTCTTAATGTGTCTTTCAGACGAAGTCCCTAGGTCCTAGACTGGTGTCTTGGAATAATCTTTTAGTAAGATTATCCAGAATATAGCTATCTGAGGGCATAGATGAATTCAAATGGAAATTATTACATAGTGGTAAATTTTCTGTTGATTCATTTTATAGAGCTTTGATCCAACCTAATATTCCAGTCGATGACAATAGTAAAATTTGGAAGATGAGGATATCCCTTAAAACGAAGATATTCGCTTAGTATCTCCGTAAAGGGGTGATCCTCACAAAAGATAATCTTGTTAAGAGGAATTGACATGGTAACACTGAATGCGTATTTTTTCACCATAATGAGACAATACGTCATTTATTCTTCCATTATAAATTTGCTCATGCTATATGGTCAATCATCCAAATAGCCTCTGGTTTATCTCCTCCTCGATCGGTAGTCAATGTATTTGGCAACTGGATGAATGGGATTGAGGATAAATATGGGAATTTATTTTGGGTGAGAGATCTTGCAATTATTTGGTCATTTTGGCTATGTAGAAATGACAAGATTTTTAGTAACGTTATATCTTCTCCCTTGCAGGTGAACTATCGAGCCACGGCTGTCCTACGATCATGGACTTCTCTACAACGTATGGAGTTTCGCGACTTGTTTGCGGAGGATTGTAGGCGGTTAGAAGATACGGCGCGAGATATCTTCTCCCGGCATGGATGGCAGCAATCGCTGCGGATAGATCTTTCTTAGCTAGTTTGGAGAACTATGTTTTGTTTTACTATTTTGTAATTCAGTTTTTTTATTGCTTTAGTCCAAGACTGTGTGGTTGATCAGTTGTGTGTATCCTAGCTATGCAGAGGTCGGGTGTAAACTTACTGTTAAGTAATAAAGCGCTCATTTCCAAAAAAAAACTTTGGCCAAAAAATATGTGTTTTTTGTTCCTATATATACAGCCACAAATTAGCTTTTTTTTTCTCTAGCCCAAAATAGAGCCCATTTTTCTCTAAAAATTTGCAAAAATGTATATGGTATGTATATGTTTCCGAGGAAAAAAGATTGTAATATTTTAATACTCAAATCAATAATTTTTGAATTTTTTAAAAATCAGGAGCACTGGAGCTCGGGGCAGCAAATCCGTTCTCTTTGGACAAAGCATTTAATCATGAATAATATAGCTAACAATGATTTTGAAGTAAGCAGTCAGAAAATCCATTTGGTGCCTTGGATTCTCGAAGTATCGCCTCTAAGACGAGCATCTTTTGTTCACTAAAAGACTTGACCATCACTCAAGTCTTCCTCTCTCCGTCCACAACATGATGGAAGGTGATTATATATTCCGAAGCCACGTCTTGATCAACCACATCATACATAAAATATTTTGATTCTACCTGGACAAGGTTCATGTGCACGTCGGGTGTAGCTGTCTCTTCTGTTGAGATGGACAAAGTTGCAAGCAATCTGCTGTTTTTTTTGTTTTTTTTTGCACAGAAGCAATCTGCTGTCAGCCTCATTTTAAAACATCCAGTTGCGGAATAGCCTAATTAATCGCTCTGACTTGGCAAGATGTAACATGGCGGGAGTCCACATGCATGCATGGAGTACATGTTTCATATTTTCAGACCACTCGCTTTCTTTGCAAAGTCCTAGTCTACCGATTTGTTCCCATACGCCATTGATGCCACAGACTGAATTGATTACGCTGTCGGCACAAGAGACAAGATGCAAGCACTTGCAGTGCTGCCACTAAAAGATAATTGACTAACACTAACAGTACAATATGGTACACCTAAAGCTACAAAAATAAGAGAATATGCCATATTTTTATTTCACAATTCGCGTTGCTGATATAATTCTCGACCAGTTAGTCTTTGCTTAAACGGCATGGATTACAAATAACTAAAAATTGTCCAGGTAGAAGCAGTTGCCCTTTTTTCAGAAAGAAGGAAAGCCACGCATTTGCATCGTGGTTGATATCCACACAGCCATATGTCATAGGTATTCTATGCAAAGCATGGCAGCAAACATGAGCAAGTTGACCAACAAAACAAAAGAACCAGAGGTTTTCTTGCATCGCGACGTTAACCTGACCAACCTATCACAAATCTATTTTTTATTTTGAAAAGGAGGACGCGCCTCCACAACAAAGAGATGCATACGGCCTTTGTTATTAATCCAATAAAGATCTTGCAAAAGTATAAATCAGAACACCCGAAGCCACCATGCCACGCTGCACTGAAAGGGCAAATAGCCCTTATCTAGTGTTTTAGTTAACTATGACATCGAGGTTAGAGAGCGGACTAATGTTTCTATTAGCTTCTCTACAGGTGAGAGTCCGCAGGTTGTTGGTGAAAGGCGATGGGTGACCCCCATTCGTTTTTATATGAAGAGTCGGTGGTGTTATTTATTATTCTCTCTTATTTACTCTTGAGTAAAATAGGAAACACCGCACTATTAAGAGGGGTGGTCTCGATACGCTCTTTGGGGATGTTCCACTTCAAATATACTTCTCTTTATCCACCACCACACACCCTTTCGAAGAAAGAGAGAAAGATAGCCCTGAAAAATGAGTCAAAAGGGGGCTTCTGCGAAATTGGCAAAAGCGCCGGCGGCGCCGGTGCTGTCGCCCGCCGAAAATTCTCGGTGCACACCGATATGGCTTACAGAATAGCCTTTCGGTTGCTCGCCGAGAATTTCGGTCGCCGCCGAAAATTCCGGCGTGTGGTCCGGTCCACCGGAGCTGTCGCCGGAAATTCCGGCGAGCAACTCGGTCTGACCGGACTTATTGCCGGTTCTGTCGCAGGAACCCCCAAAGGGCTCTTTTTCCACCCATACTATATATACCCCTTTCTTCTCCACTATGAGGTTAGGCAATTCAGTATAACATCCATTTCTTGCAGCTCTCTCACTCCCCCCATTGTTGGAACACAAAAGCTTGAGGATCTCCCATTCTACCCAACCAAATCCAAATCCCTTTGGTAGAAAGGAAGAGGAGGTCCCGATCTACGTTTCAACCAAGCCAAAGTTCACCCCCCCTTGAGTTCATCGAGTTAGCTTGTTACTCTTGGGTTTGTGGGAAACCCTAGGCGGCTAGGGTTGCCCGGAGGCATTCGGCTTGTGGTTTGCTCCGTGGAAAGTTTGTGAGGGTTTGGAGACTACCTTAAAGTCTACCACGAGTAAGTGAGCTATTCCTTCGTGGGATAGGCTCGGAGAAGAAGGTGAGCCTTTGTGGTGCGTGAGGAATACTTCGTCGAACCTCACACCTCTCCAACGTGACGTAGCCCCCTTCCCAAAGGTGGTGAACACGGGAATACATCTTCGTCTCCGCGTGCTTCGGTTATTCCTTAATCGATCTCTTACTTGTGTTGTTTACCTTGTGATAGCCTTCGAGCTTGAAGTGTCTTATTCATCATCTAGGTTGCCTCACCTAGTTTGCATTTAGGCTCACTTATATTCCGCAAAGCCTAAAACTTGCAAAAGATTATAAAGAATTTTGTAGAAACCTATTCACCCCCTCTAGGTTAACCATCTTACACTTTCAATTGGTATCAGAGCCAAGGGCTCTTTTAAGGGCTTTACCGCCTAAGAGAAAAGATGGTTTTCTCCGATGATGAGGAGGATAAGACTTATTAGATCAAGGAGCTTCGCGAAATCTTAGCCAAGGGTGCCCTTGAAAACGCCAAGGCGGATTCCGATCTCCTTGTCTGAATGAGTTATCTAGAAGGACAACTTAAGGCCATTGGCGATGGGGCTTTTCTTGGTAACCCATTGGTAGTACCTCAAGGGAGACCAGTGGACACCGAAAAGGATAAGGATGCTGAGTCCGCTCATGAGGGCGGCTCGTCAAAAACTTCCACGCCCCCTAATCAATTTCCTTATGTCTATCGTAAGCAAAAGAACATCATGCCTCATATTAATGGTTCGGGTCCTACACCTCATTATGATGGAACTCGTTTCTCTCATTGGAAAGCTTCTATGGAATCTCATATTCGCAGCTGCAGCGTTGAGCTTTGGGAGATTGTATGCACCGGTTTCCACCCTCATGATCCCAACAACCTCACTCCGGGAGAGTACTACGACCGTCAACTAAATGCAACGGTTGTGACAAGATAAAGAGTGACATTCACCGCACTCTCCATGATCAAGTCAGTGACATCCCCACCGCAAAGGATCTTTGGGATAGGATTGTCATTCTCCAAGAGGGAACGTCTCTTATCCAAAAATCCAAGTATGAAGCTGCCAAGTCAGAGATGAACATGTTCATGAACCATGATGGTGAGACTATCGCTGAAGCATACAAGAGACTTGTTGCCCTCCGCGTGAAGATTGGTGGCCTAGGGTGTGAGAAGTATGATGATGGATTCAATTTGAATGATGAACCTATCAAGTCCAAGATTGTCTCCATGATCGTGGTCACCGATAAGAAGTTTGCCTTGAACTTGCAACTCCTTGATAGAGCTAATCAATTCACTCATGATGATATAGTCTCTTATCTAGTTGCCACGAATAACTTGGCGGATGAAGGGCAAAAGATCAAGGATATCAACCGTGCTATTGGTCTTCCCACTCTCTAGCATTAAAGTCCAAGCATGTGCAAGAAGATGTTACTAGTGATGAAGAAAGCGATGTTGATGGAGTTGATGATATGCTCTCTCAACTTGCTCTCTTCACCAAGAACATGAAGTTCCGAAGAAGGAGAAGTTCAATGGGATCAAGTGAGAAGAAGATTACATGCTACAATTGTGATGAGTCGACCCATTTTGATGACAAATGTCCATATGAGAAGAGGCTTGACAAGCCCAAGTATGAAGAAGGTGCCAAACCAAGATTGAAGCCCAACCCCATCAATGAAAGGTACAAGAGGAACAATAGGCGTGATGGCAAGGGCTTCCTAGGTCAAGAATACATATCCGACAAGGAGGAAGAGGATGAAGAGAAGGTGGTTGGAGTGGCCGGTTTGTCCTTCACCAAACCCGGGTCTCTCTTCACCTATGACTACACCAAGGACTACACCGACGACTCTCCTACTCCCAAGGTCACCGCCACTTGCCTCATGGCAAGGAGCTCCAAGGACGAGTCCGACGTGGAGTGTGGGGATAAGGAGAAAGTGGTGGGTGTGACCGGTTTGGCATATGTCGAACCCGGTTTCACCTCTCACCTACGACTACGCCAAGGACTACATCGAGAGTTCTCATATTCCCAAGATCACCGGTTCTTGTCTTATGGCAAGAAGCTCCAAGGTAATTGTCTCTCCACCATCCCTATCTAGTGTCTTGGACGATCTTGAGAGTGATCATGATAGTGATAGTGATAGTGATGAATTTGGTGAAGAGTATATAAAATAAATGTATGCTATCATGAAGTCTCTTCCTCCCATTGCTCGTGCTAGAGTCAAGAAATTAATGGAACTTGTTAGCTCACGTGATGAGGCCATTGATAGCTTGGAATATCATATTGATGATGAGAAACAAAGATTCAATCTTCTTGAGCAAGAGCTTTGTGAGGAAAAGAATACCAATTCTTTTCTTAAACTACAGATTGAAATTTTTGAAATTGATAAAGCAAAAGACATGGACACTATTGATAGGGCTAACTCATTGTCCCAAGAGCTTGATGCCTCAAAGAAAGAGCTTGAAATTGCTCATGCTTGTCTTACCAAGGACCTTGAGCACCTTGAGAACGCTAGTTTGCTTGTCAAGCGTGAGCTCATAAAATTTGGAGAGAACCATGATCAACTTCGGGTGTCCTATGAGAAGGCTCTTGGTACATTGAAGGATCCAATTATTGTTGAAAATGATTCTTGTACCTCTAACTCTACCTTTGATCAAGCTCACCTCATTGAGGAAAATAAGAAGTTGAGAGAGCAACTTGAGAAAGAGTGTTGTGCACCTACCTCCAAGGGAAAGATCCTAGATGAGATTTTATCCCGTCAAAAGATGAGAATTTCCAAGGAAGGTGTCGGTTTTGATCCAAAGAACAACACGTGCAACGCCATTCCACCAAAGAAGATAACCTTTGTAAAAGAAGGTGACAAGGTGGTTGACCAAGTCAAAAGGAATGTGGTGAATGGGGGAGCCATGAGGGGCAATCCCGATCACAAGTATGCGGGAAAGTCTAATCCTTCCTATGTTCTATGTAAGGGCACTCAAGGAGATGCATATGCCAAATATGTTGGCTCTCGAAATGGTTATGCTTATATGTGGTACTCAATTTGGGTACCTAAGGATCTTGTTGCTAATGCTAGGGGACCCATTACTCAATGGGTCCCTAAATCAGAGAATTGATTTTGTAGGGTTATGCCTCCGGTGGATCAAAATGGGTGTTTGATAGTGGATGCAACAATCACATGACTGGAGGTAGAAGTGGGCTTGACCAATTCATTCACGATGTCAACTCAACGTCAAGCATCACTTTTGGAGATAACTCTAAAGGAAAGGTACTAGGTTATGGTAAGTTGGTAATATCCAAGGTTTTGACTCTAGAGACCGTCTTACATGTTGAAAACCTTGGTTACAACTTGCTTTCAATTGAACATCTTGTGGATGCCGGCTATGACTCCTATTTCTCTAGAACTTTTGTGAAGGTCTTTAGGGGTGATGATCTCAGCTTGGTTCTCATTGGACACGTGGAAGACGACCTTTATGTGGTCAACCTCTCGAAAGAGAGACAATATCTTCCTACATGTCTAATGGCCAAGGCTGACAAGGGATGGCTTTGGCATCGTCGCCTAGGTCATGTCAACATGAGAAATCTCAATCTACTCCTAAAGGGTGAGCATATTATTGGACTAACCGGTATGTCCTTTGAGAAAGATCGTGTGTGTAGTGCTTGCATTTCAGGAAAAAAATTTGGGAAGCATCATCCTTCCGTTACCAAGGTGGCCACGTCAAGACCCTTGGAGCTTCTCCATTTGGATCTCTTCGGGCCATCAACATATGACTCCCTTGGTGGAAGAAGATATGGTCTTGTCATTGTTGATGATTACTCAAGGTATACTTGGGTCTTTCTTCTCAAGACAAAGGATGAGACCTTCAAAGAATTCATGATATTCGCCAAGCAAGCTCAACGCACTCATGGAGTGGAGATCAAGACCATTAGAACCAACAACGGCACCTAGTTCAAGAACTACACCATGCAAGAATTTGTTGAAGATGAGGGGATTAAGCATGAATTCTCAGCTCCTTATACCCCTCAACAAAATGGTGTTGTTGAAAGGAAGAACCGGACAATCATTGAGATGGCAAGAACAATGTTGAGTGAATTCAAGTCCCCTCACAATTTTTGGGGAGAAGCTATTGCTACCGCGGTCCACTACACGAACCGGCTCTTCCTCCGAGCTTCCTTTGACATGACTCCTTACGAGATTCTCACAAGTAAGAAGCCCAATGTCAACTACTTCCATGTCTTTGGATGCAAGTGCCTCGTCAAGAACAAAAAGGAAAAGCTCGGTAAATTCGAATCTAGAACTATAGAGGGTATATTTGTTGGTTATGCGGAAAACTCTCATGCCTATAGATACTACAACAATACCAATGGTTGTGTTGAAGTATCTAGTGACGTGGAGTTTTTGGAGAATAATGGCCCCCATGAGGGGCAAGTTTCTTCTCGTGATGTAGGTGATGGTGATTCTTCTCAAGTCATCAAGTTGATGGGTATTGGGCACATCTTTCCCACCGAGTCTCACATTCATGTTCAATAAGATGATGGGGGAGAATCAAGATCAACTCAAGAAGAGCCAAGCTCTACCCAAGTTGAGCCATCAAATGCATCACAAGATCAACATCTCACTCAAGATGCCGTGCAAACCGAAGAACAAGAATCAAGCCCTCAAACCCTTGATCAAGACCAAGTAGAAGATTAACCTCCATCTCAAGGCCAAGCTCAAGATGGTGCCAATGATCAAGGCCCCTCAAAATATGAATTTGTTGATCATGAAGGCACAGTTCGGAAGATTAAGGCTGCCTCCATTGCAAGTGGACTTCAAGTCAACAATATCCTTGGAAGCATATCAAGAGGGATCGATACCCGTGCCAGGAAGAAGAACCTCACAACCTTTTGTGGGCATCATTTAGGGATTCGTAGCATGGAAAACAAAAAATTTCTACCGCATGCACACAAACAAGCCAAGATCTATCTACTAGATTGTAGCAACGAGTCGATTGGAATACTCACCCTCGAAGATTCCAAAGCGGTTAATGAGAGCAGATTCTCGTGGGTGATGTAGTCGTACACTTGCTGATCTCAAGATCGCATAGACGGTCCTTCCGGCTGCGTTCCGGCAGCGCTTCCGCAGTCGGTCACACGTTCGGTACTCGATGAAGACATTCCTCTCCCTTGTTCCAGTAGGCAGCGGAGGTTGTACATCTCCCCTCGCGATTCCGGTAGCATGACGACGTGGTGTCAGAAGTAGAAGGAAGATCCCGCAGGGCTTTGCCTAAGCCGGTGCGAGTTATGGTGGATCTAGGGTTTCCGGTGATCTAGGTTTAGAAGGCCGGAGAGGAGGAGGAGGAGTCGGCGACGGCTAGGGCGACGGCAACAAGCCGGCGGTGGCGCGAGGCGGTGTAGGGCGGCGGCGCGAAGGCTGCGGCTCACGGGGTGGGGAAGGCTGGCTTTTGTGTGTTTGCGGCAGCCCTCCCCATCTATTTATGAGAGGGGGTCAGCCTTGGGAGAGTTGGATTTGAATCCAAACCCAAACCCAAGTTGGATTGAGAGAAGGAATCTTTCCTTCTTCCACTAGGAAACCATTGTTCCAGTTTGACTTTTCAAACCTCCCATTTGACTTTCAATTTAGAGCTTTAATTCTCTCTTGCAAATGCCCAAACCAAGTGACCTAGGGTATGATCCAATCAATCCACTTTCCCATGACATATTCATGGTCCATTCCCCTTCCAGTCCGGTGAACCTTCTAGACCCTTCTAGAACCTCTCCGATGAAAACATCGAAAACATTCCTGAACTCCGGAATCAGACTTTCCTTATATGAATATTATTCTTTGGACCATTCCGGATCTCCTCGTGATATCCCGGATCCCATCCGAGACTACGAACAACATTCGGTATCCCTACTAATCATTCCATATCTACTAAACAACATTGAATCCTTAAGTGTGTCTCCCTACGGTTCGTGAATTATGCGGACATGACCGAGACACTTCTCCGATCAATAACCAATAGAGGAATCTAGAAATTCATATGGCTCCCACATATTTCTACGATTACTTTGCAATCGAATGAACCACTTACATACGATACCAATTTCCCTTTGTCTCGCGATAATTTACTTATCCGAGGTTTTGATCGTCGGTATCTCTGCATACCTAGTTCAACCTCGTTACCGACAAGTACTCTTTTCTCGTTCCCGTGATATGGGATCCCTTGTCAGCCAGTCACATGTTTGCAAGCAATTGGATGACATTCCACCGAGAGGGCCCAGATTATATCTATCTGTCATATTGATGGACAAATCCCACTCTTGATCCATGTGCCTCAACACATACTTTCCGAACACTCAATGCCACCTTTATAGCCACCCAGTTACGGTGTGGTGTTTGATGTCATCAAACCATCCTTCTGGTGATGGTGATTAGCATGATCTCATGGTCGAAGGAATTAGGTTACTATGTATCAGAAGCTTATAGCAAATGAACTATTGAAATGACTTGATCTTAATGCTACGCTTATCTATAGGAGTAGGAGTATGTCCATCATACCATTCTCCTAATGATATGATCTTGTTGTTAATAACATCTCAATGTTTATGATCGGGAAACCACGATCATCTATTAACCAACAAGCTAGTATTATAAAGAGGATTTACCAGGGACTCTAATTTAGTTTACAAATCACACAAGTATTAATGTTTTCGGTTAATACTATTATAGCATGAATGTAAACATTTATCATAAACACAAAGATATAATAACCACTTTTATTATTGCCTCTAGGGCATATCTCCAACAGTCTCCTACTTACACTAGAGTCAACTAATCTAGATTACATGGTAATATACCAAACACCCATGGCGGTTTGGTGCTGGTCATGTTTTGCCCTTGGGAGAGGTTTAGTCAACGGATCCGCCACATTTATATCTGTGTGTACTTTGCAAATCTTTATGTCACCATCTTGGACATTCTCTCGAATAGTGTGGAAACGTAGCTTGATGTGCTTCACCTTCTTGTGTGACCTTAGTTCTTGCGCATTGGCTATGGCGCCCATGTTATCACAGTAGATAGACATTGGGTACTACGCACTTGGAACCTCACCGAGCTCTGTAATGAACTCCTTCATCCATATCGCCTCTTGTGAAGCCTCCGAAGCAGCTATGTATTCCGATTCAGTTGAAGATCTCGCCACAACGCTTTGCTTTGCACTCCTCCAGCTAACTGTTGCACCATTCAAAGTAAATACATATCCATATTGAGATTTAGAATCATCCGGATCGGTGTTCCAACTAGCATCGGTGTAACCATTAACAACGAGTTGTTCATCACCTCCATAAGAAAGAACCATATGCTTAGTTCTTCTCAAGTACTTAAGGATGTTTTTGACCGCTGTCCAATGATCCACTCCTAGATCACTTTGATATCTGCTAGTCAAACTAAAAGCATATGCAATGTCAGGTCTAGTACATAGCATGGCATACATAAGAGATCCTATGGCTGAGGCATAGGGAGTCTTACTCATCCTATCTCTATCTTCTGTCGTTGCTGGACTTTGAGTTTTACTCAAGGTCGTATTGGGCAACATGGGAAAGAACCCTTTCTTGCTATCTTCCATTCCAAACCTCTTTAGAACTTTGTCCAAATATGTACTTTGTGACAATGATATTAGGCGTCTTGATCTATCTGTATAAATCTTTATGCCTAATATGTAAGCTGCTTTGCCAAGATCTTTCATTGAAAAACTATTATTCAAATAATCTTTGACACTATTAAGAAGGTCTATATCATTCCCAATCAACAATATGTCATCTACATATAGTATTAAGAATGCTACAGAGCTCCCACTCAATTTCTTTTAAATACAAGCTTCTCCATAAGTTTGTATAAAACCAAAGTTTTTGATTACCTTATCAAAACGTTGATTCCAACTTCGGGATGCTTCCTTCAATCCATAAATGGACCGTTGAAGTTTGCATACCTTGTTAGCATCTTTAGGATCGACAAAACCTTTGGGTTGCATTATATACAACTCTTCATCAATGTCTCCATTAAGGAACGCCGTTTTGACATCCATCTGTCGTATCTCATAATCATAATGTGCAGCGATTGCTAACAAAATCCTCAGAGGCTTCAACTTTGCTACTGGTGACAAAGTCTCATCGTAGTCAACTCCTTGAATTTGTCGAAACCCTTTTGCGACAAGTCGAGCTTTATAGACAGTAACATTACCATTAGCATCTTTTTTCCTCTTGAAAATCCATTTATTCTCGACAGCCTTCCGGCCATCCGGTAAGTCCACCAAACTCTATACTTGGTTTTCGTACATGGATCCAATCTCGGATTTCATGGCTTCTTGCCATTTATTGGAATCTGGGCTCATAATCGCTTCCTCATATGTCGCAGGGTCATCGGTGTTGTCCACCAACATGACACTCATAACGGGAGCATACCAATCTTATGCGGCTGTTTAGATGGTGCCCTATTTAAAGTGAATGCGGCTGCTTCTAATGCATAACCCCAAAATGATAGTGGTAAATCTGTAAGTGACATCAACGAACCATATCTAAGAGTGTTCGATTACGACGTTCGGACACACCATTACGATGTGGTGTTCCCGGCAGTGTCAATTGTGAAAGTATTCCGCATTTATTCAAATGCTCGCCAAACTCGTAACTTAGATATTCACCTCCGCGATCAAATCGTAGAAATTTAATCTTCTTGTTACGTTGATTCTCTACCTCATTTTGAAATTCCTTAAACTTCTCAAAAGTTTCGGACTTATGTTTCATGAAATAGATATACCCATATCTAATCAAGTAATCTGTGAAGGTAAGAACATAACGTTAACCATCGCGCGATGCTACACTCATTGTGCCACATACATCGGTATGTATGATTTCTAATAAGTCCGTAGCTCCCTCCATCATACGAGAAAATGGAGTCTTGGTCATTTTACCCATCAGACATGCTTCGCATCTTTCAAGTGATTCGAAATCAAGTGATTCAAGAAGTCCATCAGAATGGAGTTTCTACATGCACTTCACTCCAATATGACCAAGACGACAGTGCCACATATAGGTCGAGTTATCGCTCAATTTCAAACATTTAGCTTCAATGTTATTGATATGTGTATTACTACAATCGAGATTCAATAAGAATAGACCATCTATCAAAGGTGCATGTGCATAAAACATATTACTCATATAAATCGAACAACCATTATTCTCGGATTTAAACAAGTAACCGTCTTGCAATAAACATGATCCCGATATAATGTTCATGCTCAACGCAGGCACCAAATAACAATTAAGTATAAAACTAATCCCGATGGTAGATGAAGAGGCAGCGTGCCGACCGCGATCACATCAACCTTTGATCCATTTCCAACGCGCATCGTCACCTCGTTCTTCGCTAGTTTCCGTCTATTCTGCGGCACCTGTTTCAAGTTACAAATGTGAGCAACCGAACCAGTATCAAATACCCAGGCACTACTACGAATACTAGTGAGATACACATCAATAACATATATATCGGATATACCTTTCTTCTTGATGTTTCCGTTCTTCAAATCCGCCAAGTACTTAGAGCAATTCCGCTTCCAGTGACCTTCTCCCTTGCAGTAAAAGCACTCAGTATCAGGCTTAGGCCTAACCTTGGTCTTCTTCGCCGGCGCGGTAACTTTCTTACCGCCCTTCTTGAAGTTTCCCTTTTTCTTAGACTTGCCTTGCTTCTTGAATTTGGTGGTCTCATTGACCAACAACACTTGGTGCTATTTCTTGATCTCCACTTCTGCAGACTTTAACATGGAGAAGAGTTTGGGCAACGACTTGTCCATGTTTTGCATATTGTAGTTCATCACAAAGTTCTTGTAACTTGGTGGTAGTGATTGGAGGACACGGTAAATATCCAAAGCATTAGGAATCACTATACCCAAGCTTTCAAGCTTGCTTGCGTGCCCAGACATCTTAAGCACGTGCTCACTGACGGAGTTGCCCTCTTCCATCTTGCAGTTAAATAACTTTTCAGAAGCCTCATAACTTTCAACTGCCGCATGAGCCTCAAATATCATTCTGAGTTCACGGACAATATCATGTGGGTCATGGTTCTCAAACCTTTTCTAAAGCTCCAATTCCAAACTATACAAGATAGCACACTGAACTATGGAGTACTGATTCTTTCGATCGAGGAAAACATTATTTACCTCATCGGTAGCATCAGCTGCAGGTGGGTCACTCAGCGGTGCATCCAGCACATAGGTCAAATTACCAGTATTGAGGACAATCCTCAAATTGCGGAACCAGTTGCTTCCATTGTTTTTCAACTTTTCTTTCTCTAGGAACGCATTAAAATTGATGGTAGGGGCCATCATTGATCTACAACATATTTGCAATAGTTTAGACTAAGTTTATGACAAATTGAGTTTTAATTAAAAATTAATCTAGGTGAACTCCCACTCAAAAAAATATCCCTCGCATTGTTTTAGTGATCACACGAACCAAATCCACCACATTAAAACCGATCATCACGAGGGTTGATGTAGCTTCAATGGCGAACAATCAACATGTTCATCGTATCTACTATATGACTCATGCTTTACCTTTTGGAGATCCGTGTTCCGAGACCATGTCTGTACATGCTAGGCTCGTCAAGATCAAACCTTAGCTTCTGCATGAGCAAATCTGGCTTGCTCCCATTGTATACACTTGCATAATCTAACACACCCGATCATCACGTGGTGCTTTGAAACAACGAGCTTTAGCAATGATGCCTACTAAGGATGAACACTTTATAACTTGAAATTTTTGTGCTTGAGCGATCATCTTATAATGCTACCATCGCGAACTAAGCAAAACAAGATGCATAAAAGGATTAACATCACATGCAATTCATAATATGTGATATGATATAGCCTTTCTTCTTGTGCTTCCGATCTCCATCTTCAAGCACGAAGATGATATCCATCATCACCAGAATTGCGTCAAGGTCAATGGCGCCGCTCCATGTGTCACATCCCAAGATTTTACAAATCTTGTAATGTGAAAAATAAATAAACAAAATAAATAATTGTTGAAATTTAGGGTGAAAAGAAACTTTTTATTCTAGATACAAATTTAAAATCCCATCTTGAACAAACTTGAGTAAAGTTTGAATCCAACTAAATTAAAATCAAGTGAAATGCATTCTTCATGAATACATCTGGAAATTTAAAACACTTGGAAATTAAACCAAAACCCTAAAACCCTAATGGAGGGAAACAATTCCAAGTTATCCCCAAGCCTATGGATTTGATCCATATAAAAATTTCTCAAACAAACATTTCAAAATGATCAATAAAGACAAATACAAATATTATAAAACCATAGAAATTGATTTTAATCAATTTGGAACCAAAGATAAAATCTTATGAATTTAATAAGATAAGGAAATTGAATTTCCAAAGCCAATGAAGCACCTATCTAAACACCCATATCAAATTGTGACCAAATAATCCTAAAGATATTTAAAAGGATAAATAAATATCAAATAGGATTTTACAAATTGGAATCACCAAGTTTGGACCCATAAATAAAAAGATATGGATTTTATAAGATGAAGAAAGAAATATTAAATAAGGAATATTTAAAGACCAAATTAAATCTTGGCCCTATCCATAAGCAAATGGAATAAGTTATAATCCAAATCCAAATAAAATAAAAGGAAGAAGAATTTTCCAAATAAAATAAAATGGCATTAACCAAATTCTATTTCTATTTTGAATAAAGACAAAATCCCTATTAGAAATGATTAATTAAATTATGGGAAAATAATATTTGGAATTTACCCAAGTGGAATAAAAGTTATTTAATTAACTTAAATAAGATCAAAGAAATATTCCAAATAAAATTTATGGAATTAAAACTATATTTAATATCATTGGAATAAAGACAAATACCCAATTTTAAATGATTAATAAATCATATTAAAAACATTCCAAATAATTAAAGGAGAATTATTTGACACCCAAATAAACAAATAAAACCTACTGAAAATATTTGGAAAGATTTAGAATTCAAATGGAGTTTGAAAAACATTATTAAATCTTATTTGAATTAATACAAGGGCTTATTTTAATTAATTAATATCCCCTAAAAAGAATAAATATATTATTCTAAATTTGACTTCAAAATGTGTTATTAAACATTATTTGAATATACTCAAAGTTTGGTTGAAGTTTGAAATTCATAAGTTGTTTGAATTGATTAAACAAAATCAAAACATATTAATGAAAGTAGAAAAGGAAAAACAATCAGTATAAAAAAATGAAAAGGAGCAGCCCAGCCTAGCTAAGCCAATCTGGCCTAAGCCCACCTCTCTCTCCCGAAGCGTTTTTCTCTCACTCACGAAACGACCCTCGCAGTGAATGACAACCAGGCCCCACTCTCCCTCTCTCTCTCTCGCTGAAGCTGAGCCCCACCTGCCAGCACACCTTCTTCCCCGCCGCGACCTCTTCTTCCCCCAACCCCGCTGCCGTTGCTGCACTGATTTCCCTGCTTAAATCCGCCTTAATACCGCGATTATTACTCGCCATGACCATGCAGTATTAAACGCCTGCTCCTCCTCTTTCATTTCCCCTAGACATCGCCTCCCCACTGCCCCTAGGCTGCTCGAATTGGTCCACACACCGCCGCGGTCTCCGACGCACTTCGGCGATGATTCCAGCCAGCCTCCGTCGCCCCTCGCCTCCTCGACCACACGAGCGTGCTCTCCGTCACCAGGCGCACCTAATAGTAGCCGTAGCTTGTTCGCTCGCGCCCTAGAACGTCGCCTCTAACGACGCCAACGCGCCACCGCCTTTGGCATCAACTCCGGCGAGTTCCCTGGTAACACTCTGACCGCCCCTCTTCTCCTCCTTCACACGCGTGCACTCTCCACTCTCCCGCGCATCTAACCATGCTCCCCTTTTTCTCTGGCGTGCTCTGTATGAAGGGTTTCGCGGCATAGTAAATCAAAATTTTCAATGGAGCGAACAGAGGGAAAGCCAAGATCTAATCTAGGAGATGCAAACAACGAGAGAGATTGGATTAGATCTTCATACCCTTGAAGATTCGCACAGCGGAACATTCGTCGGAACGTGGGTGATGTAGTCGTACTCGCTTCTCCTCCTCGCGATCCGATCCGATCTAGCACCACAAGTGGCGGTGCCTCCGTGAGATGCACACGTGCAGCACCTCGACGTCTCCTCCTTCCTCGGACCAGCGAGTATGGTGGAGAGATAGATTGGATCTACAACACGACGGCATGGTGTATATGGTGGAGAATTTCTGCTGCAGGGCTTCGCCTACAAACAGTCGGGAGGGAGAGAGGAAGGTAGCAAGGCTGCTAGGGCTTGGAGGAAGGTGTGTGTGGGGGGAGGGGGCGCACCACCCCTCTATATATAGAGGGGGGGCGGCCAGCCCTTGCCCCTCCTACAAGCCTATCTCTAGTTTAAACAATTTAAACTCTCCCTTATCTAGAAATCCTATCTCTAGTTTAAACGATTTAAACTCTCCCTTATCTAGAAATCCTATCTCTAGTTTAAACGAGTTTAAACTTATCTAGGATCGGCTGGGCCCTATGGGGCCTTGTGCCCCTGGCCCAATGCGGCCAGGACACTCCCTCATAGGCCCATGCCCCCTCCCGGAAGGTGGGGCCACGTTGGTCCCCTTCCGGAAGGTTCTAGAAGCTTCCGGTACAATACCGATTAACCCGAAACAATTCCGAACTCCAAAAACTGCACTGCCTTATATGAATCTTATTCTCCGGACCATTCCGGAACCTCTCGTGATATCCCGGATCCCATCCGAGACTCCGAACAAAAATTCATAAACCAATTATCCAATATATCCTAGCGTCGAGATACGTTAAGTGTGTGACCCTGCGGGTTCGAGAATATGCAGACATGATCTTCTATCAATAATCAACAACGGGTCTACGCACCCATATTGACTCCCACACATTCATCGATGATCATATCGGATGAACCACGATGCCGATTCAATCAATCCCATATATATATTCCCTTCGTCTCGCGATATTTTACTTGCGAGATTCGATCGTCGGTGCATCATACCAGCTAAATCTGCTCACGCAAGTACTTTACTGCTCCGTAATCCGATATCACTTTGTGATTAACTCCTTAACCACATGCTTGCAAGCGGTGTTGATATCAATTACCGAGTGTGCAAGTATATCTCTCCGACTTGGGAGGGACAAATTCCATCTCGATACATACAACCCAATGATACTTTCCGATCACCGAGAGACACCTTTATGATCACCCTCTCATAGGATGACGTTTGATGACCTCAAAGCTTTCTTCGGTACCAGGGAGTTGCATTATCTCATGGTCTAAGGAATACAATATTTGACATAGGAAAAGCTTCAAAGATGAACACGATGAAACGATCTAATTGCTTCTCTTAGTTTGGTGCATCCATCATATCATTCTCCCAATGATATGATCTCATTATCAATTGACAACTCATGTCTATGGTTAGGAAACCTTAACCATCATTGATCAATGAGCTAGTCCTTAGAGGCGCATCAGGGGACACGGTGTTGTTCACAAACCACACAAGTATTAATGTTTCCGCTTAATACAATTCTAGCATGGAATATAAACTTTATCATGAACAAGAATTATAATAATAACATCTTTATTATTGCCTCTAGGGCATAATTCCAACAGTCTCCCACTTGCACTAGAGTCAATAATCTAGTTTACATTTGGCAACAATCTCACACCCATGGCTCTGAGGTGTTGATCATGTTTTACACGTGGAAGAGGTTTAGTCAATGGATCTGCGACATTCAGATCCGTATGTACTTTGCTAAGCTTCAGATCTCCATCTGCTATATAATCTCGGATTATATGAAACTTGCGGTTGATATGCTTGGTCTTTGGATGATATCTTGGTTCCTTAGCGAGTGCTATGGCGCCAGTGTTGTCACACAATATCTCCAGTGGGTCCAATGCACTTGGAACCACACCAAGCTCAGTGATGAAGTTTCTGATCCAAACTCCTTCACTTGACGCTTCTGCAGCAGCCATGTATTCCGCTTCTACTGTAGATCCCGCGATCACGCTTTGCTTGCAGCTTCTCCAGCTCACAGCTCCTCCATTCAAAATATAAACGTATCCTGTCTGAGATTTAGAATCATCCTTGTCGGTGTCGAAACTAGCATCGACGTAACCTTTTACGACAAGCTGTTCATCACCCCCATAGACTAAGAACATTTCTTTAGTTCTATTTAGGTACTTTAGGATGTTCTTCACGGCTGTCCAGTGTTCCACTCCTGGATCACTTTGATATCTGCTCGTCAAACTAAGAGCATTGGACACATCCGGTCTAGTACACAACATGGCATACATGATGGAACCTATGGCCGAGGCATAAGGCACTTTGCTCATAGCTTCCCTATCATTTACCGTAATTGGACACTGAGCCTTGCTCAATATCTTACCTGACAACATAGGCACTGAACCTTTCTTTGCCTTATCCATTCTGAACCTTTTCAGAACTTTCTCTAGCTATGTACTTTGGCTTAAAGCTATCAGGCGTCTTTGTCTATCTCTATAGATTTTGATGCCCAATATATAAGCAGCTTCACCTAGGTCTTTCATTGAAAAACACTTGTTCAAATAACTCTTCACATCGTTAAGCATGTTGATGTCATTTCCGATAATCAATATGTCATCCACATATAGTACCAGAAACGTCACCGAGCTCCCAGTCACTTTCTTATAGATACAAGCTTCGTAGCAATTTGGAACAAATTCAAAGCTCTTGATCACTTGATCAAAACAAAGGTTCCAACTCCGAGATGCTTGCTTCAGTCCATAAATGGAACGCTGAAGTTTGCATACTTTACTAGCATCCTTAGGATCGACAAAACCTTCGGGTTGCATCATATACAACTCTTCATCAATGTTCCCATTGAGGAAAGCAGTCTTGACATCCATCTGCCATATTTCATAATCATGAAACGCAGCAATTGCTAATAAAATCCGAATGGACTTAAACATCGCTACGGGAGAGAAAGTCTCATCGTAGTCAACACCTTGAACTTGTCGAAAACCTTTTGCGACAAGTCGTGCTTTATAGACGGTAACATTACCATCCGCGTCCGTTTTCTTCTTGAATATCCATTTGCACTCAACGACCTTTCGGTCGCTAGGAGGGTCCGCCAAAGTCCATACTTGGTTTTCGCTCATGGATCCCAATTCGGATTTCATGGCTTCTAGCCATTTCTCAGAGTATGGGCTCATCATCGCTTCCTCATAGTTCGTAGGTTCACTATCTTCTACTAACAAGACAGTCAAGACAGGGTTTCCATACCACTCAGGAGGGGCACGCGACCTTGTCGACCTGCGACGTTCAGTAGCAGCATCGTCCGAAGCTTCATGATCCTTGTCATTAGATTCCTCTATTGTTGGTGCAAAGTGCACCTTGGAACAATTTCAGGTGCTGCGCTACTCTCCAATTCAAGAGAAGGTTCAATAACCTCGTCAAGCTCTACTTTCCTCCCACTCACTTCTTTCGAGAGAAACTCCTTCTCAAGAAAGAAACTGTTCTTTGCGACAAACACTTTGCCTTCGGTTCTGTGATAGAAGGTATACCCAATAGTTTCCTTAGGGTATCCTATGAAGACGCATTTCTCCGCTTTGGGTTCGAGCTTGTCCGGCATCAACTTCTTGATGTAAGCTTCGCATCCCCAAACTTTAAGAAACGACAACTTAGGTTTAGCACCAAACCACAGTTCATACGGTGTCGTCTCAACGGATTTAGATGGAGCCCTATTTAAAGTGAATGCAGCGGTTTCTAATGCATAACCCCAAAATGATAACGGCAAATCAGTAAGAGATATCATTGATCGGACCATATCTAATAGGGTTCGATTCCGGCGTTCAGACACACCATTGCACTGTGGTGTTCCGGGTGGCGTGAGTTGTGAAACGATTCCACTTGCTTTATGATGCGTGAGAAAATCATAACTCAAATATTCACCTCCACGATCGGATCGTAGAAACTTAATCTTTCTGTTACGATGGTTCTCCACTTCATTCTGAAATTCCTTGAACTTTTCAAATGTTTCAGATTTATGTTTCATTAAATAGATATACCCATATCTACTTAAGTCATCGGTAAAAGTGAGGAAATAGCGATATCCACCGCGCGTCGAAACACTCATCGGTCCGCATACATCGGTATGTATGATTTCCAACAAGTCCGTTGCTCGCTCCATCATACCGGAGAACGGGTTTTGATCATCTTGCCCATGAGGCATGGTTCGCATGTGTCAAATGATTCAAAATCAAGAGACTCCAAAAGTCCATCAGAATGGAGTTTCTTCATGCGCTTTACTCCAATATGACCTAGACGACAGTGCCACAAATAAGTAGTATTATCACTATCTACTTTGCATCTCTTAGCCTCAATGTTATGGATGTGTGTTTCATCCCTTTCGAGATTTAGAAGAAATAAACCATTCAAAAGAGGTGCATGACCATAAAAGATGTTACTTATATAAATAGAACAACCATTATTCTCCGATTTAAATGAATAACTGTCTTGCAATAAACACGATCTGGAAATGATGTTCATGCTCAACGCAGGCACATAATAACATTTATTAAGGTTTAAAACTAATCCCGAAGGTAAAACTAAGGAGAGCGTGCCGACGGCCATCACAACAACTCTTGATCCGTTGCCAACGCCAAGATCGTCACCTCATCCTCGCAAGCCGCTTTTTATTCCGTAGCTCTGCTTCGAGTTACAAATATTAGCAATCGAACCGGTATCAAATACCTGTGCACTACAACGAGGGCTAGTAAGGAAAACATCAATAACATGTATATCAAATATACCTTTGATGGTGCCAGCCTTCTTGTCCGCTAAGTACTTCGGACGATGCCCAAAGGACCATTGTCCTTGCAATAGAAGCACTCAAGGTCCGGCTTGGGACCAGACTGAGCTTCTTCTCGGCAGGGCATTGCGCCGCCCTTCTTGAAGGGCTTCTTTGCTCCCTTACCTTTCTTAAAGGAGGGCTTGTTGACCATCAACACATGATTATCCTTCTAGATGTCCACTTCCGCAGCCTTCAGCTTTGCGAAGAGCTCGGTGATCGTATCAGTGGAACCAATCTGATTATGAGTCACTACAAAACTTTTGTAGCTGGGAGGGAGTGATTGCGAACCTGTCAATCTTGAGCTCCTCCGAATCGTGCATTCCAGCTTGCTCAAGACGTTGAGTGTAGCCCGACATCTTTATGGCGTGCTCACTAACGGAACTCCCTTCCTCCATCTTGCGCTTAAAGAACTTCTCGGAGATCTCATATCTCTCGAACGGCCTGAGTCTCAAACATGGTTTTCGCTCCTCGAGAATCTCGAAGGGCCCGGGATAGGTTTCAAAACGATTTTGAAGCTCCGGTTCCATAGCAAACAACATGGTGCTCTTAATCACACCATAATCATCTTTGTGCGACTGATAGACAGCTTTCTCATCAGCCGGCGCAGTTGCAGCAGGGGGGTCACCTAACGCTTTACCAAGGACATAGTCCTTTTGTCCGCCAGACAGAATGATTCTTAGATTGCGGAACCAATTGGTGAAGTTAGACCCATTGTTTCTAAGCTTTTCCTTCTCAGCAAAAACGTTGAAGTTGAAGTTGGACTTGGCCATGTGATCTACAGTATTGGCAAGTACAATTTAGACTATGTTCATGATAAATAGTTCAACTTAATCAAATTACTAGATGAACTCCCACTAAATTCAACATCCCTCAAGTTGTTTAGTGAACACGATCAAAATTCACCACACCTAATCCGATCATCACGAGAAGAGATGTGGTTTCAATGGTGGACAACAAAGTGTCGATCATATCATTCATATGACTCATGCTTAACCTTTCGGTTATTGTGTTCCGAGGCCATGTCTGTACATGCTAGGCTCGTCAAGCTAGACCCAAGTATTTCTGCGTGTGCAAAACTGGCTTGCACCCGTTGTATGTGAGCGTAGAGTCTATAGCACCCGATCATCACGTGATGCTTGGACACGATTTAACTTTCGCAACGGTGCATACTTGGGGAGAACACAGTTTTATCTTGATCTTTAAGTGAGGAATCATCTTATAATGCTACCGTCGCGATCTAAGCATAATAAGATACATAAAAGGGATAAACATCACATGCATATAACTTTATGTGACATGGTATAGCCAATCTTCGCGATGATCTCCATCTTGTGCGTTACCGCATGATCTCCATCACTCCACCATGATTGCCTCCACCACGAATAGCAACTACAACTATTGCTAACTACTTAGCGATAAAGTAAAGCTATTACATGGCGATAAGAAGTTGACTCAGGTCATACACAATTATAAAGACAACCATATGGCTGCCGGTTGTGTACTCATCGACATGCAAGTCGTGAAACATTACAAAACATGATCATCGCATACAATATACACATCACATCTTGGGCCATACCATATCACAGAAAACACTCCCTGCAAAAACAAGTTAGACGCCTCTACTTTGTTGTTGCATGTTTTACATGGCTTATGGGAGTAGATGCTAAGAACGATTCTTACTACGGAAAGCCACAACGGTGATATTATGGTTGCCAAACTCCGGTGTTAATCCCATGACAACTATAGTGAGAGAAACTGACATCCACCAGCCGCATGTGTGGAACAAGCCACACGTCAAGTGCGGAGCCGGTCTCGCGAACGACGTCGCGTAAGGTTGGCCTAGACCGCTTCAATCTCACTATCCCGCGTCATAAGAAGAACACAAACAAGAGGCTTGCAACAGAAAACATCAACGCCCACAACAACCATGTTGTGTTCTACTCGTGAAACACATCTACGCATAGATCTAGCTCTGATACCACTGAAGGGTTTCGCAGCATAGTAAATCAAAATTTTCTACTTGAGCGAGAGGGAAAGCCAAGATCTAATCTAGGAGATGCAAACAACGAGAGAGATTGGATTAGATCTTCATACCCTTGAAGATTCAAGACAGATGAACGCTCGTTTAACGTGGGTGATGTAGTCGCTCGCTTCTCCTCCTCGCGATCCGATCCGATCTAGCACCACAAGTGGCGGTGCCTCCGTGAGATGCACACGCAGCACCTCGACGCCTCCTCCTCGGACCAGCGAGTATGGTGGAGAGATAGATTGGATCTACAACACGACGGCGTGGTGTATATGGTGGAGAATTTCTGCTGCAGGGCTTCGCCTACAAACAGTCGGGAGGGAGAGAGGAAGGTAGCAAGGCTGCTAGGGCTTGGAGGAAGGTGTGTGTGGGGGGGAGGGGGCGCACCACCCCTCTATATATAGAGGGGGGCGGCCAGGCCTTGCCCCTCCTACAAGCCTATCTCTAGTTTAAACAATTTAAACTCTCCCTTATCTAGAAATCCTATCTCTAGTTTAAACGATTTAAACTCTCCCTTATCTAGAAATCCTATCTCTAGTTTAAACGAGTTTAAACTTATCTAGGATCGGCTGGGCCCTATGGGGCCTTGTGCCCCTGGACCAATGCGGCCAGGACACTCCCTCATAGGCCCATTCCCCCTCCCGGAAGGTGGGGCCACGTTGGTCCCCTTCCGGAAGGTTCTAGAAGCTTCCGGTACAATACCGATAAACCCGGAACAATTCCGAACTCCAAAAACTGCACTGCCTTATATGAATCTTATTCTCCGGACCATTCCGGAACCTCTCGTGATATCCCGGATCCCATCCGAGACTCCGAACAAAAATTCATAAACCAATTATCCAATCTATCCTAGCATCGAGATACGTTAAGTGTGACCTGCGGTTCGAGAATATGCATGATCTTCTATCAATAATCAACAATGGGTCTGCAGGCACCCATATTGACTCCCACACATTCATCGATGATCATATCGGATGAACCACGATGCCGTGATTCAATCAATCCCATATATATATTCCCTTCGTCTCGCGATATTTTACTTGCCCGAGATTCGATCGTTTGCACCGGCCATACCTAGTTCAATCTCGTCACAGCAAGTACTTTACTCGTTCCGTAATCCGATATCACTTTGTGATCAACTCCTTAACCACATGCTTGCAAGCGGTGTTGATATCGATTAAAGTGGGCCCAAGTATATCTCTCCGACTTGGGAGGGACAAATTCCATCTCGATACATACAACCCAACAGATACTTTCCGATCACCGAGAGACACCTTTATGATCACCCTCTCATAGGATGACGCTTTGATGACCTCAAAGCTTTCTTCCGGTACCAGGGAGTTGCATTATCTCATGGTCTAAGGAATACAATATTTGACATAGGAAAAGCTTCGCAAAGATGAACACGATGAAACGATCTAATTGCTTCGCTTAGTTTGGGTTTGTCCATCATATCATTCTCCCAATGATATGATCTCATTATCAATTGACAACTCATGTCTATGGTTAGGAAACCTTAACCATCATTGATCAATGAGCTAGTCCTTAGAGGCGTACCAGGGACACGGTGTTGTTCACAAACCACACAAGTATTAATGTTTCTGCTTAATACAATTCTAGCATGGAATATAAACTTTATCATGAACAAGAATTATAATAATAACATCTTTATTATTGCCTCTAGGGCATAATTCCAACACTGTAGCCTCGCCATCAACGACGTCTGAGCGCAACCGACGGTGACAACGACTCCGACGAGCAATTATCGACCACCCCGTGCGCCCCTCGAGTAGTTGACCCCACCTCAAGCTTCAGCAAGTATCTGCGAGCCTGTTAAGCCTCGCCAACCTCTCCCTCGCTTCCTACTTCGCCGGCGACACCACTGACAGAGCGCGCGCCGCCACCTGCCGCCGCCAGCGCCGCCTTGATGGTTGTTTGATCGTCAGCCATAGGATGTAGATCCGACGCACACGAAAGAAACTAAGCGAAGAGGTATATTTGTATCTGTGCCGCATGATTCAGTTAGATCCAACGCCTCACAGCACGCGATCCACACGAACCGTTTTTGTCAAATGAAAAACAGCCACGTGGCCTAGTCTGTTTATAAAAACCAGAAATTAATCTATTAGATGACCAAACCTGTAAATTGCATAACTTTCAAACCACACGTCCAAATTTAGCAAATTTTATATCAATGGAATCAGCAAGACAAATCCTACCCAACCATGCCCTTTTTTAGTAAATTGTTTCTGATAAAATGGTTGTTTTTGCAGAAACTTGTGTAGGTATATTTTGGATATAAAATTTGTTCTAAAATTATTTTTGTGATGGAACCTTTGGCAAATGGATTTTTTTGAACCTACTGATCATAGAAATCAATTTGTGGTTTCAAACACATATTTGGTGAAGCAAAAGAATAAATCTTTGATTTAAAGCACTTCTAGTCAAATAAAAATAATGTTTATATATTAAAAATGCTTTTTGGAGGAAAACCCTTTGGGAAATGTTTTGATTTAAACTATCTGACCCTAAACACAAAGTTTTATGATTTGAAAACATATTATGTGAACCCTATAAAAATTATTGCTTTACTAAAGACATTTTCAACCACATAAAATATTGATTTGGTTTAAAAATGGTTTATGGGTAAAATCCTTTGCAAATGGTTTTTCCACCTTTATAAAATGACCAATAGGTGTTTTCAAATGTTTATAACCCATTAGAAACCACTTTTTCAAATAAACCATCTTTGGCATGCTTGCATGTTTGTTTCTATTATTTTATGTGATGTTTGCTTGAATGGTAGATTGAAATATTGCTTGCTTGATTGAATTGTAGTGATTTGAAGAGTGTGAGTATTGCAAGATCAAGGAGTGAACTTATATTCTCTACCAAAAAGGCAAGTAATGCTTCATACTTTTGTCCCATTATTTTCACTATGCATTAGTGATATTTCTAAGTAGGACTTGCATGGAATTTTTGCTAAGTATAAACTATGCCATGGGAAATCCTAGTAGATGAAACCTTAGTAGAAATTTCCTAAGTTAAGATTCCTACTACTATCATGCTTAGCTTAGCTAGTAGAAAACAAGGGTGGAATATATTCATACTATGGAATATTTCTAAGTCAAGGACTTGTGTTTTGTTTAATGAAACAACTAAGTGAATGAATCACCTGGGTGGAATGGAAGGAATGGTTTGTGTTGAGTGGTTACACAAGGCCCATTTCTATGGTTTACCTTGTGTATCTCACTTGTGTATGGCCACCCAGGAACAAAGATATTTGAGATGTCAAATGTTGAGAAGCTTCAAGTGCAGCCACTTGGCATTATGGGCTCTGCCTGGATCATATAGGTTGCAATAACTTAGCCAAATGGATAGTTGGTGGTAGGGGATGATAGGTTTGAACGCGACCATTCTGGTCTAAGGGAAGGCTTCTGAAAGATCTTGTCTTGGTGAAACCAAGTCTTGTGGGGAAAGTGCACCACCTCTGCAGAGTGAAAAATCTAAGTACTTAGCCATGTCCCTGGTAAAGGACAATTTGAGCATCAAGACATGGAAGCTATCAAGAATCTCCTCATCCCAATTTCTAAGTTTAAAACTTGTGGTTTAACAAGGGTTGAAGGATCACCAATTTCTATTGGGAGATGCCTTGGGTGATTTTGTCAAGCAAAAACTTAGTGTTTTCAAATGATAAGGAAAATCTATTTTGAGAAAAGCAATCCTAAGCTCCACTTAGCCAAATGCATGTAGATGATAGACTCCACTATACTACCATAGTATCACTTGCTAATACAATTTAAATGTATTGACCCTTGTGGCTGTAACTTATTATGTTGTAGGTTTGTTTGATGTTAGTGAAGTTTATTGATTAGGATTACAAGTCTACAACCAACATGACTGCCTGTGGCACTTTGAAGATGAAGGACCCCATGCTATTGTTATATTCTGCTGCATTGTAATGAGATAGCCAAATGAGCTATGTAAGATGTAATAAATTATTTTATTCCTGGTTAGAAAGTTGTATTGTGACCTTTGTTTCTTGATATTACATCTTAACTGTGGATGCTAGCTATTGATCTAGGGACTAGCATTGTAAACACAGGGATCTCTACCTTATTAAAGGTTGGGAACCTTACACCATGGTTGTCGTCCACCAGCATCAACTATTACAACTACTTTGAATAATAGACACGCAGGTCTTAACGGAATTAAAAGGAAAACCATATGGCTCCTGTCGGTTGCTGACTTATAATAAGGAACATTGCATACATCATATATAATCACAATCATGGCCATATCACATCACAGCATACCCCTGTAAAACAAAGTTAGACGCCTCTAATTTTCTTTGCATGTTTTACGTGGTTTGGGGCTTTCAATAAGTGTCGTTCTAACTTACGAACAAGAACCACAACGTTGATACTAGTATTGTCAATCACCCGTTGTAAATTGAATCTTAACTATGTTGGGAGAAACAGGCACCGCAAAGCCACTTATGCAATACAAGTTGCATGCCGAGCGTGGAGCAAGTCTCATGAACGATGTCATGTAAGGTTAGCCCCGGCCGCTTCATCCCACCATCTTGCAAGATGCAAACTACACAAGAAGCAATCGACAACAAAAGCATCAACGCCCACAATGACCATTGTGTTCTACTCGTGCAACAGATCTACATATAGACACGGCTCTGATACCACTGTAGGGGTTCGTAGCATGGAAAACAAAAAAATTCTACCGCATGCACACAAACAAGACAAGATCTATCTACTAGATTGTAGCAACGAGTCGATTGGAGTACTCACCCTCGAAGATTCCAAAGCGGTTAACGCGAGAAGATTCTCGTGGGTGATGTTGTCGTACACTTGCCGATCTCAAGATCGTGTAGACGATCCTTCCGGTGCTGCATTCCGGTAGCGCTTCCGCAGTCGGTCACACACTCGGTACTCGATGAAGACCTTCCTCTCCCTTGTTCCAGCAGGCAGCGGAGGTTGTAGATCTCCCCTCGTGATTCCGGTAGCACGATGGCGTGGTGACGGAATTAGAAGGAAGATCTCGCAGGGCTTCGCCTAAGCCGGTGCGAGTTATGGTGGATCTAGGGTTTCCGGCGATCTAGGTTTAGAAGGCCGGAGAGGAGGAGGAGTCGGCGGCTAGGGCGACGGCGACGGGCCGGCGGCGGCGGCGTGCGGCGGTGGCACACGGGGTGGGGAGGGTTGGCTTTTGTGTGTTTGGGGCAGCCCTTCCCCTCTATTTATGAGAGGGGGGAAGCCTTGGGAGGGGTGGGTTTGAATCCAAACCCAAACCCAAGTTGGATTGAGAGAAGGACTCTTTCCGTCTTCCACTAGGAAACCATTGTTCCAGTTTGACTTTTCAAACCTCTCGTTTGACTTTCAATTTAGAGCTTTAATTCTCTCTTGCAAATGCCCAAACCAAGTGACCTAGGGTATGATCCAATCAATCCACTTACCCATGACATATTCATGGTCCATTCCCCTTCCGGTCCGGTGAACCTTCTAGAAACTTCTAGAACCTCTCCGATGAAAACATCGAAAACATTCTCGAACTCCGGAATAGGACTTTCCTTATATGAATCTTATTCTCCGGACCATTCCGGATCTCCTCGTGATATCCCGGATCCCATCCGAGACTCTGAACAACATTTGGTATCCCTACTAATCATTCCATATCTACTAAACAACATTGAATCCTTAAGTGTGTCTCCCTACGGTTCATGAATTATGCAGACATGACCGAGACACTTCTCCGATCAATAACCAATAGAGTAATCTGGAAATTCATATGGCTCCCACATATTTCTACGATTACTTTGTGATCGAATGAACCACTTACATACGATACCAATTTCCCTTTGTCTAGCGATAATTTTCTTATCCGAGGTTTTGATCGTCGGTATCTCTGCATACCTAGTTCAACCTCGTTACCGATAAGTACTCTTTTCTTGTTCCCGTGATATGTGATCTCTTGTGAGCCAGTCACATGCTTGCAAGTCAATTGGATGACATTCCACCGAGAGGGCCCAGAGTATATCTATCCGTCATATGGATGGACAAATCCCACTCTTGATCCATGTGCCTCAACACATACTTTCCGAACACTCAATGCCACCTTTATAGCCACCCAGTTACGGTGTGGTGTTTGATGTCATCAAACCATCCTTCTGGTGATGGTGATTAGCATGATCTCATGGTCGAAGGAATTAGGTTACTATGTATCAGAAGCTTATAGCAAATGAACTATTGAAATGACTTTATCTTAATGCTACGCTTATTTATAGGAGTATGTCCATCATACCATTCTCCTAATGATATGATCTTGTTGTTAACAACATCTCAATGTTCATGATCGGGAAACCACGATCATCTATTAACCAACAAGCTAGTATTATAAAGAGGATTTACCAGGGACTCTAATTTAGTTTACAAATCACACAAGTATTAATGTTTCCGGTTAATACTATTATAGCATGAATGTAAAAATTTATCATAAACACAAAGATATAATAATAACCACTTTTATTATTGCCTCTAGGGCATATATCCAACACATCATGCCTTTGTGTTCAACTTCATGAGGCTCTGGAGGATCCGGATTGGGTCATTACCATGCAAGAAGAACTCGAGTGTTTTACCTGCAATGAAGTTTGGTATCTAGTGGAGAGGCCTAAAGATCATCACATTAATGTCATTGGGACCAAGTGGGTGTTCAAGAACAAGAAAGATGAGAACGGGGTCATCACAAGAAACAAAGCAAGGTTAGTGGCGCAATGGTATGCCCAAATAGAAGGTATTGACTATGAGAACACATTTGTGCCTGTTGCTCGTCTTGAAGCTATTTGTCTCTTGCTTGCTTATGCATATTTCCATAACTTCAAGCTTTATCAAATGGATGTGAAAAGTGCATTTCTTAATGGTCCCTTGGAAGAGGTTGCATATGTAGCTCAACCCCCGGGTTTCGAAAACAAACGCTATCCCAACCATGTGTATCTACTCCATAAGGCTCTCTACAGAATAAAGCAAGCTCCTCGTGCTTGGGATGAGCACCTTAGGGATTTTCTACTCATGGATGGGTTTAGCGTGGGTAAGATCGATTCCACCCTTTTCACCAAACGGGTTAAAGGGGGTGGCTTATTTATTGTTCAAATATATTTTGATGATATTATCTTTGGTGGAACTAACGAATCTCATAACAAAGCTTTTGCCGAGTTGATGACTATGAAATTTAGGATATCCATGATGGGGGAGTTGAAGTTCTTTCTAGGCTTCATCATAAAGCAACTTCCTCATGGAACTTTCATCTCTCAAGAGAAGTACATTAAGGATATGCTCAATAAGTTCGAGATGGCCAAGGCTAATCCCATGAAGATACCCATGCCACTAAATGGACAACTTGGCCATGGAGTTGGTGAGAAGGATGTGGATCAAAAGGTATATCGTTCTATGATTGGTTCCTTGCTCTACATTTGTGCTTCTAGGCCGTATATCCTGTTAAGTGTTGGAATGTGTGCTCGTTTTCAATACGCTCCAAGGAGTGTCACTTGATGGCGGTCAAACGGATTTTTAGGTACCTTGTTCTCACTCCTACTCTCGGGCTTTGGTATCCAAAGGGGTCAACCTTTGAGCTTGTTGGATATTCGGATGCCGATTGGGCAGGTCATAAGGTTGACCAGAAATCAACCTCCGGGGCTTGCCAATTTATTGGCCGGTCATTGGTGAGTTGGTCTTCCAAGAAACAAAACTCCACAGCCCTATCCACCGCCGAAGCCGAATACATATCCGCGGCATCTTGTTGTGCTCAATTGTTATGAATGAGGCAAACCTTGAAAGGCTATGGTGTGTCTCTTGGTACGGTGCCTCTTCTATGTGACAATAAAGCGCAATAAAGATCGCCAACAACCCTGTCCAACATTGCCGCACCAAAAATATTGACATTCGCCACCACTTCCTATGTGAACATGTCGCAAATGGTGATATCAATCTCACTCATGTGGGTATGATGTTCCAATTGGCCGATATCTTCACGAAGCCTTTGGATGAAGCCCGGTTTGTCATCTTGAGGCGAGAACTTGGTATCCTAGATCCCCAAAACTTGGATTGATTTGCTTCGTTCACTATATTCTTGCTCTTAACGTGCTATGTAGCCTAGTTGTGCAGCACATGTAGGGATGGTCATCTCACCATGTCTTGGTTTGATGCTTACCTATGTCTGAAACATAAATTGATCTCGTGTCATGATATGGGTCCAAGCATCTATCTTTGAGGCGCCATGACATGTGTGCTTAAACATAGGGGGATAAATCCCCCGCCAAATGGTCGGTTTTGTGTATTGGGTGCACTATTGCTTCAAGCTAAAATCATCTGTACATGGTTGCTCTCCGTTTTTGTTTCTTCATGACCTTGCCATATGGACAGTGCTTTTTCTGGTCTTCATTTGGATCTTGTGTATATGCTCATATGATTTCTCACAATGTTTCATCTCCAAAACAACAAATAAAAAAATCTTTGTTGTCATCAAAAATTTCCCGGCAATAATTCCGGTTCACTGGCCTGACGACCGAAAATTCCGGCGACCGCCGAAAATTCTGGCAGCAGACCGAAAACCCTTACAAAACATGTTTTTGATTCTCTACCGAAAATTTTGGTCGCCACCGGAATTTCTAGTCACCAGGCCGGTTCGCCGATGTTCTCACCGGAAATTCCGGCATGGGCATCGGTTTGACCGGACTTATTGCCAAAAAAATTCTTAGGGGGGTATTTATAGCCCGCGAGTGGGGACGGTTCCATCCTCTTCCTTCTTTCTCCCCCACGCCCACCCCTCCTCCATGGCTGCCGCCCCAAGCTTCCCCACCCCCATAGGCCCTTCCCTCCACCCAAATCCGTCCCTACTCCACCAAGTTGTAGATCGGCCCTCTACAAGTCTTCTCACCGAAGGTTTTGCTCTCTCGTTGCCCGCATTGGGAGATCGTGGAGTGCTCTCCCTCTTTATCGTGTGGTGCTTTCCTCGTGATCATCCGTGTCAAGGGAGGGGCATGGCTTCTTCTTAGGCATCCGAGGGCATTTTTGCTCGTTCCTCTCTTTGTTCTCTTTCTTGTTGGTGGTGAAACCCTAGCCTTCATGGTCACTTGTGCTCCGTTAGTTCTCTCTACCCTCCTAGTAGAGTAACTAGGCTAGCATCCCCTAGTTTCACCCACTATTCTCCCTCATGATGTTTTTTGTGCAAGTACTAAGTCATGGATAGTATCACTATCGATTGCCCTAATTTTTCGGTCCCAGGCCCGGTCGAGCCAAAACCGCCGCCAGAATTTCTGGTCATAGTTCCGTTCGACTGACATGCTCGTCGGAAATTCCGGTCGAGCTTAAAGGTCTCTTTTAAAATTTAATAAAGACCAAAGTGATTATTAAATTTTTGAGAGCATGTTAAAGTTATATTCTGGTCATGTTCATGTTATTTTTCTAACCAACGTTATAAATAGTATGATTATGATTAGTGTCTAGTTTTTAAAGTAATTAAAGTCATATGCTTTTGATTCTATGTTCTGCCCAATGGTGATGTGGAATTATTTGCATAAACTTTTGTATGTCTTAATTTTTACCGACGTTGGATTAATACATGCAATTGTTATTTTTCTCACTTCTTTATAGTTTTCAGGAGGGTATGATTTGATGAGCTTTATCAAGGATGTACCCACACTGACAGGTCACCGAGTGGAGAAAGATGGTGGATTTGGCCTTCATATGTGTTGAGGTGGATTGGGTCTTGAGACCAAGCCACCCCCAAGCCAACAGAGACAATCCAAGATGTTGTAGATGATGATGCGGCATGGGAGAGAAAGAAAAGGGACTATGCTCCGTTAGAGCTGTCCTACACATTAGAGAATAGAAAGTGACAGAATGCCAACAAATAATGCATGGAATTTATAAATAACACGATCGAGCAAGCCATTGTTGGCTCCATCATAGAGTGTACTTCCGTTGCGGAGTACTTGGAAAAGATAAAGAGCCAGTTCACTGGCTATTCAAAAACATATGCAACCCAGCTTTTGAAGCAGCTGGTGACAGAAAAGTACACTGACGATGGACACGGCATCATGGAGCACATCCTTCGGATGAGCAACATGGCTACGAAACTGAAGCCCATGGATGCTGATCTGGAGCTAAAACCTTATATGCTTGTCCACTTGGTCATGGCATCACTGCCTCAATAGTCTGACAACTTCGTTGTCAATTACAATATGGCCCCAAAAAAGTGGGACATAGAAAAAACCATCGCCATGTGTGCCCAAGAAGAGGAGAGGCCCAAAGCCGAGAATGGTGGTTCATTGAACCTAGTGAAGGACAAAAAGAAAAGGAACTTCACTCAAAACAACCATGGCTTCCCTTCTAAGCCACATGATAAATCTCCCATGCACTATCAGCCTCAGCATAGGCCTAACCTCCTAGTTAGCCTCGTCAATGGCCATGTTCGAACGGAGCAACCGAACAGGGCCCCCGATTTCCAGGTGCCCCCAATTACCTGCAGCCTAGCCCAGTACGCGACCCAGCTTGCTCCATTTAGCGAATTGTCTCACCTCGTGAGCATCGATTATCGATCAGTCTCCAGATCGACGCCCGCGTTCCGGTTGCAGTTGTTCGGCTGTTGGCTTGTGATCGACATCGGTACAGCCGTCCAGGCTCCTTGCCAGCAGATCCATCTACACTCAAGACGGGCCTGGGAACTGGGAAGCAGCGGATGTAGATCAATCTAGCTTCAGCGCAATCTGTGGATGAGGTTCAAGCTTGCTAGTACGTACCTGCTCTGAATCTTTGATGTATATGTTGTCTGATCCTCCAGAATTTGATGATTCAGCAGCAGATTGATCATTCTTTTTTTGCATAGAGGTCCAGTATAGTTGAAATTTTTACGTAGAGGTTCAGTATTGACCTGTTGATCAAACATGCATCATGTCTGTTATCTGAATTGTCTGAACCGAAACGATCCTTGAATTTAATCATTTATATGACGTACGGTGGTGGAAGCTGAGCTGATAATCGAAGTCTGAATGTCCTGTTGTTCCCTGTCCTTACCAGCAGCCAACCATAGCTTTGCGCTTTCGCCGTTCGCCTGACAAGCCTCCCGATCGGCGATCAAGTTCACAGGCAAAATTAAGGACCTTATTTTGTAAGTCGCACCGGGGGCCCCAAATTCTGGAGACGGTCCTGCTCCTAGTGAACAGAGATACTTGTCTCCACTGTGGCAAGAAAAGGTATTTCAAGAAAGATTGCTCTGTCTTTCTAAAGAAACTAATAGCAAGGAAAGGTAACAATATTGTGTCATTTGTAAATGAATCCATGTATACATAGTTTTCAAAAGCTACTTGATGGATTGACTCAGGGGCAACTGTTCATGTTGCAAATTATTTATAGGGATTCCATTCGACGGGGACTATAAAAAGAAACTAAGGATGCGTTGAAGTCGTAAATGGAGTCTAAGCAGACGTTGAGGCCATTGATGACATCTCCTTGGAGATTCTTATGGATCAATGATCTTGCTTACGGATATTCTCTACGTCACTTCTTTGCATAGAAATTTAATAAGTGTGTTGTGTTTGGACAAAGTAAACTATGAATGTCATTTTGGACATGGCCAGTGTGCCATTTATTGTAATAAAGATTGTGTGGTGTTGCATTCCTTCACAATGAGCTTTATTTATTATCCATTCGTGAAAAATTTAATTCTGTGTGTAAAGTGAAAGAACATGTTTCCCCGTCGGATAAATATCCAAAGAAAAGAAAGAGAACTCAAGACTCGTCAAATATGGCATTGTAGGCCATATTTCGAGGGGGAATAGAAATACTAGTTAAAACGGTATTCTTCCTCCATTAGAGTTCTCCGACATAGAGCAATGCATTGATTGCGTTAAAGGAATGTATGTAAATCCAATCAAAAAGGGTGCAAAACAAAACAGAAACACTAGAAATTATTCATACTGACATGTGTGGACCGTTTTCAGTGAAAATTGTGGATGGTTATGACTCATTCATAACATTCACGGATGATTACTCCTTCTATGGTTATATTTATCCAATTAAAGAAATATCAGAAGCATTGGATAAATTTAAGATATTCAAAGTTAAAGTTGAGAATCAACATAGTAAAACAATAAAGATAGTAAAGTCCGACCGTGGAGGGGAGTACTACGATCGACACGTGATGACATGATTCCTGCATCAACAATAGGGTTATTGCAGCACTTGTAGCAACAAATATTTAAGAGTTTGTCCCGATGGGAGATCGACGAACGGAAACAACATGACCCCGCAACCACGTTGTCAATGCGGCCATGTTTCGCACCCAAACTGTGGTTTGGAAATATCCTATTCTATAAGTTACTAGAACAACGATAATTGAGAGAGGTTTAAAGTATCTAATAACAAAAAACTTTTAACAAGAACAAAATACACTAAGACATAAAGTAAACAGGAATATGAACTGAATTAAAGAGATTGTAGTTGTAGGATTGAATGGAATGAGAGAGGTCTTCTAGGATTTGGTCTCAGTAGTACTAGATGAGCAAATATATGTGTGATCTATAAGAGATTACTCGGACAAATAAACGTTCCCCAATTGATTATCAGGATGTCACTCTGTGTGCACTATGCATGATTCTCGCGCGTCACCACAAGGCAAAAAGGCACTTCCGGACCAAAGGATCACATAAACTCATTGACCTAGTTCTCTAGATCAGTAGGGAGAGGTTTTTCTTCATGCACAATTTCACATTGCCATTGATGAAAATTATTATGTATATCTCTTAAGAGTTTCCAAGCTTCTTTCAAAGTTTTTCCAAGGAATGAACCATCACACATCATGTCTAGCTTATCCTTAGAAGAGTGATTTAAGCCTCCATAAAAGTGATTCAACAATAACCAATCAAGTAAATTATTATGTCGACAATCATGCATCAATTTTCAGAACCTACTATAAGCTTGTATTAAATCAGCATTGTTGCTCTGCTTGAAATTCAGGATATGAAGCCTACGCTCATAAGTTTGCTTTTGTGAAAAATACTTACCAAGAAAAGCTTTGGATATACCTTTCCATGAATTGAAGTGTCCCGCGGGATGCGATTTTAGCCAATCTTTGGCTTTACCTTTCAGCGAGAACCGGAATATATATAACTTCATCTTATCATTTGTCCATCCATTTGCCTTTACCGTAGAACACAATGAAGTAAATTTGTCAATATGATCATATGGATCATTGTACGAATCTCCTACAAAAGCTATTTCCATAATCATATTTATCCACATAGGATTAATCTCATATCCATCCACATCAATAGCGGGCTGAACAATAGGAGCATGTAAATGATCAACACTTGGAGAAGCATACTCTGAAAGAATTTTACTTTCCATAGTTCCTATGTTTTTTAATTTACTATAACTAAAATAAATAACAAGACTACTAAAAAAGGTAAACTAATTTGTTTATTATTTCCAAATAATCAAAAGCAGTAAGATAAATAGCAACAAACAGAAATAAACTATGTGCAAGTAGGAAGGTAATAATCGGAAGCTTAGCTCCCCGGCAACGGTGGCAATTTGATGAATGGATTCCAGCACCAACAACAGGGTTATTGCAGTAATTGTAGCAGCAAATATTTAAGAGTTTGTCCTGATGGGAGATCGACGAACGGAAACAACACGACCCCGCAGCCACATTGTCAATGCGGCCACGTTTCGCACCCAAACCATGGTTTGGAAATGGCATATTCTATAAGATAGTAGAACATTGATAATTGAGAGAGGTTTAAAGTATCTAATAACAAAGAAATTTTACCAAGAACAAAATAAACTAAAACGGAAAGTAAACAGGTATATGAACTAAATTAAAGAGATTGTAGTTGTAGGATTTACTATAATGAGAGAGGGCTTCTAGGCTTCGGTCTCACTAGTACTAGATGGGAAAATATATGTGTGATTTATAAGAGATTACTCAGACAAATAAATGTTCCACAATTGATTACCGGGCTGTCACTCTGTATGCACTATGCATGATTCTCGCGCGTCACCGTAAGGCAAAAAGGCACTTCCGGACCAAAGGATCACATAAACTCATCTTAGATCATAATAAGTTCTAACTTAGCGCACTAGATCATACCTCAACCTATAATTGAATCAATCACTCACACATGGATGAATAGCAAAACATATATAAATATATAATGATGTCACAATCGTGTTCAATCTTACAATTACTAAACACAAGAGAGAGAGGGATATGGAGATGATGATGGAGATGGAGATCGATGTGTGTGATACGTCCAAAACGTATCTACTTTCCCGAACACTTTTGCTATTGTTTCTCCTCTAAACTTGTGTGATTTGTATACAACTAACAGGGACTGACGTTGTTTTCAACAGAATTACCTTAGTGTCTAGTTTTTGTGCAGAAAATCAACTATCAGGAAAAATCCCGGAAAATATGCCAAAAATCCTATTTCACCAGAAGATCCATGGAGCTAGAAGACGAGGCGGAGTGGGGCCTTGGGGGGCCATACCCCTGCCAGGCACGGGCCAGGCCTAGCCGCGCCTGGGGGGATGCAGCCACCTCAGGCACCCCTCGGCCTCCCTCTTCGCCTATAAGATGTCGTCTGACCTAAAAACTCAGGGGGGTTCGACGTTTTTGTAGGGTTCGCAGCATAGAAAACAAAAAAATTCCTACGATGGGAATAACTATGTACCAAGATCTATCTACTAGATACAAACAACAGGTGGATGTATATCTGTAGAGAACATACCCTTGAAGATCGACAAAGCTTAACGAGTCCAAACTCGTGGTTGATATAGACGATCTCTTGCCGATCTCAAGATCGAGAGGGAGTCCTAGCAAGAAAATAAGAAGATACGTGCTCGCACACACGTTCGAGGCACCGAGCAACCTCCGCCTCCTCGCTCCAGCGATGCAGCGGAAGCACAACTCTTTCTTGCCGAATAGCCACCGGGAACATGTCTCTCGCTAGTTCGAGACCATGGGGAATAAATTCTAGAGGGGGAGAGAGATCCTTCACAAGGAGGTGTGAGTGAGAGAGAGGGAGGGGGCTCCTTTTATAGGGAGAGGGGGCACCCAAGGGGCCATGCGCCCAGCCATGGGGCTGCCCCCACCTCTTCCACATTCATGTGGGTGGACACTCCACTCACTCAAATGCCTTTCAATTCCCTCCACTCAAAAGCCACTCAAAATCCCATTAAATTTCCACCAAATTTAATGCAAACTCTCATTAAATAAAACTCCTTTTATTTATTCAGAATTTTGTCAATTACTTTAATGACAAACATTCACATATAACCCTTGCTAGTATTTCATTTCACATGCAGAAACACTTGCTGCAATTTCACCTGAAAACCTGTTTTGGTATCAAGTGAAATAAATTCCTGCGCGTGTTATTCTTTTCGGCATGAAACTTTTGCTCCAAATGGATGTCGGTGTCTCTTAAGTGTGTCACCCTACGGTTCGTGAATAATGCGGACATGATCGAGACCCCTCTCGAATAAATAATCAGAAGCGGGATCTGGAGACCCATACTGACTCCCACACATTCAACGATGACTTTCTTGTGATCGTCGGAACCTTTTATGCTAGTATCTTAATCCCTTTGTTTCGCAATATATTACATGTCCGAGATTCGATCATCGGTATCTCCATACCTAGTTTGATCTCGTTACTGACATGTACTCTTTTCTTGTTTCCGTGATATAACATTCTAGTGATCAGATCACTTGCTTGCAAGCTAATCAACGTGATATCACCGAGAGGGCCCAGAGCATATCTATCTGTCATCAGGGTGAACAAATTCCACTCTCGATCCATGGGCCTCAACATAACACTTTACTAGTTTTGAATTCATCTTTATAATCACCCCGTTACGGTGTGACGCTTGATGTTATCAAGAAACTCTTCCGGTGTTAGTGATTGACATGATCTCATGGTCTAAGGATTAGGATCACTTCGTAAGTTGTTATAGCAATATAAACTCAATGACTTTGATCGTAATGCTATACTTAGGATGAATGTTCATCACACCATTACACTAATGTTGTGACCTCGTTATTAACAACATCCAATGTCCATGATCAGGAAACCTTTGATCATCTTGTTAATCAACGAGCTAGTTTATAAGAGAGGCATAACTAGGAACTTTCTTTTTGTTTATTAAACACACATGTATTAACATTTCCGTATTAATACAATTATAGCATGTAAAATAAACATTTATCATAAATAAGGAATACGATAATAACCACTTTATTATTGCCTCTCGGGCATATTCCCTTCAGTCTCCCACTTGCACTAGAGACAATAATCTAGTTTGAAAACTTTGTGTATTGAACACCTATGGCTTTCTGGTGTTCCATATACGCAATTGCAAGTGGTTAACATAATCTACAGATCTGACGCTTTCAGGTCCGTGTGTATTTGCATGTCTTTGCGTCTTCACGCATCACTCATTCTCCAATGAGATGGCATTATATAAATTTGGTCTTTTGGTGAGACCTTTAGTTCCTTGGGATTAAAACATGTCGATACTATTGTCATACAATATATCTTTAGTGTTAGCCCATTGTGAACCACACCTTAGTTTGATAACAAACTACTTGACACAAATTCCCTCCTTTGCTGCTACTATAGCAGTCATATACTTAGCCTTTTTGTTGTAGTATTCGTCACAATGTCTTAACTATGGATTTCATCCAAATCCATCATGGAATCTCCTTTCCATTACATTGTGCCACCCATAGTTTAAATTGAGATAAACTTAATTTTTATCTTGTGACAAACCTAGTATCAATGTAACGCTTTACAATGAACTATTTGTAATTGTTTGTCACCTCTACACAAATATATTCTTAGTTCTTTCAAAAATATCATAAGAATATCCTCACTATCGTCCAATGATCATTTTATGATTCATTCTGGTATATGCTCATAACACTTAGAGCATAGGAAATATCTGGATGTGTACATATCATGGTATGATTGATCAAAACATTCTCGTGATTTCACTCATCAAGTGTCAAAGCACTTGAATCTTGTTTCACTTATCAAGTGTCGACACACTTGAATCTTGATTCAATTCCTTTCCATGCAACAAGAACTGTTTCTTGTCGTTTCTATATTGAACTCCTTCAATATCTCATATATGTACGTTTGGCACAACCATATTGGCGTCACAGTATATCCACTATAGACATTCACGCTAAATATTCGGGTTTTGCCTAAGTATTTCATCGAAATAAAATTCTTAACCTTTGTCAATAAAAGATACATCATTTCTAATCAACAAGATGTCCTCCACATAATGTATTAAAAATATGTCTTAGCGCCCCCACTTAATTTCTTGCAAATGCAAGCATCTTCATCGTCTCCTGATGAAAACTCTTTTTCATCACGGTGAAGATTCCAACTCCGCGATGCTTACTTCAACCATTAAAGTTTGCATGCCCTTTTTTGCATCCTTTGAATTAACAAAACCCTTTGGATCGTGTCATGTACACGTCCTAGGTAACCATTCTATTAGAAGAACTTTGTTTTGTTTATTCATCTACCATATAACAAATTATATGTAGTGGTTGCTACTTTAATCCGTCCAGACTAAATATCGCTATGAAATATCAAATCTTGTCATAGTCAACTCCTTGAACATTGTCGTAAAATACTTTACGACATGTTGACTATTTCATAGATGTGAAACATCCATGTCTGTTTCTTTATAGATCCAAATACGACCGATAGGTTTTAACACCTTTCCGGAGGGTCTTCCAAGTTCAAAACTTGATTTCTCATGTATGGAACTATCACAGATTTTATGGCTTCAAGCCATTTGACGGAGTCAGGGCCCATCATCGCTTCCTTGCATGTATTCGGATCATCATTGTCAAACAGTAATGATTTACTCTCAAATCTTAGCATTTGATTGTTTATCCGACCGACTTGGTTCAATAAGAACTTAGATCTCCATGACCACAACCTTTGAGGCACATAATCTATGAGCATTATTGCAGCCTCCGGAACAATTTCCGGCGCTGCGCAACTCAGCACATTTAGCTAAGGTTCATTAACCTTATCAAAGTTCTATTGTCCTCCCACTTAACTTTTATGAAAAATTCCTTCTTCAAGAAACTTCACGTTTCAAGCAAAAAACCCTTTTTGTCCTTGATGTTATGGAGGAATAACCAATTGTTATTCGAAATAACCTACAAAGACATGCTCATACGACTTCGATTGTAAACATCTTAATTATGTTTAGCATACCAAAATTTAAGAAATGACAACTTGGGTTTTACCCCAAACCATAACTTCCATGGTGTCATTTCAACGGATCAAGATGGAGCTCTTTTTAGTGTAAAAGCGGAAGTCTCTAAAGCTTTAATCTTTTAAAACATAATGGCAGTTTTATAAATAACACCTTTGATCCAACCATGTCAAACAAGTTTTCATTACAAATCTTAAACACTCCATACTCCTATGGTGTTTCGGGAGATGTAAATCTAGGTGTTTTGCTAAACTTGCAACTCAGATAAATCCCTTTATGATAAAATCATAATTCATTTATTTTTCTTGTTACACTTGTAACTCAAATAAATCCCTTTATGATCAAATCATAATTCATTTTTTTGTTACCACTTCATCTTGAAAGTCTTTGAAACGTTTTTCAAATATTTCACACTTCTTTCTCATTAAGTGAATATTCACTCAAATTTCCGGAGAAAGTATATGAAGTTGAAACCCATCGCTTACGACTACACATAATGGACTAGATACATCCATATGTATAAATTCCGATAATTTAGTCGTTCGTTCTTCTTTGGCCTTTGAACGAAGTTTTAATTATCCCGAGGAAAGTCTTACAAGCATCACTTGATCAAATCAAAGACTCCAAAAATCCATGAAAATGGAGTTTCTTCATGTTTTCTTTCCAATATAATTTAAACGGCGATGTCACTTCGTAAGTGATCTTCCAATCATTTGTCTTGCGACTTTTTAGCATTAGGCTTTATGGATGTGATTTCTCCAACCAGATTTGTAAATCATCCATATTATATGGAGTACGGTAATTATTTGAACAACCTTTGTTCTCATAATACCTGATTCAAATAACAATTATTAAAACAAATCTTGTAGTCAAACTTTGATGTCAACGAGAAATACAAACAACGGTTTTTTTGTTTTCGATGAACATCATCACATATTCTCTTGCTAGTTACTTAGGCCATTGTGGTTTATGAATTGCGTTGTTCCGTATGAAATTTCATACCAACCAATTCGGTATCCAATACCCAAGAACCACATTGTTTAACAAGCAAAGAATACAACCATAACATGTATATCATCCATATACCTAAATTGGATATTTCCAATCTTTTCTTTTCTGCCAAATATATTTTATAGATTCTCTTTCAGCATTTCCTTTTCCTTTTTAAAATAATTTATCAACATCAACAGTGGCGCCATATACATGACACATAGTCCAAAGTGTGTATATTCAAATAATAATACCTTTGGACTTGCACTTTGAAGTAGATCACCATCATCAAAATGATCGGTATTCTTTCAAAATCCATTCTTTAGTAATGTTTTAGTGTAGTAAACACTTTACATACATCTTCTATTCATCCTTATCATGACGACTTTCATGATCAGGCTACTGTAGCTTATAAAGGCGAATCGTGAGTATAACATTACTTTCCAAAACCCTTTTGGATGATTAGGATGTCTAGCATATCCAACCTTCGTAAATTCTCATCCAATATGAGAACATATATTATACTCTCTCATATTGCAACCAAAACAATGTTTCAGATATCGTTATATCTGCCACACATGATGGTTTTTGAAACAATTCTTTCAGCTCCTAGATAAACTTGATATCAAAACAATCAAGAATCATGGAGGCAAACATGATACTTAAGATACTAACACTGGAATTGTTACTCTCGATTTAATACCAATTATTAAACTTCATGGAGTAAATAGAGTTTGTTGAAAGCTTGCAACAGGACTTTAAACTTTAGATTGACACTCAACACAATACGATACCAGTTCGTAAAGTATATATCCAGAATTCTATAGTTCTATTATCTCAATTACAACTATGCATAAGGTGGTGAACGAATGCCAATGACTACAACAAATTATGCAAATTCACTTTGATTTAATTTATGATAAATTGAGTTATACTAATCCAAATTAGAAATGAACTCCCACTTAAAAACGACATCCCTCGTGTCTTTTTGGTGATTACATGAACCAAATCCACTACACCAAGTCCGATCATCACGTGAGTCGGTGTAGCTTCAAAGGCGAGCATCCATATGGTAATCATATCAAAAACATATGACTCATGCTTAACCTTTCGGTCTGTGTTCCAAGGCCATGTCTGTACATGCTAGGCTCGCCAAGTAAGAACCTTAGTATTCACGTGTGTAACTGTCTTACACCCGAGATATGCTCGTGGATTCAAGTACACCCGATCATCACGTGATGTCTTGAAGCGACGAAACATTGTCGGTGCATACTTACGGAAGAACACATTTTTTATCTTGCTATCTAAATGAGAGATCATCTTATTATGCTAATAAAACGCCAAACAAGCAATATAAGATGCAATCAAAACATCACATGTTTATAAGTGAAATGATATGGTTCCCGCATATGATCTCCATCATGTGCACCGTGGTATGATCACTATCATACCTATATGTATAAGTCCAAGGTCTATGGATATTACACGTTATGTGTGTTGTAAGAGTATCACCTCATACTTCTACTTACAACATCACCATATCATAACACTAGCCCAGCAACAATCTAAACTAGACGCCTCTAATTTATCCATTGCAAGTTTTACGTGGCTTAGGGCTTTCGAAGATAGAATCGTTCTTACCTACGAACATGAACCACAACGAGGATAACCAAATTGTTGACAACTCGTTGCAAATTAGATATTGACTATAATAGGAGAGACACACACACCCGCTAGCCACTTATGCAAAACTAGTTGCATGTCAAGTGTGGAACAGGTCTCATGTGCGAGGACATGTAAAGTTTGTTCGGGCCACTTCATCCCACTATGCCACCAATATCCAAAGTATAACTAAGAAGCAATAAAATGATCATCATCTCCCACATACTCATATTTTTACTACCCGTGCAAAGTATCTATGCATAGATCCGGCTCTGATACCACTGTAGGGTTCGAAGCATAGAAAACAAAAAATTTCCTACGATGGGAACAACTATGTACCAAGATCTATCTACTAGATACAAACAACGGTCGGATGTATATCCGTAGAGAACATACCCTTGAAGACCGACAAAGCTTAACGAGTCCAAACTCGTGGTTGATGTAGACGATCTCTTGCCGATCTCAAGATCGAGAGGAAGTCCTAGCTCCGCAAAACAGCAGCGCATTCGTGCTCGCACACACGTTCGAGGCACCGAGCAACCTCCGCCTCCTCGCTCCAGCGATGCAGCGGAAGCACAACTCTTTCTTGTCAAATAGCCACCGGGAACATGTATCCCGCTAATCCGAGACCATGGGTAATAAATTCTAGAGGGGGAGAGAGATCCTTCACGAGGAGGTGTGAGTGAGAGAGAGGGAGGGGGCTCCTTTTATAGGGAGAGGGGGGCACCCAAGGGGCCATGCGTACAGCCATGGGGCTTCCCCCACCTCTTCCACATTCATGTGGGTGGACACTCCACTCACTCAAATGCCTTTCAATTCCCTCCACTCAAAAACCTACTCAAAATCCCATTAAATTTCCACCAAATTTAATGCAAACTCTCATTAAATAAAACTCCTTTTATTTATTCAGAATTTTGTCAATTACTTTAATGGAAAACATTCACATATAACCCCTTGCTAGTATTTCATTTCACATGCAGAAACACTTTCTGCAATTTCACCCGAAAACCTGTTTCGGTATCTAGTGAAATAAATTCCTGCGCTTGTTATTCTTTTCGGCATGAAACTTTTGCTCCAAATGGATGTCGGTGTCTCTTAAGTTTGTCACCCTACGGTTCGTGAATAATGCGGACATGATCGAGACCCCTCTCGAATCAATAATCAAAAGAGGGATCTGGAGACCCATACTGACTCCCACACATTCAACGATGACTTTCTTATGATCGTCGGAACCTTTTACGCTAGTATCTTAATCCCTTTGTTTCACGATATATTACATGTCCAAGATTCGATCGTCGGTATCTCCATACCTAGTTTGATCTCGTTACTGACATGTACTCTTTTCTCGTTTCCGTGACATAACATTCTGATCAAATCACTTGCTTGCAATCTAATCAATGTGATATCACCGAGAGGGCCCAGAGCATATCTATCCGTCATCAGGATGAACAAATTCCACTCTCGATCCATGGGCCTCAACATAACACATTAGTAGTTCTGAATCCATCTTTATAATCACCCTGTTACGATGTGACGTTTGATGTTATCAAGAAACTCTTCCGGTGTTAGTGATTGACATGATCTCATCGTCTAAGGATTAGGATCACTTCGTAAGTTGTTATAGCAATATGAACTCAATGACTTTGATCATAATGTTATACTTCAGATGAATGTTCATCACACCATTACACTAATGTTGTGACCTCGTTATTAACAACATCCAATGTCCATGATCAGGAAACCTTTGATCATCTTGTTAATCAACGAGCTAGTTTATAAGAGAGGCATAACTAGGAACTTCCTTTTTGTTTATTAAACACACATGTATTAATGTTTCCGTATTAATACAATTATAGAATGTAAAATAAACATTTATCATAAATAAGGAATACGATAATAACCACTTTATTATTGCCTCTCGGGCATATTCCCTTCAGTTTTTTCCAGAAAGAGTTCCGCTACGCTGCCACCACCAGAAACCAAGATTCGGATCCAGAAACTCCGTTCTGGCACCCTGCCGGGACGAGGAATTTGGGGAGGATCATCGCCATCGTCATCACCAATGCTTCTCCATCAACCATCCATGTTTCCCTCATCCATGAGTGAGTAATCCCCTGTAGTAGGCTATGGGGATGGTAGGGATTGGATGAGTTCTATCATGTAATCGAATAATATTGTTAGGGCATAGTGCTTAGTATCTCTATTAGTGCTATTTGACTTTGTTGGAACTTGTTGCGCTTAATGCTTGTCACTAGGGTCCGAGTGCCATGATCTCAGATCTGAACTTATTGTTGAATCATTATGATAGTATTGATTATGATCTTATCTGCAAGTTGTGTACACATATCATTGTCTGGATCTAAAGGCCCCGAAGTGACAGAAATTGGGACAATCGGAGGGGGTGGCTGTGGTGTGAGGACCACATGTGTTCATGGAGTGTTAATGCTTTGCTCCGGTGCTCTACTAAAAGTATCACCTTAATTCCCAGTAGTTCCCTAGAGGCCCCGCTGCAACGGGCTGGCTGGACAGAAGATGTTGTGCAAGTTCTCATTGCAAGCACGTATGACTATATTTGGAGCACATGCCTAGGATTGTTTATTACTTGGATGCTTATTCTTATTTATCTTTAATGCCCTAGATCTTGAAATTACATGTTTAGACTTGTCCATGCAACGCCTGTCCATCCATCCCTATGCCTACCGCACTCGAATCCTACTGTTATTGTTACTGTTACTAATGCTCCTATTTTACTGTTGCTGTTGCTACTACAAAACTGTTGCTACTGATAAACTTCTGTGAGCAAGAACTATTTCTAGGTGCAGCTGAATTTACAACTCAGTTGTTAAGGCTTGCAAGTATTCTTTGGATCCCCTTGTGTCGAATCAATAAATTGGGTAATGCTACCCGCGAAGACTGTTGCGATCCCCTAAACTTGTGGGTCATCAGCGTGGTGGTGGTGGCGTCCTCCTTCTCCTCCTTCTTGCTTGGATGGCTTGATTGTGTTGATGGAGATCTTGATCTTGGTAGAGATGTAGAGGCTATAGAGGCGGCAGGGCTCCACCATGGAGGCCGTAGATAGGATCTAGATCTTGTATATGGTGTCTTGGTGGGTTGTCCCCTCTCTTTTGACTCCTCTGTCCTTTATATAGGCCTTGGGGTGCCCTAGGGTTCTCTCAATACCTTCATATGATTTAGGGAAGGTTCTGGAGCTTCCGGGGTGCGAAATCCCGTCGTTTGCGACCTTTTTACCAACTATACGGCGGGAATTTTTTGCTCCGGCCGTATAGTTGGTCGTTGAACCTTCGGGTTCCGTAGTGTTTTGGCCGCCATTTCTTCATACAAATTCTGTTTTTGGTGTTCTTGGGCTCGTTGGATTCGTCTCGACGAGGAATACAACCAGTTTTCTTGTATCGTTATTTTGAGAATTTGGGAAAATTCACTTTTTCCAACACCTCAAATGGCTAAGTTTGCTCCTGCAGCTCCTCCATACTATGCTCTATTTGTTCCTTTTACCTTTGTTTTATCATAATCATCATCAACATCTACACACATGTCAAAGACAAGGAAGAGGGATAAAATTCTACCTAAACTACTAAATGTGCAAAACTCATATTGAATTTAATGAAAACAAGTAATCATGCATATCAGGCATAAAAATAGTTAGATGGAGCATGATATGATAGGAAAATGACAAAATTTATATAGCTAAAAGTGTTGTATTATCACAGCCATCAACACATCCCATATGGTCAAGTTGGACCTTTTGCAAGGTTCTTACCGGGCGAGCCTTAGCAAAATGGAGTAGCTGAAAGGCGCTACCGTACCCTTATGGATATGGTGCGTAGCATGATGAGTTACTCCACCTTGCCATTGGGATTATGGATGGAGGTGTTAAAATCTCCATTCATATTCTCAATAGAGTACCAAGAAAGTCGGTGCCCAAAACACCGTATGAGCTATGGACATGAAGAGTTCCCTCGCTACAACACCTAAGGGTGTGGGGGAGCCCATCTGAGGCTAAAGTGTTTAATCAAATATTGCAAAGCTTGACCCTAAAAAAGTCAGTTGCCATTTCATTGGCTATCTTGAAAAGTCAAAATATTTTCGTTTCTACTATCCAGATAGATACACAAAGTTTCTAGAAACGAGACAAGTTGTCTTCTTAGAGGATGAAATGATGAGGGGGAGCATGGTAGCTCGAAAAATTGATCTGGAGGAGAAGAGGGTGCATGCACCTAATCCGATTATTCGGGAGCCATTCTTCTCGCTACATGGTGTTCCTGCATCGACAGCCCTAGAGGTTGTGGTGCAAGAACCTATTGTGACTCCACCCATGAAAACAATGAGTAAGGATCCGGAACCTGTCCGCAGGAGCCGACCGAACCCACTGTTGAGCATGAAAGGGAGCAACAATATCCACCTCTAGAAGATACGCCACATGTTGAGACACATGATGATCTAGTTCATGAGGCCCCTAGAAGGTCTCAAAGAGTTAAAAAGTCAGCAATTTCTAAAGATTATAAAGTTTATGACACAAAAAGAGTTCAAATGGTGAATGATCCCACTTCATTTAAAGAAGCCATGAGTAGCCCTCACTCATCAAAGTGGCTAGAATCCATGGAAGATGAGATGAGGTCGATGAGTTCCAACGAAGTTTGGGACTTAGAGGAAATTCCCAAAGGAGCCAAAACAGTAGGATGTAAATGGTTCTAAAAACAAAGTATGACTCTAGAGGGAGTGTGGAGAAATACAAAGCACGATTTGTGGCAAAAAGATTTACATAAAGAGAAGGAGTAGATTACAATGAGACTTTTTCTATAGTCTCAAAGGATTCCTTCAGAATCATAATGGTACTAGTTGCACATTTTGATTTAGAGCTGCATCAAATGTATGTAAAGACAACATTTCTAAATGGGGATTTAGAAGAGTATACATGAAACAACCTAAGGGTTTTTCATGGAACGCAAGGAAATACGGGATGCCGCCTAAGGAAATCCATTTATGGATTAAAGCAAGCTTCACGACAGCGGTATCTAAAGTTTAATGAGACCATTAAAAAATTTGGATTTAAAGAGAATGTCGAGCACAACTGCGTTTACGCAAAGTTCAAAAATGGGAGATGTATTTTCCAAATTCTGTATATGGATGGTACCTTGCTTGCTAATAACGATGTCAGTCTGCTACTAGAAACAAAGAAGTTCCTGTCCTCAAACTTCGACATGAAATATCTTGGTGAAGCTTCATATATTTTGTGCATAGAAATTCACCGAGATAGAGAAAATGGAATCCTAGGACTGTCACAAAAGGCATACCTAGAAAAGATTATAAAAAGTATAGTATGCATGCGTGCAATACCACACCTTCTCCTATAGTCAAGGGCGACGGTTTTGGGAAATTTCAATGTCCCAAAAGTCAATATGAGATCGATCAAATGAAGTCAGTACCATATGCTTTGGCCGTTGGAAGCTTACAGTATGCACAAGTGTGCACTTGCCCTGACTTAGCTTTTATCACTGGGATACTCGGTAGATATCAAGAGAATCTAGGCATAGAGCACTAGAAAATGTTAAAGAAAGCTTTGCGTTATGTGCAAGGCACAAAAGACCTCATGCTAACATATAGAAGGTCTGATTCCCTAGAGATAACAGGGTATTCAGATGCTGATTTTGCGGGATACAAAGACAATAGGAAGTCCACGACAGGATACATCTTCACTCTCGCAGGAGGGGCTATTTCATGAAGAAGCTCCAAAAATTCAATAGTTGCATCATCCACGATGTATCCAGAATTTATATCATGCTATGAGCCCACGAGGCAGACGATATGGTTCAAGAAATTTATACCAGACTTGAAAGTGGTAGATTGCATTGGCAAGCCACTAAAGATGTACTATGACAACGAGCCCGCAGTATTTTATGCTCACAACAAGTTGAGTAATGCTTCTAAACCAATAGAGATAAAGTATTATGTTGTGAAAGACAAGATCCAGAATCACACTATAAGACTCGAGCATTTAAGGACAAAGGATATGCTTGTAGATCCGCTAACGAAAGGCTTACCATCCAATGTTTTCAAGGAGCACTTAGCCGGCATGGGTTTAAGGGAAAACCTATGATTCTTGGATCATAATAGGCCAAATAGAAAAGAATTATTGTTTCAAAACAAGAGGTATATTGTAGATGTCTGATTCTATCGGCAATTGAGCTGTGACAATGAAACATGCTCTATGTACCGAATAGTGATGAAACGAGTAAAGTATAAAGTAAAAAGTAAAGTCGAGATCAAGGGGGAGAATGTTAGGTTGACTCTCTCCTGGTCGATCCCAACAGATCGATCGACCCCTTATTCGCGCCCTGATCGGGGGCTCCCAACCCTCATATGGTTGGTGGGCCCCTATGGAAGCGCTATAAAGAGGAGGTGGGGGCCAGGGCACACGTTACGAGATTTGACGCTACCTTCGCTCCCTCTACCAACATCCCTTCCGATCTAGGGTTCCTAGCGCGAGTCAATGGAAGCATAGCCACCGCCACCGCTTAGTCACCCTAGCCACGCCCTCGCCCTCCCCATGGACAACTCCTCGGGATCATCCAGCACCGGAGAAGGTTTGGTTCCCATATTCTCTCTCTCTCTTTCCCTCTCTCACTGTATAGATCTAATACCTAGCAAGGTATCTACCTGAAGCTATCTAGAGCTTACAGATTCTATTAGTGGACACTATCCAATGGACAAACAGCCTCAAGAACACAAGATTTTATACAGTTTTGGTCCCCTGTAGGATCCCCGATAAGAACTCTACATCCTGGTGCAATATATATTATCAAGCGTGTGAGGTGCTTAGTGTTTACAAGGGGGTGACGACTCGCGGTGATCCAGCTTTTTCCTAACTCCTGCCTATCTAGTTGTGCTACCATGACCAGAGTGTCTAAGGTAAAGTGAGTGTGTGCTTGGAACCTATCGTTCTCTAGGGAGAGGGATGTACTTATAGGGACAGTGCCCTCTACCTGGGACAGTTTGGGCACCCCGCCTGATGCACTCCCCTTGGGTGGCAGATGGTTTCCTTACTCCTGGAGGCCGTGTCGAGAGCGGAAGCTAGAGCCGTATTTCCCCCATCCTAACTGCGCGGGGCAAGACATGGCGGGGGGCGGGTGTTGCGGTTACCCTGTTCTGTAACTTCGGTGCGCTTCTTGTTTAGAGAGTTGGCATTTCTAAGTGTCGATCCGGTCTTGACGGTCAGGGATGAACCAGGATGCGCCCATGTCAAACCCCAAGGATTTCTCAGTGAAAGGCCCGGCTCCAAGGCCAAGCCGGCTCTCCTGAGGTTTCCGATCTAAGGGCTCGTCCCATAGATCGATCTCCTTAGTTCATTGTATATCCAATGGATCCGACATAGGTGCAACCAGTGAAGGTCATACCAAGTGTTTTCACCGTGGATTTCAAGACCCGTACTCCAAGAGTACCACAAAGACAAACTCATGATGTGATGCCGCCACCTCATGCTAAGCCTCCACTGTCATACCTCACAACCTTGACAATGGTGAACGCAAACCAAAGGTTCCTACGCCTTCTTTCCTATATTACTAGGCTCATTCGGTCTCACGGAACAAGCTACCGGGCCTTTAATTAATGACTAAGGAAGTTCGAAAGCCCACAGGCCCAAGCCAAGGGAAATGACATCATTGCCTTTGTTCTAGTTACGACCATATATTTATTCTAGTTTTGATACCATGTCCTAGAGGGAATTTTGAATCTTCTTATTCTGTTTACACATAAGTTGTTACTGGATTTGAAGTCATATTTCTATTATTTTGTGTATTTCCCGTATCTAATTCATTCCACTTAACCAAGTGAGACTAAGTAAAACAATTTAGCCTATTTCTTAATTAGCTCCTACTGTATTCCGTTGCGTTTGACTAGAACTGTCATTAGCCCATGGACCAATGAAAAGCACTGGATCTAAGAAATGCCAACGATATATAATAAATCACATAGTACAATCCACTTGACATTCTCCACATGCGCCCTATTAATGAGCCCTTTTTTCTTATGGACTTGCACCAGGTTGAAGTCTGATGATAATTTGGCTCACCTCACTCTATTTAAGAGCTGCTGGATCAGATTCACGACATCACACAATAGAGCTATAATCCTCCTCGACAAGGAGCCATCTACGAGCATTTCGTGCAGGAGTTGTCTTCAGGTAAGAAAGTCTCGCCCCTCTTGCTCCGTAATTTTGTCTCCAAGGGGCATTATCATTAATATTTCTTGCTGGTTGTTTTGAATAGTTCTTCATCCATTTCATGCTAGCCAGATAATGATATAGATTGGCCTAGTTTTAGATAAAGTATGTAAGCTTGACTCTATGAATTCTAGGCAAGTGCGATGTTCCTAGTATGGATGGGATTGGGTTAACCATTTATCTCCCCAACTATGTTAACCATTAGGTCAATGGGATTGGGTGCGATGTTTTTAGCCATTTCTTCCTAAGGAGCACTATGTTAACCATTAGGTCAATGGGATTGGGAATGGTTAGCCATTGGTTTTTTTAAAAAAAACACAATACAATCATAGACGTTCATAATACGTACATGCACCCACCCCTATAAACGCACACACGCATACCCTACCCATATGAGCACCTCCGAAAGCCGGCGGATCGGGTCTTGAGATTGAAGAAGTTACTATGGACGTCTCGCTGTCGATGAAAACGTCGCCTCCCACTAAAATAATATTTCGTCTTTTATGCAACACACTGCGTCAAACCTGGGGTTTGAACTCTCTGATAGGCTGACGTGTAACCACCCTCCTGGCCACCCAACCATAAGTTGGTTTGCGTTAGCCATTTGTTTTTAAGGTTCAAACCACTGTAAATGGTAGGCTAGCACAAGAATTTAGGTGTCATCAAGGACACAAATCGTCACACGGTAAGGTCTTGGCGCGGTTTTGGGGGTGATCCCTCCGGGTGGCACCTGAAAATGGGAGACGGGACGGTCCTCCCTAACCTGGGCTTCCATTTTTGCTTCTTCCCGGTCTTATACGAGCATGTCTTGGTCGAATAGGTACGCCGGATTGGCATGCATATAGACATTTCTGGCGGCTCTGGTAGGATATAGTGTTATTCGGCCATGGAGATGTCACTGTCCATCATTACAGCGACAAAGAATTAGTAGTAATAATGCTTTAAAATCTACCTACGGTAGTAGCCTAAATCCAGGGACTGTTTACTACTAGTACTAAGCCCCGGTGTACGAAGAAAAATAACACTGATATGCTCAGCAATTAGTTGTTCGTGTTGGCCGATCATTAGTGGGGTGGGGGACTGGCCCCAGATCACCCCCTTGGACCCGCGCCTCTGGTAGTCGTGAAAGTAGTCATTCTTGTTCTTGTCAGATGGATCGGAAGGTATTGTGAACTTGGACACAGTGAGCTCCATCTTTTAGTAGGATGAACAGCGCGGCAAGTCGATAGTCACCACAGGCCGAGCTAGGCGTGCAGGCCAGCAGCCAGCCACACAAAACTCTTCTTCTTCTTCTTCTTCTTCTTCTTCTTCTTCTTCTTCTTCTTCTTCTTCTCTCTCTCTCTCTCTCTCTCTCTCTCTCTCTCTCTCTTTTTCTTTGTTTTTATTACATGATGAAGTAGATGGTTTTATATATGTTTCAGTGTGCTAAATAAATCTACACATACATACATACAGAAATTAGTAAAAATTTATTCAGAAATTCATAAGCTCATGCTAACACACTACATCAACACATGCATGATGCAGAGCTTGCCAACACACAGAATGAGTGGAATGGCGTTACTGGACGTGGTCATTGTGTCAGCATTTGACTGTACCACCTCGACCCGTGACTGGAGCACAGTGAATCATGAGATATATTGGATGGTGCAAGAGAAGCTCAAGCAGTTCCCGGATAGCTGCCTCGGTTACACATACGTCATGTCCACCGGTAACACATGCACGTCTGAAATGAAAAAAGTGGACCCCTTGGAGACGGAGGAAACGGGTTACCAGAATAGCTATGCCTCGAAGAGGACCGCCTGCTCGAAGAACATGGCGGCCGGGCTCACGGAGGCACATAAAATGATCGGCTACCGTGGGCACTGGAACGCCATCATCTTGCTCTTTTCTGATGGGTTGATAAACCAAGGGGATTTCTTTGATGGGGCCCAAAACTACATCTCCAAAGTGCCTGTCTACACGTTCACTCTTGGCGGGGATGCATATAACCATGTATATATATATGTCTACTCTTGATCAGTTTGTTTTTGTTTTGAATTGTTGATTTGCGTTAATTTTATATATATATATGCTACAGGTTCTTCAAGCCATTGCAAAAAACTCACCCGGTGGGACGTTCATGCCCACCCCTGTTCCAAGCAATCCGAGTCAGTGGGAGCCCTTCACGCGTGAGCTGGATAACATTCTTAATGGAGCCATGCATCCTAGTAACAAAATAGGTACATACAAGACCATCACACCTGGCCGTTTTGTATTTATGTAATTTATCGTTTGGACACATATATATAGGACTATTTCAAGAACCCCACTTAAAAGATTCCTATATAAGCTTATTTAGAAACCACCAACCTAACTACCCTGCTTCCCCCACCTAGATATCCTTCACCGCCAAACACTTTCTTCCTCGTCACATCTAACCCCCCACCCCCCACCCCCCGTGCCGCCGGCCTCCTGCGCACCGGGCGCCGCCGCGGCCTGCTCCTCACGCGTCATTGTGCCTTCCTCCCCGCGCGTCGCCGGCCTCCTCCGCCCAGTCGCCGTTGCGTCCTCCCCCGTCCCGCGCATAGCCGGCCTCCTCCGCGCTCTCCTCCCCCGCGCACCGCCGGCCTGCTCCTCACGTGTCGTCGTGCCCTCCTCTGCGCGCGCTGTCGTGCCTTCTTCCCCGCACGTCGTCGGCCTCCTCCGCCTAGTCACCGCCGCGGCCTCCTCCGTCCCGCGCATAGCCGGCATCCTCCACGCTCCCCCCCCCACGCCGCCGGCCTCCTCTGCACCAGGCGCCGCCACGCCCTCCTCCTCGCGCGTCGTCGTGCCCTCCTCCCCGCGCGTCGCCGGCCTCCTCCGCCCCGCGTATAGCCGGCCTCCTCCGCGCTCTCCTCCCCCGCGCGTCGTCGGCCTCCTCTGCCATGCGCGTCGTCGGCCTCCTCCGCACCAGGCGCCGCCATGCCCTCCTCCTCGCGCACCGTCGCGGCCACCTCCGTCCTGCGCGTAGCCAGCCTCCTCCGCACCCTCCTCCCCCGCGCGCTGCCGGCCTCCTCCGCCCATCGCGTCGTCATGAAGTTAACTAGTAGAAAAGAGGGAGTTTACTTGTACACACGGGGAAATTCAGAAAGGCCGCGGAAGTTAACTTGCACAGGAAGAAGTGAACATTCAGTCCGCAAAAAAACAAAAAAATCGGTGCTATGTCAGGAAGTTAAATAGCATAGAAAGAGAGGGTTAACTTGTACACATGGGACAGTTAAGATGCATGGAAGTTAACTTGCACAGGTGGAAGTTAATATTTATTATTACTGCTACAAATTAGAAGTTAATTTGAAAAGAAAAATAAATTAACTCGTGTTCGCGTGGAAGTTAACGAGGGGTTCATGTGTGTTCGTGCGAACAATAGAAGTTAATAACCAGAGAAAATTCCACCACCCCTGCCTCGAGCGGAAGTTAACATGAAAAAGAAAAAAAATAACTGGTGTTCGCGGAAAAGTTAAGAGGGGGTGCGGAAGTTAAGTTGCACAAGATATTCTACGAAATCAAAAAAGTCCGCAAAAAAAGAAGTTTGATATATTTAAAATTAATTTAAAACCGTAAGAAATTTGGGAAAACTTTATTTACAAAAAATTTGCGCAATTTTTATACCGTTTCAACAGTATATCACATGCATCATTTCGACGAGCGGTTTGAAAATAAATCCCAAAACCAGTACAGCAACAGAGAAATTCATGAAAAAACTGTTCAGTATATTTGAAATTATTTTAAAAATATACCGTATTTGGAAAAACTTTATTTACAAAAAATATGCGAAATTTCCATAACTCTTCAACGGTATATCACATGCATCATTCCGATAAATGGTTAAAAAACTGCGAGCAATATATAGTCCGCAAAAACATAAAATATCGTTGCTCCGTCAGGAACTTAACTAGCATAGAAAGTGATAATTAACTTATACACACGGGGGTTAAGAAGGTCACGTAAGTTAACTTACACAGACGAAAGTTAACGTTCAATATTGCTACTACAGACTGAAAGTTAACTTCGAAAGAAAACGAAGTTAACTTGTGTTCGCGTGAAAGTTAACAAGAAGTTTCTGCTGTTCGCACGAAAGGTAACAGGGTTTCCGGTTCTTGAATAGTGGAGCTATATATATATATGTATGTATGTATGTATGGTGGCTAAGATACATGTGTGATTGAGTGAATGAATGAGCGATCAACATTAATTGATGTATGCAGAGAGGTTCCCACTGAACGTGGTGATGGTGTATGCATTTGACTGTACCACCTGGACGACTGACTGGTACAAACTGGATCAGCAGATATTTCCTTTGGTGCATGACAAGCTCACGCACTTCCAGGATAGCTACCTCGGCCACACATATGTCATGTCGACACATAACACATACACGTATGATATGATCAAAGTTGACTCCTCTGAGACATGGGCAACTGGCTTCAAGTGTTCCCCGGCCTGGAGCAGGAAAGATTGCGTGAAGAACATGGCATCTGGCCTCTCAGTGGCTCATGAGATGATCAACTCTCGTCCGCCCTGCAAAACAATCATCTTGCTCTTTTCCGATGGATTGATAAATAAGGGTGATTTCTTTGATGGAGCCGTGAACTTCAAGTCCAGTGTGCCAGTCTACACGTTTACTCTCGGCGGAGATGAATATAACCATGTACGTACAAATCAGAGCTACTAATTAATATAGTTAATTATTTGTTTGTTTATCTCAAACATGTGTTTATATATATATATATATATATATATATATATATATATATATATATATATATATATATATATATATATATATATATTCCTAGGATCTCCTTGCCATCGCTGAAAATTCTCCAGGTGGGATGTTCATCCCCAGCCCAGTTCCTGATTTGCCGTTGCTATCGGTACCGTTCTCACGGCTTCTGGATGATATCCTTAATGACAACAAGAGGAAGATTATCGACGATCGCAACAACCTTTATGTTCCAAAAGGACTTCCCAACCCACTTGTAGGCCAGGTATATATAACACCTTCATGCTCACGGACCTTAATAATCATATGTTTAGGACTAGATGGTTGACAGATGGCTTACCAGTCTCGGATTACAGTTGTATGTTATGTTTCTGCTCTGCCCTCTCTAATATGCATTGCCATCATGTTATGCATGGGTTAAAGGATCACTTTGTCATTGTCCCATTAGAAAGTTTTTCTAGAGGTAGAATACCTTAAATGACCATGTCAATATCTTGCTTTATTTTCCTTCAAGGTTCAAAACCTCTTGGTACTCACTAAATGGATATTACCTCATAGCTAGTTATGGTAAATAAGCAATAACTTATGAAATGTTAATGGTATATAAAAATGACATTAGTTTGTTTTATTCATATTTTCATTTTCTCGAATCGAATGCTAATTATTTTACCATGTCTTATCACACTAACATCAAAATTTATTTGTCTATGACCTTGTTTACGAAATAATTCAGATATCGGCGCGTGACACTGATCAAATTGGAGCCCACGATTGTTGATTAAAACCCACTTAGGTCTCGTTTCCGGATGGCCCTGCACTTGATATGTAGGGACGATTTGCAAAAGCTTGTCAACTGGAGGATAAATTTAGGCATAGTAGAAGCCAAATATTAAATATTCATGTTAACTAATTTAGCTTCAGCTATTGTCTTTCAATGCACTGATGGAAGTTATATGCTAGAAAAAGCACCACATTATAGCATGAAATAATTACAATGTAGCGCAACATTAAAAAAATTACAAATTTAATTTGAAGGAATCGGCCTATGTTTACATTAAAAAATATTTATAATTCCTTGTTTTGTATAATATTCATAGAATAGTCAACATTTTTGTATGGAAAAGGTAAAAGAACAATTGTCACTGAATCCCGGGATCTACTTTTGCAGATTGGAGATAAGCCTGCATCTATGTCTTTCACATATTTTCAAGCCATAACCGACAACTTCAATGTCAAGAGAATACTTGGTGAAGGTGCTTTTGGTGTAGTTTATAGGGTAAGGTTAAGACATTTATGCTTTCATTATCTCAAGTATGTAATCATATATGAGCCAGAAAAACCCATCCAATATGAATACTGATAAATACTATAATTAGGGAGTGCAAGAAAATGGGGGACTGGTAGCTGTGAAGAAGGTTTTGCAACAAGACGAGGACACCGAGGAACAATTTGAGAGCGAGATTGATCTCCTTATGAAGCTAAAGCACCAAAATGTAGTGCAACTATTGGGGTATTACTATGGAACACAGAATCTTCACGAAGGAAAGAAAATGTTGACCCTTGAGAAACAATACTTGATTTGCTTGGAATTCATGCCTGAGGGAAGTCTCAGAAAACACATTACAGGTACAAAATTTAAATATGCAACAGTTGTTGTTTTTTAGAATGAAATTTCTCAATTCTCTTGAGAATGCATTTTTCTTACTTTTCCATGAGAATGTAGTTGGATTGTTAGGTCTTAGATCATACACACTGTATTCTTGTGAATCGGGAAGGAAAATATACACCATTGAGAGTTTTTCAGTGGCAAATATGCATAGAAAAATACTATAAATTCGCAATACAACATCCATAAAATCCTCACATTTGTTAACAAATGCAGATGCATCTTCTCGACTTCACTGGCACAAACGCTACAAGATAATAGTGGGGATCTCAAAGGGTCTACAGTATCTTCACGAGCAATCTGAGCCCATTATGCACTTGGACTTAAAACCCGAAAATATATTGCTCGATAGAGATATGCAGCCAAAAATTACAGACTTCGGTCTGTCAAGGTTCACTGATCAGTACCAGACTATTCATACTGAAAATATTAGTGGAACAGTGTAAGTGAATCACATCATGAATATCATTATTATTCTAGTAATTAACATAGTGTGTTGTATTCATCATTCTCTTAGCTCTCCGTATTCACATAGTACAATGTTATAATGCAGAGGTTATATGTCGCCCGAGGTCCAACAAGGTAAGGAGCCTTCAATTGAGTCAGACATATTCAGCTTGGGCGTAATAATCATCGAGGTCATAACGGGTCACAAGGATTACCCGTATATGATTAAAAGAGAATCCAAGGAATTCATTGAGCAAGTAAGCCGAATCAATTTGTAATTTCAACATAGGGTCCTTTCGAGGGAGTACATGCGGCACTTTATCAATGTAATTTGTCGTCCGAATTTGCAGGAACTTACTAAATGGAGAAATAGGTTGCAAGAAGAACCAGTGTATGCATCGCTAGAAAAAGATTGCCAGGAAATAGAAAGATGCATTCAGATAGGTCTAATATGCTTGAATAAAGACAAGGACAAAAGGCCTAATATGAAGAAAATTCTTGATTTGCTTCAGGGGTCGGAAGATAGTAATATGTACATCACCAACGAGGTACCGTTACATGCTTCCCACATGAGATAACTAGATGGTCTTCCGTAGCATGCACTGTACTACGACTTTTCCCTACATACCTATATATAAAGTAGAAAACATTGCATTTAAATTCTTGTACCTAGTAAATATTGCTATAGCATCATCAAAATATATATAATTATATTGGAAGTATTTATCTAGTCGCTTGGAATAAGCTATGTGCTCAATGCATACCATATATGACAATTTGTAACTTTAATTCCTTTTGAGTGAGACTTCCTTGTCCACTGACAATTTGTGAAGATAGGAAGTTTTTGGTACAACTCTCAATTGTTGCATGTAAACATTTTAGGCACTGAAGTTCACAATTGTCATGTGTACGTAGATCTGTATGAAATTAACCCATGACTAAAGCTGTTCTCCATTTTAATTTGTTACATATCCAATGTCAAATATCTCTCTCTCTCTCTCTCTCTCTCTCTCTCTCTCTCTCTCTCTCTCTCTCTCTCTCTCTCTCTCTCTCTCTCTCTCTCTCTCTCCTTTTTTAGCTTATACTACACATGTACACATTAATGTACTCCCTCCGACTCATATTAGTTGACTTCAATTTGGATGTATCTATCACAAAAACATATCTAGATACATCCAAATTGAAGTCAACTAATATGGGTCGGAGGGAGTACTCAGGTTTCAAGGTATATACTGTTGGAGTATACCGTGCCAACTTAAACAAATCTAAAACTTTTTCTTGCGGTGGTTTGATTATACATCAACTCGAATCATTTGTCCAGACTTTTTTTGCATATGCGTGACCATGTTAGAGCTAATATCTTTAATTAGAGAAATTACCGGCCGAGAGAGTATAAGCAACTAACCAGCAATCTGGTCCATGCAGTTATCCGAAGACACGTCTAATCTGTCGATCAGTGAATGAGATTTGCCACAACGTCCACTACATCCGTCGTTTTGGTATGGCACTTTAAAGAGTGTCGATTGTGTTTAACACAGCTCTATAACTTAAGGTGATTGATTATAATTCAATTTATCCTTTAGTTGTTTCACAGGTCTCCGGATCTCAGTCAGTGCTCTTCGCAAGCGGGGTGAATGTTCTCCGGTCCCTTCCTTCATTCACATACCAGAAATTGTGTTAGTCCCGGAGACAGACAAGTCTCTGTGTTTACGTTCTCTTTTGTAACGAACAAGTATTCATCGACTTCCGCTACATCAGTAGTGTTTTGAGTTTCCGTGCAACATTATAAGCAAACCATTAATTTTCTATTGATCAAAGTGCCTGGGATTTGTGATTTCTTATTAACGATTTGGTTGCTGTTCATGCTTCTGCTTACATGCTTTTTTTCCATATGATATTGTCACATAGATTTCAGTCAACAACGAACCAGCTGAGTCCATAGTGTTGGCTCCTGCAAGAAGCATCTAACTAGCAGGATAGAGATATGTAGCACTCAGGGTGGCATAATTACTTGCTAAAATTTCCATGCAATCCATCAAACAATAGTCAGAGCGGACACATAATACCAGGGATCACTTAACCACGAGGCTTGCTTCAGTGTACCCCCTCCCAAAAAATTGAAGGGGTAAGTTGTCCCGAGTATTTATTTTTAGCCCATAGAAACCTATATCCAAGCCCTGTATATCCTCGTATAGATATACTAGGTATACTCCACGTCTCTATCATCATATCGCACCTCTCACTCGCGATCCACGTCCTTGAATGCCTCATTTTGAATTTCACATGCCGTCATTTTGTATAAACCGAAACGGGTCCGACGGGTTGCTCAAGGGCTTCTATGTATGATCACTCCCCATCATCAACATCATCATCGTCACCATATCCATAGAGTTTTACATTCATCTTGTTGTAATCCCTATACTAGTTGTGGATTTGCACAACACCATACGCACTCCATGTTTTCCATCCATATTTATGCTATGATTTTGATTGCCTCCATGCTTGAGTAGATCCTTAGTTCTTGGGGAGGAATGAAGAAACCCTAGTATGTGGTGTAGACATGATTTGTGATATTCAATGATTACTTTCATCTATGCATGTGTTGATTCCCGCTATCTTGGTATTGGGTGATGTCGACCACTCAATACATTGCCTCTATGAGGACTAGATCACGAGGGATTACCTTTTGGTACCTAGTAGGCATGGTGAATGCTCAAAGTGACATAAGGGAAAAGCCATGTTGAACACATACCATTAGGGGATAAAGGGGGGATTCACTGAGCTCATTCCATGCCATGCGGCAAACCTCTTAATAGCGGGTTGTATAGTGATTGGCTAGCAACCTCAACTATGGTTTAGTTGATGGATGTCTGTGGTCCTCTATATCAGGAGCTCTCCCCACACATGTGTCTTATGGAGTAATGAAGTGAATATCATAGTGATCTAACAACACCTAGATTACTAGTAATGTATCCTAACCTCTTCCGAGAATGCTTTATCCCTATTGCAGTTCCAAAACCCCTTTTACGTATGTGATTCTTACTCTCTGCATACTCTCTATCTCTCTTAATCTCTAGCGATGGCTTCGTTCACAAAACACTCCAAAAACTCAACACTTTCACTCACACCTTGCTTGTTGCTTAGAACCATCTTAGCACTCTTTAGTAGTATTTAGTTAAAAGGTAATTCTAGTATTTACATGTAGCTCTCTGTGCAATTGATACTCTTATTTCGAAACTAGATACAAACTATATATGTACTTGCAGGCCATCAAGCTATTTTATGGCGCTGTTGCTGGGGAGCTTAGCGCTTTAGATCGTTTTCCTTCAAATTATCTATTTATTTTTGTTGTACTAATTTAGTTTCGAGTTTTAGGTTAATCACCATGATCGGGCTAAAGCATAATGATAGTGTTGACCCGCTAAAAATCTTTGGGCAGCCCTATGACATCTATAAGAGAGATAGCCCGATTGAGAAATTGTAACACCCTCAGAATCGGCCCTATGCAAGTTTCAGCGATTCCCGCCAAACCCGCATAGAAACGATTCAAAGGTGCCCACCAGGCACTTGCGTGCGGGTGGAAAACGAAGTAATAACATTACACAACAGTCCTCGATGGGACCCACAGAACAGATATATATGCAACACGACTCCATGAGTCAAGAATACAGATATACAATACAAAGACCCAAATCACCTGTAAAACGATACAGCGTCCGACTACGGACAAGATGCAAATGGGGCTAAGAGCCCTGAAGAATAACCAATGGCGTCCATAACCCTGCCCAGGCCAAGCCGGAAGGGTAACCCTGCTAACGACGTCGATCTCAAAACCTGCTTAAACAAAAGGGGTGCCGACAAAGGGCAAAGGAAAAAGAAAGAGAGCGGTCAGTACTGAGGCCAGTACACGGCGAGACTAGAATTCGGCGGTCCTCGCCTACATAGGTATGGTGGACTGAAGCGGCAGTGGCAGCATGCACTAAACAACCTATAGAGACTCGATACAACTGGCGGCTATCAGAGAGGGATAAGAAAGACCTATTCGGAACCATCCTGATGCTACCATCAAACAAACCCATCCTGGTGTTTCCCCCTCGAGACCAAATGAGGAAGTCAACCGAGGAAACTCACACAGTTGGCAGTTTATTTATTCAGTTATCGTTGCAGCACTTACTAGTCAGGTGTAGATATTCATCCTGATAAAATAAGCAGTGGGCAGTTTTATTTAACCATTTCATTGTAGTTGCAACAATTACTAGTCAGATACCATTAACATGAGATAACCCCAAAACCCAGCAGTTGTTGGTACTTTTATTTAGCCATTCCGTTATAGTTGCAATACTTACTAGTCAGGTACAATGGTCGCAAGCGACAACCCAAACAAGCAATTGTTGGCAGTTTTATATAGCCATTCCATTATAGTGAAGCTAATTACTAGTCATTATATAGTCAAATTTATAGCACTACTTTAGTTATAGTTGTCTATGATCGAGATACTGTGCTCCAAGTCGTCCATAACCGCGGACACGGCTTTCAGAAAGTTTTACCCTGCAGGGGTGCACAAATAGCAACACACACTCGATCAACCTCGGAAAAACCAAATCAAAACCCAACGAGGCCTTCACGACAAAGCAATCACAGGATTCAGAAATATTTCAGGGGGCCACCCCATTGAGTAGACCCGCAACGAAGTTAGCTGACTCCGAGACGGACTCAAGGTTTGCGACAATGGCTGTAAACGACTGGGAACCCAAAACTGGGCTTGTCGATACCGCGAAAACACTCCGCTTACCTAAACAGTACAGGTGCTCCTCGCACAATCGTAATAAAGCAGTAAAGCATGGCATAAGTACAGGATAGTAAATAAAACCTCAAACTAGTTTGTGGCCCTAAGAAAAAAGAATGAATCAAGCTCTGGCTCAGGGGGGTCCCATAATCCTCCCGGATGTGGATAGCGCGAATATTCAAGGAACAGGTATCAAGTACTCGGGGTCCTACGGGACACAAGTGGACGGTTAACAACCAAATAACATCTATTGCCCACATGTGCCTCTGCTTACCTACTTCAATTTTAGTTGTTAAACAGTAATTAAAGTGAACGATACATAAAGCCATGATCATCTCCAACATCAAACATGCGGCAATACTCCAACAACTGTGGTACTGTACGACACGCAACAGCACTTGAGCAAGCGACTACGACGCGCAAGTCCAACTATCTACCAATCAACAGGTAATAGGATGTGTCGGAGGCAATATAAGGCGGCAAGGGATATCTCGGGTACGAAAACTAGAGCATCGCAACACAGATAGCAATAGATCAACAGGAGGGAATAAATACTATAAAAGTAAGATAGGTAGAAAGGGGGAGGTGCTCGCCTGAAAACATTGTCGGAGGTTCATCCGAAGATCGGGTCGACACTCGCATCAACTCAACGGCCTTATCCGCGAAGAACCAAATCACTAGAATAAACACCGGATGCAATATTTAATACTACGGCAAAAGATCGGGCATGATGCATGTATGATGTATGACATGGCAAGGATGCGATGCAATTGGGCAATATTAAGCGGAGCGGGGTCCCGACAATTTAATATATGGTTCTAGTTGTTTAGATACCCCGCAATTTAAATGTTGTTTGAACATGGAAAAATATGGCATCGGTTCGCTACACAAATTTAAATGGGACCAATATACGACTAGATTTGCCCGCATATGGGCCCCATATTTAATTATTAGGTGAATGGGCATAAGGCCCCCAAACCACACAAATATGCATGCGAGTATGACAATTAAATATGCAACAGTTTATATAGATGGCATTTATAAAAATAGGGGCTCGGACCAGGGTCACACATCAGGGTTCGGCGATCTTGGGGTTCCGAGGGTTTCGAGGTTCGGTCTCAGGGTTCAGGGTTCGACAGGAACGCGGTTCGGACTCCGGGATCTAGGGTCTTCGGATCTGGGAAGTAGTTCTTGTCGCGCGAGTGTCAATGCTTCCGGGAAGGAGAACTTGTCGTCCAGGGTCTCGGTGTCCGGGTGAAGTACTCGGCGTCCTCGAGGGAGTACTTGACGTATCCGCGAAGGAGATCATGTCGGTCCACTGGGTCGGCTTCGAAGCCAGGAAGGAGTACTTGGCGTTGCCGAGCGGAAGTCTTGATGGTCCTCGGGTCCGAGAAGATCTTGTCGCATGGTGTCCGGTTAGGCGAACTCGTCGGTCCCGCGGTTTCGATTGTCGGTGTCGGACTCGGGTCTCAGTACTGGGAGATCTTGGTGTTCCGAGGGTCTTGTTGTTCCTTATTGGAGATCTTGGGGTGTGGCGCCACATGCCCGTGATGGCGAACTCGGGGCTCCGTGTCGACGGCATATGGGTTCCGCGGTTCCGGGGATCGGTCTTCGGAAGATCTCGGCATGGGGACGGTTCTCGTCGAGGTCATCCGGGTGGCATCAAGTGATCTCACACGGACATGAACAAAACATACGGGGGCCGTCGCGGCATCCCCTGACCGTAAGTAAGAGCACGCAGGGCGACGACGCTCAGGGTCCCAAGGGGAGGACGACACCTGCGGAGATTCCGGCTACTGAGAGAGGCACGCCAGGAGAGGATGGGGAGCACGCCGGGAATCACCGACGGTGACGCACGCGCGTCCAAGAAGGGAGAGAGGAGGCGCTGGATGTGGCCGAGCTCCTGGCGGGCGCACTGTGCAGAAAGAGGCGACGAGGAGGCGAGGGCGGTGGAGGGGCGCGGCGGGTGGAGCTTGGGCGGCGCAGGGCACGGCCGACGGCGGGCGGTGGAGGAGGGACCCGAGGCGGAGGACGGAGGACGGGGGGAGCAGGGCTGCCAGAGGGGAGGTTGGGGACGCGTGCCGGGCGGCGCGGCCGCAGACGGGGACAGGCGGAGGAGAGGCGCCGGCCGGAGAGGAGGGAGAATCTGGCGGCGGGCGGCGGCAGAGCGAGGCGACGGGAGGAGGCGGCGGCCTGGCGCCGAGAGGAGGCGACGGAGGGTCCGGCGGGTAGGAGGCCGCGGGGTGGGAAGCGGCCGCAGACGGGGAAGAAGGGGCGGCGAGGGGCTCTGGGCCGGGAAGCCGGCGGCGAGCCCGAGAGGAGACGGCGGGAAGGGGCGACCTCGGGGGGAGAAGAGGGAGGCGTCAGGGAGCGTAGGGCGGCGGCCGGAGGGGAGGCCCGAGCGGTGGAGGAGGGAGAGGACGGTGCGGGAGGGGGTGGTGGCTTCGGTGCGGGCGCGTGAGGGAGAGGAGGGAGGAGGGAGACGCGGGGAGAGGTGGGGTCGGGGTGGGCCAGGAGGAGAGAGGGAGTGGTGGGGCCAGAGCGGGGCCGGGGATGAGGCTGGCGCGGGGTGGGGCCCAGGGGGAAGAGAGAGGGGGGTGCGGGTCGTGTGGTGGGCCGGGGCACCGCGTGGGTCCAGGGTGGCAGCGTGTGTGGGTGTGTGTGTTCTGAGTGTGTGTGGCGTGGGTGAGGGTAGGGGGTGGATTAGGGATTGGTGAGGTGGCAGGTGGGTAGGGAATTGGGGGTCCAGGGGGTGAGGTGGACTGGGGAGGTGAGGTGGAGGGCTGGGAGTGGCTGGGTAGGTTAGGACTAGGTAGAAAAGGGATTAGGCAGGCGGGTTTTGTACTGGGGGTGGCCGACTGGGTCGGATCGGCCCGGTTCGGCTGCCCCCTAAAAATAATTAAATATTTTATTCAATTAAAACCGGGCTTTTGCAAACCGTTGTTAGACAAAACGAAATAATCCGGAGACCCGGGTTTTAAATTTGAAATCAAGTCGGGGCGTTTAGAAAACAAAACCAGTCTTTTCGAAAATAGTTTTATGCAAACAAATGCAGGATGACATGACGATGCTCAAATGCAATGTGGCATGAAGACATGAGCATGCGGTCATGATGATGCAATGCACAAAATCAACGCGATTTTCTAGTAGTGGTTTTGCGGGATGCCACAATTCGACACCACTAACAATGGATCTCGCCCTCGAGATCCGCCTCATGGTCCGGGGAAGGAAGCCGACGGTCTGAATCTTCTTGCTTCGTGTAGATCTTCGCGACACCACTAACAAGAGGTCGTTGTCCGTGATCGTCGAGGGAACACTCCGGGAACAAAAGGTCGAAGGTAGAGGTATCAAAAGATAAAGGCCACTTCCAACTTCCGTGGAATGAGTGAAATCACATTAATTCACCAATTCAATGTACAAGAGCGAATGATAAGAGTAGTGGTATGGTAGCTACTCCATCCCGCACTCAAACCATTATTCTGCACACGAATAGGCGGATTATGCAACCAACTCTCGGAATTCAGATTGAAGATCTCGACAAGCGAGGTTCAGGACAAAAGGGTGATGCAGACTCTGCATCGGATCTAGCGTAGATGATGTCGTCACGGCGGGAAACACCGGAAGGCACAAACAAGGAACAAAGAATGGTACCACAGTAGACGGATTCCTCAGACAGCATGAACACCGGATGGTAGAACATCGTTATCAAAGGAGGAAGCGAAACCCTGAAGGTACGACGGAACCCAACCACGAGAAATCCTGGACTCGGAGAGAGAAGAGAGCGGATTCAAAACACGCAGAGGTGAGAGGAGAGCAGCAGAGGGGTAAGGATTAAAATCAGACCTAATCAGAGCTATCCAACCGATTTTGCAAAAATAGTTTTAACACTCTACTTCGGTCGTTAGCTAGGTTATCCTACAGGCTGGACTTGTGGGTTATCGCAACTGCTGAGCTCTGATACCACTCTGTAACACCCTCAGAATCGGCCCTATGCAAGTTTCAGAGATTCCCGCCAAACCCGCATAGAAACGATTCAAAGGTGCCCACCAGGCACTTGCGTGCGGGTGGAAAACGAAGTAATAACATTACACAACAGTCCTCGATGGGACCCACAGAACAGATATATATACAACACGACTCCATGAGTCAAGAATACAGATATACAATACAAAGACCCAAATCACCTGTAAAACGATACAGCGTCCGACTACGGACAAGATGCAAATGGGGCTAAGAGCCCTGAAGAATAACCAATGGCGTCCATAACCACGCCTGTGCCAAGCCGGAAGGGTAACCCTGCTAACGACGTCGATCTCAAAACCTGCTTAAACAAAAGGGGTGCCGACAAAGGGCAAAGGAAAAAGAAAGAGAGCGGTCAGTACTGAGGCCAGTACACGGCAAGACTAGAATTCGGCAGTCCTCGCCTACATAGGTATGGTGGACTGAAGCGGCAGCGGCAGAATGCACTAAACAACCTATAGAGACTCGATACAACTGGCGGCTATCAGAGAGGGATAAGAAAGACCTATTCGGAACCATCCTGATGCTACCATCAAACAAACCCATCCTGGTGTTTCCCCCTCGAGACCAAACGAGGAAGTCAACCGAGGAAACTCACACAGTTGGCAGTTTATTTATTCAGTTATCGTTGCAGCACTTACTAGTCAGGTGTAGATATTCATCCTGATAAAATAAGCAGTGGGCAGTTTTATTTAACCATTTCATTGTAGTTGCAACAATTACTAGTCAGATACCATTAACATGAGATAACCCCAAAACCCAGTAGTTGTTGGTACTTTTATTTAGCCATTCCGTTATAGTTGCAATACTTACTAGTCAGGTACAATGGTCGCAAGCGACAACCCAAACAAGCAATTGTTGGCAGTTTTATATAGCCATTCCATTATAGTGAAGCTGATTACTAGTCATTATATAGTCAAATTTATAGCACTACTTTACTTATAGTTGTCTATGATCGAGATACTGTGATCCAAGTCGTCCATAACCGCGGACACGGCTTTCAGAAAGTTTTACCCTGCAGGGGTGCACAAATAGCAACACACACTCGATCAACCTCGGAAAACCAAATCAAAACCCAACGAGGCCTTCACGACAAAGCAATCACAGGATTCAGAAATATTTCAGGGGGCCACCCCATTGAGTAGACCCGCAACGAAGTTAGCTGACTCCGAGACGGACTCAAGGTTTGCGACAATGGCTGTAAACGACTGGGAACCCAAAACTGGGCTTGTCGATACCGCGAAAACACTCCGCTTACCTAAACAGTACAGGTACTCCTCGCACAATCGTAATAAAGCAGTAAAGCATGGCATAAGTACAGGATAGTAAATAAAACCTCAAACTAGTTCGTGGCCCTAAGAAATAGGAATGAATCAAGCTCTGGCTCAGGGGGGTCCCATAATCCTTCCGGATGTGGATAGCACGAATATTCAAGGAACAGGTATCAAGTACTCGGGGTCCTACGGGACACAAGTGGACGGTTAACAACCAAATAACATCTATTGCCCACCTGTGCCTCTGCTTACCTACTTCAATTTTAGTTGTTAAACAGTAATTAAAGTGAACGATACGTAAAGACATGATCATCTCCAACATCAAACATGCGGCAATACTCCAACAACTGTGGTACTGGACGACACGCAACAGCACTTGAGCAAGCGACTACGACGCGCAAGTCCAACTATCTACCAATCAACAGGTAATAGGATGTGTCCGAGGCAATATAAGGCGGCAAGGGATATCTCGGGTACGAAAACTAGAGCATCGCAACACAGATAGCAATAGATCAACAGGAGGGAATAAATACTATAAAAGTAAGATAGGTAGAAAGGGGGAGGTGCTCGCCTGAAAACATTGTCGGAGGTTCATCCGAATATCGGGTCGACACTCGCATCAACTCAACGGCCTTATCCGCGAAGAACAAAATCACTAGAATAAACACCGGATGCAATATTTAATACTACGGCAAAAGATCGGGCATGATGCATGTATGATGTATGACATGGCAAGGATGCGATGCAATTGGGAAATATTAAGCGGAGTCGGGGTCCTGACAATTTAATATATGGTTCTAGTTGTTTAGATACCCCGCAATTTAAATGTTGTTTGAACATGGCAAAATATGGCATCGGTTCGCTACACAAATTTAAATGGGACCAATATACGACTAGATTTGCCCGCATATGGGCCCCATATTTAATTATTAGGTGAATCGGCATAAGGCCCCCAAACCACACAAATATGCATGCGAGTATGACAATTAAATATGCAACAGTTTATATAGATGGCATTTATAAAAATAGGGGCTCGAACCAGGGTCACACATCAGGGTTCGGCGATCTTGGGGTTCCGAGGGTTTCGGGGTTCGGTCTCAGGGTTCAGGGTTCGACGGGAACGCGGTTCGGACTCCGGGATCTAGGGTCTTCGGATCTGGGAAGTAGTTCTTGTCGCGCGAGTGTCAATGCTTCCGGGAAGGAGAACTTGTCGTCCAGGGTCTCGGTGTCCGGGTGAAGTACTCGGCGTCCTCGAGGGAGTACTTGATGTATCCGTGAAGGAGATCATGTCGGTCCACTGGGTCGGCTTCGAATCCAGGAAGGAGTACTTGGCGTTGCCGAGCGGAAGTCTTGATGGTCCTCGGGTCCGAGAAGATCTTGTCGCACGGTGTCCGGTTAGGCGAACTCGTCGGTCCCGCGGTTTCGATTGTCGGTGTCGGACTCGGGTCTCGGTACTGGGAGATCTTGGTGTTTTGAGGGTCTTGTTGTTCCTTATTGGAGATCTTGGGGTGTGGCGCCACATGCCCGTGATGGCGAACTCGGGGCTCCGTGTCGACGGCATCAGGGTTCCGCGGTTCCGGGGATCGGTCTTCGGAAGATCTCGGCATGGGGACGGTTCTCGTCGAGGTCATCCGGGTGGCATCAAGTGATCTCACACGGACATGAACAAAACATACGGGGGCCGTCGCGGCATCCCCTGACCGTGAGGAAGAGCACGCAGGGCGACGACGCTCAGGGTCCCAAGGGGAGGACGACACCTGCGGAGATTCCGGCTACTGAGAGAGGCACGCCAGGAGAGGATGGGGAGCACGCCGGGAATCACCGACGGTGACGCACGCGCGTCCAAGAAGGGAGCGAGGAGGCGCTGGATGTGGCCGAGCTCCTGGCGGCGGCGCACCAGACAGAGAAAGAGGGCGACGAGGAGGGGCAGAGGGCGGTGGTGGGACGCTTGGCGGGTGGTGCAAGAGGCGCGGCCGACAGCAAGTGAGGAGGGACCCGAGGCGGCGGACGGAGGACGGGGGGATCAGGGCTACCAGAGGGGAGGTTGGGGACGCGGGCGACGCACGCAGCAGACGGGCAAGGGAGGAGAGGCGCCGGCGGAGGAGGGAGCATCTGCGGCGGGGCGGCGCAGAAGGCAAGACGGGAGGAGGGAGGCAGAGGCGGCGGCCTGGGCGCCGGAGGGGAGGCGACGGAGGGTCCGGTGGCAGGGTAGGAGGCCGCGGGGTGGGAGCGAGGCGGCGGAGCCGCAGACGGGGAAGGAGGGGCGGTGAGGGGCTCTGGCCGGGGAAGCCGGCGGCGGGCCCGAGAGGAGATGGCGGGGAGGGGCGACCTCGGGGGAAGAAGAGGGAGGCGCCGGGGAGCGGAGGGCGGCGGCCGGAGGGGAGGCCCGAGCGGTGGAGGAGGGAGGACGGTCAAGGGAGGGGTGGTGGTGCGGGCGCGTGAGGGAGAGGAGGGAGGAGGGAGACGCGGGGAGAGGTGGGGTCGGGGTGGGCCAGGAGGAGAGAGGGAGTGGTGGGGCCAGAGCGGGGCCGGGGATGAGGCTGGCGCGGGGTGGGGCCCAGGGGGAAGAGAGAGGGGGGTGCGGGTCGTGGGCCGGGCACCGTGGGTCAGTGGCAGCGTGTGTGGGTGTGTGTGTTCTGAGTGTGTGTGGCGTGGGTGAGGGTAGGGGGTGGATTAGGGATTGGTGAGGTGGCAGGTGGGTAGGGAATTGGGGGTCCAGGGGGTGAGGTGGACTGGGGAGGTGAGGTGGAGGGCTGGGAGTGGCTGGATAGGTTAGGACTAGGTAGAAAAGGGATTAGGCAGGCGGGTTTTGTACTGGGGGTGGCCGACTAGATCGGATCGGCCCGGTTCGGCTGCCCCCTAAAAATAATTAAATATTTTATTCAATTAAACCGGGCTTTTGCAAACCGTTGTTAGACAAAACGAAATAATCCGGAGACCCGGGTTTTAAATTTGAAATCAAGTCGGGGCGTTTAGAAAACAAAACCAGTCTTTTTGAAAATAGTTTTATGCAAACAAATGCAGGATGACATGACGATGATCAAATGCAATGTGGCATGAAGACATGAGCATGCGATCATGATGATGCAATGCACAAAATCAACGCGATTTTCTAGTAGTTGTTTTGCGGGATGCCACAGAAATCAAGAGGATTTGAAATTAATCCCCTACTGCTTGGTATTCTTCACAAAAACCAATTTGTAGGAGATAAAGAATACGATGATCCTTATGCACATCTTACCTACTTTCAAGATTTATGTGGAACGTTCCAACTTACCGGCTATACCAATGAAGAGATAAAACTTAAACTTTTAGCCGGTCGTTAGTTGGCAGTGCTCTAGAATGGTATAGACTTTGTCATTTGCAAACCTTTACTTCTTGGGATAATTTAACTTGTGAGTTCTTAGCTCGTTTTTATCCTTCAAGTAAATCTTTTGCAGCAAGCCGATTAATCCTGACCTTTAAGAATTGCCCTAATGGATGATTGGTAAGGTGCTACGCTCGATTTCAAAACTTGATACATAAATGCCCTCATCATGATTTACCTTAATGGTATTTGTTACAAATATTTTATGGAGGGCTAACTCCACCTAATAAGAATGAACTAGACCTTTTTGCAGGTGGAGCTTTCATGGATTTTCCCATCACTAAGGCATGGGCCTTACTTAATAAAATTTGTCATAATAGAGAAAATTGGGGAATTGGCCTAGGAGGCGAAGGAGGAGTTGAAATAGAACATGATTGCGTTCGTGCTTTCAAACAATATAGTGACGTGGATGAACTAATCAAGGATCTTAGTATTGATTTAGATGTTATTCTACATGTTGTTTAGGCCTTTTCAGAGCATATCAAAGCCCCAAAGAAAGAGTGGACAAAGTATGTCCAATCACTGGAGCCGGTAAAGAAGGTGGAAGTAATTGAAGTTGCGCCGGTTAAGCCAAGAGTTGAAGAGGTGCAATATGTACTGGCTACCGCACACCGACTAGACCGACAGAACAACTTGAGCAAACAAAGCACATCATATTAAATTGGCATTGACATGGGCCCATATCGGACCCTAACTGGAAGAGGATATCATCAACCTGAAATTTCCGCTCCTCTGCTTTAAGGCCATGTTGGGCCTCAAGATCAACTTCGACAAGAGAGAAGGTATGGTGCTTGGTTACTCCCTGGAAGACCGACAGAGGATTGCTGATAACCTGAATTGCCGACTGGTCGTCTTCCCTCTGAATTATCTAGGGATGTTGATCAGGGACACCAGGATCTGACCAAGGATTTGGAGCCCCTTATGGGGTCGGGTTAAAGAGAAATCCAAGCCATGGCAAGGGAGGTTCACATCCAAAGGGATCAAGACCATCCTCTTCGACTCCTGACTTTCTGTCTTCTCCATGTACATCACGGGGTTATATCTCATGCATGAAGGAGTCCATGCCAACTTCAACAAGGATATATCCCGGTTCTTTTGTATGGCTAATAATGGCCACCGGAAGTACCATATGGTTAAATGGGCTGACATATGTGCCCCTACTAAAGACCTTGGAGGCATAGGTATCCTATCGTCTTGCCACATAAACGTGGCGTTGATGCTCATATGGGTGTGGCAGATTTTGACTAACGATGGCGGCCTTTTCCTTCGGCTAATAAAAGCTAAATATCTCTGGGGGCGGATGCTAATGGCTTGTGATCGCCGGGAGGGTCTCAATTTTTTAGATCCATTCAGGACATCAAACCGGCAATACGAAAGGGCATGTCCATCTCTATAGGTGATGGAAGGGAAACCCTTATCTAGCTTAACCCTTGGTTTGGGGGCCCTCTCGAGATATTCGCAATCTGCGTGGATTCCATGCTTTTGTGTGGCTGAGTCTTGCCAAGGTGGGACATGCAAGGTCACATATCGGCGAAACCTTGGTGCGAAGAGATGGCTACCTGGGATGGGCTACGGGACAGCCTCCCGCTGACCTCTCCCAATCCACGGATAGTGCTTCATAGTGTTTGGTCCCCTCAGGGACCTATTCGGTTGGATTGTTGTACGGGGCCTTGTTTAGTGGGCCCTCTCTTCTCTGGACATCCCCCTATGGAAGGACCCCTTACCCCCGAATATCAAAGTCCTCGTCTGGCAGTTACTACGAGACCGGCTTCCCTCGGGCATGGAGGTGGCCAAGCGGCACGGCCCTAGGAATGGCATGTCAACACCCGGATTTTTCAATCCTAGATGCCTGTTATGCCATACATCACAATCCCAGGATTACCATTTTTGCGAGACAAAACAGAATTGGATACCATAGTACTTCATCCATTACAAACGATACATAAGTTCTTACATAAATAGGGATCTCATGATCCAGTTCTTAATACAACATCAGGCAGCGGAATACGTAATAATAACGGTAGCGTAGGCGAAGCTCCATCTTCGGGGTCACAGGCAATGCTGACGATGGGAGATGATCCTAGTTGTCGTAACCTTCCTGGGGTCCATCCTCCAGGTACTCCTCTTCATAGTCTGGCCATGGGAATAGCCAGGGACAAAGCCATGAGTACTCTTTAAGTACTCGCAAACTAATACTAACAAGTAAAGGGGGTTTTTGGATAATAGGACACTAGGCTCTAGGGTTGTTTTGCAAAAAGCCAGGTTTATCTTTACTAAGTTCCAAAGCTAGTCACAATTTTATAACTCCTAAATGGGATCTTGTAATCCAGGTCACAACTCTGTTGTGGTCAAGTCAAAGTCGCAATTCATTTCACAAGTCATTTTAAAAGGTCTGACGGGGGAACAGTATGGCCACTCCAACTGTCCATAACCGCGGACGCGGCTATTCGAATAGTTTGACACTCTGCAGAGATTGTACACTTTCACCACAACATTCGATACATCCGTCAGGAACAAATCCTGAATTCACCATACTCAGTATGCGGATAATCAATCCTAACCTTTCAATTACACTCCCTAGTATAAGCACCTCTCCTGTGAGTTTGGCCTCCCAACCATGACCACTGTCATCTTGGGTACTGCACAGGTGGACAATCTTCACAAGGTAGCCTCAGCTCAGACCTTGGCCGTGAGGAAACTAATACTAAGGTATATAAGTTTCCAGTCAAGCCCTACCCAATATTCGGGTATTGTGGTTGTACGCTAAAATTGGAATGGTATCGCATCCAGACAACCATCAGTTTTATAAAGGGCTAAGGCTCATGCCTCAACATTTTTATCACCAGAATCATCAAGTGTTTGGAAACACATGTCCAAAACATTTCAATAGAATGATCCATCATTCCAAGGTTTTCACAGCCATTTTTCCATCAAGTATTCCCATCTAAAGTTGATCAAGTTTTAAGCTTAGCACTAGCATCTACAGGTGGGGGTAGTACTAATGAGGGGTGGTAACTAGTGGAGTTTCACTAAGTCCAACCTTATATCTTAGGCTGATATCGGTGTCTAGCTTAGGCCAAATTTTATGCTCTTTATGCAACCTTCAGCACAACTGTCTAGTATCTACCAAACTCTTAGGTAGACTCTAAGTAAGCTTTGATAAAGAAATAAAGTAAGATGCTTGCACATAAAACTAGGATGGGTTTAGCAAGTGGGTATGATCACATATGCTTAAGGCATAAAGTAGCCATCTCACAAGTATGGGTTTGTGGCAACAGTAAGGTATCTTGCAAGTGTTAGCTTGCATAGGTCAACTTGATTAGTAAGGCTGGCATCAATGTCAATATAAGCTTGCATAGTTACTAGCTTGCCTTGTGCAGAGCAGTGGTTGAAGTTCTCCTCGGCTTCCTCTTCGTAGTATCCTCCTTCCTCCTCGTATCCTTGGTCGGTACTAGCGTCTATGAATAAATACGAGGTACACAATCACCAAACAATACTTAACTACTTGCAATCATCACACACAAGGGTCCTATAGATGATCTATAATCATCTCTAACATTACAAGGTTAAAGCTTGGTTTAAATCTTTTTTATTTTTAGAGAAGTAATTTCTACTGATTGAAGAACTACTTAAGAGTTAATATTCTCCAAACAAAACATGGGATCATGTTGACAGATGTCATCATCACATATTGTAGTCCATGGGAATGTGATTTAAAGTGGTGTCACAATTTAATAAGGTTTTACCCTTTTATTTTAATTAATTAAAGTGGTTAGAAATGCTTATGAAGCATTCTTTTATTACTTGAACAATATTACTGCAAGTAAACCTATATATATTTTTATATATTCTGAAAGGTATGGTTAAATGTGATTTTTGAGAGTTGGAAACAACTCAAAAGCTTTTATGGTTGAAATTTGAAAAATGTTTGAATGCAGAAAAGCTTCTGCCTTGTTATTTTTGCTATGGGTGATCTACAGATCCAAATGACTTGAATCCAACGGGCTTGGATTAAACATTCACAGACCTTTCCAACAAAATTGATTTCATCCAATTTGGTTCACTAAATCGATCTAGGTTGATTTTTGAAGTTGGATGCTGAAGTGTTTTTGAATTGAAATAGAAAAGTTTTAATTTGAATTGTTGGGCTGCGCGGGAAATTCTAACGGGCCTGCTAGCATGATGCTCTGCTGGATGCTTAAGTGGGTGTCCCCACTCGTCAGTGACACGGGGCTGGGCGAAGCGGTATGGGGCAACGTGGATCGTTCGATCTAGTTCTAATCCAACGGCTGAGGGTCATCGTCGACGCGAGACAACTCCGGCGAGAACGAAACCTAGCGCGGCCAGTGAGGGGGTGCTGGGGGCTCACCGGGGTACGGGTGAACGACGAAGTCGACGACGGCGAACCTCCTGGTACCGGTGGCTTCTCCTGGGGCGGCTCCAATCGCTGGCTCCCTTCTTCTCCGGCAGCGGCAGGCTCCAGTGAAATTCCGGCGAGGTGGTGCTCGCCTTGCTCTGAGGATGGTGTGGCACGGTCAGTGGGGAGAGGGGAGTGAGATGGTGTGAAGAAATCATGCGGGGGTGGCCTCTATTTATAGTCGAGCGAGGGTTCCGTCGGGGCGCACGGCGAGCTCGTCGGGGGCGACGTTCCAGGCGGCTAATGGCATGGGCAAGGGTAGGGGACGGTGATGTGTCTCCTGACGATGCTCAACGACATGGTCGCGAGGCATGGGGCGGCGTGGTTTGGTCTGGAACGGGTGGTGCTCTGAGCGGCAGAGGCGGCGTCTTCGACGGCGGGCGGTGGCTGTATGGCACGGGCGGCAAACGGGGATGTCTGGCGGTCTCCTGGGTCGGTGGTGATCGTGTGTGCACGCGGTGAGGGCGGCGCGCGGTCTGTGGACGCTGGTCGCGGGTGGCGCTCTGGCGCACGCTCGGCATGGTCTGGGCGTGTCTTGTGCGCGTGGTCCAGGCCTTGGCAACGCTCGCGGCTGGGACAGACAGTGGCGGTGGACGGTGGGCTGCCTCCGAGACATGTTGGCTAGGCTTGCTGCTGCTCCTAGATTGCTGTCCACAATGGGGTGACATGGGGGTGCTCGGCTATTCACCATTAATGACAATGGCAAGCTCACAGGGGTGCTAGTGTTGGGCTAATCTTTCTAGATGATCTACTGAGGTGTGTGTGAGCTAACTAGGGAACAAGTTAGGCTCAAAACACTGCACACTATAGTGTTTGATGTTTTGTTTGATTTGTGTCTGCAACCTGTTTGATGAAATGGCCGCATGAAATCAAGTTTTGAATTTTGAAATGAATTTTGGTGGGTTTGCTAGATTGGTGCTGGTGAGTCTGTATATGCTTGGGTTTTGAAAGTTGAGCTTGTTTGAGTGGGTTTTGAAAAAGTGGGATCTTCCCATATGAAGAAGATTCAATTTTGAATTGTCATTTAAACTATGCATTTGAAAGTTTCTGGATGATCACAAAGTGGGCCTTGATACTTTGTTATGAGTACATTCAAGGGGTGCAAAGATCCAGAAAAGTTTCTGTTAGGTTTTGAAAGTTTGAGACAGCCAAAGTAGGCATGGGAGTTAAATTGGTCAAAATGACCATTCACTTAATATATTTGTTTTGATTTACTTGTCTTTAGGAAAAGTGTGGGGAATGTTTTAGATGATGTTTATTTCACCTAAGAAACATTATACAAGCAATGGATCACACAAACAAGGTGGTTTTTAAAGAAATTCAAAATCCATGCATACACATATACATGCATTCATGAATTCATTTAAAAAAGTTTTTGTTAACCCTAAACTTGCTGATTAGTGTTTGTTGATCTAAGTTGGTATTTTTGGGATGTTACATGGCATGTGCCCGCTTTGTGCGGTCTCGTAATCGGGCACTCGCATTTTATTTACCTATACCGCGGCTTGCTTCCTATGAAACTTCGTTCGTTGAGGCTCTGGGGCCTGTTTGGCAGGCCTCGGACCTAGGGGAATTTTTGAAAGCCAACGCAAACCATACCGATAGGAGGAGGTGCCTGTTATGGTTAGTGTTTGCGGCGATGACCTGGACTCTATGAAATATCTGAAATAAGATGGTCATAGAACATGTCTTCCTACACTGTGCCTCTGACTCGATCTTCTAATTTTTGGCTTTTTTGCAGAAGTAGTACCCATTGTGTAGACAACGGGACAGGGAGCGGCTGGACGTTATGATGAAGCACCTGATCGTGGCAGCCCGCCAATTAGCTACACCGTCTAGCCACTAAGTGCTAATCCTAGAGGGAGATGTCTCTCGTACCTATATGCGTTTGTGTCTTGGTTGTGGGCATGTGTGTGCTGTTTGCCGCATCTCGTGTTTTTATTTTGGTTATGACTCGTTTTTGTTGGCTTGTACTGGATATTGTATGGATGTTGCTTCATTCATAAAGCTGGACGAAAACCTGTTTCGAGGAGTATATCACAGAACGAAAAACAAGATACTCCATACATAATTTTGAGTAAGTAAACAATGAGAATATTTCACGCACGAGAACAAATCTAACTAGCTAAGCTAAGATGAGTGCAAATTAACGAAAAGCTACAGATTGACAATAAGATGGCAGAATTAATTAGTAAAATTTAAGCCGGCCTTCTCTATCTACCTACAATTCTTTCTTTGAAAAACTCATATAGACCTCTCTGAAGAAGTCAAGAAGATGGCGACGAAAGAAAAATATGTATCCTAGGACCAAGTCAAAAATTAACAAGGCGAAGGCAAGGGCCAATTGCACGATATTTGAGGCCAATTGCACGATATTTGAGACCCTTGTGACTACTAGTAACAGTTCACATGCAATGCACGTGTTGAATAACATAATATTTCCTAATAATCTAAATTGATATAATTTAATTAGGTGTTATGGAAGCCATAACTTATGGTGCACAACTACGGCTAGTAGCCCGCCGACCCGTTGCTCAACTTATGGATGGTGAACATGTAACCAAACCTTGGTTTCTACACGAACTCAAAAGAATTAGTCATGTTAATTATTTTGTAAATTCAGTAAGTCTTCCTAATTATTTCTCAAAAATCTAATAAAATTAATTCATCTAAAATATCCAACCTTTTATGTGAGGGTATTTAACTTCACTCTCCCTTCTTGTGAACATCACTTTTGTTTTTCTACATTTATCCCGTGTACATATGTTGTTGTACCGAAGGCCACAGAAGCGGGGAAGATCGCGCGCCAACGGGAGAAACGGGAACCCTAATTGACTCCTTAGGCTTCTTGGAGACAAAGAGGTACGTACGATCATAAACAGTGGAAATTAGACCAGCATGAATTTCATGTAGATCTTTCTCTAATTCTTTGATTGCTCCTTTTTTTCTTTTAATAAATTAGAGAATCCAATATGGATTAAGAAGTAGATCGTATGGATTTTTTTTCAAATTTTTATACGTGTAATTACTTTAGAACTTGAACCTGAATCCGCCCTGAGTCCGTTTAACTGGCAGAGAATAACTGGTACCCGAAGCCCTCCTCCAAGGATGAACCTATCAATCTTAAGTTCAGGTTAAAATGTGCGTTGATTGGATCCTTCCTCTACCCTTTTTAAATCTCTCAATCTTAAGTTCAGGTTCAAGTCTGACTATTAATATAGACCGAAGTGAGTACTAAAGTTTAATCTGATATTCTCTCCATATAGGTTGGTTTATTATGCTTACATGGAGTTTAAAAAATATGTTTAATTATAAATTTAATCAACAAAATATGAACCATATGTCAAATAAACTATATCATCGAAAATATCTTTTAAATATGAATTCAATGGTACTTCTTTCCGTTCGGTTTATTAGGCACGTATGTAGTTTAAAAACAACTTTGACCAATAATTTTGGTTTTTTACAAATTTTATATAATATGTCATAAAAATTATACTATTGGATTTATCGTCAAAAGTAGTTTTTAGTGGTATATTTTTTGGACATCTATTGCATATTTTATGGACGCGCCTATCCGGCGGACGCCCTGAAAACGCGCGTTTCTGGCGGACGTTTCCAACAGGAGATCTGTGTTCCGACCGCGATCCCGCGTCGCCCCGCGTCCGCGCCCGCCCCCTTCCACCCCGGTCGCGTGACCAGATCCAAAAGGGAAAGCTGGCTGGACCATCTTCCTCTCCAAGCAAAAACCCAAACCAGAACAGAAACGAAATCCCCACAGATCTAGCGTTATCCCCTTCCCTGATTACTCACATGTCCATGTCGCCTTCATCCTCTAGCCAAAAACGTCATTGCAGCTCCACCTTAACACCTTGATGCCTAGCGGCCTGCTACAGAAAAGTAAAAAAAGGAACACACAGGCAAAAACAGCAGGTACTTATCAAAATCAAACCTTCAATTCACCATGATTTTGGTAGCAACGTCTCTATATGGTTCTCAATATGACAATATACTGTTGCACAACATGGATCTAAACAAAAAACAAGTCATCTATAACTACTCCTCAGTTTTGCATCTGAGATATGTCCATTCTTGTGCAAACTATAAGAAATCAATCATCCTAAGCTTCATTGACAGTATATGTTGATCCCTGCATTAAAAACATCTAATTTAGGACAACTAACAACTAAATAGACATGATTTCCTATTAATTGCTTCATGCTAATAACTAAATCTTCTAACATCATGAATATTTTGGTTAAACAGCTCCGAAACCATGGATATCGACCTAAATGCAGAACCATATCAAGAAATGGAAGAAGACCATGCTGATGGTTCACACACAAATGCTATCGTGCAAGTTGTAAACGAAGGTATAATAATTATATGCAATCAACTTATCCATCAGTATTTAAACATAAGTTATCCATGCTTGCATGTAGAGGTTATCAACAAGCTAGGACATAAGTTATCCATGCTTGCATGCAGAAGTTATCCATGCTTACATGCATAAGTTATCAACTAGCTAAAACAGAAGTTATACATGCTTATAAAGCAGAAGTTATCAACTAGCTAGAACAGAAGTTATCCATGCGTACATGAGTAAGTTATCAACTAGATAAACCATGGATATTGACCTAAATGCAGAACCAGACCAAGAAATAGAAGAATACCATGCTGATGGTTCACACACAAATGATATCGTGCAAGTTGTAAACGAAGGTATAATTATTATATGCAATCAACTTATCCAGTAGTATTTAAACATAAGTTATCTGTGCTTGCATGCAGAGGTTATCAAGAAGATAGAACATAAGTTATTCATGCTTGCATGCAGAAGTTATACATGCTTACAAAGAAGAAGTTATCCACTATCTAGAACATAAGTTATCCACTAGCTAAAACTACAGTTATACATGGATATGAGCAGAAGTTATCCATGCTTACATGTAGAAGTTATCCGCTAGCTAAAACTATAGTTATACATGCATATGAGCAGTACATGCTTATATGCAGAAATTATCAACTAGCTAAAACAGAACTTATGCATGCTTATATGCAGAAGTTATCCACTATATAATACTACGGTTAAACATGCTTACATGCTAGAAAAGTTATCCAGAAACATGAGTAGAAGTTATCACTAGCTAAAAATATAGTTATCCATGAACATAAGTACAAAACTTATCCACTAGATAAAGCTACAGTTATACATACCTATATGCAGAAGTTATCCATAAATATAAGTAAAAGTTATCTATGCTTATATGCAGAAAATTATCCACTAGCTAAAACTACAGTTATACATGCTTACATGCTAGAAAGTTATCTAGAAACATGGGTAGAAGTTATCACTAGCTAAAAATGCAGTTATCCAGGAATATAAGTACAAGTTATCCACTAGTTAAAGCTACAGTTATACATGCCTATATGCAGAAGTTATACATAAATATGAGTAGAAGTTATACATGTAGACCATTGCAAAATACAGATGACATGTTTATAAAATACTTTCTAGTATAAAAAGTTACCCACCTATTATAACTGATGTTATCCATAACTTCTTATTATATATACCCACTCCTGCAAAAAAAATAGAAATGATAACTTGTGTTTATTTGCATAACAGGTGATGTCCAAATTGAAGAACATACTGACAATGACTGCATGTATACTATAGTTGAACAAGCTGCACAAGAAACAACAATGGGTGGCGCAATCGAAGAAACAGCAGTACACATAGCAGATTCAAATAAGGATAGGGAGAATAATGCACACAATAATGATGCAAGAGATGAAGTACATTCCACACTGCAACCACCAACAAATGGAATGCGCTTTGACAGTTTTGAATCAACTAGAGAACACTACAGGGCGTATTCACAGCGGAATGGTTTCGGAATAAGGATAGATTGGTCAAAAAAGACGTAAGAAATGAGCTAAACAAGGCGTATCTTGTGTGCACAAAAGTTGGTAAACCTCATGAAGAAAAGGAAGACACCCAGATCCCAAAATCATGTGTCAAGAAGAGGAAAAAATACACATCCAAGGACTGGGTGCATAGCTCACTTGTATGTAAAGAGAAAGGATGCATGGTGGTATGTTCAGCATTCATCGGATGATCATAACCATCCCCTGATAATAAAACCTTCATTAACAAGGTTCTTGTGTTCGCACCGGAACATACCAGCAGAAGAAAAGGTGTTCTTGCGGATCCTGCATGCATGCAACATCGAAACATGCCGACAGATGCAGCTGATGGCAAGTTTCTATGGCAGTTTGAATTATGTTCCATACATAGAAAAAGACATCGTGAACCTAAGGGCTTCTTTTCGCAGTAAAAACAATCACCACGACATGCAAGACACCTTGGCATACTTCGAAAAGATGAAGGCAGAAGATCCAGATTTCTTCTACAAATTTGCACTTGATGAAGAGGACAGGGTTGATAACCTGTTTTGGGTTGACGGGGCATCACGAAGAGCATACAAGTCTGGATACAACGATTGCATATCGTTCGACACTACCTACCTAACGAACCGGTATAAACTACCATGTGCTCCATTTATTGGGATAAGCAACCATGGACTATCGGTTCAGTTTGGATGCGGGTTCGTGCGTCGAGAGCTCAAGGACAACTTTGTGTGGCTGTTTCAAATGTTCAAACTCGCAATGGATGTCTTAGCACCAAAAAATATAATAACAAATCAAGACGCTACCATGGGTGGTGTTATAAGTGTTGTTTTCCCGGATGCAACTCACAGGAATTGTAGATGACACGTCATCCAGAATGCAACTGAGAAAATACGGACATTCATGGGCAACCATCTAGAGCTGCTGACGCTTTCAATGCATGTGTGAACAACAGCTTGTCATCAGAGGAATTTGAGGAGGCTTGGATGCATATGATAAATACTCATAATGTTCGTGATAGTGTGGATCTGTTTTCACTGTGGGAACAAAGAAAGGTTTGGGTACCAGCGTACTTTATGCACGCCTTTTTCCCATTGCTTCAGATCACAGCTGTTGTGACCCAGCATACCACTGCATGATGTAGTACACTATACTTGTTGACATAACACCAATGGAACACCGTTCACTAGTATTAGATCCCTTAGAGTGGTACAACAGAAACACAACATGTAGTGACCTCAGATCAAGTAAGATCCTAAGTCCCTGTGATTAACATGCTATTCCCTGGATCAATAGCTAGCACTCACAGTGGATGAAATATCATGTAAAACACAAGTCTTTATTACATCAATCGAATAATCCAGAGTTTACATTATTACAACAAAAGCGAAAAATATACAACTTGAGTCGCATCAATGCCACAGGCAGGTTGAGTGAAGACCCGCGGTCCTAGCGCACCTTTCAATGATCTCCGAAATTCTGCACAGTTGGGTCAATACTTTGAATGTATTGGCAAATTACACCAAGGAAGGAAAGACTACCTCTACATGCAAGGCTACTTTAGGCTTTATAGTTTATTTTCTCAAAGCTAGTTTTCTTAAGTATGGAGAAGAAGAGAAGAGTTTCCTACTTTGTAAACATTTGTTTAAGTAATATATGGTCGAATGGCACACGAGGATATTACTCACCAAGTGTCTAAACAACCTAACACTTGGATATTACTCACCAAGTTCCCAAAACCCTCCCAATAGCGATATGACTCACGCCTTGGGTTTTTAGAAAACTTTAAGTTTTGAAAGAGAGAGAGGAAGATCCTTCAGAGGCTCCATCCTTCAGATGCTCAAGTGTTCTTTTCCGTTAACTCGGCTGATCGATCAGATTGCAATACTCTCGAGAGTTTGTGCACTTTACCCACAATCCACGATCAAGTCCTTTTACAGACAAGACAATGGCGAGGCTTTCCCTTAGTAGCCCATCTACCTTCTGGATCCAACCGTGCCAAGAACCTCCAAATGTTGGTACCCAGGTGAGGTTTCCCACTAAGTATTAGGCCAAGACAGAGCCCATATGTATTGTGGTTGCACTGGAAGCTTCTGAATTCTGAAACATGGCAGACTTCTTTGATTCCTGGGCGGCCGTCCTCCACCAAAATATCACTCGTTGATCCGACAACCATTCCGCCCAGAAGAAAACTTAGTTTTATTTTGAAGTGTATTTGAGAAGAAAAGTTTGCTCAAGAGAGCCATTATACTTAGAAAAATTCATTGTCTTTCGAACCCCCCAACGGTACTTTACATATATATAGCATAGCAAGCAATACTTAGCAAAACAGGGGAACCTATTAGGAGGGGAAATCCTAAGTATAGAGCTACTCATGGCATACTACAAAATCATCGCACTTGCAAAATAATACTAAGGAAAAATTCTACTAGAACATCCTACACATGCATACTACAGAATTTTGAAGATCACATGCATAGAATCAAAACTGAGACAAAATTAATGAACAAGTGGTGTAACTTGCCTTATGTTGATAATATGGGTGATGATTGTATTTCTCCGCAGCAATCGCACTCTCCGAACAATCTAATACGAGTAGTTCCAATCAAAACAATTGCAAACATAGCAAACACAACAAGGAGGATCACAAACATGCATGATGGTTTAATATGTTACAATGCTTATATTTAGTTCTCTGAGCATTAATAGATCATATGATGCATGTATGAGATCAATTAAAGCAATAGGGTATTTATCAATAAATATTGATAAAGGGGTTTAAATAGTTTTGTTGCAACTTCTGTCCTAATTGTGGAGTAAAATTTGGTTCTAAGTTATACTGTATAGAGGACATTACTACGAACCAGTAGGAATTGGATTCACCCTAATCAGAGTTATAAATCTTTTCTTATAATTTAAAGAGTGTATAACGGATTTTTAAATAATTTATATAGTTTCGGTTGCCTAAAAATCAAACTAAAATTATATCTGTAATCTCCACGGAATTGTGATTCCAGGGACATATTATTTGTAATTTTCTGAGCAGTACTCGAATTACTATGATTTTAATACTCTAAATAAGCCATTTATATATTTATTTAATTTCTGCAGAAACTTACAGTATTTGCATGAACCATTTGCATATTGATGATCTACATGTAACCAGCTTTCTATCGGTATATTATTTATATTTTTGTGATATGCAAATAATTTACTATGAATTTAATGATTTTTAAAGCCATTAAAACTAATTAAATCACTACGGGGTAAATAATCCGCAAAGGCTGGATCCAACCAGATATTATTAATCTACATTATAGTAGCTTCAATTTGATATATTGTTCATATTTTTCGGAGTTACAGATAATTTCCTATGAATTTATTAACCTAAAAGACCATTAAAACTAATTTAGTTACTGCAATAAACGCATACTGTAAAGGTTGAATATAATGCCATATTAATATTTTACATGTTTTTCCGAATCCATTGATATATTATTTGCTATTTTTGGATCTACGGATTTTTTTATATGATTTTTGCAAGTTTACACAATTTTTTGCAAATTAAATTTAATTTCAAATCTACAGGGAATATTCCCTAGGAATATTCTATGCTGACTGGGACACGGGGCTGACCTGGCATTAACACGTGGCGAGATCTGGTTGGCTCGTACTCCTTCGTTGATAAGCTCTAATCTTGACCGTCGGGATGAGATCTAGTGGCTAGGAGAGGAGATTGACCCGATTTTGGCTCAGAATAGACAAGAAATAGATCTGTGTTAGAGAGACAAATTCGTAGGTCAAATTGAAAAACGTACAACATGAAAGTTGTGGGGAATCATTAGTTCTACCTTATCACCAAAGGAATTTGGATTTGAAGAAACAAGCGCGAGTAGATCTTGGATTTACACCGTCATATCTGAAATATTGCGATGCGAAATTATCCGGCTATGGTGGATGAAAAGAGGTGAGGTTTGTCGGGATTGAAAGATTTCAACGAGATCTACAACTTTCATTTTTTGGCCGAAGGAAAACGATGAAGTTTAGATTGGTGAACAAACGAAATAAGATTCGGGCATGTGTAGATTCAGGATTTCGAGAAGGGAAACTCGTACAGCTGTGGCTCCACGAGTTTATATGGAGATTTAGGATGGTGTAGAGATAGGTCTTGGAGTAGGGAACAAGTAAAAACAAACGGAAGTCGATTCGGAGTTGTAGATTAAAAGTTATAAGAGTTTGAATAGAGATAGGTTTGAGAAAACAGGTTTTGCACGGATATTAAAGCATCTATGCGATCGATCCTTCTTCCTGTACGCCTGGCTGGTCCGGTCGGCTACAGTGGCCCGGCCCATTACTTTTTTTATTCTTTTTCCATTTTCTATTTATTTGTTTCCTTATATCTTTTGCATATGAACTCCAAATGATATGATTCTTGTTTCTAAAATTGAATAGATCATTGTAGGACATATTTGTAATAGTTTTACTAGTTTGAAAGTAGTGGATTTATAAATCCTTGTATATTTCATTTTTTCTATATCCTTATTTGTTTGTATTTATTCAATAACCTTTTCATAATAGCTCCAAATGAGCTCAATTTTGTAATATTCAAAATACACCTTTTAGTGTGTATAGGGAATTTTTGTGTGCAAGTTTTCAAAATGTCAAAAATGCCATTTGCAAATATTGTATTGTTTGGAAACTTTGGAGTATTTAAAATAGGGTTTGGGGTTTGATAATTTCCAAAATATTTTTAGGGCATCTCAAGAACAATATTCATTTCCTTCGCATATTAAAAATGTATTTCTCTTATAGGAACCTTCATGAGTGATTCTGGGATTTAATGTGGGTTTTTGACACGAGATTTCTTTTTGAATGAGGGTTTGCATGTGATGCCATGATGCAATGCAACACAATGTTTTTTTTATTTTTTTACCAATCAATTTACTTTGAATGTGGAATATGAAAGTTTGAACAATCCCTAAAAGTTTATTTTAAAACAAACTTCAACAAGTTCAACCATTCAATCAACTTATTAATTTTTATTTTCACATTCCAAAATTAGGATAATTTTGGGATGTTACACAGCAGGTCCAAGACATGACTATAGGTTACAACTCAACTCTTTACACAAGATCCAGAGAACACTCTAGGTTAAAGAGAGAGAAAGAAACTTCTTACAAAGAATAATCAGAAATACACAACTCAAAAACTATCATACTATTAAGACTAGTATCTTAACTAATGGTCTGGCATTGCTGCTATTGCAATACTCTATAGAAATAGGTTCTATGGCTAGAGATTATATTCCTATCTAATAAGTAACTTTGTCTTCACTTGAGTTGGTATATATGTTGACTTTCTTGACTTCATTGAAGAACTTTAGATTCTGGTGATAATTACTGGTGCATAACTTGATGTAGACATCGACTGTGCTGGCTTTAGAACCTAGCAAGGGTTAAGAAGATACTTTGACTACGAGCGTACTCAGCAAGTTCACTAGAAAAGGAGTGTTTGATGCACTATATCTACAGCCACAAACCATAGGTCGTAGGCAATGCAAGTTTTCGTAAACATTTCTTCAAAGGTTGATTTTATTCTGAAAAGCTATGTTCGTCAGCCTTCACGGGTTTACCAGAACTTTCATGGAGTTCCTTTCCCGCCGCGTCCGCAGCTCCTTCCCGGAACAGGGAGTAACAAGTTATAGTTCTTACACTCTGCAGAGGTGCGTCACTTTACCCATGAGAGATCTTAGCTTTGTTGCACATCCGGGCCGCGAACCCGTTCATACTTCCTTTGTATGAGGCCCAGACTAAGATCCAAGCTAATCACTGCCCTCTCCGCGACCTCATATGTCTGCATGATCCTTCGGGGTTGGCTCACCTCGATTAAGCCCCCTTTCGGGCAGGCTAAAACCCTGATGAGTTCCCGAAGACTCTATGACCTGGCGATGCCCAGACAAGTACCATATTAAATGGACTATACCCCTAAACACCATTCATAGATAATCCGGACACCAAAAGTGTGGGGAGTAAGGGTGCCCACCCATATGTTGGATCCGCACAAGGAATCACAACGTCACGTTAAGGTCGTCTTGCCTCCATACGAGAGGAAAAGGATACAGCTGACTTCTCCGTCCCATTACAAATCTCACGGTTAACGCGTAATATACGGCACAAGAATCACTGGCGACATTGGTTGTTTAGTTCTAGATAATATGTTCCTTTACCACAGGAACCTTCATAGTAGGTTATTACCTCATGGTAAATAACCTATAACCATATTATTATGAAAATATTGTTTTCTGACCTTTTTCAAATGCAGGTGAGGACAACATTGGATTTGCAAAATACTTTACAAAAAATAATAAAAAGACATGAGCAAGTGTGAACTTTCCTTTTGTGATTGCAAGATTATGCACTCACGGTCTTCGAGACAATATAAAAGATCCAATATCTGAAATCAGCATCATTGGTCCGGTAAGGACTAATGTTTAAAGAAGCAATATGCTATTATGCATAAGTAATGTAATGCAATTTCGTAAAGTCGAATCCCGGGAATAACGTTGATCTAGGGTTTGGATACTGGAAATGGTTTCTTTAAAATGGGTTGTCCTTTTAGATAAGTTTCACACTTGTGCTTCTTATTAAGGCTTGTGAGTGTGTGTGAAACAATATGTAATTAAAATATCATAAAACAATGATATATACACAGATGTGAAATGCTACTCAATATTGCTTATACTATAATTGTTTATCTTCAAATTTTTACTTAACAAGTAATGTCACTTATAAAGAACTTAAGTGTTATCGATCCTGAGTATACAAGTAAAGTATAAAGTAATGTGATTACGATTAATTGTCATGTGTTGACTTAAGTGGCAAAACAAATAACTTTTGAGGAAAAGACTTCTTTATTAAGGTCTAAATAATCTTTGTGGTTAATCGGATGTGGTCGATGTTGTTTGTGCTTGCTTGAATAGTTTGGACTTTAGATGCTTTACGACTTAGTTATAATAGACCAAAGTTAACTATAAAACACATAATAAGGTCTTTAGTATTATACTTAAAGCTTTGCAGACTAAAGTTATGAACTTAGGTTATAATGCTTATGATATTTGTATTTTGTTTACTTCATAATGTTACCATAAATTTATTTAAGCATGGCATTACTTCTATTTGAGTAGTGGTTTCTTAATTGCTTAGTGGAATAGAATCATTTTCCATTTTATAGATGAGTGGTTATAGTTTGTAAACAAGGAAGTAATATTACTTAACTACTTATGGATTCAATATATTGTTATGGTATGTTTATAACTTGTGGTTGAAACAATGGTAATATATTTTATCAAGTCAAAGTAATAATCTTAAAATTTTAATATTTGGTAACTCCATTTCAATAATAATATACACTTAATGTTGAATGATAAATCAAATAGAATTGTATTTAAAATGTGTTAAACCATTTTGACTTAATATTATCAATATTGAAGACCAATATTATTTATTAGTCTCAATTGGCTAATTTTAGAATATTAGCAATTTTTATTTACCCTTATATGAATTATTAACTAAAGAAATAGGTTTAAATTCAAACCTATTAAAGTGTTTAACTTTTTATTTAACTCAAAAGTGGAATATTATATTTTTAACATGTCGATATTATTTTTGTGATTATTTTGCTATATTACATTTATTTTTGTGATTTATAAATAATAAGATATGATTTTTATAAGATTTATTATTTTATAAATATTCAATTAAGTGAAATAATAATGTATGATTATAGATTTGAATTATAGTTCTTATTTTTCTAAGATTTTTGGTATTTTATTTATATTTTTAACATTTACCATTATTAAAATATGAATTATCAAAGTTTTATTACTTATAAAATCTTTATTAAATAGTAGTTATTTAAATTGTTAACATAATAATGTTTGGTAATAGTTTTAAGTTATAGATTTTATTTTTCTACAAATTTTCATATATTATACACATTTTTATGAATTATAAATCAAAAGTTATTAATTAAACAAGATTTAATCACTTTATTACATTTCAGGAAATATTTATATTTGATCTTATAATGTTTTTTCTAATTTATAAACAGAAAGACTTTTTTATACTGAACCTAAATCTACCCAAGGTCAGTGACCAGTGGGCCATTGACCACATCACATTCCCACGTGGAATGTTTGACCAGTACTGACCCCACGCTGGCGTGCCTGCTGACATCAGCGTGATGTCACGCTGACATCAGCAATGGAGCTCTCGTCAGGTGGTGTTCGAGGCTAGCGCTAGGGTGCGTGCGTGCTTGCGTTGTTAGGGGGTTGGACAAAGAAGACTAAGGCGATTCAAATGGTGGCCGCGCCGCCCAAAAATGGTCACCGGAGAAGGGTCGGCGGCGAGCTCGCATGGCGGCGCTTGCGGGCAACCACGTAGGCGGCGATAAAGGAAGCAATTGAAGCATTGGGGCATACTGGGACACTCAGTAACTCACCAGGAAGCTCGCAGAGGTGTCGATGAGGGAAGGCGAGCTCGGAATCGGCGACGAACGACGGTGACTGTCGACGGCAGTGAGGTATCGATTGATCCGATAGGGGGTCTTCGGCTTCCATGGCTTGGCTTGGGAGAACGAGGGCAACGAGGTAAGTACAACGGCACCCTCGGGAGGGTGAAGGTGGCTCGGGAACGATGGCGACGGTCGCCTCCGGCGAGCTAGGTTTCGGTACAAAGGAGGAAAATGGGAAAGAGAAGGAGATAAGACTCTCTGGTGCGATGACAGTCTTCTTATAGGCAACAATCAGTGGCGGCACGGATCTTGGCGCACCGACGACATCGGACGGCGGTCGATTTGCCAGGCAGCTACTTCGCCGGCGCTGCATTCTGGCGAGAGGAAGAAGAAAGGAGGAAGAGTGAAAAGGTACGCGGGCCGGCAGTGGGCCGATGTGGGCTGCATCCAAGGGAGCGGAAGAGGAAGGGTGCTGCTGGTGGGCGGTGGATAGGTAGAGAGAGAAATGGGCCTCGGCCAAGAACTGGGCTAATTTGTTTCTTTTCTTTTTCTTTTACATTTTCTATATTCTGTTTTCATTTTTAGATTTGAATTAGATCATTTGATTTGAATTTCCTTATAGGGTTCATTTGCTGAATACTTGCAGCAGCAAATAATATTTATTGAAATTTATTTTGTGAACCTTTATAATTTATTTTCTTTATTCCATTCATGGAAGTCAATATTTAATTAATATTTTGTCAGGGCTTTTATTATTAAATTTTCTTTCAGCAATAAGCCATGAATTTTATTATGGAATAGTTCCTTATCTCTTTTACAAAATTTTATTTTTAATGAATTTATAGTTTGGAGATAAGTTTGATGTAATGATCCTATAACATTATTTGATGCATGATATTCAAAGGAATTAATATGTTTAATATTACTCCCATGAATCTAGGGAATAACAATGTATATATACTTTATTAAAACTAATATAAAGTTAAGGTTTGATTGTAAATACTCACACTAGGGTTTAGGGTTCTTACTATACTTATATTCCTTTGTTGATATGAGTAACTATTAATGGCTAAACATATTCTCTTTTTGTTAGTGATCTTTAATGATATCACCCTTTTAAAATAGAAAGTTATTTTCTGGGATGTCTGATGGAAAAGAATTGATAAAGATAACTCCTAAGCACATATGGTTATGATAATTGGAAATGACAAAGATGTGCTTAAGTGATTTGCTATAGGAAAATATTCCTATAATCCATTGTAGAAATAAGATGATAGATCAATCATTTGATATGGATATTAGGTTTGGTTATAGAATTAGGTTTGCATATTTACCAAGACGTCCTACCTTCCATAATTCATAATTCTTGACTTCTACTTAAAGAATTCCTTTCCTAGATATACTACTTCTTCATAGCCATCATCATGTGTTAACATGATGAGCATTGCTACTCAAGAATATTCTTATCCACCTTTAATACTTCTAAATCTATTTATAAATCCAATGAGCTTGTCAGTAAAGCTTTTCATAATCTTTTCATATCTATACTTGGCTATATCAACTACTCTACTGCTGATAACCTCCAATCCAACAAGTAGTTACTTCTAACTCCAATCATACTCTTCCTTAATCATCCATCACTAATATTACTCCTATTGATGAATGTATCAAACTTTACTTCACCTCAAGTGTTTAGTATTTCCCTAGAGGAACTACTACTTCTATAATCCAATGTTGCTCTAGCATTATTTTAATCATACTATCTTGTCTCTACTTAACTCCAGTATCTTATATTCCAACCTCACATTATATTAATGTGACTTGTAATGACTAATCTATGATAATATATCTATACTAGGGTTCAATCATGTTCTATCCACCAATGTCACTTATACATGATATAAGCATTCAATCTTGGTGACAAAAGCATGATCATTAGAATCCTTTGATTATTTATAGCTTAGGTTTCCAGTTGGCTAATCAAGGCCTTTATCAATACAACCTTACAGCTGTATTAGAATTATCTTTTGTTTATCTCTATTGGATTAAGAGATATTATTCATTGACTATATCTACTTGATCCAATAGGATTACTCCTGGTAACTTTCTTCAGGATTCATCCTTGTTATCTTCTTTGTTACCATATAAATATATATTCCAAATAATTCTTCTATCCATTCAGGAGTGAATTAATTCCATTAATTATCACATTGGTCCTATTCTCTTCCAACACTCCCATCCTATAGATGATATTTAAATCTAGCATTACCACTTACCTCTTCTTACTTCTTTATTTAAAGGACTTTAAAGGAATTCTATGATTAGGACAAGGCTTAATAGATCAAGAATTGATTAGCTAAGGATTGATAGGTCAATAGTTGATTACTCAACTTTAATGAACGATGGATATTAGAACAAGGTTCAATAGAGATGATAAAGATTGATATGGAAAGAAAGATATATGGTGAATGATCTTGACTTGGTTTCTTTCCTACTCAATCTCACTAAAGAGTTAAGGTTAGGTATTACCATGATACTCATGGTATAAGTAGATGAGATTAAGATAGATCAAGATTTAGTTGTTACATTCTGATTACTTAAGTTATATTTATAACTTGGTATTCATGGGTTAAGTAAAGAATACTACATATGATCACCTAAGGATCAAACATAAATCATTAACTAATGTATTAGGGTTTAACTTTTATTACATTTGATCTACCCTTAGATCAAATCTCCCTTACCCAAAATAAGGTTTTAGCAAAGGTCATATTGAAACTTATCGCAGTCAACTTGATGATCTACTTCAATTCCAACAAGTTGAGAGAAGCTTCAATCACTTTGAGAAATGTTGTTCAAAAGTGCGAAAATTATTCGGATTTTTTATGCATGAATTCAATTCACACATATGGGTTCATCTTATTTCTAAGCTCTAATGATGGGATGTTACAACAGCAAGAAGCGAAGGGTTCAATGGTAGTACCGGTGAACCAGATGGCCGCGGCGAGACGCAGTGCTCAAGCGTTACGTCAAACCAAGCAACTCCATTTATGAGTTTGTACAACAGTACATGTCAGTACAAGAAAAGATTTACAATGCTGAGCTTAAAGCAGAGTGTGATACAGCTTTGACAGACCCAGAGTGGTGGTGTGGATACATTATGGAGAGACAAATGGCAAAACCATACACAAGGAATATCTTCTTCAGGTTTCAGAGCGAAATGCGAAAGAGCATGTCATACCAATGGGACCACCTCAACGGATACCAGTTTGAACTGAGCATAACAGGGATACCGGTTCCACACTATGGTTACAGAAGTTATAGGGTATTCGCAAACTAGGAACAAGGAACATGTGAATGCAACTGCTGCAAATTTGATCGTGATGGTATGTTGTGCTGCCACATTATAAAAGTTATGACGCATATAAAAGTCCATCAAATCCCAGATATGTACATCATGAAAAGGTGTTGGATGCGGAAACTATCCTAGCTGAACCACATGACAAACATAAACAAGGGAAGAAAGAGATGCCTGAAGACTCAAGAAATATGATGGTGTTTGCAAGAGCTGCAAAGATAGGAGTAAAGACAGATGATGGAAGAAAAATCATTAGGAAACACTTGAAGGAAATGAAACAAGAGCTATATGTGATAGCAAGAAGAGAATAGAAGAAGAAAAGAGAGGCCGAAAATGAAGCTATTACTATGCCATCGTCTAGTGCTCCAAACGATGCAAGCGTGACACCTTCGACAACTGCCCCACCAAACAGACCACAGTCAACAAGCAACTATGCAGCACTTCAAACAACAAGCACATCGGGATCTCACATGTCATCAAAAAAGCACATACAGAACCCAGAGAATTCAGTAACCAAAGGGCGACCATGACAAATAGCAAATGAAAATCCACTAGACCTTGCTACAAAGAAATCAAAGAAATGCAGCCACTGCGGTGCAGAAGGTCACACCATCCGCAAATGCCAGGAAAAGTTGAAGCTCCTAGGATATCAAATCTAGAATGTTTATGTAACACAAAATGAAAACGATATATTTGTTGTTTCTATGTATGATAGTTCATGTTGTACATTCTGTGGTTTTCAAGTTATCCATGCATATGAGTACAAATTATCCACCAGATAACACAGAAGTTATCCACGCATATGAGTACAAGTTATACATCACATAACACAACACTTATCCATGCATACAAAAATAAAAGGTTATCCACTGGTTAAATCTACAGTTATCAATGCGTATATATAAAAAATTACCAAAGCCTAAACATTAATATACTATTTAAAAACAGAAGTTATCCATACATATGACTACAAGTTATCAACCAACACACACAATAGTTATCCATGCATACAAGTAGAAGTTATCAGGTAAATAAAAAGTACAGTTCTCCATAATTATATGTTGAAATTATACCACAAAATAATTAATAGAAAAATTATCAAACAGAATTCACAGTAGAAAGAAAGCATAAAAAACACTCATATATACGAAAAACACGTAAAAGGTGGGTAACTTATGTAACACAGTGTAGATAACTAACAGAAATATGACATGATAACAAACATTTAAGAGTGTGGATAACAAACATGTAAAAGTATGGATAAAATTGGGAAAATATACCTTAGAACTTATTTTCTTCCAAAAGTGACCTCCAATTTAGAAAAACATTACGAGGATGGTTTAACCAAAAAGAAGTCATCTTTTTCTTAATTCCTGGCATCATATCTTGAGAAATACAAGGCACAACGCTTCCATTCCACAATTCAAGGTTCTTGAGCATGAAGAACCCACAATCAGTGCTGAAAAACAAAAAATAAATAGTGAATAAACAAATATAGTATCAATGATTATATAAAACCAAAATAAAATTACATGCGTACAAAACAAAACTAATATAATAACAGAAAATAAATGATGCTACGGTAACCGTAAAACTAACATGTCGACTTGACTCGGAACAGGGACATGCATCAACTCAAAATCTTCAACCTGCCTTCTAGAATCAGAATAATTGACGATGTACATTTTCTTTATTGCTTCCATTAGCTTGGTCGCATGTTCAGTCATTTTTACATTAGCTTCACCACGGAGCGAGTCAAGAATCTCAAACCTTTTGGCAGGCATATTAACAGAAAGCATGTACCAATGTCCAAATGGTTCTTTTTAGTCCATAGCTCCTGAAGGACAGCAAAGAAAAGCTACAGAAAAAATGAACATAAGATAAGTAAATGCAGGTGTAGAAAAAACAGTGATTACCCAGGCAGAAATGAAAGAGTTATCAACACAACATAAGCAATGGTTATCATACACTATGCCTGAACTTATCAACTACATACAGTAGAATAAAAACAATAAATAAACGAATTAGACAGCATACCATATGTTTGTGGCTCAGTTTATAGTTGTCATCTCTCCTGAACGGCCTCCGAACAAGATTTGCAGTGAATCTTTCCTCCAACAGATATTTAGTAACGATATAAGGAAAAATTATCTTGTTGGATAGGCAATTATCTTGCATTGCAGAAATAGCAAGATGACACATATTGTTAGAAAGCTCGCTATATGGCATCACACTTTTAGCAAAATCACTAGTTGTCACCCACATTGGATCAATGTTACAAATTGATGTGCTACCAAAAAAATTAATGATTAGAATACAAGTTATCCACTATGAAAACCAAAAGTTATCACCAACAAACAGTGCAAGTAATCAACCTGTAGTAATACAACTTATCAAACCAGTACAAAAAAAGTTCAAGTTGTCCACTGAAATAACAACTAAAGAGTTATCAACCAAAACTAGTACTGACCAACCAGTATTAGTACAACTTATCATCAAGATACAAATAAAAAGGTAAAATTATCAACCCTAAACATTAAAAATGATCCATAATGAAAATCATAAAGTTCAGCAACTAGAAGTACAAAGTGATACACAAGTAGTAATACAGGTTAGCAAACAACTAACAAAAAAAGATTCAAGTTATCCACTATTAAAACTAAGAATTATCCACTAAAAATACTACAAGTGACCCACCAGGAATACTACAACTTATCAACCTGATAACATAATAAGTCAAGTTATCAAGCATAAAACATTAAAAGTGACCAATGGTAGCATTTAAAAGTTACCAACAGAGAATACTAAAAAGGATTGGATATTATAAAAAAAGAACATGTACATACTTTTTAATCTTCGACGTATTCGCATTACGCGTGTGTATGATAATATTCTTATACAATGCATCTTCTTCTGCAGTTGTCTTAGTATAGAAGAACGGAGGAAGAAGAGACTTAGCAGGATGAATAAGTCTAACAGTGTGCAGCCGCGTCGCAGGTGTAACACTACCAGCGACAGCAACTAGAAGAGCAGAACTGATACCAGGAGTTGAATAATCAGGAACAACTACAACAAACAAAAAAATTAATGCGGCTCATAAAAAATATCCATTCAAATACATAAATAATAACTAAAAAAATTTGTTTAGTTACCTGGAACGGAACAACTAGTCCGGTTCAACTGTTTGGTATCTTCTGTAAAACTCCGAATAGTTTGATAACCAATTTTTTCACCCAACAGATCATCAAGAGAAATAACTACGTTTTCATCATTTACCGGAATTTTGCACTTACAATCAACATTTTGTTGATACACTACAAAAAGAATAAATAAGGTACAAAGGAAATATCCAAATGAAAAAGGATAGAAATGGCAGACCCCATGTGGAAAAACAAAACCACATGTTTATCACCATAAATAAAAAACTGAAAAACATAACATATATTAAACAATTAAAAGGTAGTTTAATTACATCACACAAACATAGTCATATAAATTACAGCACAAATTGTTCTATCAACAACATATCACAAAATAAAAGTTCTCATAAACTGAAACCTAATTTTAACTACGGCTACCATAAAACAGAACCAAACATCCATGAAACCGAATCATGATCTTCAAGTTTGAAACCCAAGCCCCAAACAGCCATCGCAACGATGATCTTCAATTTTGTCATCCAAAAGGGATAATTAACTAGATCCATCCGCACCCTCATTTTTATCACCACCCGTTTTTGGTAAGTTCGATAAGTTAATAGCTCCATAGAATATGTCCCAAAAGAAAGACAAGAAGAAAAAGGGACAAAACAAAAAAAAATGTTAATGTCATATAATATGTTACATGCTTCCTACAAAGGAAACATGTTAATACTAAAGTTATCAGCATAAAAACAGTGTAGGTTACCAACATAAATGAACTAAAGTTATCAACATTGATATATAAAAGTGATCAACATAAATAAGTTACAGTTATTAGCACTAATATATAAAAGTGATCCAAGGCATATACATAAAGTTACAAGCTGAATGTGTGTACTAGTGCTGGGAGAAGGTGCCCAAGACAAAGGAAGAACATCTTCTGCTTCAAAAAGATGGAATAAATCACTCGAATCAGCAGAAATATGATGAGAAACAGGCACAACATTAGAATCACCTTGTGCAACGATACGAAGATCGGGCTGAGCAGGAGCAGGCTGCACAGGTGCACTAGCAGTAGGAGCAGGCTGCCTAGAGGCACCAACAGTAGGAGCAGGCTGTGCACGGGCACCAACAGTAGGAGAAATAGGAGGATCCGCATCAGACACAGAATACGACACAACATCCCTAAAAACATGTAATAGTATCCTAGCAGCAAGACTCAACTTTCCATCACGAGCAACCAATTTTGCTTTCTTGATAAAAGTGACTTCAACTTCAGAACTTCCATCACCACTTGAAGGACCAGCAGATGTATCGACACACTAGACTGCCTGCTAATAGGGGGTCAAACAGACTTGACGCAGGAACCAAAGGAGCAGATAAAACAGGTTGTACATCTTCTTGGGTACTATCATCCAAGACAGAAGGCTCATTTTCACTCTCATCCTGGGTTGCTGGATCTCTAAGCGAGCAGACAGCAGGACTTGCAGCAACATCAACAGAAGTAGCAGCTGCTGCAAGGTTGGTGAACAACGATGACGTAGGAACGAGAACAACACCATCAGGACAAACATAACCACCTGCATCAACGTTGGCATCAACCTGGGGGAATCTCTGGTGGCAGCAGCAACATCCGTGATGTTCTCTGTCTCGTTTGCCATGATATTTACAATGCTGCTGCTAACAGGCTGATCAATGGTTTGCTTAATCAGTGGAGCTCCCGAGTCTGCTTGATATACATCCATTGTCACATCGATAGATAATCCTACTACAATTGTAGGAGGTGTACTAGTAACAGCAATATCTTCAGAAGCACCACCCTTGCCACATGTTTCTCCACCAGATATAACCTCTTCAAGATTCACAGCAGGCGCATCCACGACATCAGGAGTTGCAACAACATTAGAATGTCCTTCAACATGAGTAGGTGAAGGAATAGGAGAGGATGCATCAACATCTATAACAGATGTGCCTCCATCTACAGAACGTTGTTTTGCCAACCGTGGTGAAGATCTTGTAGCTAGCACAGATGTCTTCTTCGATGATTTCTTGCTGTAATAAATAATTGTCAACAAAAAACAAAAAATCAGAACATAATAAACACAAGTTACCAACATGAACATAAATAAGTTATCAGATGAAATATACTACAGTTATCCAGTGATTAATAATTAAAAAACAAAAATGACTGACATAAATAAACATAAGGAAGTTATCAAGTGAGAAATGCTACATTTATCAACATTAACATAAAGAAGTTATCATGTGAGAAATGCTACATTTATCAGTATAAACAAAAAGAAGTTATCATGTGAGAAAGGCTACAGTTATCAGTATAAACATAAAAAAGTTATCTAATGAAAAATGATACAATTATTGAAGGGTTTGGCAGCATAGTGAATCAAAAAAATTCTAGGATGTGAACGGGAAAGCCAAGATCTAATCTAGGAGATGCAATCAACAAGAGGGATAGATGAGATCTTCGTACCCTTTAAGAAATCGCACAGCGGAACGTTCAACAGAACGTGGTTGATGTAGTCGTACTAGCCTTCTCCTCCTCGTGATCCGATCCGATCCAACGCCGCAAGTGGCGACGCCTCCGAGAGATGCACACGTACGGCACCGCGACGTCTCCTCCTTCCTTGGTCCAGCAAGTGGGGTGGAAAGATATATTGGATCTACAGCACGACAGCGTGGTGCAATGGTGGAGAGTTTTTGCGGCAGGGCTTCGCCTACGCGTAGTCGGGAGAGAGAGAGATCTGGAGGGCAGCAGGTAGGCGGCTAGGGTTCAAGGAGGGGTGGGGTGAGGGTGCGCCCCTTCCCTATTTATATAGAGGGCTGGCCGGCTGCCCTTTCCCCTCCTCCAAGCCCTAGGGCCGGCGGCCACATGGGTGGAGTGAGGGGCAAGTTCCCTCCCCCCCTTCTAGAAGCTCTCCCTAGGGTTTCCCCTAGGGCTTGGCCGGATGGGCCTATGGGGCCTTGTGCCCCTGGCCCAATGTGGCCAGGGCACTCCCTCGTAGGCCCACGCCCCCTCCCGACAAGTGGGTCCACGTTCGTCCCACTCTGGAAGCTTCTAGAACCTTCCGGTACAATACCGAATATTCTGAAACAATTCCGAAATCCAAAAACTGCTTACCCTTATATGAATATTATTCTCCGGACCATTCCGGAACCTCTCGTGATGTCTTGGATCTCATCCGAGACTCCGAACAAAAACTCATAAACCAATTATCCATTATATCCTAGCGTCGAGACACGTTAAGTGTGTGACCCTACGGGTTCGAGAATATGCAGACATGATCTTCTATCAATAATCAACAGCGGGGTCTGGAAACCCATATTGACTCCCACATATTCATCGATGATCATATCGGATGAACCACGATGCCAGGATTCAATTAATCCCACATATATATATTCCCTTCGTCACGCGATATTTTACTTGCCCGAGATTCGATCGTTGGCATCGGCATACCTAGTTCAATCTCATTCACAGCAAGTACTTTACTCTTTCCGTAATCCGATATCACTTTGTGATTAATTCCTTAACCACTTTCTTGCAAGCGGTGTTGATATCGATTACCGAGTGGGCCCGAAGTAGATCTCTCCGACTTGGGAGGGACAAATCCCATCTCGATACATACAACGCAACAAGTACTTTTCTATCACCTAAGAGACACCTTTATGATCACCCTCTCATAGGATGACGTTTGATGACCTCAAAGCTTTCTTCCGATACCAGGGAGTTGCATTATCTCATGGTCTAAGGAATACAATATTTGACATAAGAAAAAGCTTCGCAAAGATGAACACGATGACACGATCTAATTTCTCTGCTTGATTTGGGTATGTCCATCATATCATTCTCCCAATGACATGATCTCATTATTAATTGACAACTCATGTCAATGGTTAGGAAACCTTAACCATCATTAATCAATGAGCTAGTCCATAGAGGCGTACTAGGGACACGGTGTTGTTCATAAACCACACAAGTATCAAAGTTTCCGCTTAATACAATTCTAGCATGGAATATAAACTTTATCATGAACAAGAATTATAATAATAACATCTTTATTATTGCCTCTAGGGCATAATTCCAGATCTCCCACTTGCACTAGAGTCAATAATCTAGTTTACATCCGGCAATCTAACACCCATGGCACTAAGGTGCTGATCATGTTTTGCTCGTGGAAGAGGTTTAGTCAATGGATCTGCGACATTCAGATCCGTATGTACTTTGCTAATCTTCAGATCTCCATCTGTTATATAATCTCGAATTATATGAAACTTGCGGTTGATGTGCTTGGTCTTTGGATGATATCTTTGTTCCTTAGCCAGTGCTATGGCGCCAGTGTTGTCACACAATATCTCCAGTGGGTCCAAGGCACTTGGAACCACACCAAGCTCGGTGATGAAGTTCCTGATCCAAACTCATTCACTTGACGCTTCTACAGCAGCCATGTATTCCGATTCTACTATAGATCTCGCGATCACGCTTTGCTTGCAGCTTCTCCAGCTCACAGCTCCTCCATTCAAAATATAAACGTATCCTGTCTGAGATTTAGAATCATCCGGGTCGGTGACGAAACTAGCGTCGACGTAACCTTTTACGACGAGTTGCTCATCACCTCCATAGACCAAGAACATTTCTTTAGTCCTATTTAAATACTTTAGGATGTTCTTTACGGCTGTCTAGTGTTCCACTCCTGTATCACTTTGGTATCTGCGCGTCAAACTAAGAGCATTGGACACATCCGGTCTAGTACATAACATGGCATACATGATAGAACCTATGGCCGAGGCATAAGGTACTTTGCTCATAGCTTCTCTATCGTTTACCGTAGCTGGACACTGAGCCTTTCTCAATATCTTACCTGACAACATAGGCACTGAACCTTTCTTTGCATTATCCATTATGAACTTTTTCAAAACTTTGTCTAGGTATGTACTTTGGCTTAAAGCTATTAGGCGTCTTTGCCTATCTCTATAGATTTTGATGCCTAATATATAAGCAGCTTCCCCTAGGTCTTTCATTGAAAAACATGTGTTCAAATAACTCTTCACATCGTTAAGCATATCCATGTCATTTCCAATAATCAATATGTCATCCACATATAGTACTAAAAATGTCACTGAGCTCCCACTCACTTTCTTGTAGATACAAGCTTCGTAGCAATTTGGAACAAATCCAAAGCTCTTGATCACTTGATCAAAACGAATGTTCCAACTCCGAGATGCTTGATTTAGTCCTTAAATGGAACGCTGAAGTTTGCACACCTTATCAGCATCCTTAGGATCGACAAAACCTTCGGGTTGCATCATATACAACTCTTCATCAATGTTGCCATTGAGGAACGCAGTCTTGACATCCATCTGCCATATTTCATAATCATGAAACGCAACAATTGCTAATAAAATCCGAATGGACTTAAACATCGCTACGGGAGAGAAAGTCTCATCGTAGTAAACACCTTGAACTTGTTGAAAACCTTTCGCGACAAGTCGAGCTTTATAGACAGTAACATTACCATCCGCGTCCATTTTCTTCTTGAAAATCCAGTTGCACTCAACGGCCTTACGGTCGCTAGGAGGGTCCACCAAAGTCCATACTTGGTTTTCGCTCATGGATCCCAATTCGGTTTTCATGGCCTCCAGCCATTTCTCAGAGTCTGGGCTCATCATTGCTTCCTCATAGTTCGCAGGTTCACTGTTGTCTACTAACAAGACAGTTAAGACAGGGTTACCATACCACTCAGGAGGGGCACGTGACCTTGTCGACCTGCGACGTTCAGTAGTAGCATCGTCCGAAGCTTCATGATCCTCGTCATTAGCTTCCTCTATTGTTGGTGCAGACGACACTGGAACAATTTCAGGTGCTGCTCTACTCTCCAACTCAATAGAAGGTTCAATAACCTCATCTAGCTCTACCTTCCTCCCACTCACTTCTTTCGAGAGAAACTCCTTCTCAAGAAAGGATCTGTTCTTTGCGACAAACACTTTGCCTTCGGATCTGTGATAGAAGGTATACCCAATCGTTTCCTTAGGGTATCCTATGAAGACGCATTTCTCCGCTTTAGGTTCGAGCTTGTCCGGCATCAACTTCTTGACGTAAGCTTCGCATCCCCAAACTTTAAGAAACGACAACTTAGGTTTAGCACCAAACCACAGTTCATACGGTGTCGTCTCAACGGATTTAGATGGTGCCCTATTTAAAGTGAATGCAGCGGTTTCTAATGCATAATCCCAAAATGATAACGGCAAATCTGTAAGAGACATCATCGATCGCACCATATCTAATAGAGTTCGATTCTGGCGTTCAGACACACCATTGCGCTGTGGTGTTCCGGGTGGCGTGAGTTGCGAAACGATTCCGCTTGCTTTAAGATGCGTGAGAAAATCATAACTCAAATACTCACCTCCACGATCGGATCGTAGAGATTTAATTTTCATGTTACGATGGTTTTCCATACCACAAACAACTCTCCTGAACCCCCGTGGCGACTGTTTCAAGCCACTTCGTTCTGAAATTCTTTGAACTTTTCAAATGTTTTAGATTTATGTTTCATTAAATAGATATACCCATATCTACTTAAGTCATCAGTAAAAGTGAGAAAATAGCGATAACCACCGCGCGTCGAAACACTCATTGGTCCGCATACATCGGTATGTATGATTTCCAACAAGTCCGTTGCTCGCTCCATTATTCCGGAGAACGGGGTTTTGATCATCTTGCCCATGAGGCATGGCTCGCACGTGTCAAATGATTCAAAATCAAGAGACTCCAAAAGTCCATCAGAATGGAGTTTCTTCATGCGTTTTACACCAATATGACCTAGACGACAGTGCCACAAATAAGTCGTATTATCACTATCTACCTTGCATCTCTTAGCCTCAATGTTATGGATGTGTGTTTCATTGCTTTCGAGATTCAGAAGAAATAAACCATTCATAGCAGGTGCATGACCATAAAAGATGTTACTCATATAAATAGAACAACCATTATTCTCCGATTTAAATGAATAACCGTCTTGCAATAAACATGATCCAGATATGATGTTCATGCTCAACGCATGCACATAATAACATTTATTAAGGTTTAAAACTAATCCCGAAGGTAAAACTAAGGAGAGCGTGTCGACGACCATCACATCAACTCTTGATCCGTTTCCAACGCGCATCGTCACCTCATCCCTCGCTAGACGTCGTCTATTCCGTAGCTCCTGTTTCGAGTTACAAATATTAGCAAATGAACCAGTATCAAATACCCAGGCACTACAATGAGCGCTAGTAAGGTAAACATCAATAACATGTATATCAAATATACCTTTTATGGTGCCAGCCTTCTTGTCCGCTAAGTACTTCGGACAGTTGCGCTTCCAGTGACCCTTGTCCTTGCAATAGAAGCACTCAGTGTCCGGCTTAGGTCTAGACTTGAGCTTCTTCTCAGCAGGGGCAACGCGCTTGCCGCTGCCTTTCTTGAAGGACTTCTTTGCACCCTTACCTTTCTTAAAGCTGGGGGGCTTGTTGACCATAAACACATGATTATCTTTCTTGATGTCCACCTCCGCAGCTTTCAGCTTAGAGAAGAGCTCAGCGATCGTATCAGTGGAACCAATCTGATTGTGAGTAACTACAAAACCTTTGTAGCTAGGAGGGAGTGATTGCAGAACTCTGTCAATCTTGAGCTCCTCTGGAATCTTGTAGTCCAGTTGCTCAAGGCGTTGAGTGTAGCCCGACATCTTAATGGCGTGCTCACTAACGGAACTCCTTTCCTCCATCTTGCAGTTAAAGAATTTCTCAGAGATCTCATATCTCTAGAACGGGCCTGAGTCTGAAACATGGTTTTTAGTTCCTCAAGAATCTCAAAGGGCCCGGCGAACTCCTCAAAACGATTTTGAAGGTCCGATTCCATAGCAAACAACATGGTGCTCTTAATCACACCATAATCGTCTTTGCACGACTGATAAACAACTTTTCATCAGCCGGCGCATCTACAGCAGGGGTGTCACCTAGCGCTTTCTCAAGGACATAGTCCTTTTGTCCGCCAGCGAGAATGATTCTCAGATTGCAGAACCAGTTGGTGAAGTTAGAACCATTGTTCTTAAGCTTTTCTTTCTCAGCAAAAACGTTGAAGTTGAAGTTGGACTTAGCCATTTGATCTACAAAATTTGCAAGTACAATTTAGACTATGTTCATGATAACTAGTTCAACTTTTAATCAAATTACTAGATGAACTCCCACTAAATTCAACATCCCTCAAGTTGTTTAGTGAACACAATCCAAATTCACCACACCTAATCCGATCTTCACGAGAAGAGATGTGGCTTCAATGGTGGACAACAAAGTGTCGATCATATCATTCATATGACTCATGCTTAACCTTTCGGTTCGTGTGTTCCGAGGCCATGTTTGTACATTCTAGGCTCGTCAAGTCAAACTCAAGTATTTCCGCGTGTGCAAAACTGGCTTGCACCCGTTGTATGTGAACGTAGAGTTTATAGCACCCGATCATCACGAGATGCTTGAACACGACGAACTTTCGCAACGGTGCATACATGGGGAGAACACAATTTTATCTTGATCTTTAAGTGAGGAATCATCTTATAATGCTACCGTCGCGATCTAAGCATAATAAGATACATAAAAGGATAAACATCACATGCATATAATTTTATGTGACATCGTATAACCAATCTCCGCGCAATGATCTCCATCTTGTGTGTGCCAGCATGATCTCCATCACTCCACCATGATTGCCTCCACCACGAATAGCAACTACAACTATTGCTAACTACTTAGCGATAAAGTGAAGTTGTTACATGGCGTATAAGAAGTTGACACACAGGTCATACACAATTATAAAGACAACCATATGGATCCTGCCGGTTGTGTACTTATCGACATGCAAGTCGTGAAATATTACAAAACATGATCATTGCATACAACATACACATCATATCTTGGGCCATACCATATCACAGAGACACTCCCTGTAAAAACAAGTTAGACGCCTCTACTTTGTTGTTGCATGTTTTACGTGGCTTATGGGAGTAACAATCTAAGAACGATTCTTACCTACGGAAAGCCACAACAGTGATATTATGGTTGCCAATATCCGGTGTAAATCCCATGACAACTATAGTGAGAGAAACTGGCATCCACCAGCCGCATGTGTGGAACAAGCCACACGTCAAGTGCGGAGCCGGTCTCGCGAACGAGGTCACGTAAAGTTGGCCTGGACCGCTTCGATCTCACTATCCCGTGTCATAAGAAGTACACAACAAGAGGCTTGCAATAGAAAATATCAACGCCCGCAACAAGCATATTGCGTTCTACTCGTGAAACACATATACGCATAGATCTAGCTCTGATACCACTGAAGGGTTTCGCAGCATAGTAAATCAAAAAAATTCTACGGATGCAATCAACGAGAGGGATAGATGAGATCTTCATACCCTTGAAGAAATCGCACAGCGGAACGTTCAACAGAACGTGGTTGATGTAGTCATACTAGCCTTCTCCTTCTCGCGATCCGATCTGATCCAACGCCGCAAGTGGCAACGCCTCCGAGAGATGCACACATATGGCAACACAACTTCTCCTCCTTCCTTGGTCCAGCAAGTGGGGTGGAGAGATAGATTGGATCTACAGCACGACGGCGTGGTGCAATGGTGGAGAGTTTCTGCGGCAGGGCTTCGCCTAGGTGCAGTCGGGAGAGAGAGAGATCTGGAGGGCAGCAGGTAGGCGGCTAGGGTTTAAGGAGGGGTGGGGGGAGGGTGCGCCCCTGCCCTCTTTATATAGAGGTCTGGCCGGCTGCCCTTGCCCCTCCTCCAAGCCCTAGGGCCGGCGGCCACATGGTGGAGTGGGGGGCAAGTTCCCCCCCCCCCCTTCTAGAAGCTCTCCCTAGGGTTTCCCCTAGGGCTTGGCCGGCTGGGCCTATGGGGCCTTGTGCCCATGGCCCAATGCGGCCAGGGCACTCCCTCGTAGGCCCACGCCCCCTCCCGACAAGTGGGGCCACGTTGGTCCCACTCCAGAAGCTTCTAGAACCTTCCGGTACAATACCGAATATTCCGAAATAATTCCGAAATCCAAAAACCGCTTTCCCTTATATGAATCTTATTCTCCGGACCATTCCGGAACCTCTTGTGATGTCCTGGATCTCATCCGATACTCCGAACAAAAACTCATAAACCAATTATCCATTCTATCCTAGCGTCGAGACACGTTAAGTGTGTGACCCTACGGGTTCGAGAATATGCAGACATGATCTTCTATCAATAATCAACAGCGGGGTCTGGAAACCCATATTGACTCCCACATATTCATCGATTATCATATCAGATGAACCACGATGCCAGGATTCAATTAATCCCATATATATATATATATATATATATATTCCCTTCGTCACGCGATATTTTACTTGCCCGAGATTCGATCGTTGGCATCGGCATACCTAGTTCAATCTCGTTCACAGCAAGTACTTTACTCGTTCCGTAATCCGATATCACTTTCTGATTAACTCCTTAACCACTTGCTTGCAAGCGGTGTTGATATCGATTACCGAGTGGGCCCGAAGTAGATCTCTCCGACTTGGGAGGGACAAATCCCATCTCGATACATACAACCCAACAAGTACTTTCCGATCACCTGAGAGACACCTTTATGATCACCCTCTCATAGGATGACGTTTGATGACCTCAAAGCTTTCTTCCGTGGAGTTGCATGAGCTCATGGTCTAAGGAATACAATATTTGACATAAGAAAAAGCTTCGCAAAGATGAACACGATGACACGATCTAATTGCTCTGCTTGATTTGGGTATGTCCATCATATCATTCTCCCAATGACATGATCTCATTATTAATTGACAACTCATGTCTATGGTTAGGAAACCTTAACCATCATTAATCAATGAGCTAGTCCATAGAGGCGTACTAGGGACACGGTGTTGTTCATAAACCACACAAGTATCAAAGTTTCCGCTTAATACAATTCTAACATGGAATATAAACTTTATCATGAACAAGAATTATAATAATAACATCTTTATTATTGCCTCTAGGGCATAATTCCAACAATTATCTATATAAACATAAAACAGAAAGGTTACCCACATAAACATAAACAAGTTATCAAATGAAAAATGATACAGTTATCAACACTAAGGTAGTAAAGTTATCTAGTGACTGAGATAAATAATTATGCCCACTCATACCTCTCAGAAACAGCAGACCGCATCATGCCAGGAATAAGGACCAAATATTTGCAGACAAGAGACTTGATCTCATTATGAACCTCCTCAACAGTACGTGAATTGATCACATTATCAACATCCTCAACCGGACGTGACTTCTTCTTCCTAGACCTTTCATACACACGCATAGGGGTTTGTTCCTGTCCACCCACAATAGTAGCAACATGAGTATCAGTCACCTGGTTTATGGGTGAGACGGGATTTACAATAGGAGACCTAGATTCAGGTGGTGACATATGACGATCATCAGGTGATCTTGCTCCTAGACTCTTATTCTGCTTTTCATTGGAATCTAGGAAAGTCAAAGATAGCTGGACATTGGAAGAACCACCGGCACGACCACCAACAACACCCTTACCCTTCCTGTCATCACGGACATACCGTTCAGCATCATCATCTCCACTGCTGTCAGAACTGTTGCTCTCTGAATCCCTTAGAATTGTATTATCATTAGGAAGAATAGGAGACAAGACTTCATTAGTGTGTGGAACATTCCTTCCACGAGTGATAGAACGATTAAGCCTAGCTCCACGGACAACACTTGAGGTAGCACCACGGGCAACACCTGAGCTACCACCACGAGCACCACTTGAGCTAGCTCCACCCATGAAGATTCCTCCCATTGGTTGTGTTGCAAGTTGACCACCAAACTGGGCAGTAAATTGTTTCGTCATTTTAGCACCAGCATTTCCTTGCACCGTCGTCAAGCCTTACAAGGGTACTCATTAACCCAAAAATACCAGATGCAAAACTGCCAACAATATTTGCTATATGTGACTTTTGCTGCACAAGTAAAAAGAAAAGAAACAACAAGAACATTAACAAAACAAGAAGCAAACAAAAGTAACATGACAATAAAAAGATAAGTAAAATATCAAAATCCTAAAAATATCACCTCATTTGAACAACTAGGGTTTGCATTAAGTATCAAACCATTTGTTAAACCCTTGCGCACCACCAAAAAGTCCAAAGCTTATGCCATACTGAGGCTTCAACTGCACAAAGAAACAGATACAGAATTAGCAAATGTGATCAACCAGTTTTCTACATATTACCCACCTTAATCACATTATAACCTACATGTTACCACCCAATAAACACATAATTTTCCCACTGTTTATACTCAATGTAATCAAACAGACATATAACATGTTACCAACACTTAAACCTAAAAAGTTATCAACAACATAAAAACATATATGCTACAAAATGTATTACACACCTCCAGCTTTCCATATGCATTTCCATCATTCTGCAGATCAGCAATCAACACTTGATCAATTAACTCTCTTGACCATATGTTCACAGCATAACACCCTTCCGAAAAATCAATATCCAACCCACTAACATCAAGTGATTCAACATAAAACAGCTGCAAGAAAACAAATTAAAAACCAGAAAAAAAATACAATAAATACACTAACTAAAAAATAAAACAAATTTCAATATAGAAAGTAATATTCACACAATATAAAAACAGCAATGTGTACCTGCAACAGAAAAAGGCAAACCTGCGTATGACTACCACTATAAAGCTCCTCGTGCAGCTGGTCAGCAACAAACTTGCACCACTGGAATTTGGACGCATTTTCAATGTTGTGCTGAAATTATATAATGGAAATGAAACTATCAATATAACATCAAAACTTGCACATATATTACACACCACCACGAAAACCTAAAACAAAAATGTTACCACCCCTATAACACACAGGTTATCATCACATCAAACAGAAAGTTATCAACACAAAAACATATAAGTTATCAGCCAACACGGATATTGAAAATGAACAGACATGGCAACCAAAACTTACCATGATAGGGTAGCACTTATGGCAAACACGGTTCCGGGTGGTGGGTGACAGAAGTGTAGACACAATGTACATCACATATACTTGTTTGAACTCGTCTTCATATGAAGTCATATCCTTCAAGATTTCAAAAACTCGAGTTCTCAAAGGTGTGCCAGAATCATCAGGAAAAAGAGCAGGGGCAAGAGCACCATGAATTTCTGCATCAGCATAATAAGTAACCGGCTCTTCACCAAGCGGCAAACCCAAACATCTGAATACACTATCCTCGTTGAGGGGTATCCTTCCTCGACCCGGCACAATAAATTCACGTGTATGCTTGTCATATAAACTAACAAACCAAGTCATAATTGCGTCGTGCAGTGATGAACACTTGATATCTAGCATACTATCAAACTACATTGATTCAATTGTTGTCTTCTGATCATCCGATAGAAAATCCAGTAAACCGGTCACAGCAGAAGGAGATGCCCTGTTACGTTTACGGGCAGATTGTTTTTCACCCTCAACAACATTATCAGCATCCTTCTATTTCCTCGGCATCGTGACAACTACAAACAATTTAAAATAAAAAAATAAATACAAAAATAAACCATAATGATACACAAGAATTCATAGAAAAAAATAAAACAATACCATTAGTACATAAGTTACCAATGATCATAACCTAATGTTATCATGCAAACAAAACACAAGTTACCAATGATAATAAGCTCATGTTATCATACAAGCATAACATAAGTTATCCATTTCAGTGCACACATAATATCATGCATTTTGCTTAAAATTTGCATTACCAAACAGATCATAAACAAAATTTAACAAAAACATTACCTTATACAGTAGTTAGTACTATTGCAATCAACGAATTTTATCCACACATCAGTACATAAGTTACCGATGATCATAAACTAATGTTATCATGCCAACAGAACATAAGTTATCCATGCCAGTGCATATATATTATCATGCACTTTGCTCAAAAGTTACCAACAGAACACAAACAAAAAAATTACAGATACATGCCTGTCAATAATACTCTCCAATGTTACCCATGACTAGTGCAAAATGTTACCAAGGGACCCTATACAATCTTACCCACCTCATAAACAAAAAATTAGCAGATACGTAACTAGTACTATTGTTATCAAGGATTCCTCTCCAATGTTACGCATGGGTAGTGCTATTGTTAGCTAAAACAGAAGTTATACATTCTTACAAAGCAGAAGTTATCAACAAGCTAGAACATAAGTTATTCATGCTTGCATACAGAAGTTATCCATGCTTACATGCATACGTTATCAACTAGATAAAATAGAAGTTATACATGCTTACAAAGCAGAAGTTATCAACTAGCTAGAATAGAAGTTATTCATGCTTACATGCATAAGTTATCAACTAGATAAACCAAGGAATCAAAATTTCAAAATCCTAAAACATACTGAGCAGTGCACCATGATTTATAAATGATTTATTATGGGCACCCCATCTAGTCAAATGTTATCATGCCATCAGTTCACAAGTTACCCATACCATTACACATATGTTATCATGCAATTTATTCAAAAGTTACCAGCAGATCATAAACAAAATTTAACAGATACATTCTCCAATAGTTAGTACTGTTGTAATCAATGAATATTCCACAATGTTACCCAAGGTTAGTGCTATAGTTATCAAGGAATCCTATACAAACATACCCAATTCATAAACAAAAGTTAGCACATAACAGGTTAGTATTGTTGTTATCAAGGGATCCTGTCCAATGTTATCCATGGATAGATCTGTGGTTATTAAGGGATCATATCCCATTGTTACCCATAGATAGATCAGTTGTTATCAATTAAATAGTATGCAATGTTATCCATGGCTAGATCTGTTGTTATCAAGCAATCCTGTTCAAATATAGCCCATCTCAAAAATAATGTATAACACATCAAATCACCATTAGACCATGGGGGAAACATTACAAATGGATCACATCATATGAACATTACTCAAATTACACCAAAGGGGACCAGGGGGAGCACTCAAACCGATTTGAACAACGGGGGTTGAAGCATGAAGGATCCAAAAAAAATCAATAGGAAAAATCGCACACATTACAACTTACAAAGCATGGATAACTACAGGACCTGCCGGAATCAACGACAAGCACAAAACCGACAAAATGAAACCGCCGGAAAACGGAGAAGGAAGGGTCGGAGCGGCGGATGAGAGAAACTGGAGCCTGCGAGCACACCTGGAGGGAGTTGACGCGTCGACGACGGCAATGGCAAGCAGAAAGAGGAACCGACGAAAACTGTCGAATCGCCCTCCAAATCACCGGAGAAGAAGGGAAGAGAAAGGAGCGGGATTCCCAAAACGGTCGGGAGAAGTGGGAGGGATGGGAGACGATGACGAGTGGGGCCCAGGTGATTGCGATCGTGGGATCATATGTGTGGCATTGAAAACGAGCCACCAACCGCGCTGGGCGCGCGGGGTTGTCCGCCTTTGTCGGATTCGAATCGAACGATCCCTGTGAGCCCGCCGAGATTTGCCACGTACCGACTGTTCTGAAACTAGAAAATCCGTATTTTATTAGTCAAAATTGATGGTCAAATATTATCTTAAACTACATGTGTGCCTAATAAACTGGACCAGAGAAAGTATAACTTTTTACGACATATTGTTTATGTCTTATTGACTAATTTTATGGTCGAACTTCCAATAAACAGATATGGAGGTAGTACTAGATGGCATACACGCTTTACTGCACCAGCCTGTTGCGGCCGGTGCGATGCGTTTATTGTCGTTTTGACCCGGGTCACAAAGATTTGACATGCGGGGAAACCAAATTAGGGAGTAGCACGCCAGCCTCTAACAGTAACAGGTCGTCGTCCTAAAACACGAACGGGCAACAGGAAGCGGCACGGGAGGCAAGATCGGAGGCCGATCCACACGGCAGCTCGCCTGTAGCAGATCCACGCAACAGTCGGCAAACAAAGGAGAAGATAGTGAAGACTCAGCCAGCGATAGGTGCATTTTTTTAGATAGGTGCATTTTTTTAGCCTGTTATGTCAGTTCAGGGTTCGTTGGTCTTGGTTACCGAATGCCATAACCGTAATGGTCTGTTTGCTAAATTGTCTTGTGGGATATTAAATTCGTTTCATCTTTTCCGTTACATTAGTTTGAGCCATAACTCGCATTCCCTTTTCTTCTTGAAGCTAAAAACCAGAACAGACAACAATTCAATAGAAGCTAAATCGGCTGCAGGCATGTCGGTTTTCTCAGGCTCTCAACAACACCTTCTCACTCAGCTTCTAACAACACATTAGAACATGTTGAATAACCACAAGCACGAGTCATAGCCAACAATTCTGTCTGATCAGCTCAGTAGGATACAGAGCGCCACGAAGCCTGCTTATTGCAATAAAGCATTAGTTCCACAGATGCAGCACTGAGGTTCAGGAACAAAGCAAAATATTCTGGCAGATCTACCTGACACACGGTGACACAGCTTGAGAACCACATGTAGCAGGCAAACTTATGAGTGCTGTAATGAAGAGAATTTTGTGTAAATGCAGACAAATAATGCAACCATACAAAGATAAATCATCAAATGTTCCTGTTTTTAAAACTGTGCAGCCCGTAACCAGAGCAACCACTACTTTTCCACACTTCTTATTTCAGCATTCTCGCTCCAAAGCTACAACATTGCTACATCCCCCAGGCAAAAAAAAATCAGATTATAATCAGCACTGGAATACATGCAAGGATTAACAAAGATAGATGCAGTGATAACAAAATATGTTCATTCAGCCATGGTTGTGGCTGGACATAATGTTTCTAAACGTACGTTTGAATAAGGAACAAAAACGGAGACCAATGTTAATGAACATGTTCTGCATAAATATGTGACCGAGAATAGAAGCTAGCAATAGATTCACCGCAAAAAAATCTATCAATAGATCAATCTATTTACTTTTTTTCCAGTGAAGCAACTTTCAAGTGGTAATAATCACCGGATTATTAGTTTTACCAGCAGCAAAATTGGTGTTAAATACTTCACTCTGTGATTCGCATCGTTAACCTCATTGCGAAAGTAATATTTAGAAGAAAAAAAGCATGCAGCCATTAGACTGAGCACTCGGTAACTACATATAGCTAAAAACACCAATGCAACTAACTGTGTGAGGCTACAACTAATAATATGTCTATGATGTAGAGTATCTGTTAAGTAGAACAGACTTGTTGCCGAACGCATATGAAATAAATCACATGACACATTTAAAGTACGTGCACCACATGCACATGAGAAAACGGTGGGCCCTCAAATCTCAGAATATTGCCAAAAGCAAATGAAAATAACCATAGCCACATCCTCAATTGCATATACCTTAGACATAAAAATGCCAGCCTGCAAATTACCATCGTTACTCACAAGCACACAAACTTGCTATATGGCCATGAAAAATGCATCAAATTATCTTGTCTGCACTCTGCAGCATGTCCTGATTCCAACTAAAATCCACTAAACTGTAACATGTAACCTAAAATCGTCACTGAAAGCTCTCAAAAGAGAAAGTTATGACCTCATTGGATCTAACTAAAAGATCCCTGGACAGCAAAATAACTACTGTACATAGGAAAATATTTCAGGCTTGTCTCACGCAATGCCCAATTTGGAGTTGGCCAAAGAAGACACGACACACTATTGAAGCTAACCACGCAAAATATGTTATTCCCCAATATACTTGCAAGAAAAGGTCTAGGACACAGGGCTGATTTTTTAAACTTATGAGTTGTGGACTTATGTCCAGTTTGTAAACCAAGCCTCGAGCCAATGATCAACAGCCGGAGCCAAATCTCTTGCTTAGCCTTATTTTCAGCATCTCCAGGCAATAGGCATCGCTCAACAATCGTGCCTTTCAACATCTCCTACTGGTTTTTGATTAGCAGACACACATAGAGCATTCTAGCGCAAAAATTAGAGATGTAAACAGAGGTGCCATCACCTACAGGTTTCACACCATGAATCTATCTTGAAATGATTGAAACCATCAAAATCACAACTTGTAGATTAAATAAGCACATACCAACCAGATAGAAATCTGAAACAATGTACCGATACCACGCAACAGTCTAATTTATCTATGAGCAGGACCTGCTCAAGCATCACCTCGCTAGCATAACTAATTTGGTCCTTAACATCACTTGCTAGCACATAGGCAATTCCGTCTGTCTGTCGAAACCATAACTAATTTTGTGAAACAGAAAATTAAAAATCCAACACAACACAACACCACACGACAGCGGCACGGAGCGGTGAGGAGTTGCGGCAAATGCCTTGAGAACGCCTACATTTAACCAGGCTTAAGCCTTTAGTTAATTTCTGTATGATGTTCTTGCATCTAATTTAAGTCTATGCTCAAGCATCACAATGCATGAATGTGGGCAGTCAACCAGGTAAGCCTGTGCCCAGGAAAGGAAGGACTAGGTGAGGAATTGAGAGAAGCTTTCACAGTGGAAAATGAAAAAAAGCATATCATTCTTAGAAATTGTTGAATTTGACTCAGTTAGAGCTATGGTTCAGCATCAAGAGGGATCTGCAGTGTTCATGTCCAGCGATTTACTCATTTCAGGTTGTTATGCCGGGAATAAACCTGGTACAACTCACAAACTGAAAACTGACAGAAAAACGACCCAGTCCTATCTGACGGAACTGGACCTGAAGATAGCTAACACTTGATCTAAGTGAGACACACTCCCCAATCACTTAGATTGGTGAGCTATCAAAATGTCCTTGCAAACCTTAATTAACTGAACCACAATGACTCAATTGATTATGCATGGCAACACCTAGAGAAGACACAAACGCGCAGGAATCACAATCACATATATAAATCCATCAGCCACTTGCCAGCACATGGGCATATCAGGTTGTTCACGAGTGCATTATTCGATACACACCGAAGCACCCATGGCTCTTCCTGAAACCCTATCTAAAGCATGATTTTCTAAGAATTTCTATCAAGAGAAGCAAACAAGAAAAACAATGATCCAGTACATTGTACAGATTTACTCACCTGCCTCTTTCCTTTTCCTATGTGGCTGGTGAAGATCACTGCCCAAGGCTTTTGATATTTGTACTCACTGTCCAGGTTTCCAACAGAGGACAGGCTGCACATAGAGTAGATACATAACATCTGAATTAACAAAAATTCTTCCATTCCAGATTAACCAACGTCAATTTAGCCAGCAATCACCTCCAACAATATGTAATAATCATATTAATTAAACATAGTCAAGTCTGAAAAATAAATACTGCAAATTATAGTGCTGAACTTATAGAAAACATAATACAAGAATCCACAAGGCAGGAACCAACAAAAAGGATCTCCATGATGGGCACTGAAGCTCGGTTGTCAAGTGTTGCCCTGTGAGTAAATTGGTATAACAAAAGCTCATTTTTTCCTCCCACCACGCTCCCTCAGAGCTAGATTGATGACCACCCCAGGGCCAACATTGTAATAAGCAAGAGAAAGATTGTCTTTGAGGAAACTAGTCCTCACACTCAGCTTCTGCTTATTAGCAGGAAGCTGCAGCTCTCCAGCAATCTGCTCCTTCAGACTGCCAACTGTGTCTGAGAGTGATTGGACAGGGATCTCCAAAACTTGGCCTTGCAAGTTTCCTTCATCAAGGTTGGGTACAGAAACCGAGATGCGAGCAGGGCCCTGCAGGGAACAGATATATGAGCATTACCGCGCCAGATAATAAGAAAAAGTAGGTACTTATAGCAGAAATTGATGAGAAGAGACATTACCGGATGCTGAGCAAGGAACTTCTCAGCTGGAATCAGAGAAGCATCATCTGTTCTCAGCCTCTTCGGTTCTGGTTCATCAGGTAGAGGTGGCTGCTCCTCGGCAGGTGGTTGAGGAGGCAAAGGTGGTGGAGGCTGGGGGATTCCGATGGGATTGACCATGGTTGGCATGTGTGGCGGCGGCGGGGGCATAGGGAACCGCGGCGGACCAGGCATGAACTGGGTAGTATGGCCTGGAGGTGGAGGGATACTGTTTGGCATATGACCCATGGGACCAGACATCCTAATCATCTGCTGTTGACCTGGTGGTGGAGGTTGGTGCATGTTAGGCATCATATGTGGAACTCCTTGCATATGATGAGGTGGGGGATGCATATGATAAGGCATTGGATTTGGCGTAAATCGGGGAACATTTATCAGAGAAAGTGGTTGAGGAGGCCGGGGCAACTGCATGCCAGGCTGAGGAAGTGGAGCTGGACCTCGAACATTAGAAGGATCAAATTGTTGTTCCTCGCCACCCATAGACATTGCTTGAGTGGCAGTCCGACCAATGCTACCAGAATGACCATCCCAAATAACCTGCTTTGGCTGCTCATCCTTTTTCTTTTCAATTTCTGCCTTGACAGCATTCGAAACCTCTTCCTCAGTCGTTCCAAAAATGTCTGGCCTTGTACGTGCAAGACCAATGATGTTACGGGAGATCTCGTCATCAGGAGCAAGTGTTGTCTCCTTAATCTTGGCCATCATTCTTTCTTTCTGTTCCTTGTACTTGGGGTCAATGAGCGAGATGCGCATGTGTTCTTCCATCTCGCTGATCGGAATAAGCTCCCCTGTTATTGGTGATACAACAAACTTGGTCGGATCCCTCTCCGCAGGCATCCTCTCCTCAGGCCTCTTATAGTTCTTGACAATTCTCATAGGTGGCTCATCGTCACCAGTCACCATAACTTGTGCTCCTCCTTCATTCTCCTGGAGCCTTGCTGCCCTCATTCCTTCCTCAACAAGCTGCACCTCATCTTCATCCATATCCATCGCGTCATCCTTAGCTGGTTCAGGTAATTCCTTGGTTTCATCAGCCTCATTCAAGGTCGTCATCCTCTTTCGGCGCTTTAATTCTTCTAGAGTAGGCGGCACAGGAAGCCCATCGCATTCATCGTCTTTAATCTCAATTGTCTCGACAACAACAAAATCATGCCAATCAATCATTGACATCTGCATCCTCTCCAGCTCAACTTCATCATCTGCTTGTTGCCTTGCCTGCTCCTGCGATCGATCCCACTCCAGCCGGTTCAGGCACCGCTCCAGCACCGTGGTGAGGTCCTTGGACCCCTCCCGCAGCTCCCTGATCAGTGCAGGCACGCCCTCATCTGGCCTCATCACCCTCGAGTAAGCATCCGAGAGCATGGTGAAGAACGTGAACAAGCTGTGGGTGGGGCGGATGAAGTTGAACTGCGGGTTGGTTGCCTCGCGCAGTGCCAGAGCAGTCAGGAAGGTCTTGCCGTTCCGAGCCACAAACTGTGCAGTCAGCTTGATGATGTCCAGCTCCTCCCCGGTGATACCCTCAGGCAGGCGCACCGTGTAGAGCTCCGCCTTGGGCGGCACCAGCACCTTGGTTGGCGGCGCCACGCGGAAGGGCGCGGAGTGGTCAGGCTTCTCATCGGAGCCATCGGCAGAGTCGGACGGGAGCTGCTGGCCGTCCTCGCCCTCCCCCGCGGTGGAGGCGTCAGTGGAGGGCGGCTGGGCCGCGATCTCGGTGATGCGGTGCTGGTAGTAGGCGTGGTAGGGGTCGGAGGGCTGCAGGAAGTTGAACTTGGCGTTGCCCTGGTTGAGGGCGACGATGCGGCGCTCGAACTCGGGCCCGTTCTTGGCGACGAAGGTGGCCGTCTTCTCGATAATCACGCGGATGTCGGGCGGCGGGTGGATGATGCCGATGGTGCGCGTGTGCGTGGCCACCGTCGGCGCGGGCTCGGGCTTGGAGGGGGCGACGGGGGCGGACGAGGGAACAATCTGAAGTTGCTGCAGGCGGTCGACGTCGCCGTCGCCGTCCGGCGCGGGGAGGAGGGGCATGGGGGCCACCGTGGGGGCTCCCATGTGGGCGGCGACGGCGGCGGCGGCGGCCTCTAGGGTTTCGGCGACCGGACGGGGGGTTTAGATCGGAAACGATGGGGCGAACCAGCGACGCGAGGAGGCTGGAGGGTGGGATCCGGCTGGAGCCTTCGAGAGGGCTGCGGGACGCGAACTTGTGAGTTGAAAAGGGTTCAGGAGGTCGGTTTGCATCTGGTTAGGTTAGGTCGGTCGGCCGACCGACTCGATTTTGTTTTTCAAAAGCCAACAGATAAATATGTACATGCATACAACCCATGACGTGCGCACACACTATACGTCTATATCCAAGACCTCAAGCTCCAGTGCAGGAATTGGTTCTCAAAGTGCTCCATCATTTCTTGCACACGTAGTGTCAATGGTGTGGCACATGAGTTAGCCCAATTTGTGTCTAAATGTGATCCTGGTATAATGAGTGTGTGGGATGATGATCTACCGCCTAATATCGATGTGATTGTAATGGGCGATTTACCCAACAATTTACCGTAATAAAGCTATGTTTTACCTGTCAAAATAATAAGATGAGACTGAGAGACTGATCCGATAAGTCTTAGAATTAACGAAGTCACTACATATGCCTCGTTATAGATGAAAAAGTCATCTATCACTAAATAATATACCGTTTTTAATTAGACACCAAAGCGTCAAATGAGGGGTTTGAACTCTATTGAGCTCGGAGTACCTAATCTATAGTTGGTTCTCCGCAATAAAACTTTCACAAAAGGTCGGTTGGGTTGAGTGAATCAGCAAGGACATGAGCGTGAAAAAATATGCTAGAAGATTTTTTTTTATTAGCGGAGAATGTGATATTCTTTGAGATGATGATTAACTCAATATAGGGTCAATCTTCTACTTTCAGGTCAAGTACTTTGGAATGGAGGGAGTATGTAGATAAACCGTTATTTGAATAATAAATGTAACATCCCAAAAATATTAAGCTTGGATCATCAAATTCTAATTATCAAAATTAGGGTTAACAAAAAATTTTCTAAATGAAATCATGAATGCATGCATATGTGTATGCATGGATTTTGAAATCCTTTAAAACCACCTTGTTTGTTTGTTTCATTGCTTGCAAAATGTTTCTTAGGTGAAATAAACATCATCTAAAACATTTCCCACACCTTTTCTAAAGACAGGTAAATCAAAACACATATATGAAATGAATGGTCATTTTGGCCAATTTAACTCACATGCCTACTTTGGCTGTCTCAAACTTTCAGAACCTAACAGAAACTTTTCTAGATCTTTGCACCCCTTGAATGTACTCATAACAAGGTATCAAGGCCCACTTTGTGATCATCCAGAAACTTTCAAATGCATAGTTTAAATGACCATTCAAAATTGAATCTTTATCATATGGGAAGATCCCACTTTTTCAAAAACCACTCAAACAAGGTCAACTTTCAAAACTCAAGCATCTGCAGACTCACCAGCACCAATCTAGCAAACCCACCAAAAATATTTTCAAAATTCAAAACTTGATTTCATGCGGCCATTTCATCAAACAGGTTGCAGACACAAATCAAAAAAACATCAAACACTATAGTGTGCAGTAAAATTGACCTAACTTGTTTCCTAGCTAGCTCACACACATCGTGCCACACTGTTCTTAGAGCAAGGCAAGCACCACCCCGCCGGAATTTCACCGGAGCCCGCCGCCTCTGGAGAAGAAGGGAGCCAGCGATTGAGCTGCCTGTGAGAAGCCACCGGAGATTCGCCCATCGACTTCGCTGCTCGCCGCCTCGCCGACCTCGCCAAGACCGGTGAGCCCCCAGCAACCCTCACTGGTCGCGCTAGGTTTCGTTCTCGCCGGCGTTGTCTCGCGTCGACGATGACTCTCAGCCGTTAGATTAGAACTAGATCGAACGATCCACGTCGTCCCATACCGCTTCGCTCAGCCCCGTGTCACTGACGAGTGGGGACACCCACTTAAGCAGCCCGTGGGAGCACTGCGCTTAGCAGGCCGGCCCAGTAACTTTTCCCGCGTAGCCCAATTATTCAAAATAAACCTTTTTCTATTTCAATTCAAATACACTTTTGTATCCAACTTCAAAAATCAACTCAGATTGATTCAGTGCACCAAATTGAATGAAACAAATTTTGTTGGAAAGGTCTGTGAATGCTGAATCCAAGCCCGTTGGATTCAAGTCATTTGGATCTATAGATCACCCATGGTAAAAATAACAAGTTGAAGCTTTTCTGCATTCAAACATTTTTGAAATTTAAACCATAATAGCTTTTGAGTTGATTCCAACTCTCAAAAATCACATTTAACCATACCTTTCAGAATATATAAAAATATATAGGTTTACTTGCAGAAATAATGTTCAAGTAATAAAAGAATGCTACATAAGCATTTCTAGCCACTTTAATTAATTAAAATAAAAGGGTAAAACCTTATTAAATTGTGACACCACTTTAAATCACATTCCCATGGACTACAATATGTGGTGATGACATGTGTCAACATGATCCCATGTTGGGTTTGGAGAATATTAAATCTTAAGTAGTTTTTCAATGAGTAGAAATTACTTTTCTAAAAATAAAAGGAATTAAATCAAGCCTTAACCTTGTAATGTTAGGGATGATGCTAGATCATCCATAGGACCCTTGTGTGTGATGATTGCAAGTAGTTAAGTATTGTTTGGTGATTGTGTACCTCGTATTTATTCATAGACGCTAGTACCGACCAAGGATATGAGGAGGAAGGAGGATACTACGAAGAAGAAGCCGAGGAGAACTTCAACCACTGCTCTGCACAAGGCAAGCTAGTAACCTTGCAAGATAAGACTTGCAATTTAGAAAGCTTATACTGATATTGTGCAAGCTGAGACATATCTATGCAAGCCCATACTTGCTACTATGACTACTATATGCCTTAAGCATATGTGATCATACCCACTTGATAAACCAATCCTAGTTTTACTTGCAAGCTTCTTACTTTATTTCTTTATCAAAGCTTACTTAGAGTTTACTTAAGTGACTGGTAGATATTGGAAAGATGCTGAAGGTTGCATAAAGAGCATAAAATTTGGCCTAAGTTAGAAACCTTGACATCAGCCTGAGACATGAGGTTGTACTTAGTTGAAACTCCACTAGTTACCACCCCTCATTAGTACTATCCCCACCTGTAGATGCTAGTGCTAGGCATAAAACTTGATCAACTTTTAGATGGGAATACTTGGTGGAAAAATGGTTATGAAAACCTTGGAATGATGGATCATTCCATTGAAATGTTTTGGACATTTGTTTCCAAACACTTGAGAATTTTGGTGATAAAAATGTTGAGGCATGAGCCTTATCCCTTTATAAAACTGATGGTTCTCTGGATGCGATACCATTCCAATTTTATCGTACAACCACAATACCCGAATATTGGGTAGGTCTTGACTGGAAACTTATATTCCTTAGTATTAGTTCCCTCACGGCCAAGGTCTGAGCTGAGGCTACCTTGTGAAGATTGTCCACCTGTGTAGTATCCAAGATGATAGTTGGTCATGGTTGGGAGGCCAAACTCACAGGAGAGGTGCTTATACTAGGGCGTGTAATCGAAAGGTTAGGATTGATTATCCGCATACTGAGTATGGTGAATTCAGGATTTGTTCCTGACGGATGTATCGAATGTTGTGGTGAAAGTGTACAATCTCTGCAGAGTGTCAAACTATTCGAATAGACGCGTCATGTTATGGACAGTTGTGGCCATACTTTCCCCGCCGACTTTTCAAAATGACCCGTGAAATGAACTAAGACTTTGACTTGACCACAACAGAGTTGTGATATGAAATACAAGTCAGTTAGGAGTTATAAAATTGTGACTACCTTTAGAACTTAGTAGAGATAAATGCTTTTGCAAAACAACCCTAGAGCCTAGTGTCCTATTATCCAAAAACCCTTTACCTATTAGTATTAGTTTGAGTATTTAAAGAGTACTCATGGCTTTGTCCTGCTATTCCCATGGCCGACTATGAAGAGGAGTACCGGAAGATGGACCCTAGGAAGGTTACGAACTAGGATCATCTCCCATCGTCAAGATTGCTGTGACCGAAGATGGAGCTTCGCCACGCCACCGTTATTATTACGTATTCGCTTGAAGTTGTATTAAGAATCGGATCATGAGATCCCTATTTGTGTAAGAACTTATGTATCGCTTTGTAATGGTTGATGTACTATGGTATCCAATTGTTATGTCTCGCAAAAATGGTAATCCGGGATTGTGATGTATGGCATAACAGCATCTAGGATTGAAAAATCCGGTGTTGACAAGTTGGTATCGAGCCATCCCGACCATAGGAGACCCTAGTTAGACCGACGCTTGAATCAAAAACTTAGTTTCAAAACCAAAGAAAACGAATATTTACAAAAACTTATTCTCATTCTTATCTCTTTGATTCTTTCATAAAAATTCATGTTCCTCAAAAACTCTTGCAAAATACATAAAATTTTGACACACTTGATCACTCTCCTAATCTACTCATCCTCTATTTTTATAGATGGACGTGAAGTACAGCAAGTTTTACCAACTTGGGAATGGAGGTGACCTTATCTTTGAGAGGGATCTGGATCACTGGAACTTCGAGGCCCGCACTCGAGTTCTTTGGAGCTCGGCTCAATGATCAAGGAGGAGAAGATCTGCAGTGGCTAATTGTTGCAAGTCTCCGAGGAAAGATTGAACCTCCCACTGCGGAGGGAATTCAGTTTACCTTGAGGGAAAACAACTGGCTCGATGGACTTGCCAGAGCAATGCAGGAAGCTCTTTCCCGTCTGTGTGGGCACAGCATCAACCAGATCAAGGGTACTCGCTTTGAGTTTTGCCCAAGGCGTGATGCAAATGGACAACCACTGGAAGCCCCATACCACCCCGAGTTGAAGACTCAATTGGACCACCTTAGCTTCATGATGTATGATCGTCGGCAGGAGTTGGACAACTGTCGTGACTATTGCAACCAAAAGTCTGCCATCATCAAGACGAAGGATCAGACCATAGCCATGCTAGCAAAGGATCGCAAGTCTCGCCACCGTCAGCTCGACAAGAAGGAGCGCATTATTGCCCGTATTCGCCACCGCATCTCATCTCTGGAGGAGACCATCCACGAGAGAGACATGCAGTTGGAGGAAAGGGAGAATGCCGGAGAGGATCTTCGTGGATACCCTTACTCCTATCTCAGCGATGACGATGATTTTCTGGAGGATCAGGCCATGGACTTCTTCACCAATGAGGATGATTTCGCCTTCATCGATGATGATGAAGATGATGAAGCCACAGACTCCGAGCAGTAGTAGCACTGAGCACTATCGTAGTGATTAGTAGTCGGTCCCACTGTATCGTAGTTTCCAGAATGGTTCTTAAAACCATCTTTTTTTTTCTTTGTTGTAGTGTGTGTTGTACTGTGTGCTATGAGTGAATGAATGAAAATGCAAGTTGCTAGAAAACTTGAGTCAAACTCTAAAAACTTTTCAAAGACCCAAAACCTTAGAAATTTCCCTCTTTTCTCATGATCTATATCAATCTTCAGATGCCACGTGGAGGAAGTGGTTCAGCCCCGGACCCGATGTTGCAGATCCTGCAAATGTTGACTTCGACCGCTGTTGAAAGAGCGGAACGTCAAGACAACCTAGTCACTCTGCAACAGATAGCCCAGCTAGCCCACAACAACCAAGGCCATGGAAATCAGGACAACCACGGATCTAAGCTCAAGAATTTCCAGAATACCAACCCACCCGTTGACATGGTTATACCCTACGGGTATGTAACTTCAGCATATCTAGTCCAGCCCAAGGAAGGCCCACGGCAAACATACGCTGGCCCATGAAGATTTTCGGGTGGCCAAGGCCCATGACGTCTTCGGATCCTTGGAGAACAAGACTAGAGGAGATAGGAAACTCAAAGGGGTAAAACCCTAAGAACATGTAACCGACTAGGACTATACCCGGGACCTGCCTAAGTCTATATAAAGGCCAGGAGGGTACGTCCTAGGGCAACTCGACCAGCCTCGACTCATACTTTCGCACACGCATTCACGCTAGATCGAATCTGCGCACCCTGTAACCTTCGGTTCCGCCGTAATCAAAGAGCAGACAAGCAGGAGTAGGGTTTTCCCTCTGGGGGCCTGAACCTGGGTAAATCTTGTCCCCTGGTTGCTTGTCTGTTAACCGTGCCACGATCTCCAGCATCCCCATCTTCTCCAAAACCCAAGTCCATAACAATGGGCATTGACGAGATTAAACCTCGTCAATTGGCGCCGTCCGTGGAATCGGGCTGATTGTGCGTGACGGTTCCGACCCCATCGATCTACAACTCCGCGGCGACGGAGAGTCACCTCCTCTTCGGCGCTTTCGACTTCACCGCCCACTTGCCGGCCACCATGAAGGATTTTGAGCCCGTAGGCGACGGACTCGAAATTTTGTTCGGGAGTTTCTGCTTTCAGGTGGGACAAACTGGCACCCTCCGCCTCCCTGAGCGGGTGCCCGTGCCGTCGATCAGGCCCGCTTCATGGGCTCCGCACCCCGTGCTACGCACGTCACCATCAACAGATGAGTTCTACAACAGCAGCTGCTGCAACTCCGATCTGTGCGATCCACCTTCGGATGAAGGGACCTACGGTTCCGGATCCGAAAGCTGCGGTAGCAGCCAACCAATCTGCAGGCGCTATCTGTGTGCCGCAGTCATCCAAACCGACGAGGAAACGCCTAACCCACCGCCCAACCCCAACCTGCAGGACAGAAACGGCGAAAACGGTGGAAACGGCGATAACGGGGAAAACGGCGGCCACCTCATCCAACTTAGCAATGAAGGATGGGTCGAAGCACGCCGCGCCGTCGCGGGCGAAATAGTCCTACCTCTGGACTCCCCACGTGATCTGCTGAGGGCATACCACTACCTCCTCATCGAGGAGCACAAGAAACAAGTCGAGATGCAGAAGACGCTCGACAAACGCAAGCAAGCAGCTGAGTCCAAGCAGCGACGAGCTGCGCTCTCCGCCATGGAACCCGGCTCTAGCACAAACAGGAATCAGGGAAACAAGCATCGCTCTCGGATGGAAAACATGGACCCCAAGGAGCGGCGTGACGTGACCCGAACTCTCCATACATCATTCATGGATATGGACGCCGACGACAACATCACCCCAAAGACGCCACAAGCTGCGATCATGGCAGCCACTGCGTATCTTGCGGCTCACCCACCTTCGGAAGGGGACCCGAAAAGGGCCATGCATAAGTCCGCACTCACCGGACTAGGACTAATCGGAGCTGCGCTCCATGAAGACGCTCCTGCGGAGCCAAAGAAGAAAGCTCCGGCCAGGCGCGATCGGAGCCCCACACCCTCATCCGAAGAGGAAGAGGAGCACGATCTTCCTCGAAGGAAGAAGAGCTCCAACCGCCACAAACGCGACTACGACGCCAGAGACAAGCTTACACAGCGCAAGATCGACAAAGCACGCGCCAAACACATGCTCGTCAATCGAGATGGATGAAGACGAAGGAGAACTCGGAGCCCGATGCTTCAGCAGATCCGTCGGCGAACACAGATGCCACGCAACTTCAAGCTTCCTTCGGATACTCAAGTTCAACGCACACAAGACCCAAAATCCTGGCTCTGACCATCCGTCATCCGTCAAGCTTCACGGAGGCAACAAAGAAACCGCCATGCAATGCCTTCACCGCACGACAAAGCGCGCGGGTCCGCTCAAGAGCCCTATCATCGATCCATCCGAAGCCGGGAGGAGCTCGCCACAGCCTTCATCCGAAATTTCAAAGGCACCAGAAGAGGCCTGCCTCAATCAAGAATTGCGAGCCTGCACTCAAAGAACGGGTGAATCTATTCGCCATACATACTACGCTAGTCTACGACCAAGAACTCCAGCACACATCTCCGAAGAGAGGGCCATCGACGCCAGAGTGGACGCAAGCGCCCATACTAAGGAGGAACTTGCGTGTAAAGCCCAAGACACTCGACCACCTCATGGAAATCGCCAGCTAAGGCAGACGGCGAAGATTGCATCCAATGACCGCAATCGATGAAGAGGACGACTACGGCAAGACGCGACCGCCAGAAAAAAGGAGATCGCGGCTCACGAGGACCGCGACGGACCCGACATGGTCGCGGCGCCACGCCTGTCGCCGAACGACAACAACAGCAATGGAGGATACCACAGCGAAACTTCCGACAACGGACGACCAACACAGCTGTGGCAACGCCGCGATCGCGACAACGGACCATCAAGATTCGACAAACTTTCGGTCCATGCACCATCCACTTCTACATCGACAAACAGACGGCAAAAGAAAGCCACATGCTCAAGGACCGCGAGTTCCATAAACTCAGCGAAGGCATGATGCGATGAGGCAACAAGCTCCAATTCCTCGTTCGAAACACACCGCGCCAGTGAAATAGCACACGAGCTCCTCCACCGCCTATTGAGGCCAAAACCAACCAGTCGCACCAACAAGAAACAACGCCAGGTCCCATACCCCATCAAAAGGAGCACTAAACATGATCCAAGGGACGCCCAACAAACAGGGTGCGTAAGAAAATCACCCGACAAATCAACTTGGCCGTAGTAACTCCGCAATCCCCGAGTACCTCGGATCGAGTCTCGCATCACATTCACTGCGCAGATCACCCTTGCCAGATCCTCGCCCAGTCATGCTGCCACGTGCCGAGGCGCAGATCGGAGGCTTCGAGATGAGTCGCGTCTTCATGGACGGCGGCATGCATCAACCTAATGTTTGCAAGCACTCTAGCAGCTATGCGATCCCGCAATGCAGCTCGGAACAATCGACACAATGTTCCACGACATTGTCCTGTGGAAGGGCATCTTCCCCCAGGCAAAATAGGGCTCGACGTCATCTTCGAAGCCGGACAACTTTCGGCAGAGCGCCTAGAATTAAGTGGTGGATCGCCGCAATACCATGCCATCCTGGGACGTGTAGCATTCGCAAGGTTCCTGGCCGTCCCACACTACGCATACCTATTACTCAAGATGCCAGGACCAAGGGGCGTCATCACAATCCACGGGAGCTTCACCCGATCGGACCAATGCGACAGGGATTTCAACAAAATCTCCCAGTCTTTCGGCATGCAAGACGAGCTCGTAAGGCTCCGCGAGGAGACGACAATGGGCTACCCCCAGTCACAAGGCAGAACGCACCCGACATGTCCTTCGACTCCACCGTCAACACCAAGAAAGTGTAGGTCCATCCGACAGACACCTCCAAGACGGCGCTGATCGCCAATGACCTCAGCACCGCATAGGAAGGCGCGCTCGTCGAATTCCTCCGTGAGCACTGGGAAATATTCGCCTGGTATCCTGCGGACATGCCAGGAGTTCCCAGAGAATTCGCCAAGCACGCACTCAATGTCTTCCCAGACACCAAGCCAGTCAAGCAGTCTATCCGAAGATTGTCGGAGCCACGAGCCGAAGCTATCGGCAAGGAGATCAACAGACTACTCGCAGCAGACTTCATCCGGGAAATCAAGGAAAGCGAGTGGCTGGAAAATACGGTGATGGTCCCGAAGAAGGACACGGACATCCTGCGGATGTGCGTGGACTTCACGTCACTAAATAAACACTGCCCTAAGGACCACTTCCCTCTTCCTCGGATCGACCAGATCATCGATTCGACTGCAGGTTGTGAGAAACTCTCCTTCCTCGACGCCTACTCAGGCTACAACCAGATTCGACTCAAGGTCGAAGATCAAGAGAAAACGGCGTTCATCACACCGTTCGGAGTATACTGCTACAACACAATGCCTTTCGGGCTAAAGAACACGGGCGCCACGCATCAGCGATGCATGCAGTTCGCCTCAAGGACCAGATCGGTCAGAACGTCCAAGTCTATGTCGGCGACATAGTCATAAAAACCAGGAGGCAAGAACACTTATCGACGATCTCCGCGAGACGTTCGACAACCTTGATCGCTACAGATCAAGCTCAATCCAGAAAAGTGCGCAAGGCCCTCGGTCGACTACTGGATACTTCATCTCTCAACGAGGATCAAGCGAACTCAAGAAAATCAAAGCTATCCCGACAATGGAGAAGCCGAAAACCTCAAGGGCGTTTCAAGGCAGCAGGCGAGTAGCGGCACTAAGCGTGTTCATCACCGCATGGGCAGAAGGCCCTACCATTTTACCGCTGCCGCAAGATGCACAAGTTCGAGTGGACACCAGAAGCCAACGACGCATTCGAAAGCCTCAAGCGGCTCCTCTCCACCTTGCCCGTTTTGGTCACGCCAAAAGAGCGCGAGCCCCTGCTGCTATACATAGCAGCCACGCACCAGGTGGTCAGCACAGTACTCGTGGTCGAACGACCCGAAGAAGGCAAGACCCACGGGGTACAACGCCCAATTTACTACCTTAGCGAGGTTCTCACTCCAACAAAACAGCGGTACCCGCACTACCAGAAGCTAGCCTATGGCATGTTCATGACAGCTCGACGACTGAGCCACTACTTCCAGGAGCATCAGGTGATGGTCGTCAACGAGGCGCCTCAACAAGATCCCGAATAATCCGAAGCCACAGACACGTGGCCCTGTGGGCATCGAACTATCACCCTTGGACATCGCTCACGAAGCGACACGCAATCAAATCTCAAGTCCTTTCGGACTTCTGGTACACCGGATGGAACTACCGCCTAACACCCTGCATACATGTCGCAGCCCGACAATGCATTTTGACGGCTCCAAACGCGAAGTCGAGCAGGGCAGGAGTCATCTTGACCTCCGCAAGGTGACAAGATGAAGTACGCCCTTCGATGAAATTGAGCCTCCAACAACGAGGCGAATACGAAGCCCTCATCCATGGCATGAAGATGGCAAAATATGCGCGAACGCCGCTGGTCATCTACGGTGACTCCAACCTTGTCGTACAGCAGACGATGAATGAGTGCGACGCACACGCCGAAAACATGATCGCATACCGCGCGCTATACAACACACTCGAAGGAGAATTCGACGGTTGCGAGCTTCGGCACGTTGGAAGAGAGAGCAACGAGGAGGCTGATAGACTCGCCAACATCGGCTCCACTTGTGCAAAGGTACCACCAGGTGTGTTCCTCGAACAGATCTGCGTGCCATCCATCAAGCGGAAATTCCCCAAGGGATCACCCGAAGAAGCAGAACACTCGGGGGCTACGTTACCCGAAGGTCATGAGGGACCCGAAAAGTTGGACACCGAAGTCGCTATGGTCAACCTGATGCAGGTCATGGCAATCGAAGAAACTTGGACACGTCCATACCTCCAGTTCCTGATAAACGGCGAATTGCCAGACAGCCCGACAGATGCCCGACGCATATCTCGTCGGTCGAAAGCCTTCACCATCATCAACGACGAGCTGTACAAACACAGCATTACGGGTGTACTACAACGGTGCGTCACCATCAACGACGGCAAGGCCATACTCCAAGATATCCATGAGGGCATGTGCGGCCACCACGCAGGCAGTCTCTCCCTCGTCGCCAAAGCTCTGCGAGCAGGATTCTACTGGCCAACGGCCATGAGCGATGCGAAGGACATCGTCCGAAGATGCAACGGGTGCCAACGGTTCGCCGACAAACCGCACGCACCTGGGTCCGAACTTCGACCCATACCCATCGCCTGGCCTTTTGCCCAATGGGGCCTCGACATGATCGGCAAACTGCCAAAATATTCGAAAGGAGGACACGTCTTCCTCCTGGTCGCAGTCGACAAATTCACCAAGTGGATCGAAGCCATGCCAGTCACCAACCAGAAGGGCACAACCGCCGTCAAGTTCTTCGAATCCATTGTCTACAGGTTTGGCGTACCGCACAGCATCATCACCGACAACGGATTGAACTTCATCTCCGAAGAATTCCAGGACTTCTGCGAAGGCCTCGGGATCAATATCACGTATGCCTCAGTGGCACACCCGCAAACAAACGGGCAAGTGGAAAAGGCCGGCCTAATCGGCGCCGGCGTCAAGAAGCGCCTCATGAGCTCACTCGAGCACAAAGCTGGAAACTGGACGATAGAGCTACTGTATGTCCTATGAAGCTTACGTACTACGCCAAACAGCTCCACCAGGTACACACCGTTCTTCATGGTGCACGGAGCTGAGGCCGTATACCACCGGCACGCCATCGCTCCACGAGTCATCGCCATAAATAAGCCGAGTCCACGCAAGACTCAAGATGCCACGACACGCCGACGGCTAAGCACGGATATAGTAGCAGCTAGATCAGTGGTGTACCAGCAGAGTCTCCGCAACTACCACAGCCGTCGGCTGCGCCCAAGGTCCTTCGTCGAAGGAGACCTCGTCTTGCGACTCAAGCAAAAGCGCCCGAACAAACTCGATTCACCATGGGAAGGACCCTACGCCATCACCGAGGTCATCCCAGGTGGCGCCTATCGCCTCAAGCACGTGGAGTCTGGAGTCGCATACTCCAACCCATGGAACGTCTCGCACCTGCGACGATTCTACCCGTAGCAACCTACACCCTTTTACTTTCAATAAGGCTTTCAGCCAAGGCTACTCAGCCGAACCATGTACCTCCTCCATTACGATATAAATAAAGCTAAGTGTCTCGCTCCCAACCTTCGGTTGACTATTTTTATGCAACTTCACTACATGCTACAAACGCACTCGGGGGCTCCCCCACCTCACGATTTCATCGACTGAGGACCAAATGTGTACACCTGAGTAGCTGACTACGTCAGGCAAACGAAAAGGGCACGTACTCAATCAAATCACTGCGTGCTCACAAACCTTTACAACAAAGGGCACATAAACGCCCAGCCGCAATATACAAATTTTACATCTATATGTTTACTTTTAGGTCCTATCTACTATGAAGAATAACCTGAGCACGCTGCTCAAACAAGTCTACAATTTGTTCGGCATACCATACCGCATAATAATACGGACGATGTTCCACTCGCCACCATCCGTCGAGGAGGTGGCCCATTCGCCACAGCCAAATCACGCTGTGGCGGCACCTCACAAGAGACAAGGCAGCCTTCACCCCTGCGAAGGCTGCCGCACCAGCTCCTTGACATTGCCGGCATTCGAAACTTCCGAAGACCTGCAAGGTCTGGCACGACATCCAATGTAAACATGACGCAAAGACCGAGGAAAGTGAGGTCTGCACCTGGCGGAGCACCCGCGAAACCTGGTAGACGCGATCCTGCACCGTTGCCAGAACCATGGCGCGATCACGGTCCATCCAGAAGAAGCCGCCGGCCTCCATGTCCTGTTGAGTCAAATAATTGACTCGAACAGCAATACGCTCCTTTTCTTCCCTCAGAGCAATATTGGCACCTGCGACAACCGCACAAAACAAGAGTAAGGCCAGCAGGCTCACCCGAAGAACTGGTCTACATCCCGAAAGAAGGATCAACTTACATTGCAGCTACTCGGACAGCCGACCCAGCTCCGCCATCAGATACTCCTCTCTGGCTGCACCACGGTCTGCTTTGGATTTCCAAACGTCAGCATGACCGTGTAACCCGAGCAAATCCCTTTCCAAGCTACGCACGCGATCCCGAAGAAAATCGACCTGCGAGGAATCATCCAATGATGCTCGCAAGGGCCTTTCGGATGAAGTGCCAACTGGGTCAACACCCGAAGGAACCTATAGCAGCAGAAAGGCACGCAGACATTCAGCCAAGGATAAAAGCACAACACGGAGGAATTCATTAAAATAAGGCCACTACGTGGCACAAGGATGGTACTACAAAAGATATTTACAATAGAAGCAGACTACAAACTACCCTACGTCTACTATGCCTCAGGTGCACAATCGAGTCGCCTCGTAACTGCATCGCTTAGTTGCCTCGCCTCGCTTCCGCATGCGTACTCGACAACAAGTCAATGAGCTTAGGCCCATATCGCCGCAGCGAGCGAGTAGGCGCGAAGCTACCTCGGATCCATCCGCAGCCGTAGGCATCCGAGAAGTAATCTGGGGCAGGTCCAGCTCCGCCCCAGACGCCATGGCCATCGCCAGCCCGACGGCCGCGCCGATGCCCTTCTGCTTGCGCTTGTACGCTGCAGGCACTTCGCCCGACGCACCCTTCGGGAAGAGCTCCTGGTAGAAGCGACCAAGGACTTCTTTCGCCTTGGCGAGGGAGTTGACGACGGTGCTGCAGCGGTCTTCGACCGCTACAGTGGCATCATCTAGAGCACTCCCGTGCTCCAGCGCACCGCGGTCGAACTCGATGCCTGCGGCATCTGAGACAAAAGAGGAAAACATCACGAAAGGCAACATAGAAGAAGACCCAAAGAAAAAGAAACAAGCCCCAAAGCTTGTACTCACCCGAAATAGCCCTGGCAGCAGCCATGACCTTATTCGCCACCCCTTTTTCGCGAGCAGCCGCAACGGTGGCCAGCTGATCCTCACGATCTGCAGCCTCCTGCAGCAGACGCTCTTTCGCCTCACGCCTTCGTCCCACTCAAGGCGCTTGCACCTGCATGCCGCTTCGCTCCGCTTGGCCAAGGCTCTTCTTCAGAGCATCAACCTCGCGGAGAGAGTCGTTATGTTCCTCTGCATTTACAACAAGCAAGTGTCAAAGAAAAGGACCAGGATACGCAAGAAAAATACTACAAGGCAGACGAATACCTTGCAAGTAGCAGTTTTGCCTCCAACACAGGCTCCTCCACCACCGCTATTTGGACAAAAGGCTGCAGGAAAAGGCAACAGCAGTAAGAACATTACTTGGGGGCTACGCCCCACACAAAGAAGCAACAACAACATCAGCACTCGAAGATACTCGGGGGCTCCCCCCGTAAGATCAAGTAGAAGAAACTTATGTGCTCCGAAGGCGAACCCGAAGGCCCGCCTGCGAAATTCTGGGGCACAACCACCAGCCTCTCCTGCACCGGAGGAACTGGCGCAACGTCGCCAGAAGTCGCCACAGTCTGAGGAGGAGGCGATGCAATGTTCGACTCCCCCATCATTTCCTGCCCACCATCACTAGAGCCGTCGGAGGATTGCCTGCACACGAAGCCAATCAACACAGGTGCAAACACCATCAAGGAAAAAGGACAACAATGGCAACAAGAAAACTTACGACCCAACGCGCTCAGGTCGAAGATAGGAGAAGCCCTTCGGGCCCTCTTCTCTTCCTTCTTTTCTTCCTTCTTCTCCTCCTTCTTTTCTTCCTTCTTCCGCTTTGCTGGCGGGTGCGGACCAACAGCTCGCATGTGAATGGCGGAAGAGGAGAGGAAGAACCCCATGAACATCATCATGACGCCAAGGCCCGGAGGATTCACGAGTCGGAGGAGTCGAGGCATCCGAAGACTCATTGAGTTCGTGATCGCTATGAATGGTCCTCACTTGACTCGTCGGCATCCTCCGGAGATCGCACGACGGTAGCTCAGACACGAGTCCATGACTTCATTATCCGGGCATTCGGATACCTTTCGCAATGGTGGTGCCATGCCCTAACTTTGAAGCTCTACAAAAGGAGATGGAACTTTGTTAAGCAAACAAAGGAAAAGTACACAACCGACAAAACAAAGGGAGCACTACATGCAAATCTACACCTTTGCAGACGGCCAACGTCGAAGAAAAGGAGGAGTCTGCGACTTCCCGATTTCTTCGTCGCCTTGAACTTCAACAGCGAAGAGTCTTGTCAAGTTCCGCCGAGATTTTCTCACCGAAACCCTCGCCGGATCACGGCGCCCAGAGTAAAGAAACATCGGATGCACCCTCGCTTGGAGAGGCTGACCGACGCTCAAGAAACGTTCGGATGACGCCGACACCGCTCACCTCCTTCTCAGAATCGTTGGAGATCCTCCACCCGACGATCAGGCCTCTATCTCCGCCACCTCACCGCCTAAGATCTGGTTTTTCCGATCTTTTCTTCTCAATCAACCGGGAGGGGTCAAAAGGAACGAGACCAAAATCTTGCCCAGCGATGGAGTCACGGATGTAAAACCATTTCTCCGCCAAGATCGGATGATTCGGACATGGAAAAGGAAAAGAATTGGACATTGGGACTGAGAGAGATGATGAAACCCCCAATGGAATACACACCATCCGAACCAGATTGCCTCTTCACGGAATAAAGCTTCCGGAAGAGGCCAAAGTGCGGTTCAATGCCAAGCCAACACTCGCAAAGCGTGATAAAACACGCAATGTGGAGAAGGGAGTTAGGAGACAGATGATGCAACTGAACCCCATAGAAGAAGAGCAGTCCACGAAGGAAGTCATGGACTGGATACGAGAACCCACGTAAGACAAAGGCAAGAAACATAACCCGGTACCCAGCTGGGGGACGGGGGATTACCTCATTGCCGGGGAGTCTCACGGCCGTTGCATCTTCTGGGATCGAGCTCGCTTCAGCGGTTGCGGAGGTCACTCTCCGCGTCTCCGATCGCCGCCACCACCATCGGTGACGCGAGCAGCGGTGTTCTTCTTGCCTCCGGCGGCGCTGGTCCCAACCGCGAAGGAGGATTTCTTCGTCTTCCCCATGACGCTGCAGCGGTGGTGGCGTTGGCAACGACAAAGAACAAAGGAAGTGTGGAAGAAAAGCTCAGCGCGCAGCAAGAATCGCCCAAGAACAAGAAGGCAGCGAACAGATGAACTGGTGCGGTGAAAAACAAAACACGATTTCACCCAGGATTATAACAGCGAAGACGACGCACACCATCCGTCCATCGAGAAGACCTAACGCCAACGGTAGATCTGACCGTACACGTGTCAACACCACAACGAACCGTCGTTACCACGCCGTCCACTACGCGCGGAAATCGAGGAAGCGCCATAATCATCTCACGCCCGCGACGGTCAATTCAAAGTCGCAAGTGGGACCCACGCCGTCCCGTCAAGTCATCTACGGTGCAGCAGACGCTTGAGGTCATCAATCGTAGCACCGACGTCATCAAAATCTATACTAGCACCACTTGGCTCCACGCCAGTACTCACTCGAATCTACGATTCGACTAAATACTTGGGGCTACTCCTATCGAGCGCTACCGCCTTGCTGCAGACAAATGAGGACAAAATTACTTCTCTGAGTCCTATGTCGAGTCTACGACTCCACTACGGACTCGGGGGGCTACTCCCATAGGGAAGATGGATTTAAGCATCCGAAAATTTTCGAGTCCTGCGGACCTAATGATTGAAACAATGCTTGAACTAAAAGTCTCCGTTCGAGTCTACGACTCGAACAGACACTTGGGGGCTACTCCCATAGGGAGCGTTGGTCGCCCACCCTATGAAGTCTTCGACTGCGATCTTTTGAATCAACACGCAACAATTTTTTTGGCAACACTGCCCCAACAGAACGCTAAGTGAACAACAATCTCCTTGGCCACCCGAAGCACCTCCGAGGTGATAAATGTTCGGATGCTGCGTCTGCAACGCAAAGATAAGACCTACAGATATCATTTGATGGCCTGGCAACACACCTGACTGCGCTTTGCTAGCATGAATCCGTACCAGTGCATGCGATGAAAAATCTGACGACGTTGGGTACACCAATTAAAATCACCGGAATTCCTCTCCGTAAGTCCTCCGCGGCCCGAGTTGAATTACGCCAAAGATATGTTCGGGCCGGGTTAAGGGACCCGAATCTGAAGAAGATCGTGTTGTTTCGTCCTAAGGCTTAATCGACTCGATCCGTCGGGTGAGTCAGACACACGTATCAACAATCCCTACACATTCTCTTGAAAGACAGAGTTACACCCTAAGGATTGAAGAGTCCTCAGCCGAATCTACGATTCGACTGATCACCGGGGCTCTCGACATGGTTATACCCTGCACGTAACTTCAAAGATATCTAGTCCATCCCAAGGAAGGCCCACGGCAAACATACGCTGGCCCATGAAGATTTTCGGGTGGCCAAGGCCCATGACGTCTTCGGATCCTTGGAGAACAAGACTAGAGGAGATAGGAAACTCAAAGGGGTAAAACCCTAAGAACTTGTAACCGACTAGGACTATACCCGGGACCTGCCTAAGTCTATATAAAGGCCAGGTGGGTACGTCCTAGGGCAACTCGACCAGCATCGACTCATACTTTCGCACACGCATCCACGCCAGGTCGAATCTGCGCACCCTGTAACCTTCGGTTCCGCCGTAATCAAAGAGCAGACAAGCAGGAGTAGGGTTTTCCCTCCGGGGGCCTGAACCTGGGTAAATCTTGTGTCCCCTGGTTGCTTGTCTGTTAACCGTGCCACGATCTCCAGCATCCCCATCTTCTCCAAAACCCAAGTCCATAACAATGGGAATTGACGAGATTAAACCTCGTCACCCGTTTTCACCAAGTCGGAAGAACCCCTAGACGCTGATGATTGGCTGCAAACCATGGAAAATAACTTAGAAGTCGCCGGAGTGGAAGCCAACGAGAAAGTCCTGTTCGCCACCCATTATCTAGATGGAGATGCCAGGGCATGGTGGAATAGTGTTCGTGCAATGACCGGAGGCCAGATGATGACCTGGGAGGAATTCAAGGTCAAGTTTAGTAGAACCCATGTGCCACCAGGTTTGATCAAGAGAATGAGAGACGAGTTCAGAGAGCTGAAGCAAGGAAGGATGACTGTAGTGGAATACCGTGACAAATTTTTGTCATTAGCTAGGTATGCCCCGGACGAGATAGACACCAAAGCCAAGAAGAAAGAAAGATTCCTGAATGGTCTGCATGACGAGATGCAGACGGTGTTAGTCAATATCCCCTTTGCTGATATTGAAGCCCTTGTCGACTCTGCTAACCAGATGGAAGGAAAGATCAACCAAGCCAATGAGAACCGCAAGCGTCGCATGATGCATCAACCAGGAACCCATCAGACCCCAAAGTATCGCCCCAACCCATCTCCAGGATTGGCCCCAAGAACCAACAGACCCCCTATGACCCGTCCGACCTACCCCAACCGTGGAAACCCTAGACCCGGAGGAAATCACAACAACCCCGGCAACTCTAGCAATTTCACCCGTGCCCCACCCAAGTTCAACACCAACAATGCTATCGCCAACACCAACACTGCCCCGAGGACTGGAAGCAATGTTGTGCCTATCGCAGCCAAGGACAAGTCCCAAGTGACCTGTTATGACTGTGGAAATAAAGGCCACTATTCCAATGAGTGCCCCAACAAGAAGAATGCTACAGCCCCTAATGCCAATGCCCCAGCTCAGCAGCAGTGTCGTGTCCAGCCAGGGAGAAGATTTGCCCCAGGGAATTCACTCAACCGCAATGGCCGTCTTTTTCTCATGCATGCTGAACAAGCTCAGGAAGCGCCAGACATCGTGCTGGGTATGTTTTCTGTTAATTCAGTACTTGCAAGAGTGTTGTTTGACTCTGGTGCCTCGCATTCATTTGTCACCGAAGAATTTGCCTGCACTAGTAAAATTCAACCAACCAAACTAAAGCATGTTATGATTGTGCAAATTCCCGGATCAACCACCAAGGCTAGGCAAATTTGCAAAGCCGTCCCTATCCGAATCCATGGTATAGATTTTTATGCAAATCTGATAGTACTCGGAACTAAAGGTTTGAAAGTAGTACTAGGAATGGATTGGATGTCCAAACATAAGGGATTGATTGACTGTGCTAAGAAAGCCATCACCATGACCAGTACCACCGGAATATCAGTCGAGCATATATCTGAAACCTTACCTCGCCAATTCAAGTGTAACAAGAGTCTAGCCCAACCTACCATTGACCAAGTCCGGATAGTCTGTGAATACCCCGATGTATTTCTAGATGTTTTGCCCGGTATGCCCCCAGATCGGGATATCGAGTTTATCATCAAACTAATCCCTAACAGGACCCATAGCCCGAGACCCTATAGTATGAACCCGTCGAACTAGCGAATCAAGAAGCAACTGGATTCCATGCTAGAAATTGGATTGATTCAACCAAGTGCGTCACCATGGAGATCACCTGTCTTATTTGTGGACAAGAAAGATGGAGGTAACCGTTTGTGTACGGATTAGGAAGTTAAATGATGTCACCATCAAGAACAAGTACCCCTTGCCCAAGATAGAAGATTTGTTTGATCATTTGACCGGTGCCCAGGTGTTTTCTAAGATTGATCTTAGAACTGGCTATCATCAACTCAAAATTCGTGCAGAGGATATTCCAAAGACTGCCTTTACCACCAGATATGGATTGTACGAGTATACAGTCATGTCTTTTGGATTAACCAATGCCCCCGCTTATTTCATGAACCTCATGAATAATATTTTTATGGACTTCCTGGATAAGTTTGTCGTTGTTTTCATCGATGACATTCTGATTTATTCCAAATCAGAAGAAGAACATGAGCTACACCTAAGGACCATTCTTGGAACCCTTAGAGAGCATCAGTTGTATGCCAAGTTTAGCAAATGTGAATTCGGTTGGAGGTAGGATTCCTCGGTCACATTGTATCGGTGAGGAATTGTTGACCCTGCCAAAGTGAAAGATGTAGAAGATTGGCAAGACCCAACCACTCAAACCCAAGTTCGTGCTTTTCTCGGATTGGCGGGATATTACTGCAAATTCGTAGAAGGATTCTCGAGTATCGCCCGACCCATGACCCAATTGCTGAAGAAGGACAAGAAGTTTGAATGGACTGACAAATGTGAAGCGAGTTTTCAAGAACTCAAGAGGAGATTGATTTCAGCCCCAATCTTGTTCATGCCGGATATCACGAAGCCCTTCGATGTGTATTGTGACGCATCCAAGATTGGTCTCGGATGTGTGCTAATGCAAGAAGGCAAGGTTATATCTTATCTATCTCGACAATTGAAGCAACATGAGCAAAACTATCCAACCCATGACCTCGAACTCGCAGCAGTAGTCCTAGCCCTGAAGACATGGAGATATTACCTAATGGGAAACCGTTGTGAGATTTATTCGGATCACAAGAGCCTAAAGTATATATTCACTCAGAAGGAGTTGAATATGAGGCAGAGAATATGGATTGAGCTAATCAAGGATTACAACCTGGATATTCACTATCACCCTGGTAAAGCCAACGTGGTAGCCGATGCCCTTAGCAGATTGCCGTGCCGCTTGAACTCCATGATTTTGAAGGAGCAACCAAGTTTGCACAAGGAGATGGAAGATTTTCGAATGGAATTAGTAAGTGAAGGATTTTTGGCTAGCATAGAACTTCAGCCCACTTTGATCAGTCAGATTAAAGAGGCAGAAGGGAAATGCCAGTATCGACGGAATCAAGCGTTGTATCGGTACAGGCAAAGTACCCGGATTCACCGAGGACGAAGAAGGAGTTCTGTGGTACAAAGGACGCCTTTGTGTACCAGCAGATTCGGAGTTGAAAGAAGTTATCTTGAAGGAAGGTCATGATACTCTTTATTCTATCCATCCCGGAGGAACGAAGATGTATCAAGATTTGAAAGAGAAATTTTGGTGGCATAAGATGAAGAGAGAAATCGGAAGCTATATTGCCAAGTGTGATATATGTCAGCGATTCAAGGCAGGACATCAAAGACCCGCTGGATTGTTGCAACCTTTGCAAATTCCGGAATGGAAATGGGATTCTGTAGGAATGGACTTTATCACTGGACTACCTACTTCTAGTAGGGGAAATGACTCTATTTGGGTCGTAGTGGACAGATTGTCCAAAGTCGCCCATTTCTTGCCCGTCAAAACCACCTATCGAGTTGAAGCTAGCGGAGTTGTACATCGCTAGAATCGTCGGTGCACGGAGTCCCCAAGAACATAGTATGAGATCGAGGAACTCGGTTACCTCGAGATTCGGAAGAAAGTCCAAGAAGGTTTAGGAACCCGCCTAGATTTCAAGATCACAGATCACCCTCAGACCGATGGACAAACGGAGCGAGTAAATCAAATACTCGAAGATATGCTTAGAGCATGTGTGCTAGAATATGGATCCAAGTGGGAAGACTGTCTGCCATTTGCAGAATTTTCCTACAACAATAGTTACCAAGCCAGTTTGCAAATGGCCCCATTTGAATTCATGTACGGAAGAAAGTGTCGCACCCCTTTGAACTGGTCGGAAGTAGGAGAGAGTCAAATTTTTGGACCCGACATCCTCCGAGAAGCAGAAGATAAGGTTCACAAGATTCGTGAGCACCTCAAGACCGCCCAATCCCGACAGAAGAGTTATGCCGACAAGAGACGTCGAGACCTCGCCTTCAATATAGGAGATTTTGTTTATCTGAAAGTGTCGCCATTGAAGGGAATGCAGCGTTTCCAACTCAAAGGAAAGTTAGCCCCTAGATATATCGGACCTTTCAAAATTCTGAACCGTCGAGGAGAATTATCGTATCAATTGGAACTACCTGAAGAGATGTCATCTGTGCACAATGTGTTCCATATCTCGTTACTTCGCAAATGTCTCGAAGTCCCCGAGAAAACCGAAGTGTTAAAGAATATCGATCACCGGACCATTGAGATCAACGATGACCTGACTATCCCGAAGTACCCATCCGCATTTTGGAAGAAGCTTTTCGAACTACCTGAACCCGAAGCATCAAGTTTCTCAAGATTCAGTGGAGCAACCACACAGAAGAGGAAGCTACCTGGGAGCGCGAAGATCACATCAGGACGGAGTTTCCCGATCTCTTCAAATCCTAGGTAATCTTTTCGTCCTTTTTAAAATCTCGGGATGAGATTTTGTTTAGGGGGGAAGGTTTGTAACATCCCAAAAATACTAAGCTTGGATCATCAAATTCTAATCATCAAAATTACGGTTAACAAAAACTTTTCTAAATGAAATCATGAATGCATGCATATGTGTATGCATGGATTTTGAAATCCTTTAAAACCACCTTGTTTGTTTGTTTCATTGCTTGCAAAATGTTTCTTAGGTGAAATAAACATCATCTAAAACATTTCCCACACCTTTCCTAAAGACAAGTAAATAAAAACACATATATGAAATGAATGGTCATTTTGGCCAATTTAACTCCCATGCCTACTTTGGCTATCTCAAACTTTCAGAACCTAACAAAAACTTTTCTGGATCTTTGCACCCCTTGAATGTACTCATAACAAGGTATCAAGGCCCACTTTGTGATCATCCAGAAACTTTCAAATGCATAGTTTAAATGACCATTCAAAATTGAATCTTTATCATATGGGAAGATCCCACTTTTTCAAAAACCACTCAAACAAGCTCAACTTTCAAAACCCAAGCATCTGCAGACTCACCAGCACCAATCTAGCAAACCCACCAAAAATATTTTCAAAATTCAAAACTTGATTTCATGCGGCCATTTCATCAAACAGGTTGCAGACACAAATCAAACAAACATCAAACACTATAGTGTGCAGTGAAATTGGCCTAACTTGTTCCCTATCTAGCTCAGACACAGCTCAGTAGATCATCTAGGAAGTTTAACTAAGGACTATCACTCCTGTGAGCTTGCCATTGCCATCAATGGTGAACAGCCGAGCACCCCCTTGTCACCCCATTGTGGACAGCAGGCTAGAGGAAGAACTAGCCTTGCCAACCTTGTCTGGGAGGCAGCCCACCGTCCACCGCCACTACCTGTCCCAGCCGCGAGCGTTGCCAAGCCCTGGACCACACGCACAAGCCGCGCCCAGACCGCTAGAGACCATGCCGAGCATGCGCTAGAGCACGACCCTCGACCAAAGCCCACAGACTGCGCGCCGCCCTCGCCGCGTGCATACACAATCTCCACCGACCCAGGAGACCGCCAGACATCTCCGTTTGCCGCCCCGTGCCGCACAGCCACCGCCCGCCGTCGAAGACGCCGCCTCTGCCGCGCAGAGCACCGCCCGTTCCAGACCAAACCAAACCGCCACATGCCTCGAGACCATGTCGTTGAGCATCGCCAGGAGACACCGCACCGTCCCCTACCCTTGCCCATGCCATTAGCCGCCTGTAACCTCGCCCCCGACGAGCTCACCGTGCGCCCCGACGGTCCCCTCGCTCGACTATAAATAGAGGCCACCCCCGCACGATTTCTTCACACCATCTCACTCCCCTCTCCTCACTGATCGTGCCACACCGTTCTCAAAGCAAGGCAAGCACCACCCCGCCGGAATTTCACCGGAGCCCGCCGCCTCTGGAGAAGAAGGGAGCCAGCGATTGGATCCGCCCCAGGAGAAGCCACCGGTACCAGGAGATTCGCCATCGTCGACTTCGTCGTTCGCCCGCCTCGCCGACCCTCGCCAGTACCCCGATGAGCCCCCAGCAACCCTCACTGGCCGCGCTAGGTTTCGTTCTCGTCGGCGTTGTCTCGCGTCGATGATGACTCTCAGCCGTTAGATTAGAACTAGATCGAACGATCCACGTCACCCCATACCGCTTTGCCTAGCCCCGTGTCACTGATGAGTGGGGACGCCCACTTAAGCAGCCCGCGGGAGCACTGCGCTTAGCAGGCCGGCCCAGTAACTTTTCCCGCGCAGCCCAGTTATTCAAATTAAACCTTTTTCTATTTCAATTCAAATACACTTCTGTACCCAACTTCAAAAATCAACCCAGATCGATTCAGTGCACCAAATTGAATGAAACCAATTTTGTTGGAAAGGTCTGTGAATGCTGAATCCAGGCCCGTTGGATTCAAGTCATTTGGATCTATAGATCACCCATGGTAAAAATAACAAGGCAGAAGCTTTTCTGCATTCAAACATTTTTCAAATTTAAACCATAATAGCTTTTGAGTTGATTCCAACTCTCAAAAATCACATTTAACCATACCTTTCAGAATATATAAAAATATATAGGTTTACTTGCAGAAATAATGTTTAAGTAATAAAAGAATGCTACATAAGCATTTCTAGCCACTTTAATTAATTAAAATAAAAGGGTAAATCCTTATTAAATTGTGACACCACTTTAAATCACATTCCCATGGACTACAATATGTGGTGATGACATGTGTCAACATGATCCCATGTTGGGTTTGGAGAATATTAAATCTTAAGTAGTTTTTCAATGAGTAGAAATTACTTTTCTAAAAATAAAAGGAATTAAATCAAGCCTTAACCTTGTAATGTTAGGGATGATGCTAGATCATCCATAGGACCCTTGTGTGTGATGATTTCAAGTAGTTAAGTATTGTTTGGTGATTGTGTACCTCGTATTTATTCATAGATGCTAGTACCGACCAAGGATACGAGGAGGAAGGAGGATACTACGAAGAAGAAGCCGAGGAGAACTTCAACCACTGCTCTGCACAAGGCAAGCTAGTAACCTTGCAAGCTAAGACTTGCAATTAAGCAAGCGTATACTGATATTGTGCAAGATGAGACTATATCTATGCAAGCCCATACTTGTTACTATGACTACTATATGCCTTAAGCATATGTGATCATACCCACTTGATAAACCAATCCTAGTTTTACTTGCAAGCTTCTTACTTTATTTCTTTATCAAAGCTTACTTAGAGTTTACTTAAGTGACTGGTAGATATTGGAAAGATGCTGAAGGTTGCATAAAGAGCATAAAATTTGGCCTAAGTTAGAAACCTTGACATCAGCCTGAGACATGAGGTTGTACTTAGTTGAAACTCCACTAGTTACCACCCCTCATTAGTATTATCCCCACCTGTAGATGCTAGTGCTAGGCATAAAACTTGATCAACTTTTAGATGGGAATACTTGGTGGAAAAATGGTTATGAAAACCTTGGAATGATGGATAATTCTATTGAAATGTTTTGGACATGTGTTTCCAAACACTTGAGAATTTTGGTGATAAAAATGTTGAGGCATGAGCCTTAGCCCTTTATAAAACTGATGGTTGTCTGGATGCGATATCATTCCAATTTCATCGTACAACCACAATACCCGAATATTGGGTAGGGCTTGACTGGAAACTTATATTCCTTAGTATTAGTTACCTCATGGCCAAGGTCTGAGCTGAGGTTACCTTGTGAAGATTGTCCACTTGTGCAGTATCCAAGATGACAGTTGGTCATGGTTGGGAGGCCAAACTCACAGGAGAGGTGCTTATACTAGGGCGTGTAATCGAAAGGTTAGGATTGATTATCCGCATACTGAGTATGGTGAATTCAGGATTTGTTCCTGACGGATGTATCGAATATTGTGGTGAAAGTGTACAATCTCTGCAGAGTGTCAAACTATTCGAATAGCCGCGTCATGATTATGGACAGCTGGGCCATCTGTTCCCCGCCGACTTTTCAAAATGACCTGTGAAATGAACTAAGACTTTGACTTGACCACAACAGAGTTGTGATATGAAATAAAAGTTCCCAGTTAGGAGTTATAAAATTGTGACTAGCTTTAGAAATTAGTAGAGATAAATCTGGCTTTTGCAAAACAACCCTAGAGCCTAGTGTCCTATTATCCAAAAAAAACCTTTACCTATTAGTATTATTTTGCGAGTACTTAAAGAGTACTCATGGCTTTGTCCCTGGCTATTCCCATGGCCAGACTATGAAGAGGAGTACCTGGAAGATGGACCCCAGGAAGGTTACGACAACTAGGATCATCTCCCATCGTCAGCATTGCCTGTGACCCCGAAGATGGAGCTTCGCCTATGCTACTGTTATTATTACGTATTCCGCTGCTTGAAGTTGTATTAAGAACTGGATCATGAGATCCCTATTTGTTTAAGAACTTATGTATCGTTTGTAATGGATGATGTACTATGGTATCCAATTCTGTTATGTCTCGCAAAAATGGTAATCCTGGGATTGCGATGTATGGCATAACAGGCATCTAGGATTGAAAAATCCGGGTGTTGACAATAAACCTAGCCATCAAATGTACGTTCTTTTGTTTTGGGAAACATACATTCCACTAGAATCATACCTACATAAAAGGAAGGAGAATGCATGGTGAAAGAGAGATGAGATGGAAGGTGTCCGGAGATCGAAACAACGACATGCGAGTGAGCTTAAATCCGGTGTGAGTGCCTCTCCTCGAAGCCGATGACATGCGGCAAAGGTGGCTTATTGCATCTAGAGAGAGGGTGCAATGCGAGAGGCAAGGATGATATCGTTGTGCTCGATGAACGTTTTTGCACAACGTGAGAGGCAACAAAGATTCATCATAAAAGGAGGCTAAGATCAGAGAAGCAGGATTAGGGAACTGGTTGTGTTATGCAGGGGGGCCTATAACCAGAATCACCTTGCATTTTTTAACAGGGACAGCCTAGAAGGGTTTGGATACTACATAAAATTTTCAACAGTGTGGTACAATTTACAAAAAGGGCCTCTAAGATTACAACAAACAGAAAACAATCCTCAACAATTACATCACAAACATCATACGTCGAAAACCTATCTATAATTTTTATGTTCCATGCTTGTTTAGTATCTACTTTGCTTTGCTTTGTCTACACTTTGAGGTATTTATATATGTTTTTGGGACTAACCTATCAACAAGATGCCATAGTGCCAGTTGCCTGTTTTCTTATGTTTTTGGTTCTAGAAAAGGCAGAAAATCAATATTTTCGGAATTGGACGGGACAAAAGCCAAAGTCAATATTTTACCGTGGGAAACACGGAGACAGAATACGAGACGGAAGGGATCCATCAGGGGGGCACACACCCAGGCCGCGCGGCTAGACCTGGTCCGCTCCTGGGGGGTGCGGCCACCACGGGTGCCCCTGTCTTGCCTCTTCGCCTATAAGAAGCCCCCGACAATAAAACCCTAAGGACCCGATCAATCTTCCACGAAATAGTCCGTAGCCGCCGCCACCATTGTCCCTAGATCGGGGGGTCTGAAGCTCTTCCCGGCACCCTGCCAGAGGGGAGACCATCTCGGAGGCCTTCTTCATCACCATGCCACCTTCCGGTATGATGCGTGAGTTGTTCCACCTTGGACTACGGGTCCATGTAGTAGCTAGATGGTTGTGTTCTCCTCCTTTGTGCTACCATGTTTAGATCTTATGAGCTCCGTTCATGATCAAGATCATCTATTTGTAATCATGCATGTTGTTTGCGGGGATCCAATGGATATTGAGATTACTATGTCAGATTGATTAATGGTTCTATCTTATTGATTCTATCATGTCTATGTTGTTTGCGATCTTGCATGTTATTTATTTCTAGTAGCTGTCTTGGCCAAGTAGATGCTAGTGACTCTGATACGTTGGAAACGTATCTACAATTTTTGATGTTCCATGCTTGTTTAGTATCTACTTTGCTTTGTTTGCGTACACTTTGAGGTGCTTTTTACATGTTTTCTGATACTAACCTATTAACAAGTTGCAACAGTGCCAGATTGTGGCATCCCGCAAAACCACTACTAGAAAATCGCGTTGAATTTGTGCATTGCATCGTCATCATCATGCGTTGTTTGCATAAAACTATGTTCGCAAGCCCGTTTTGTTTTTCTAAAACGCTCCATCTTATTCAAACACCGAAAAACCGGGTCCCCGGAATATTTTGTTTTGCCCGAAATCGGTTTGCAAAAGCCTTGTTTGTAATGAATAAAAATTATAATTATTTTTAGCGGGGCAGTCGAACGGGCCGATTGACCCGAACGACCGCCCCAGAAATTAAAACGACCCAACCTGTCCCACCCTAAATCCTACATCTACCCAACTTCCTACCCACACCCCCTGGCCACCTCACTCCACCCAATCATCTGTCGCCACCTCATCTCCCTCTCACCCTCTTCCAACCACACTCTGCCACTTGTCCCTCCCTCTAGTTCCACCTTCCCCAGTTACACCCCAACCACCGACAGCCCCACAACCACATGCCCCCTGACCGCGGGACCCACCCAGCCCCACCTCCCCGGCCCACGCGCCGAGCCCCCGCCCCGTTCCTCCCCTGTGCTTCTTCCCCAACCTCCCGCATCCTCCCGCTCGTGTGCCCCGACCCCGACGCTCCCCTCCCTCTCCCCTTCCTCCCCCGGTCCGCTCGACCCGCTGACGACCACCGCCTCAGCCTCTTCCTCCTGCCTTCCTCCGTCAAGCCTCCTGCGACTCGCCTGGGACCCGCCTCCGCCTCTGCCACGTTCGGCCCGGCCGAGGCTGCCCCAGCACCGCCTCGCCCGACCCGCTGCCGCCGCTGCCCTCCTCCGCCTGCCTGCCTCACCGCCAGACGCCGCCGCTCCTCTCGCCTGCCCTCCCCAACCTCGCTTTCCCGGCCTCCCCGAGCCGCTTGCCCCGCACGCGCTTCCCTCTCCGGTGGCCGTCTCCGGTCAGCCATGGACCGCCTGCCCTCCGCCGCTGCCGCTGCCTCGCCTCGCCTGCCGCTCGCTCCCCGCCTCAGGCCCCGGCTCACCTCCGGCCGTCTCCGCCTCCGCTCCATCTCCTCTTGCGCGCCCGCCTGGCCTCGCAGAACTTGTCCTGCCACCGCAGCTAAACTGCCCTTTCTCGTGGCTCTTGCCTCTGCAGCAGCGTAACGGGCTGTTGAGGTGTTGATGCCTCTGCTCGCCTGCCGAGTTGGAATCTTGTGTGTTGGGAACACTAAAGTTAGACCAAGGCGGGTGCGCCCGGCACAGATTTCGCCCGACGCTCGCTTCTCCTCTTTTGTTCCGGGACCAACCAGCGGCGAACCATCGACAAGATCTTCGCTGACCACCAGGTTGGATCCAAGTTCTCCATCGACATCAAGACCGTCCCCGGAGCGGACCGTCCAACCCCGAAGGCCGAACCCTCGGACGCCAAGTTCGCCGAGAACCTAGATGCCAAGCTCGCCGAGAACGCCAAGATCTTCACCCGACATCGAGACCCCGACGCGACCAGCGCTTCGTCCCGAACGCCATGATCGTCGACATGACCCGGAGACCGCGGATGCGACAAGAACGTCAGCGATCAGGACGAGTCCGATGCGCCCGACACCGAACCAAGGCCTGCTTCCCGGACGCGACAAGAACTACCCCAATCCGAGACCTACCCCTGAGTCCGAGAACGACCTCGCCGAACCCTGGACCCCGAGATCGAACCCTGGACCCTGACCCCGAACCCCGGAACCCCCAAGAGCGTCGAGAACCCTAATGTGTGAACCTTTTTCTCGGAACCCTATTTTATAACATAATAACAACTTGTTGCATATTGAAATGTCATACTTGCATGCATAATCATGTGGTTTGGGGGCTTTATGCCGATTCACCTAATAATTAAATATGGGACCAATATGCGGGCAAATCTAGTCTCATATCGGCCTCATTTAAATTTGTGTAGCGAACCCGATGCTATCTTTTGCCATGCTAAAACAACATCTAATATTGCGGGGGTTCTAAACAACTTGAACCATTTAATTAATTGTCGGGACCCCGGTTCCGCTTAACATGACCTAATCGCATCGCACCTTTGCCATGTCATCCATCATACATGCATCATGCCGATCTTCTGCCGTTTTATTAAATATTGCATCCGGTGCTTCTTCTAGTGTGTTGCTTCTTCGCGGATAAGGCCGTTGAGTTGATGTGAGCTTCGCCCCGATCTCCGGTTGAACCCTTCGACAATGTTTTCAGGCGAGCATCTCCCTCTTTCTACCTATCTTACTTTTATAGTCTTTATTCCCTCCTGTTGATCTATTGCTATCTGTGTTGTGATGCTGTAGTTTCCGTACCTGTGATATACCGTGCAGCCCTATATTGCCTTGGACACACCCTATTACCTGTTGTTTGGTAGATAGTTGGACTTGCGCGTCGTAGTTGCTTGCTCAAGTGATGATGTGTGTCGTCATATGCCACAGTTGTTGATGTATTGCCGCATGTTGATGTTGGAGATGATGCTAGTTTTACTTATCGTCACTTTAATTGCTGTTTAACAACTAAAATTGAAATAAGCAGAGGCATCGGTGGGTGATAGATAATATTTGGTTTCCGAACGCCCACTTGTGTCCCGTAAGACCCCGAGTACTTGATACCTGTTCCTTGATTTATCGCGCTATCCACATCCGGGAGGTATATGGGGCCCCCCTGGGCCAGAGCTTGATTCCGTCTTATTTCTTGGGGCCACAAACTAGTTTGAGGTGTTTTTACTATCCTGTACTTATGCCATGCTACTTTCTGTATTTAAATTGTGCGAGGAGCACATCTGCTTTAGGATCGGGACACGATTCCGCGGTGTGTCGACAAGCCCAGCCACACTTTCGGGTTCCCATGCTCAGTACCGTCTACCCAAACCTTGAGCCCGTCTCGAGTCACCGTTCTGCTATGGATCTACTTAAGGGGTGGCCCCCTGAAATATTTCTGAATCTTGTGATTGTTCAGTCGTGAAAGCCTCGTTGGGTTTTGATTTGGTTTTTCCGAGGCTGATCGAGCGTGTGTTGCTATTGGTGCACCCCGGCCGGGTAAAACTTTCTGAAAGCCGTGTCCGCGGATATGGACGACTTGGAGCACAGTATCTCGATCATAGACAAGCATAACTAAAGTTTATTGCTATAAATTTGACTTATAATGACTAGTAATCAGCTCCACTACAACGGAATGGCTAATTAATACTGCCCACAAGTGCTTGTCTGTTTGTCGCTTGCGACAATTGTATCTGACTAGTAAGTACTGCAACTACAACGAAATGGCTGAATAAAAGTACCAACAACTGCTGGGTTTTGGGTTTATCTCATGCTATCTGCACTGAATAGTAAATGTTGCAACTATAATGTAATGGTCAACTAAAAGTGCCCATCGCTACTTTATCGGATGAATATCTAAACCGACTAGTAATTGCTGCAACGATAATCGAATAAGTAAAGCGCCAACGGTGTGAGTTCCTCGGTTGACTTCCTCGTTTGGTCTCGAGGGGAAACACGTGATGGGTTTGTTTGGTGTTAGCTTCAGGTTGATCCGGATAGGTCATTCTCACCCTCTCCGATATCCGCCATTGTATCGAGTCTCTATAGGTTGTTTAGTGCATGCCCGCCGCTTGATCCACCATACCTATGTAGGCGAGGACCGCCGAATTCTAGCCTCGCTGCATCTTGGCCTCAAGATCGACGCTCCTTCTTTTCGCTTGCCCTTTGTCGGCACCCTTTGTTTAAGCAGGTTTTGAGATCGACGTCGTTAGCGGGGTTACCCTTCCGCTTGGCTCAGGGGGTTATGGACGCCATTGGTTATCCTTCGTGGGCTCTTAGCCCCATTTGCTTCTTGTCCGTAGTTGGACGCTCTACCATTTTCAAGGTGATTTGGATCTTGTTTATTATATCATCTTCTTGACTCTTTGAGTCATATATATATCTCTCTCATGGGTCCCATCGAGGACTGTTGTGTAATGTTATTACTTCGTTTTCCACCCGCACGAAAGTGCCTGGTGGGCACCTTTGAATCGTTTCTATGCGGGTTTGGCGAATTTTGCTCAAACTTGCATAGGTCCGATTCTGAGGGTGTTACACAGATGCCTGTATTCTGCTATTTTTGGTATCAGAAAAGTTAGTAAATAAATATTCTTGAAATTGGACGGGACAAAGGGCAAAGTCAATTACTTTCCGTGGGGAACAAGAAGTCCATAGGAGAGCCGGAGGGGTTGGCCAGAGGGGCCAGGGCCACCCCAGGCGTGGGTGGGCCCCACCCCGCGCCTGGCTAGGGTTTGGTCGCCCTGGTCGCCGCCTCGGTCTTCCCCTTCGCCTATAAGAATCCCTTGATGCAGAAACCCTGGGTACCCGATCAAATTCCACGAAACCGTCGGTAACAGTCGCCACCATCGTCCCTAGATCGGGGGGATCTGAAGTTCTTCCCGGCACCCTGCCGGAGGGGAGATCATCCCGGAGGCCTTCTCTCCGGTATGATGCATGAGTAGTTCCACCTTGGACTATGGGTCCATGTAGTAGCTAGATGGTTGTATCTCATCCTTTGTGATTTCATGTATAGATCTTGTGAGCTCCGTTCATGATCAAGATCTAATCTATTTGTAATTATGCATGTTGTGTTTGCGGGGATCTGATGGATATTGAAATTATTATGTTGGTTTGATTAATGGTTTTGTCTTTATGATTCTATCATGTCCGTGTTGTTTGTGATCTTGCATGCTCTCCGTTGTTAGTAGTTATCTTGGCCAAGTAGTTGCTAGTGACTCCAAGAGGGGGTATTTATGCTCAATAGTGGGTTCATGCCTCTAGTTTCCAAGGGAAGTGACAGAAATCTCTTCGGTTGTAGATGTGTTGCTGCTACTAGGGAGAAAACAACGGTCTCTTGTTCATGGAACATGTGGACTATTTACCTTACACACTTTGCTTAAAATAGTTGTTTGTTGCTTGCAACTTAATACTGGAGGGGGTCCAGATGATAACCTGAAGGTGGACTTCTAGTCATAGATGCAGTTGGATGGCGGTCTATGTATATTGTTGTATTGCCCAATCAACCTCATAGGATCTTTCTGACTAGTAATTGCATTGTTATGCCTTGCTCAGTTCCTGTCAATTGCCCTGATGTAATTTGTTTACCCTTCATGCCATGTTGTCTATCTAAGGAGAGCACCTCTAGTGAACTATGGACCCCGGTCCAATCTTTACCATTGATACATCTTCCACTATTACTTGTTTATTTGCTGCAAACCATTACCTTCCACACCATACGTTTAATCCTTTGTTACAGCAAACCGGTGAGCTTGACAACCTCACTGTTCGTTGGGGCAAAGTCTTGAGTTTGTGTTGTGCAGGTCTCCACGTTGCTTGAAACACCTGTGTGACGTTTCCTTCCTCCTTTTCGTTCGATAACCTCGGTCTCAACTGAGGGAAAACTTGTTGCTTGCTCTTCACACCCTGCGCTTGGGGTTACCAACAAAGTGCCACGTCGAGCACCATCAAGTCTTTCTGGCGCCGTTGCTGGGATCTACAGGACAGCTTCAACCTCTTCGTCCCCGTCAAGCACCAAGTCTTTCTGGCGCCGTTGCCGGGAGGCTAAGGACGTCTTCACTAGGGGAGTCCTTCACTTCCTTTCTCTTTACTTTGTTTTTAGTTTTCTTTGTTTCTTTTGCTTGGTTTTGTTTGCCTCTTTCCAAAAAAACAAAAAAATAGTCTAGTTTGGTTTGCTTTCTTTATTAAAAAAAACACAAAAAAATAGTTCCTTCTCTAGTTGTAGGTCTGTCTTTGCCTTGCTTGGTCATGCTTTCTCTCAATGGATGGTTTCTTTGAAACTAGTTCTTATTGGCAAGGTGGGTTCACGGAAGAACAAAAGTATTATTATAAGGAATAGCGTTTGTCACAAAAAGGGATACACTTATGGGAACAAATTGATAAGTTGAATACTATTGCTAGAGACTTGTGCTCTACTTATAATGTTACTTATTGCTTTGATAAATCTTGTTGCTGCAGGAGGTATAAACAGTTATCCTTTTAATGTGAGTATAATGCTAATGTTACCATATCTTCTTATGTTAAAGGAAATTATGACTTTTATGATGTGGAACAAATTGAAGAGTTTATTGACTTCAAGGGTGCATTTGAACTTGCCAGCTTGCTTGAAAATACTGATGATGCACCTTATGAACATGAGGTTTATGAGATACTTAAATTTTGCTCTAATAATTACAAGGAAGCAAATGGCTATATTCTTTAATATTTTAATAGGTGCTTTCCACAACTAGAAGAGACTAATGCCTTGTAGGATCATATGGAAGAAGAAATTGTTGAAACTGGAAGCTCATTAGATGAAAAAGAGGAGGAGAGTGATGAACAAAAGGAGGAAGAATAGATGTACCCATGTCTACCTTCTAATGAGAGTAACTCTTTACCCCTTATATTATTTGATTGTCCCCCATGCTTACCAAAGTAGGATGAATGTTATGTTCCTGTGGATCCTTTTGAAATATCTACTTTGGGTAAAACCTATGAAGGTTTTAATCCCACTATTTTTTAGCTTGATAAATTTTTTGTGTTTGTAGATCATGAAAAGCATGCTTTATGTGATAGCTATATTGCTGAGTTTATTCATGATGCTACTAAAAATTATTATGAGAGAGGAAAGTATGGTTGTAGAAGTTTTCATGGTACTAAAACACCTCTCTATGTGCTGAAAGTTTTGAAGTTGCTCTTGTTTCATCTTCCTATGCCTATCACTTTGTTCTTTGTGAATTTATTTGCATACAAGATTCCTATGCATAGGAAGAGGGTTATACTTAAATGTGTTTTGAATTTGCTTCTTGATGCTCTCTTTGACTTCAATTCATAATTCTTATGTGAGCATCTTCTTAAGCTTTCAAGCCTAACTTAAAGGCATTAAATAAAAGTACTTGTTGGGAGATAACCCAAGAGTTTCCTTGAGTCTTGGAAGTTATTACTTTAGTAATGACCTCTCCTTATCCTTTTTGGTTCATTTTTGTGCCAAAAATGACCTATAATGAGAGGGAAGTAAGATTTGGGGAGTTGCTATCCCGAAACAGATTTCTGTCCTCCACCAAAAAAAAATCGTGAGGAGGCTATGTAACTCGGATTGAGCTCAAAATATACGAGTAAATCCCCCAGTATGTTAGATAATTTTCGTTAGTTCAACACTTTTTGATTTGAGCAATATAAGATGTTCGAAAAAATCGGTTTCTACCTGCTGGTCTGTTTTGACAGATTTCTGCCATTATTTGCATTTGCTTCTTATTGATTTCTTTTTGAGTTCTATTCAGGTAAACTGAGCTTTTTCAAGGAGTTACTACAGTATATTGTGTTTTTAGTGAAAAACCTTGCCGTGTCAAAGATTTGCCAGAGGTTTAATATCTTTTGAATACACTAATGTTGCTAATGAAGATTGTGTGAAGTTTTGTATGAAGGAAAAATTTCAGGTGTAAAGAGAGAATGATGCAATGAGATGAATAATGGACAAAAGCTGAAGCTTGGGGTTGACACCATGGTGTCACCCCAAGAAATATCCAAGAGGTACAAGCGTCAAAGCTTGGGGATGCCCAAGGCATCACCTTCTTCATCAATAAAAAGCTTAGGTCTCTCTAGACACTTTGTTTTTATTGTTTCATGCACACTTGTGTTGTTCTTGGAGCATCTTAGTTTTCATTTGCTTTGCTTAGGTTGCTTGAATAAAGTAGTTTGGACCCCCCGTTATTGCTGTGTTGTTTTGCAAATAAGTTTGCTTGGTGTTTGGAAAGGAGTAGTAAGTTCTTGCTCGAAGTGTAAGAGGAGTTTGCATTGTCTATGACTTAGACTTCAGCATGACATGCTAGGTGTTGTTTTAGCATTATTCTTAGTGATTATTGTTGTAGCATGTCTTGTTCCAAACAATTGGTATTGCTTAATGTGCCTTGAAGAAATTATGTGTTGTTTTAGCATGCAAAAGCATAGTATTGTGGTATTCTCCTTTGATGCTTTGCTTGGGTTGACTTGGCACATGCTCACACCATTTTATGACTCTCACAAGTCACCATTAGCCTCTATGATCATTTAGTCATTGACTTGTAGTACCACTCTTTGCTTTCATTAGTTTGCTTTGTTGCAGTGCATGATTTTGGCCATTATTGCTCTCTTAGTTGGTGATACGTTGGAAACTTATCTATAATTTTTTATGCTACATGCTTGTTTTGTATATACTTTGCTTTACTTGTATACACTTTGAGGTGATTTTTACATGTTTTCTGGTACTAACCTGTTAACAAGTTGCAACAGTGCCAGATGCCTGTTTTCTGCTGTTTTTGGTTTCAGAAAAGTTAGTAAAGAAATATTCTCGGAATTGAACGGGACGAAGAACAAATTCAATAAATTTCCATGGGGAACAAGAAGTCCAGAGGAGAGATGAGGAGGCCGTCCAGGGGGACCATACCCACCCTAGGCGCGGGTGGGACCTACCCCGCGCCTGGGTAGGGTTTGTCCGCCCTGACGGCCGCCTCAGTATCCCCCTTCGCCTATAAGAAGCCCCTGATGCAGAGACTCTCAACACCCGATCATAAATCCACGAAACCGTCTGTAGTCGCCGCCACCATCGTACCTAGATCGGGGGGATCTGAATCTCTTCCCAGTACCCTGCCCGAGGGGAGATCATCCCGGAGGCCTTCTCTCCGGTATGATTCGTGAGTAGTTCCACCTTGGACTATGGGTCCATGTAGTAGCTAGATGGTTGTAACTCCTCCTTTGTGCTTTCATGTATAGATCTTGTGAGATCCGTTCATGATCAAGATCTAATCTATTTGTAATCATGCATGTTGTGTTTGCGGGGATCCGATGGTTATTGAGATTATTATGTTGGTTTGATTAATGGTTCTATCGTTATGATTCTATCATGTCTGTGTTGTTTGTGATCTTGCATGCTCTCTATTGCTAGTGGTTATCCTGGCCAAGTAGTTGCTAGTGACTCCAAGAGGGAGTATTTATGCTCGATAGTGGGTTCATGCCTCTAGTTTCCAAGGGAAGTGACAATAATCTCTTCAGTTGTAGATGTGATGTTTCTACTAGGGAGAAAACAACGGTCTCTTGTTCATGGAACATGTGGACTGTTTACCTTACACACTTTGCTTAAAGCAGTTGTCTGTTGCTTGCAACTTAATACTGGAGGGGGTTCGAATGATAACCTGAAGGTGGACTTCTAGTCATAGATGCAGTTGGATTACGGTCTATGTATATTGTTGTATTGCCCAATCAACCTCATAGGATCTTTCTGGCTAGTAATTGCATTGTTATGCCTTGTTCAGTTCCTGTCAATTGCCTCGCTATAATTTGTTTACCCTTCATGCCATGTTGTTTATCTAAGGAGAGCACCTCTAGTGAACTATGGACCCCGGTCCAATATTTACCATTGATACATCTTCCACTGTTACTTGTTTACTTGCTGCAAACCATTACCTTCCACACCATACGTTTAATCCTTTGTTATAGCAAACCGGTGAGCTTGACAACCTCACTGATTCGTTGGGACAGAGTCTTGAGTTTGTGTTGTGCAGGTCTCCACGTTGCTTCCAACACCTGTGTGACATTTCCTTCCTCCTTCTGGTTCGATAACCTTGGTTTCTACTGAGGGAAATCTTTTTGTTGTACTCTTCATACCTTGCTCTTGGGGTTTCGAACGAAGCACTCTTCCTCCCTGTTGAGTGTAGCATCAGTTGGTTGCTCACAGTCTTTTGCTAGCCTCCACTTGTATGAGTAACTTCTACTCATGCCTCCAACTCCCAAAAAACCAATTTATTCCAAAGTTTCCACTATAAACTCCTATGCATGGTGTGTTACACCATTCCAAGTGTCTTCTTGTTTTCAACTATCTTCCAATTAAAAACTATTTTGTTATGTGAAAACTTAGTGATTAAAGCCCTCACGAACTTGATGGCACACTTTATTCTATGCCCCTAATAAACTTGAACCATTGTGACAACTTTGTTGTATATGCTTGCACTTATAAGTTGGAATTAGCAGAACTGTGTTGTCACGGGGAACGTTTTCAACATTGCATGTGTACCTTGTTGTACTCAGTTGATATCATGCACTTTCGTCTATGGATGTCACCGGTGTGAAATAAAGAGGGAACTTGTAAGTCCATGGAGTTTGTATCCTGTGTTAGAGAAACACCTGGGCCGCTAGCCTAAGCCATGTGTAACATCCCAAAAATATTAAACTTGAATCATCAAACTCTAATCATCAAAAGTAGGGTTAACAAAAACTTTTCCAATTAATAATATGAAAGCATGCATATGTGTGTGTATTAAAATTTGGACTCTTTTGAATTGCCTTGGTTGTGTGTTTCTTTGCTTGTAAAATGATTCTTAGGTGAAATAAACATCATCTAAACAATCCCCACACTTTTCCCGAAGACAAACAAATCAAAACAAACAAATTAAATGAATGGTCACTTTGGCCAAATTAACTCCCATGCCTACTTTGGCTATCTCTAACTTTCAGAACTTAACAGAAACATGTATGGATATTTGCACCCCTTGATAGTACTCATAACAAGGTACCAAGGCCCACTTTGTGATCATCCAAAAACATTTGAATGCATAGTTTAAATGACAGTTTAAAATTGAATCTATTTCATATGGGAAGATCCCACTATTTCAAAAACCACTCAAACAAGCTCAATTTTCGAAACCCAAGCATCCACAGAATCCTCAACACATGCCTAGCACACCCACCAAAAATCTTATCAAAATTCAAAACTTAAGTTCTTGTGGCCATTTCATCAAACAGGTTGCAGATTCAAATCAACCAAATCAAAAACACTATGTTGAGCAGTGTTTTGGGCCAACCTTGTTCCCTCTCCGGATGCAACTAGCCTTAATAGATCATCTAGCACCCTTGACTAACCTCTAGCACCACTGTCACCTTGCCATTTTCATCAATGGTGAGCAGGCCGAGCCTCACCATGCCACCCCAGTGTGGACAGCAAGCTAGGAGAAGAACTAGCCGTGCCAACCTTGTCTGGGAGGTAGCCCATGCCTCACTGCCCCCTCTCGACCAGCCCTAGCTCAAGAACAGTGACCAGAACCGCCAGGAATGCCGTGCCCGCACCACTGTCGACCATGCCGACGCGCACCCCAGTGCACGCGCCGTTCCCACTCAACCCGGCCACCTCGAGCCCTCGCCGCCCTCCATCATGAACCCCACCGTCCTAGGAGACCACCAGACATGTTCGTTTCATCGCCCGTACCCCGTAGCCGCCGCTCGCCGCGGAGTTTGCCGCCTCTGCCTCGCAGAGCACCGCACGTTCCCGACCGATTGCCACCGCCACTACACACGCATTTAAACCTTAGAGTATCGCCAGGAGACCGCCCGTCGACCGCCAACCTCGGCCATGCCTCTAGCCGCCCGTAGCCGTGTCGCCACCGTCGCGTGCCCATCCCTCTCGATCTCATCGCCGAGCCTATAAAAGGAGACGACCCCCGCTCGATTTCTTCACACCATCTCACTCCCCTCACCTCAGTGATCATTCCACCCCTTAGCCGGAGCAAGGCGATCAGCGCATCGCCGGAATTTGGCCGGAGCTCGCCGCGGCAGAGGAGAAGAGGAGCCGTTGATTTCGTCCACCCCCAGAGCTGCCGCGACCACCCCTGAGTTCGCCGTTGTCGACTTCATCATTTTCTCGCCTCGCCGTCGTCACTGGAGCCCCGGTATGCCCCCTATGCACCCCCACTGAGCCGCTACGGTTCGAGCTCGCCGGTGACCTGTTCATCATCGACGACGACCCTCAGCCGTCGATCTTCATTCTAATCCAATGCACCACATCGCCCTGTACTGCTTCGCGTTTAAAGAGCCACTGACCAGTAGACCCCCCTGTCAGTTGCTCCCCGCACTACGGAGTGACACTGGTCCGGCCCAATAACCCTTCCTGCGCAGCCCACTCGTTTGAATTTAGGTTTTTTTCTATTTATATTCAAACTCAGTTTTGTACCTAGTTTCAAAAATCAACCCAGCTTGATTCATTAAACCAAATTGCATGAAACCAATTTTGTTATAAAGATATTGAAATACTTAATCCAAGCCCGTTGGATTCAAATCATTTGGATCTATAGATCAACCTTGGTAAAAATAACAAGGCAGAAGCTTTTCTGCATTCAAACATTTTTCAAATTTCAACTATAATAGCTTTTGAGTTGATTCCAACTCTCAAAAATCACATTTGATCATACCTTTCAGAATATATAAAAACATATGGGTTTACTTACAGAAATAATGTTCAAGTAATAAAAGAATGCCACATAGGCATTTCTAGTCACTTATTTTATTTATATAAAAGGGTAAACCTTATTAAATTGTGACACCACTTTAAATCACATTCCCATGGACTGAAATATGTGGTGATGACATGTGTCAACATGACCCCATGTTTGAGTTGGAGAATATTAAATCTTAAGTAGTTTTTCAATGAGTAGAAATTACTTTTCTAAAAATAAAATAAATAAGACAAATGTTTTAATCTTGTAATGTTAGTGATGATGCTAGATCGTCTATAGAACCCTTTTGTGTGATAATTGAAAGTAGTTAAGTATTGTTTGGTGATTGTGTACCTCGTATTTATTCTTAGACACTAGTACCGACCAAGGATACGAGGAGGAAGGAGGATACTACGAAGAAGAAGCCGAGGAGAACTTCAACCACTGCTCTTCTCAAGGCAAGCTTATACTGATACTTATGCAAGCCAATACTTGCAAGCCTTACTAATCAAGTTGACATATGCAAGCAAATACTTGCTTGTTACCATTCCAACTATATGCCTTAAGCATATGTGATTATACTCACTTGATAACCCAATCCTAGTTTTACTTGCAAGCTTTCTACTTTATTTCTTTATCAAAGCTATTTCTTAGAGTTTATTTAAGTGACTTATAGATTCTAGGAAGATAATTGAAGGTTGCATAAAGAGAATTAAATTTGGCCTAAGCTAGATAATCTTGATGTCATCCTAAGGCATGAGATTGAACTTAGTTAATCCCCACTTGTTTACCACCCCTCATTAGTACTTACCCCACTTGTAGATGCTAGTGCTAAGCATAAAACTTGATCAACTTTAGATGGGAATACTTGGTGAAAATGGTTATGAAAACCTTGGAATGATGAGTCATTCTACTGAAATGTTTTGACATGTGTTTCCGAACACCAGATGATTTTGGTGATGAAAATGTTGAGGCATGAGCCTTAGCCCTTTATAAAACTGATGGTTGTCTGGATGCGATACCATTCCAATTTTACCGTACAACCACAATACCCGAAAACTGGGTAGGGCTTGATTGGAAACTTATATACTTTAGTATGGGTTCCCTCACGGCCAAGGTCCGAGCTGAGGCTACCTTGTCAAGATTGTCCACCTGTGCAGTACCCAAGATGACAGTTGGTCATGGTTGGGAAGCCAAACTCACAGGAGAGGTGCCTATACTATGGCGTGTAATTGAAAGGTTAGGATTAATTATCCGCATACTGAGTATGGTGAATTCAGGATTTGTTCCTGACGGATGTGTCGAATGTTGTGGCGAAAGTGTAAAATCTCTGCAGAGTGTCAAACTATTCGAATAGCCGCGTCCGCGGTTATGGACAGTTGGAGTGGCCATACTGTTCCCCCGTCAGATGTTTTCAAAATGACTTGTGAAATGGATTGATATTTTGACTTGACCACAACAGAGTTGTGATATGAAGTACAAGTTCCCTCTTAGGTGTTATAAAACGTCAACTAGCTTTTCTTGCTTCTGAACTTAGTAGAGGTAAATCTGGCCTTTTGCAAAACAACCCTAGAGCTTAGTGTCCTACTACAAAAACCCCATTTAACTTGTTAGTATTAGTTTGCGAGTACTTAAAGAGTACTCATGGCTTTGTCCCTGGATATTCCCGTGGCCAAACTATGAAGAGGAGTACCAGGATGATGGACCCCAGGAAGGTTACGACAACTAGGATCATCTCCCATCGTCAGCATTGCCTGTGACCCCGAAGATGGAGCTTCGCCTACGCTACCTTTATCATTACGTATTTCCGCTGCTTGATTTGTATTAAGAACTGGATCATGAGATCCTTATTTGTGTAAGACCTTATGTATGGTTTGTAATAGATTATGTACTGTGGTATCTAATTCTGTTATGTCTCGCAAAAATGGTAATACTGGGATTGTGATGTATGGCATAACAGGAATCTGGGATTAAAAATCGGGGTGTTGACACCATGCCTAATCATGGTGGAAACTTGCAGCATCACCATAATGAGCTATCTATGAAGCATCCTCAATAAAAATCTATGCATACGTTAAATAAAAAGATTGCTGAAATGCTCATTGTCTGCTTGCCTTTTCATTTTGGTTATGGGAAAGCTCCTGTACCATGTGCAAGGGGTACCCCGTTGGCGGTTCTCAATGATATGCAAATACTTACAGTGACAAGAACTTACCTGGACCCAAAGTTGAGTATGCATGAGGTGTGGCCCTCGTATTCAAGGGGCATGAGATTGCCAACTTATACTTCGTCAACCATATACTCCAACTTTGCCACTTTAACCTTAACCACTTCAAGATGCTTATGATAGGGGCAATGAGGGCTAAAAGTTAACTAGTACCATAATTTTTGGAAGATATTTTTGAAACTTGTAATCATTGCTTCCTTTACAAAAAAGGCCTTTCTTCCACCATTATTGAGACTCCACCTTCTACCTTTAGGCACCATTAAGAGAGCATGGTTGCCATTCTGTGTGCAGTGTTCCAAAGCTTATTAATTGAGGCATATTGTGTTATTACTTGCTCTTGTGCTACTTGTTTCTAGTCACCCTTGTGAACCTTGCAGGTGTCCTATGCATCTATAGTGCTACTCTATGAGGGACAAGCTGATTGCCACTATGCTATGTTTTCTGTATGTGAAACAAACAAACATTTTTCAATGCATGTTATTCATGACCTTTGTTTGTAGCATGTCATGTTGCATTTATAGTTACTTTGTCCTATTGTTAGAACTCCATCTTTCATGCACATGTTTAGAGTTCTTTGATCCCAGCTTTCAATGCTTGCAAATGGTTGGATCTTTATTGTGAGGGTGCATGCCACCTCAAAAATTATTCTGTTTATCACTTACCTACTCGAGGACGAGCAGGAGTTAAGCTTGGGGATGTTGATACGTTGGAAACGTATCTACAATTTTTTATGCTCCATGCTTGTTTAGTATCTACTTTGCTTTGCTTGCCTACACTTTGAGGTGCTTTTTATATGTTTTTTGGTACTAACCTATTAACAAGTTGCAATAGTGCTAGATGCCTTCAAAGGTTGCTTTTATTCTGAAAATCTATTACTAACCGTAGGTCGTAGGCAATGCAAGTTTTCGTAAACATTTCTTCAAAGGTTGCTTATTATGAAAAGCTATGTATGTTGGGGAGGTGACCCCAGATAGGGTCATGACGGGGAAAGACGAAAGGAGTTTCCCCTGTCATATTCCGAGTTAATGTCTATATCGGCCGAATCATGTAAAGGTCGGCCAAGGTAAGCACGAGCATGACACCTATGAGAAGGCTAACGTTACCTACCGACGTCACGGTTTAAGTCGGTAAGTCCGAATAACCTAAATGCGGTGAAGGCCAAGCCGAGTTAAGCGAGGCGAATAATGACATGAAGCTTGCAGGAGAAGGAGGTGCCTATAGTCAAACCCTAGTCACAAGCTAGGAAGAATCTGAACAGAGCCAAGAGCAAAGGACAAGGCGCAGAGCAGCAGAAGGGCAGAAGGAGGTCACGGAGGTGACAGTCTTAGAGCCCGAGGCGTGTAGGTGGGGTTCTCTGAAACCTTGCCGTCATTAGAAGGGGGACACGGAAAGGAGGCCGCCGAGTTACTATATTGGGACAAGCATATTCTTCGAATATGCTTGCCATGTCAGCCCTAGAGGAGCCAAGGCACCCCTTTATAAGGAGAGGCTTGGATACTGAGAAAGGGATCGGCTCATTCTATACCGTTAGGCTGGTAAAAGTTCATCCTCTCTTCCCGCATACAGCTCAAGGAGCACTTGTAGTCCAAGAAAGGAGAAATAAAGATCTATATGTTAGTCATTTGTGTGTAGAATTAACTACACCTTCCCTCCCCAGATCCCTCTAGCATCCATTGGCCCCATACTTTAGCCTAACCATGGCATCTGCCGTTCCACCACCACGACAGTTGGCGCCCACCGTGGGGCCAGCAGTGGTGCTAGCTGGAGTCATGATCCGGACGAGAAATTTCATCCACACTGGCGAGCGCGTTGTCTCTGGCTTAGTCCGGAGATTTGATCTCTGTGACTATGTCAGTGATAATGCAGGCAGCTTCAGGGGAAAAACTCCTCCGCGCAATGGCGTCTTCATCAACTTGGGCATGCACCAGATCTACGTCGGCGTCGACACCTCCGGCGTTTATCCTCACCAAGTTATTGTTGCAGGAGAACCCCCCCCTTAGCGCCGCAAACAGTCCGCATGGACAAGGCCCCGTCGGCAGCATCGAGGTGATGGTCGCAGCCGGTGCAAAGGAGCGCAGCGCCGGATCAAGCAAGAATCGACGGAGTACATGTGACCACAAAGCTGCAGCTCCACCACCACCGAGGTAGATCCTTGACCAACCCAGCCGAGGTGCAGGAGACGACCCCGAAGGCACCAAGGGTAAGATGGCCACCTCTGGAAAGACCAGAAAATATTCTCCAGGCAACTATAGATAATCTGACTACGCCTGTAGCGCCAATACTTGATCCGGCTAATGCTCAGGCGGAATTAGAAGAAACCAGGCAAAAAGTACCGGTAGAGGCAAAAAAGGTGTCGGCATTGTGGGGGTCCTTAAACAGGACCCTGCGAGAATATGCTAAGGAAAATAAGCTGGATGTCGCCCCCGAGCGGGTTGATGAATTAATATTGAGAGGGAAGAACCTCATGGATGATATCAATAAAGACCATGAGACTCATAAGGCAGATTCAGTCGATCTAGGCTTGCCGTGGTATAGCACCCTGGCAAAGAACCTAAGGGCGGCAAATGCCTCTACACTAGAGTTAGAAGGACCGGCCGTGACGTAAACAACAAGAAAGAGTGAATGAGTGGTGCGCATTGCGAACCAGCGAATGAAGAAATTCTTAGGCGAGACCCGGCAAGGCCCGGTGCCTCACGTATGGTTCATTCGGTGCAAAGACCCGGCTATCTGTGTCGACATCCTCACCCGGAAACAATGCACGAAAAGACAGAGCAGTAACTTCGGGAGAAAGAAATAAGAAAATTGTTCCGTATGATCCGGCAGTAGCTGGAAAAGCAAATGAAAACAGAGGCAATGGGAGCCAAGGTAATAGTGGCGAAAGAAACCCCGGCCGTGCCGACAAAGGCAACGGAAGCCGAGGTAATGGGGATCTCGGAAGAGTAAATCATGAGAATAAAATCCCGGCAGAAGGAAGGAGGGATCCGCCGCCCAATCCTCAGCCGAGATATGAACCTCGGTAGGAAAGAGAAGTGAGACCAGCTCGCCACAATAAGGTGAATGAGAGGTACAATGATAGTTATTCAGATATGGAGTATGCAGGGCATGGTGGAAATGACCATTATGGAATGTAGGAGAGAGTAATGTACAGAAACTTGCCATCAAATGATGCAAGACTAAAACTGGATATGTTATACCGGTCCGAGTTGTTAGAAGAGCAGGGTCCGCCGGGTCTGGCATGTTTCGGACCATGGATCATGGGCGAGCCGCCAGTGCCGAACTTTCAGCTGGCAAGAGGCACGAAAACATACAATGGGAGCACCAAACCACATGATTGGTTGATTGATTATGCCACAACTATAAAAATAGCAAGTGGAAACTTGCGATGGGCAGTAAGATATGTCTCGCAAATGCTGGAAGGGCCAGCCAGAGTATGGCTGAATAATCTGCCTCTAGGAAGCATCAACTATTGGTTAGATTTTGAAGAAATGTTTGTCAGCAACTTCACCAGTACTTACAAAAGGCCAAACAGGCCACAACAGCTAGCAATGTGCAAGCAAAGGACGAATGAGACAGACAGAGAATTCTTGAATCGGTGGTGTAACCTCAGGAATTCATGTGAGGGAGTCATAGAATCACAAGCGATAGCTTGGTTCGCTCAAGGATGCAGATATGCCAGTGTCATGTGGCAGCGACTACAAAGATATATGCCAACCACTTTGGCGGAAACCATCAGGATAGCGGATTCATGTGCATTGGGAGATCCGACGCAACCAGAACTAATGTCGACAGATCATCGGGAGCATCAAGATTAATATGCAAGGGATGTGGCCGGATCATCGAGGCACAACGAGTTTAGAGGTAGAAGAAGAGAGGAAAGACCGAATTACATATATGCCTCCAATCAGGTGGCAGCAGTAGTACAAGATCAGCCGGGTCACGAAAACAGTCAGCGGCAGAAAAATGGTCCTCAGCAATGGACACCAAGGAATGAAGGGAAGAGATAGTGGACACCAGAACAGAAGAAGCAATGGCAGGAGAGGCCGAAGTAAACGTTTGAATCCATGTTGGATCAACCGTGTAAATTTCACACTCCTAACCCAGCCAAGCCGGCTAATCATACAACTCGGCAATGTGCCTGGATGAAAAATGCAATGGGGAACCCGGCGGGCATGCAAGCACCTTCCCATCAGGCACATCAGCAGCAGCAGACGCAGTTGACTGGGGCAAATGCACAACAGCTAATGTTACCCCCTCCTCCCCCGAGGTATGATAACTCGAACCGGAGAGATGCAGTGCATCAAGTGATAAATCAGGGTCAGGATGGAAGGACAAACCCCGGAAATAATGGACGCAATGATTACAGGTACATCATCAATCATACTGCGTGTTCACAACAGAACAGCAAGACAGACAAAGTGTACAGCACCGGCATATGGAGGTGAATGCAGTTATGCCAGCAGTACCAAGATATGTGCCTTGGTCAGATCAAGAAGTAACTTGGAGCATAAAGGATCATCCCAAAATAATTCTGAATCCGGGGTCGTATGCACTCGTACTAGATCCAACATTTGTCGGACCGAGCATTAATGTGAAATTTTCAAAAGTACTCATTGACAATGGGAGCAGTATCAATATCATGTACAAGGATACAATGCATAAACTCGGAATATCGCAGAATATGCTGCAATCTACGAGAACCACGTTCCATGGAATAGTGTCGGGACTTTCGTGCGAACCCATTGGAAAGGTTCGAGTAGATGTGTTATTCGGCACAAGGGATAACTGCAGAGTAGAAAATTTGGAGTTTGAGGTGGTGGATCTAGAGAGTTTCTATCATGCTTTACTCGGGCGGCCAGCATTGGCCAAATTCATGAGCAACTGCCACATAACTTACTTGAAAGTGAAGCTACCCGGACCACAAGGGGTGATAACAGTAGCAGGAGATTACAGGAAGTCGATGGAATGTGCCGCGGCCGGATCAAACCTGGCTGAGTCATTGGTGATCGCAAGAGAAAAAATAAGGATTCAAGAGGTAGCGGCTCTCGCTCAGTCGGCGTAATTGAATATGCCGGCATTGGCCAACCCACATGGAAGCGTTTCCTTCCAGCCGATTAAAGAAACGAAAAAAGTCCAGATAGATGAGCAATTCCCAGAACGCACCATCACTATTGGTGCCAGCCTAGATGCCAAATAGGAAGGCGAGCTCACCAACTTCCTCCGTGAGAATCGGGACATCTTTGCATGGACAACGCAAGCCCTGCAAGGTGTGGCGAGGGAGTTGGCTGAGCACTCTCTGCATGTAAGGCCAAGAGCAAGGCCGGTGAAGCAACCTCTCCGCCGCTTCGCCGAAGACAGGAGAAAAATAATAGGGGATGAGATAGCTCGGCTCCTTGCGGCCGGGTTCATCATGGAAGTGCTTTATCCGTATTGGCTATCAAACCCGGTGTTCGTAGAAAAGAAAAAGGATGATCCAAATGTAGCCGTCGTATGGCGAATGTGTATTGATTACACGAACCTGAACAAGGCGTGTCCAAAAGATCCTTTTCCTTTACCTATAATAGACCAGGTCATTGATTTGACCGCTGGTTGTGAGATGTTATCATTTGTAGACGCATATTCTGGTTTTCACCAGATATCGTTAAATCCGGCTGATCAAATAAAGACTGCGTTTATTACCCCGTACGGGGCTTATTGCTATCGCACCATGCCATTCGGCCTGCGTAATGCAGGGGCAACGTACCAGAGATGTATGCAAAAATGTCTGCATGACCAGATAGGAAAAAATGTACAAGTATATGTAGATGATATGGTTATAAAAACCAAAGAGAGCAAAACGTTACTGGATGATATTCGGCAAACATTCGCGAACCTGAGAAGGTTCCGAATGAAGCTTAACCCGGAAAAATGCACCTTCGGTGTACTAGCTGGAAAACTACTCAGTTTTCTCGTATCTAGCCGAGGTATAGAGGCCAACCCAACTAATATTAGAGCGGTAGAAAGGATGGAATTGCCGAGATGTCTAAATGACGTACAGAAGTTCACGGGTTGCCTGGCCTCGCTTAGCCGATTTGTATGTCGGCTGGGATAGAAGGCACTACCACTATATCAACTGATGAAAAAAATGATAAGTTCATTTAGACACCACAAGTAGATAATGCATTCCATGAACTGAAAAAGATGTAGGTCACAACACCAATCCTGGCCTCTCCATTGTCAAAAGAGCCTATGTTACTTTACATAGCCGCCACAAACAGAGTAGTAAGTGTTGTGATCGTGGTGGAACGAATTGAAGATGATAAATCAGTACAAAGGCCGGTATATTACCTAAGCGAGGTACTATCAGCCTCAAAGCAAAATTACCCACATTATCAAAAGATGGCATATGGAGTATACATGTCGGCGAAGAAACTTAAACATTACTCCGAAGAGCACCCGATCAAAGTGATCTGTGAAGCGCCCATAGCCGACATATTGAGCAACAAAGATGCAAGCGGCCGAATAGCAAAATGGGTAATTGAATTGTCACCTTACGCTCCGCAATTCAATAGGCGAGATGCAATCAAATCTCAGGTTGTGGCCGACTTCTTTGTGGATTGGGCCGAGGTACAATATGAGCCACCATTACCAGATCCGAATTATTGGACAATGCACTTCGACGGTTCCAAGCTGAGGAATGGCTTGGGGGCAGGGATAGTGTTAACCTCGCCAAAAAGAGATCAACTGAAATATGTGCTACAAATACATTTTGTCGTATCAAACAATGTAGCCGAGTACGAAGCACTCGTCCATGGATTGAAGGTGGCAAAAGAGATTGGGATACGCCGGATCTTATGCTACGGAGATTCAGATCTAGTAGTACAACAAGTATCAGGCAATTGGGATGCGCTAGATGCCAATATGGCCTTATATAGATTCCATGTGTAAAAACTCAGTGGATACTTCGATGGATGTGAATTTCATCATATACCTCGGGCAGAAAATGACGCTGCAGACACGCTGTCAAAACTCGGATCAACCAGGCAATCAATTCCCCGGGTATCGCCCTAGAGCACCTAAGAAAACCATCAATAACACCATCACCAGAGTCTGAATCCATCTTTATTCTGGCAAAATCAAGAGAAGATAGTATGCCGATGGAAGTTGACAAAGAATGTAACCCAAAGTTTCCGAAAGTGAACCTGGCCGATGCACGGATGGATATGGAAAAATCCGAGGTGGTTATGTCGGCGGAAAATATGGAAATAGACAGTGAGATTATCCTAGAGAAAATCATGCCAACATGGGCGCAACCCATATTTTCCTTCCTTAAGGATGCGACTTTGCCGAATAACGAGGTACTGGCTAGATAGACAGTGAGAAGAGCTAAAGCTTATACAATCATAAACAATGAGTTGTATAAAAGGAGCGTCACAAGCGTGCTGCAAAGATGTGTGGATTCGGCGGAAGGCCAGGAGATTCTCCTAGATATACATCAAGGAGAATGCAGGCATCACGCCTCGTCCAGAGCTTTAGTGGCCAAAGCATTCAGGCATGGATTTTATTGGCCAACAGCATTGAAAGAGGCCAAATAATTGGTGGAAAAATGTAATGGTTGCCAGAGATATGCCAGCAAGATACATATGCCATCGTCCAAGTTAAAAACGATACCAATTACTTGGTCGTTTTCTGTATGGTGCTTAGATATGGTGGGACCATTCAAGCCGGCCCGGGGCGGGATGACCCACATTTTAGTCATGGTCGACAAATTCACAAAGTGGATTGAAGTGAAACCAATAAAAAAATGTGATGGACCCACAACAGTAAAATTCCTCAAAGATATTATCTTGAGATATGGTTACCCACACAGTGTTATTACAGACAATGGCACAAACTTTGCTGAAGGGGCCTTTGCTAGATTCTGTCAAGAAAAACACATAAGACTAGATGTCGCCTCGGTGGCTCACCCAGCATCTAATGGGCAAGTAGAAAGATCTAATGGACTAGTATTGTCCGGAATAAAACCCCGACTCATCAAACCACTGCAAAGGTCGGCAGGGTGTTGGATCGAGGAACTACCGCAGATTATGGAGCCTCGTAACTACCCCAAACAAGTCAATGTGGTATACCCCATTTTTACGGTATATGGAGTGAAGCGTGCTTCCAGCCGACATAATACATGACTCGCCAAGAGTTACCCAGTATACAACTGCTGAGGTAAATGAGGTAGCTCGGCAAGATGATGTCGATCTGCTAGAAGAAGCCAGGGAGTTGGCACTATCAAGATCAGCTATTTATCAGCAAGACTTACGACGATATCACAACAAGAAAGTCAATCCAAGAGTGTTTAAAGAAGGAGATTTGGTTCTTCGAATAGTGCAACGCACAACCGACATGCACAAACTATCGCCCCCATGGGAGGGACCATTCATCGTGAGAAAAGCATTGCACAATGATGCATATTACCTAATTGACGCTCAGTCACCAGAAAAGAACAAGGCAAACAAAGCCGGCGAAGAATCGAAAAGACCATGGAACATAGCTTTACTTCGTCCATTTTACTCGTAGGAGTCATCTATGATACGTTGTAATGTGATGCTTCAGGTCAAAGTATCGACTATCTATTAAACCTCGGCACCTTGAGCAGTGACTCGGGGACTGCCCTATGTTATTTCTCATTTTGGGTTATGTATTAAACCTCGGCACCTTGAGCAGTGACTCGGGGACTGCCTTATGTTATTTCTCATTTTGGGTTATGTATTAAACCTCGGCACCTTGAGCGGTGACTCGGGGACTGCCCTATGTTATTTCTCAGTTTGGGTTATGTACTAAACCTCGGCACTTTGAGCAGTGACACGGGGACTGCCCAACGTTATTTTTTATTCCTGAATTATGTGTTAAGTTTCAGGACCTCGAGCAGGGAACTCGGGGACTATAACATATTATCCCTTATCTCGAATTAGGCAGTAAAACCTCGATTTCTAGCGCACTGACTAGGGAATTGCCCCATGATGGTCACCTGTTACAAAAATGGGTATTAAACTTTGGCACCCCCAACGATAGGTCAAAATCTACCTTGAACGATATTATTTCGCTTTCCCCAAATATGGGCTTCGAGATTTATAGCTCGGATAGAGATCAAGAACACAATGGTTGAGCCGTCGAATTTATAAAGGCCAGGCAATATTAAACGCCGAACTAAGGTGGGTCAAATGAAAACACACAATCCGGACTTATGAGATTGAAGGCCACCAAAGCAAAGATTTAAACCAACAAGATCTGTTTAGACAGACTAATAACAATCACCATCATACGTGCCTCAGCGGCAAAAGGCAAAAGAGGTTCATACCACACAGAAAGTTGGAAAATTGTTTCACACACATGACACGCCCGGCATACCGGAGATAAGAAATAACTTAAAGTTTTTTGAACCTAAGGGGCAGCGACTTGGTCAGGCACTAGGCGCTCCGAGGTAGACGGCACCTCGGCCGAAGTTACTTCACCCTCCACAGAACCAATAGCGACTTCGGGGAAGCCCGGGGCTGTTGAGAAACGTTAGGTTGAGCTTCAAAGTGCCCAGTCCCTTTGGAGGATGATCACGCATCGCCCTCCCCATCCGAGCTGGCGCTGGAATCACCAGAGTTATCCTAGTCGCCCTCACCATCGTCCTGATCGGCCGAACTATTATCAGAGGCATCTTCGACTTCGACGTCATCCGCAGGGTTGGAAAGAAAACTCGGCCCTTCAATCCAGTTATGCACATCAACATACTCAATAAGCTGGAAGGCATGAGCTTGTCGGCGAGCGACGAATTCTGGATCCTCAACCCAACGGGAGCCAGTGCGCACGTTTATCAAGGTATCGAGCGAAATATCCTCGTACCAAGACATAATGACTATGAGCGCCATATCAGCACCAGCCCGTCCAGCGGATTCCCTCCGGAGATTTAATTGGTTCTGGGATGCCATTAATCTTTCCACCAATGTCTTGATCTCATAAATATCAGGAGTTCCAGAAGTATTCGGCCAGAGAACATGGTAGGACCGAATGGCTGCCTGCACCAAATCCCTGCCCATAATCTTCATCGGACCAACGGCAGGGCCAACAACAACCAAGAAGTCTTCCATCGAGTATTCCGGGCTTGCATCTGCGGGGACACCTCGGCGCACGCGAGCATTAATCACCGCTCTAGAGCTCACGGGCTTAGCTTCCGGAAAATGGTCTACGCAAAATAAAAGTATATCAGTCAAAAGTAAGAAAGAGAAGAAGATAACTCGGCCACGGTCCGAGACTTACGGTGAATATAGCTCAGCATTTTCTGAAGATCTTGAGCCCAATCAACCTTGGTCTTCTCAAAGCGAGTGATTTCCTCTCTCATCGTCCGTGTCTTAAGTTCGGCAGCCTCGAGGAGTTCTTTATCCTTCTGCAATTGCAGACTTAGACGATTCTTCTCTTCGGAGAACTCCTGATCAACTTTCTCTAACTCAGATTTCTGAGAAAGCTTGAGGGACTCCACCTCGGCGCGCAAGAGAATTATCTCGTCATCTTTCTCTTTTAGCTGCGCCGAATGAGTAGCGGCTTGTTCTAAAAAATGCAGCATCATATCAGGCATGGGTATGCATTCTTGATGTGACGCTGCAAGAGTTTGTAACTCGGCTATACCAAAGCCGGAAGGTTATAAGAAACCCGGGATAAATCTCGAACGGGAATCAGTAAAGAGAAAGGATAACTAACCTTCCAGGGCCTTGAATTTCTTCTCAAGACGGATATTAAGATTGTTGATATTACCTGTTTACCAGCAAAATGAGCTAACACCTTAAGTCGAAAATATTAAAAGCTTTAGGGACAATACAAAAGTTTGTTAAATTACCAGCTTTCTTCACCACGGGAACAACTTTCTCATACTTCTCTTGCAATTTATTGTGTGCGAAAAAGCATCCTTTGGAATTCGGCGGTCCGCCGATCATGAGCAACCTAAGCGGCAAAATAAATTGCAATGAGATATTCATAGCTAAGATAGATCCGAATCAAGCAAAAGCTTAACTCGGATCTAGGTGGCTGGATATTCGAAGCTAAGACAGATCCAAATCAAGCAAATCTTAACTCAGATCTAGGTGGCTGGATATTCGAACACTAAGACAGATCAGAATCAAGCAAAGCCTAACTCACATCTAGGTGACCTGATATTCGAACACTAAGATGGATCCGAATCAGGCAAAAACTAATAAAGCTTCCAAAAGAATAACAAGTTAATCGGTCGCAAGCTTCGGGGACTAGAGTATATATAATATCATTCGAATAACTAATCAAATGTCAATAAAAACAATTACCTCGTTCATCTTATCACTGTCAAGCACGATCTTGGCAGCCAGATGCAATCAGCGATGTCGGAGAGTTGAAATGGTCGATCGCTTGATTGCCCTCGATCAAAGAACGTTCCAATTATTGGCATACTCAACCAAGGAGCCAAGGCTTTCCCACTCTCAGTACGAGTGAGAACTTTACCTCGGACGCGTTGTGTAACCACCGCCGCCGCGGGACTCTTGTGGAGAGTGAGCTGAGTATCGGCGGTCGGGGTGACAACGGTCTTAGCAGAGGAAACCCCCTTGCGGAGCGCATCAGCAATCGTAGGTTGAGAAGAGCTGGCAAGTCCTTTCTGATATGAAGGAGGTTTGGTGACGACGACCTTCTTAGCCTTAGAAGAGGCGTCGGCAGGAGCTGTTACCTCAGCACTAGGGGTGGCGTCCTTGGAAACAGGAGGAACTATAGTTTCTGAGGGCGCCGAGATGGTGACATCCTCGTCTGGAGTTGGAGTTGTGGTTGAAACTGCGCGGGCCAAAGGAGTCTCGGGGGAAACTCCGGGGTTCACGATGGGGGCAGCGGGTTCGGTAGGAGGATCTACTGTCCGGGTTACGTTGGCATCAGCAACGAAAACCACGGGTGCATCTTGCTGAGGTAATGTTTGACTCAGAGCAGGAGGAGAGTCCACATGAGCGGGACTAGGAACTCTGGTATCTTCAGGAGGCGGAGGAGAAGGCAGCCGAGTACTATGACTCGTCATGCTTGGACCACTGGGCTTAACAGAAAGAGGAGTGCTGCAAAAGCACAGAAAGTCAAATCAAAAGACGGAAAAAGAGAAACAAATATAAATGAAAATGAGCGTACACAGTAACTCCGGGCATAGTTTTACGCTTTGGAAGGTGCTGGGATGACTTTTTAGTTCGCTTCTTGGGAGCGGCTTCAGAGGCACCTGTTGGAGCAGCACGCTTTCGCGAGGTAGCAGGAGGTTGAGAGACGAGAGGCTCGGCGTCGTGCACCTGACTGGCCTGATTAGCTGGGGAAGTAGAAGCCGGAAATGCATAAGAGATAGGCATTGCGGCGACTACCTCAAGAATTTGGATGTCGTCCGAATCACCTTCCTCCCCGTGAGCCGAGGTCTTGCCACGGGCGCAAGCCGGAGCGAGGTCCGACTTGGGAACGAACTCCTCCGAGTTAGGCTCCCCGCTCTCCGGGGTGTTCCGATCTGCGGTCCACGGGAGGGCCAGAACCTCGACATCTTCAATCTTCTGCTCTGCAAATCTCTTCAAGAAAAGAGACCAAAAGGAATTAGCAAAATGAATCACAAACGCAATTGGGGGGCAAAACATAAATGCGTGAACTTACCTCGGGAGGGGGATTCCCGCGGGTGAACGGCTTCAGTCCCCAGGTCCAATCCTCCGGCATCTCCGTCTTACAGATAGCCCGGACACGCTTGAAAATAAGATAATTATCGAGCTCAACCGTTGAGACTCGGTTGGGATCAAGGGGACCGCTCATATAGCAGAGCTTATGCGTGCGTTTCTGAAAAGGGCAGATCTGGCTGCTGACGAAGGTGGTCATCAGATCCTCGCCATGTAACCCGGCGCGTATCATCTCCTTCAGCCGAATCTCAAAGGCCTCGGCCAGAGCATGTCTCTTCCTGGGATTATAAGTCCAGTTCTTCTTGGAAGGGGGGCCGATGGAGAAAGCAGGGAGCCAAATCTTGTCTTCCTTCCTAGAATTCTTGACATAGAAAAACGATAGATGCCATTTCTTGCTTGACTCGAGACCAGCAACGCGAGGAAACTCGGATTTCCTCCGAGGTGTGATGGACGCGGCTCCACACTGGGTAAGCAATTTCTCGGAAGGATGAAGGGATTTGTCTGGAACGACATTGGATCGGATATGGAAGAACTTGGACCATACATGCACAGACGGCCAGAGGCTGAAGTATCCTTCCGAGGCCGAGATAAAAGCGGATAGAGAAGCAATGGCGTTAGCCGGAAGATGATGTGGCTGCAGGCCGAAGTAATCGAGGAATTCCCTAGCAAAATCGCTAAAGGGAAGACCAAACCCGCGAGCAAAATGGGACATACAAACGACGTACTCACCTTCATTAAGAACGAGAGAAGATTCGCTGTCGGGTAAGCGACAGGCTACCTCGGCAGGAATCCGGCAAGTTCTAATTAACCACTCAACCTCTCGGCGGGTAACGGTGGAACCTTGACAGGAGCCCCGCTCTGGACCAGACGCTGCATCGTCATCCTCGATGAGCGCGCCGCTAATGGAGATTGACATAGGGTCGCCGGAGGAGTCCACAGAAGAGGAACTAGCGGCGGAGCAAAGCCTAGAGGTGCAAGGCCCCATCGTGGTCCTAGGCGAAAACGGCGGCGGAGTGGAAGAGGAACCGCCGCGGGGAACCTAGAGAGCGGCAGACGCGTCTAGAGAAAAATCTAGGCAATGAGACCACAGAGAAACTCACCGGCGACGGCGCCAGAGCAAGTGTACGAGGACGAGGTCGACGGAGCAGAGGAATTAGAGCCTCGCCGTCGAAGATTGAGACGAGCGCGCGGCCGCAGAAGCACGAACAGGCGCAAGGGCAAAAGAAGGAAGAAGGGCAACAGTGAGCGAAGGAGGAAAGTAAATCCTCTAGCCCTGTGCCCCTCTTTATAACCACGCGGCCTTGGCAGTAGTGGGATCGTGCGTGCGGGCACTAACCGTGTGGATCATGTATGCGGCGTAACCACTCGCGGCTGATTGGAGCCACACCGACGACCACACGACGCAGGAGACGATCAGGCCCCCTGACCGATACGCTGTGCGAGGCGTCACAGTGCCGACGCGATAGGCGCAATAATTACTGTAGCTTGTCAGCGGGCACTGTAGGGGAACAAAAAACTAGGGAAACAATGATAAGTGTTACACGTAGGACGAGGCGTGCACGAGAAGATGCGCGTATACCTCAGACAGGGGAAAAATAACTCGGAAACAAGGAGAAACGAATATTGGGAAACTGATATGGCCCGGCCGAGGTTACGGGCAGGACCACACCAGCTTCGGGGACTAATGGTGGGGAGGTGACCCCAGATAGGGTCATGACGGGGAAATACGAAAGGAGTTTCCCCTGTCATATTCCGAGTTAATGTCTATATCGGCCAAATCATGTAAAGGTCGGCCGAGGTAAGCACGAGCATGACACCTATGAGAAGGGCTGAACGTTACCCGGTCGACGTACGGTTTAAGTCGGCCGGGTAAGTCCGAATAACCTAAATGCAGGTGAAGGCCAAGCCGAGTTAAGCGAGACAGGGCCGAATGACATGAAGCTTGCAGGAGAAGGAGGTGCCTATAGTCAAACCCTAGTCACAGGCTAGGAAGAATCTGAATGGATCCAAGCGCAAAGGACAAGGCGAAGAGCAGCAGAAGGGCAGAAGGAGGTCACGGAGGTGACAGTCCTGGAGCCCGAGGCGTGCAGGTGGGGTTCTCTGAAACCTTGCCGTCATTATAAGGGGGACACGGAAAGGAGGCCGCCGAGTTACTATATTGGGACAAGCATATTCTTCGAATATGCTTGCCACGTCATCCCTAGAGGAGCCAAGGCACCCCTTTATAAGGAGAGGCTTGGATACTGAGAAAGGGATCGGCTCATTCTATACCGTTAGGCTAGTAAAAGTTCATCCTCTCTTCCTGCATACAGCTCAAGGAGCACTTGTAGTCCAAGAAAGGAGAAATAAAGATCTATATGTTAGTCATTTGTGTGTAGAATTAACTACATCTTCTCTCCCCAGATCCCTCTAGCATCCATTGGCCCCATACTTTAGCCTACCCATGGCATGTGTTGTGCCACCACCACGACAATGTACGTCAGCCTTCACGAGTTTACCAGAACTTTCATGGAGTTCCTTTCCCGCCGCGTTCGCAACTCCTTCCCGGAACAGGGAGTAACAAGTTACAGTTCTTACACTCTGCAGAGGTGCGTTACTTTACCCATGAGAGATCAACTCCTTGTTGCACAACCGGGCAGCTTATCCATCCACAATTCCGTGATGTGGGGCCTAGTAGATGATCCAATCTAATCACTGCCCTCTCCGCGACCTCATATGTCTACACGATCCTTCGGGGCTAGATCACCTCCGTTAAGCCCCCTTTCGGGCAGGCTAAAACCCTGATGAGTTCTCGAATACTCTATGACCTGGTGATGCCCAGACAAGTACCATATTAAATGGACTATACCCCCAAACACCATTTATAGATAATCTAGACACCAAAAGTGTGGGGCGTAAGGGTGCCCACCCATATGTTGGATCCTCACAAGGAATCACAACGTCACGTTAAGGTCGTCTTGCCTCCATACGAGAGGAAAAGGATACAACTGACTTATCCGTCCCATTCCAAATCTCATGGTTAACGCGTAATATACGACGCAAGAATCACTGGCGATGTTGGTTGTTAAGTCCTAGATAATATGTTCCTTTACCACCGGAACCTTCATTGTAGGTTATTACCTCACGGTAAATAACCTATAACCATATTATTATGAAAATAGTGTTTTCTGACCTTTTTCAAATGCAGGTGAGGACAACACTGGATTTGCAAAATACTTTAGAGAAAATAATCAAAGTACATGAGCAAGTGTGAACTTGCCTTTTGTGATTGCAAGATTATGCACTCACGGTCATTGAGACAATATAAAAGATCCAATATCTGAAATCAGCATCATTGGTCCGGTAAGGACTAATGTTTAAAGAAGCAAGATGCTATTATGCATAAGTAATGTAATGCACTTTATAAACGCGAATCTCGGGGATAACGTTGTTCTAGGGTTTGAATACTGGAAATGGTTTCTTTGGAATGTGTTGCCCTTTTAGATTAAGTTTCACCCCTGTGCTTCTTATTAAGGCTTATGAGTGTGTGTGAACAACACGTATTTACACAACAATAAGGTACACACATATGTGAATGCTACTCGAGATTGCTTATACTATAATTGTTTATCTTCAAATTTCTACTTTACAAGTAATGTCACGTATAAAGAACTTACGTGTTATCAATCCTAAGTATACAAGTAAAGTATAAAGCAATGTGATTGTGAATAATTATCATCTGTTGATTATGATGAAAGTCCTTGAATTTAATTTGTTAAGAGTTTGAAATATTATTATAAGGTTTGTTGATTGAAGTGTCAAAACGTATAAATTTTGAAGAAAAGATTTCTTTATTAAGGTTTAAACATTCCTGATAGTTTTTAGAATAGGATTAATAGAATGTGATTGATGTTATTTATGCTAGCTTGAATAATCTGGACTTGGTATGCATTAGGTCTAATTTAAATAGACCAAAGTTAACTATAAAACACATAACAAGACTTTAGTATAATATTTAAAGTATTTTAGACTAAAGTTAACTTTAAATACATAGATGGACTTAAGGTATATTGCTTATGTTATTGTACTTGCTCATCTTATAGTATTTCCTTAAAGTTATTTAAAAATGTCATTACTTCTATTTGAGTAGTGGTTTCCTAACATTATAAATGTATAAAAGGATTTATCTCCTTATAAGGGTGTGGTTATGGTTTGTGAATAAGTAAACAATATTATTTACTACTTATGAATTATCTTTGGATTTAGTCCATTATAAAGTTGTGAGTGAAACAATGGTAAAAGGTTTTATTTGGTTGAAAATATCATTCTTGAAGATTTTAAAATTGATAAGAATATTTTTAGAAAATTATCTACACTTATAGTTGAATGATAATTCAATAAGATTGCATTTTAAAATGTGTTGAACCATTTTGACTTCATACTATCAATATTTAGGACAATACTATTGATTAGACTCAATTGGCTAATTTTATAAATATTAGCAAATTTTTATTTACCCTTATATGAATTATTAACTAAAGAAATAAGTTTAAATTCAAGTTATTTAGTTGTCTAAATGTTTATTTACCTCAAAAGTGGAATATCATATTTTTAGCATGTAGGTATTATTTTTTTGATCATTTTGGTATATTACATTTATTTTTGTGACTTATAAATAATAAGATATGATTTTTACAAGGTTTATTACTTTATAATTACTTAATAAATATTTAATTAAGTGAAGCAATAATATATGATTATAGTTTTAAAGTATTGTTTTTATTTTTCTAAGAATTTTGGTATTTTATTTATATTTTTAAAATTTACTAATATTTAAATATGAATTATCAAAGTTTTATTACTTATAAATTCTTTATTAAATAATAATTATTTAAGTAACTAACACAATAATGTTTCTTAATAGTTTAATATTATAGATTTTATTTTTTTGAAAATTTTCATATATAAAACATATTTTTCTGAATTATAGAACAATAGTTATTGAATTTGCAATGTTTAATCAATTTCTGAAAATAATAAAAGGAATTACTACATCATTGTGACATCAGAACATAGTTGTGGTTTTTTTTACACCGGGGTAGTGTAACATCACAAAAATACTAAACTTGGATCATCAAACTCTAATCATCAAAATTTAGGATTAACAAAAACTTTTCTAAATAAAAATATGAAAGCATGCATGTGTGTATGCACTCCAATTTGAATTCTTTTGAATTGCCTTGTTTATGTGTTTCTTTGCTTGTAAAGGGATTCTTAGGTGAAATAAACATCATCTAAAAAATCCCCACACTTTTCCCAAAGACAAATAAACCAAAACAAATAAAATAAGGGAATGGTCACTTTGGCCAAATTAACTCCCATGCCTACTTTGGCTGTCTCTAACTTACAAAACTTAACAGAAACTTGTTTGGATCTTTGCACCCCTTGATAGTACTCATAACAGAGTACCAAGGCCCACCTTGTGATCATCCAAAAACATTTGAATGCATAGTTTAAATGACAGTTCAAAATTGAATCTATATCATATGGGAAGATCCCACTTTTTCAAAAACCACTCAAGCAAGCTCAACTTTCAAAACCCAAGCATCCACAAACTCACCAGCACATGCCTAGCACACCCACCAAAAATATTTTCAAAATTCAAAACTTGAGTTCTTGCGGCCATTTCATCAAACACTTGGAGGCAACAAATCAATCCGGCCAAACTTCACTGTTTTGAGCAGTAATTTGGCTAAGCAATGTTCACCATTGATCACCCTTGTCTCCCTCAGTGCCAACCAGTGCTTGGACCAACCCTAGCCCCTACCCTTTGCCCCATGCCATGCCAACCCGAGCACCCCCTTGCCAGCCGACCATGGCTAGCTAGCTAGAGCAAGCACCAAGCCTAAACAACATGTCTAGGACACAACCCACCGTCCACCGCCACCACCTGTCCAGCGCTCGAACCCTACCAGCCACTGGACCACACACACACAGACCATGCCAAGCTTCTCTGAGCGCATGCCGAGAGCGCTCCAGAGCGCCACCCTCGACACACGCCCACAGACTGCGCGCCGCCCTTGCCGCGTGCATACTCGAACACCACCGTCCCAGGAGACCGCCAGACATCCCCGTTCGCCGCCCCATGCCTCACAACCACCGCTCGCCTTCGAAGACACCGCATCTGCCGCACAGAGTACCGCACATTCCAGACAGTTTACCACCGCCCCTACACGCGCATTAAAGCCATAGAGCATCGCCGGGATACCACCGATCGATCGCCACCGTCGGCCATGCCTCTAGCAGCCCGTAGCCATGTCGCCACCGTCGCCTGCCCATCCCGTTCGGTCTCGTCGTCGAGACTATAAATAGATGCCTCCCCCGCTCAAACTCTTCACACCATTCTACTCCCCTCTCCTCACTGATCGTTCCACCCCGTTCCCGGAGCAAGGCCAGCAGCGCATCGCCGTAATTCCACCGGAGCCCGCCGCTGCTGGAGAAGAAGGTAGCCAGCGATTGGAGCCGCCCCAGGAGAAGCTGCCGGTACTAGGAGGTTCGCCGTTGTCGACTTCGTCGTTCGCCCGCCTCTCCGACCCTCGCTTGAGCCCCGGTGAGCCTCCCACGACCCCCACTGAGCCGCTAGGGTTCGAGCTCGCCGGTGACTAGTTCATCGTCGACGACGACCCTCAGCCGTTGATCTTACTTCTAATCCAACACACCACGTTGCCCCGTACCGCTTCGCACCCCCTGTCTCACTGACGCGTGGGGACAGCAACTTAACCAGCCCGCATAAGCGTTGTGCGTAGCAGGCCGACCCGTTAACCTTTCCCGCGCAGCCCATTAGTTTGAATTTGGATTTTTCCATTTTCATTCAAAAACAGTTATGTACCTAGTTTCAAAAATGAACCCAGCTCGATTCAGTGAACCAAATTGAATGAAACCAATTTTGTTAGAAAGGTCTTGAAATGCTAAATCCAAGCCCGTTGGATTCAAATCATTTGGATCTGCATATCACCCTTGGTCAAAATAACAAGGCAGATGCCTTTCTACATTCAAACATTTTTAAAATTTTAAACCATAATAGCTTTTGAGTTGATTCCAACTCTCAAAAATCACATTTGACCATACCTTTCATAATATATAAAAATATATAGGTTTACTTACAGAAATAATATTCAAGTAATAAAACAATGCCACATAGGCATTTCTAGCCACTTTATTTAATTAAAATAAAAGGGTAAAACCTTATTAAATTGTGACACCACTTTAAATCACATTCCCATGGACTAAAATATGTGGTGATGACATGTGTCAACATGATCCCATGTTTGGTTGGAGAATATTAAATCTTATGTAGTTTTTCAATGAGTAGAAATTACTCTTCTAAAAATAAAATCAATAAGACAAATGCTTTAGTCTTGTAATGTTAGTGATGATGCTAGATCATCTATAGAACCCCTTTGTGTGATGATTGCAAGTAGTTAAGTATTGTTTGGTGATTGTGTACCTCGTATTTATTCATAGACGCTAGTACCGACAAAGGATACGAGGAGGAAGGAGGATACTACGAGGAAGAAGCCAAGGAAAACTTCAACCACTGCTCTGCACAAGGCAAGCTTATACTGATATTGTGCAAGATAACACTTGCAAGATACTCTACTGATGCAAACAAATACTTACTTGTTAGCATGCCAACTATATGCCTTAAGCATATGTGATCATACCCACTTGATACCCAATCCTAGTTTTACATGCAAGCTTTCTACTTTATTTCTTTATCAAATCTTTCTTTTAGAGTTTACTTAAGGGACTGGTAGATTCTAGGAAGTTAACTGAAGGTTGCATAAAGAGCATAAAATTTGGCCTGAGCTAGATAATCTTGATATCATCCTAAGGCATGATATTGAACTTAGTTAGAACCCCACTAGTTTATCACCCCTCAGTAGTACTCACCCCCACTTGTAGATGCTAGTGCTAAGCATAAAACTTGATCAACTTTAGATGGGAATACTTGGTGGAAAATGGTTATGAAAACCTTAGAATGATGGATCATTCTACTGAAATGTCTTGACATGTGTTTCCGAACACCAGATGATTTTGGTGATGAAAATGTTGAGGCATGAGCCTTAGCCCTTTTTAAAAACTGATGGTTGTCTGGATGCGATACCATTCCAATTTTACCGTACAACCACAATACCCGAAGATTGGGTAGGGCTTGACTGGAAACTTATATACCTTAGTATTGGTTCCCTCACAGCCAAGGTCTGAGCTGAGGCTACCTTGTGAAGATTGTCCACATGCGGTACCCAAGATGACAGTTGGTCATGGTTGGGAGGCCAAACTCACAGGAGAGGTGCTTATACTAGGGCATGTAATTGAAAGGTTAGGATTGATTATCCGCATACTGAGTATGGTGAATTCAGGATTTGTTCCTGATGGATGTATCGAATGTTGTGGTGAAAGTGTACAATCTCTGCAGAGTGTCAAACTATTCGAATAGCCACGTCCGCGGTTATGGACAGTTGGAGTGTCCATACTGTTCCCCCGTCAGATGTTTTCAAAATGACTTGTGAAATGACTTGAGACTTTGAATTGACCACAACGAAGTTGTGGCATGAGATACAAGTTCCCACTTAGGTGTTATAAAATGTGACTAGTTTGCTCTTGCTTCTGAACTTAGTAGAGGTAAATCTAGCTTTTTGCAAAACAACCCTAGAGCTTACTGTCCTATTAACAAAACCACCTTCACTTGTTAGTATTAGTTTGCGAGTACTTAAAGAGTACTCATGGCTTTGTCCCTGGCTATTCCCGTGGCCAGACTATGAAGAGGAGTACCAGGATGATGGACCCTGGAAGGTTCGACAACTAGGATCATCTCCCATCGTTGCATTGTGACCCGAAGATGGAGCTTCGCCTATGCTACCTTTATTGTTATGTAATTCCGCTGCTTGAGTTGTATTAAGAACTGGATCATGAGATCCTTATTTGTGTAAGACCATATGTATGGTTTGTAATGGATGATGTACTGTGGTATACAATTCTGTTATGTCTTTCAAAAATGGTAATCCTGGGATTGCGATGTATGGCATAATAGGCATCTGGGATTAAAAATCCAGGTGTTGACAAGTTGGTATCAGAGCCATCCTGACCATGGGAGACCCTAGTTAGACTGGACGTTTGAATCAAAAACTTAGTTTCAAAACCAAAAGAAACAAATATTTACCAAAAACTTATTCCCATTCTTATCACCTTGATTCTTTCATGAAAATTCATGTTCCTCAAAAACTCTTGCAAAATACATAAAATTGACACACTTGATCACTCTACTAACTTACTCATCCTATATTCTTAATAGATGGACATGAAGTACAACAAGTTTTATCAGTTGGGGAATGGAGGCGACCTTATTTTTGAGAGGGATTTGGACCAGCTTTCGGAAATTCTGGAGCTTCTACACCCCGAGTTCTTCGGAGCTCAGCTCAATGATCAAGGAGGAGAAGATCCGCAGTGGCTAATTGTTGCAAGTCTCCGAGGAAAGATTGAACCTCCCAATGCTGAGGAAATTTAGTTTACCTTAAGAGAGAACAATTGGCTCGATGGACTTGCCAGGGCCATGCAGGAAGCTCTTGCCCATCTGTGTGGGAAGAGTATCAACCAGATCAAGGGTACCCTCTTTGAGTTTTGCCCAAGGCGTGATGCAAATGGACAACCACTGGAAGCCCCATACCACCCCGAGCTGAAGACTCAATTGGACCACCTTAGCTTCATGATGTACGATCGTCAGCAGGAATTGGACAATTGCCGTGACTACTCCAACCACAAGTCCGCCATCATCAAGATGAAGGATCAAACCATCGCCATGCTAGCAAAGGATCGCAAGTCTCGCCGCCGTCAGCTCGACAAGAAGGAGCGCATCATTGCCCGTCTTTGCCACCATATCTCGGCTTTGGAGGAGACTATCCACGAGAGAGACATGCAGTTGGAGGAAAGGGAGAATGCCGGAGAGTATCTTGGTGGAGACCCTTACTCCTATATCAGCGATGATGATGATTTTTTGGAGGATCAGTCTATGGACTTCTTCACCGATGAGGATGATTTCACCTTCATCGATGATGATGAGGATGACGACTACACCGACTCCAAGGAGTAGTAGCACTTGAGCACTAGCGTAGTGAGTAGTATTCGGTCCCAATGTATCGTAGTTTCCAGAATGGTTCCTAAAACCATCTATTTACCTTTGTTGTGGATTGTTGTATCGTGTGAATGAATGAATGAATGAATGAAAAGCAAGTTGCTAGAAAATCTAAGTCAAACTTTAAAAACTTTTCAAAGTCCCAGAACCTTAGAAATTTCCCTCTTTTCTCATGATATATCTCAATCTTCAGATTCCACGCGGAGGAAGTGGTTCATCCCCGGACCCGATGTTGCAGATCCTGCAAATGTTGGTTTCTGACCGCAAAGCTGAAAAGAGCCGAACGTCAAGCCAACCTAGCTACCCTGCATCAGATATCCCAGCTAGCCCACAACAACCAAGGCCAAGGAAATTAGGACAACCATGGATCTAAGCTCAAGAATTTCCAGAATACCAACCCGCCTGTTTTCACTAAGTCAGAAGAACCCCTAGATGCAGACGATTGGCTACAAACCATGGAAAATAACCTGGAAGTCGCCGGAGTGGAAGCCAACGAGAAAGTTTTGTTCGCCACCCACTATCTAGCCGGAGATGCCAGGGCATGGTGGAACAGTGTTCGTGCAATGACCGGAGGACAGATGATGACCTGGGAGGAATTCAAGGTCAAGTTCAGCAGAACCCATGTGCCACCGGGTTTGATCAAGATAATGAGAGATGAGTTCAGAGAACTGAAGCAAGGAAGGATGACTATAGTGGAATACCGTGACAAAATTTTGTCATTAGCTAGGTATGCCCCGGATGAGATCGACACGGAAGCCAAGAAGAAAGAGAGATTACTGAATGGTCTGCATGATGAGATACATACTGTGTTAGTCAATATCCCCTTTGCTGATATTGAAGCCCTTGTCGACTCTGCCATCCAGATGGAAGGAAAGATCAACCAAGCCAATGAGAACCGCAAGCGTCGCATGATGCATCATCCAGGAACCCATCAGACCCCAAAGTATCGCCCTAACCCATCTCCAGGATTTGCCCCAAGAACCAACAGACCCCCGATGAACCGTCCGACCTATCCCAACCGTGGAAACCCTAGGCCCGCAGGAAATCACAACAACCCCGGCAACTCTAGCAATTTCAACCGTGCCCCACCCAAGTTCAACAACAATGCTACCGCCAACACCAACACTGCCCCGAGGACTGGAAGCAATGTTGTGCCTGTTGCAGCAAAGGACAAGTCGCAGGTAACTTGTTATGACTATGGAAATAAGGGTCACTAATTCAACGAGTGTCCCAACAAGAAGAATGCCGCAGCCCCCAATGCAAATGCCCCAAAGAGCCAGTAGTTGTTCAGCCGGAAGAAGGTTTGCCCCAGGGAATTCGCTCAACCGCAATGGCCGTCTTTTTCTCATGCATGCTGAAGAAGCTCAGGAAGTGCCAGACGTCGTGCTGGGTATGTTTTTTGTTAATTCAGTACTTGCTCGAGTGTTTTTTGATTCTGGTGCATCGCACTCATTTTTCACCGAAGAATTTGCATGCACTAGTAAAATTCAACCAACCAAACTGAAGCATGCTATGATCATGCAAATTCCCGGTTCAACCACCAAGGCTAGGCAAATTTGCAAAGTCGTCCCTATCCGAATCCATGGCATAGATTTTTATGCTAATCTGATAGTACTCGGAACCAAAGGTTTGGAAGTAGTACTAGGAATGGATTGGATGTCCAAACATAAAGGATTGATTGACTGTGCCAAGAAAGCCATAACCATGACCAGTACAGCCGGAATATCAGTCGAGCATATATCTGAAACCTTACCTCGTCAATTCAAGTGCAACAAGAGTATAGCCCAACCTACCATTGACCAAGTACGTATAGTATGTGAATACCCCGATGTATTTCCAGATGTTTTGCCCGGTATGCCCCCAGATCGGGATATCGAGTTTATCATCGAACTAATCCCCGGAACAGGACCCATAGCCCAGAGACCATATAGTATGAACCCGTCTGAACTAGAAGAACTGAAGAATCAACTGGATGCCATGTTGGAAATTGGATTGATTCAACCAAGTGCGTCACCATGGAGATCACCTGTTTTGTTTGTGGACAAGAAGGATGGAGGTACCCGTTTGTGTACAGATTATCGGAAGTTGAATGATGTCACCATCAAGAACAAATACCCCTTGCCCAAGATAGAAGATTTGTTTGATCAGTTGACTGGTGCCAAAGTGTTTTCTAAGATTGATCTTAGAACTGGTTATCATCAACTCAAAATTCGTGTAGAGGATATTCCAAATACTGCCTTTACCACCAGATATGGATTATACGAGTATACTTTCATGTCTTTTGGATTAACCAATGCCCCCGCTTATTTCATGAATCTCAGGAATAAGATTTTTATGGACTTCCTGGATAAGTTTGTCGTTGTTTTAATCGACGACATTCTGATTTATTCCAAATCAGAAGAAGAACATGAGCTACACCTAAGGACCATTCTTGGAACCCTTAGAGAGCATCAGTTGTATGCCAAGTTTAGCAAATGTGAATTCTGGTTACAGGAGGTAGGATTCCTCGGTCAGATTGTATCAGCCGGAGGAATTGCAGTCGACCCTGCAAAGGTGAAAGATGTCGAAGATTGGCAAGCCCCAACCACTCAAACCCAAGTTCGTGCATTTCTCGGATTGGCGGGATACTACCGCAAATTCGTAGAAGGATTCTCGAGTATCGCCAGACCATGACCCAATTGGTGAAGAAGGACAACAAGTTTGAATGGACCGGAAAATGTGAAGCGAGTTTTCAAGAACTCAAAAGGAGATTGATTTCAGCCCCAATCTTAATCATGCCGGATATCACGAAGCCCTTCGACGTGTATTGTGATGCATCCAAGATCGGTCTCGGATATGTGCTAATGCAAGAAGGCAAAGTCATATCGTATCTATCTCGACAACTGAAACAACATGAGCAAAATTACCCAACCCATGACCTCGAACTCGCAGCCGTAGTTCTAGCCCTGAAGACATGGAGGCATTACCTCATGGGAAACCGTTGTGAGATTTATTCGGATCACAAGAGCCTGAAGTATATATTCACTCGCAAGGAGCTGAATATGAGGCAGAGAAGATGGATTGAGCTAATCAAGGATTACAACCTAGACATTCACTATCACCCTGGTAAAGCCAATGTGGTAGCAGATGCCCTTAGCAGATTGCCGTGCCGCTTGAACTCCATGATTTTGAAGGAGCAACCAAGCTTGCACAAAGAGATGGAAGATCAGAATTAGTGAGTGAAAGGTTTTTGGCTAGCATAGAACTCTAGCCCACTTTGATCAGTCAGATCAAAGAGGCGCAGAAGGGAAATGCTAGTATCGCCGGAATCAAACTTCGTATCGGTACAGGCAAAGTACCCGGCTTCACCGAAGATGAAGGAGTTCTGTGGTACAAAGGACGCATTTGTGTACCAGCAGATTCTGAGTTGAAAGAAGTGATTCTAAAGGAAGCTCATGATACTCTTTATTCTATCCACCCCGGAGGAACTAAGATGTATCAAGATTTGAAAGAGCAATTTTGGTGGCATAAGATGAAGAGAGAAATGGGAAGCTATATCGCCAAGTGTGATATATGTTAGCGAGTCAAGGCAGGACATCAAAGACCCGCTGGATTGTTGCAACCATTGCAGATTCCGGAATGGAAATGGGATTCCGTTGGAATGGACTTTATCACCGGATTGCCTATTTCTAGTAGGGAAATGACTCTATCTGGGTCATAGTGGACATATTGTCCAAAGTCGCCCATTTCTTACCCGTCAAGACCACATATCAGAGTTCGAAGCTAGCGGAGTTATACATCGCTAGAATTGTTAGTTTGCACGGAGTCCCCAAGAACATCGTATCGGATCGAGGAACTCAGTTTACCTCGAGATTCTGGAAGAAAGTCCAAGAAGGTTTAGGAACCCGCCTAGATTTCAGCACCGCTTATCACCCTCAGACCGACGGACAAACGGAGCGAGTAAATCAAATACTCGAAGATATGCTGAGAGCATGTGTGTTAGAATATGGATCTAAGTGGGAAGACTGTCTGCCGTTTGTAGAATTTTCATACAACAACAGTTATCAAGATAGTTTGCAAATGGCCCAGTTGAATTCATGTATGGAAGGAAGTGTCGCACCCCTTTGAACTAGTCGGAAGTAGGAGAGAGTCAGATTTTTGGACCTGACATCCTACGAGAAGCAGAAGAGAAGGTTCACAAGATTCGTGGACACCTCAAGACAGCCCAGTCCAGATAGAAGAGTTACGCCAACAAGAGACATCGAGACCTCACCTTCAACATAGGAGATTTTGTATATATGAAGGTGTCGCCATTGAAGGGAATGCAGCGTTTCCAACTCAAAGAAAAGTTAGCCCCAGATATATCGGACCCTTCAAGATTCTGAACCGTCGAGGAGAAGTGTCGTATCAATTGGAACTGCCCGAAGAGATGTCAGCCGTGCACAATGTGTTCCATGTCTCATTACTTCGCAAGTGTCTCGAAGTTCCAGAGAAGACGGAATTGTTCAAGAATATCGATCGCCAGTGTGGCATCCCGCAAAACCACTACTAGAAAATCGCGTTGAATTTGTGCATTGCATCGTCATCATCATGCATTGTTTGCATAAAACTATTTTCGCAAAGCCTGTTTTGTTTTCTAAAACGCCCCGTCTCTTATTCAAACGCCAAACACCGGGTCTCCGGAATTATTTTTGTTGTCGGCTATCGGGTTGCGAAAGCCGTGTTCTAAAATAAATAAAATTTAAATTATTTTAGTGGGGGCAGTCGAACGGGCCAGATCGACCCGAACGACCACCCCCAGGATTTTAAATCGGTCCAACCAGTCCCACCCATAATCCTAAACCTACCAAACTATCTACCCCAACCCAGCCTCCACATCACCCTGGCCACTCACACGCTGCCACCTCACCCTCTCCTCTTCCCCCACCAACGAACGCCACGTCACTCCCCTCTTCCCTCTCTCTCCTCTCAAGCCCCACACCCCACCACACAAGTACACAACTCACGCCGCCACACGCACACACCACACGAACCCACCCACGCACTCCACCTCCCTGCCACCGGACCCCATCCCGCGTGGGCCCCACCCCTGACGCCCACCCACCTGCCCGCTCTCTCTCTCCCTTCCCTTGACGCGCCAGATCCCCTTTGCAGCCCGTGGCTCCACCATGGTCCCCTCTCGCCTCCCTCGCGCGCCTCCCCGAGTCCAGTGGCCGCCCCACCGACGACCTCCCTCCCGACCCGTCGCCCCATGGCCGTTCCTCCGGCGAGCCGCTGCGTCTTGGCCAGCCTTCCGCCCGCCTCTGCAGCCCACCTCGCCTCGCCGCCCGCCAGCTCCGTCGCGGACCCGCCTCCCGCCTCGCCTGGAGCCACTACCAGCATGCAGCGCCGTGCCTTCCTCCATGGAGCCACCTCACAGCGCCGCCTCGGCCTCACCTGCGCCGCCCTCGCCAGCCTCGCGCGCCCGCTCCCCGGCGCGCCTGCCTCGCCCTCACGCCGTGCGTAACACGAGACCCTCATGCAGCGTCCAAGACCGCCCCTCAACCAGAACGGCCACGTGTACAAGTGACCGCCAAGATCTTCTTGTCGACAAGATCCCTGACGCAAGTTGGCAACGATGTATCAAGAAGGAGCCTCGAGATCGCTGATGTGGAGCGCCAAGAACTTCCACCGAAACCGAAGATCCGAAGCTCTTCTTCATAGAGCGCCAAGTACCCCGAGGACCGTTTCCGCTGAAACCCCAAGATCATCAACAGCACCCGAGCTCGACACCGGCAGCTAAGATGGCACCACAAGACCATCGACAAGAAACCGCGGACCGGAACCGGAGATCTCCATCACGGAACCCCAAGGCCTTGAGGAGGAGCCGATGATATCGCCTCCACGGAACACTGAGTTCTCCATCAAGGACACCAGGACCGTCAACATGACCCGAGGACCGCGAATGCGACAAGATCTGCATGCGACAAGAACGACACCGTACAAGGCGAGACCGATGCGCCCCGACAGCGACCCAAGTCCTGCTTCCGGACGCCAAGATCTACCCGTTAGAACGATCCGAGTCGAACCTCGATCCGGTCGAACCACGACCCGACCGAACCCCGGAACCCCAAGATCGTCGAGCCCCCCCAATGTGTGAACCCCTTCCCGAAACCCTATTTTATAACATAATAACAACTTGTTGCATATTAAATTGTCATACTTGCATGCATCTTGTCATGTGGTTTGGGGGCCTTATGCCGATTCACCTGATAATTAAATATGGGGCCCATATGCGGGCAAATCTAGTCTCATATTGGCCTCATTTAAATTTGTGTAGCGAACCCGGTGCTGTCTTCTGCCTTGCTAAACAACATTTAATTTGCGGGGTAGATAACCAACTTGAACCATCTAAATAATTTTCGGGACCCCGGTTCCACTTAATATGACCTAATTGCATCGCACCTTTGCCATGCCATACATCATGCATGCATCATGCCGATCTTCTGCCGTGTATTGAATATTGCATCCGGTGTTTCTTCTAGTGTTTTCATTCTTCGCGGATAAGGCCGTTGAGTTGATGCGAGTGTCGCCCCGATCTTCGGTTGAACCTTCGACAATGTTTTCAGGCGAGCATCTCCCCCTTTCTACCTATCTTACTTTTATAGCATTTATTCCCTCCTGTTGATCTATTGCTATCTGTGTTGCGATGCTTTAGTTTCCGTACCTGTGATATACCGTGCAGCCCTATACTGCCTTGGACACATCCTATTACCTGTTGTTTGTTAGATAGTTGGACTTGCGCGTCGTAGTCGCTTGCTTAAGTGCTGTTGCGTGTCGTCAAGTGCCACAGTTGTTAGAGTAATGCCGCATGTTGATGTTGGAGATGATCATAGTTTTGCTTATCGTTCACTTTAATTCCTGTTTAACAACTAAAATGGAAGTAAGCAGAGGCATCGGTGGGTGATAGAGAATATTTGGTTTCCGAACGCCCACTTGTGTCCCGTAGGACCCCGAGTACTTGATACCTGTTCCTTGTTTTATCGCGCTATCCACATCCGGGAGGTATATGGGACCCCCCTGAGCCAGAGCTTGATTCAGTCTTATTTCTTGGGGCCACAAACTAGTTTGAGGTTTTATTTACGATCCTGTACTTATGCCATGCTACTTATGTATTTACGATTGTGCGACAGATAGCACACTGTACCGTTTAGGATCGTGGCACGATTCCGCGGTGTCGACAAGCCCAGTTTTGGGTTCCCGATCGTTCCTGACCGTCCCCAACCTTGAGTCCGTCTCGAAGCTTGCTTACTTCGTTGCGGGTTCTACTTAAGGGGTGGCCCCCTGAAATATTTCTGAATCCTGTGATTGTTCAGTCGTGAAAGCCTCGTTGGGTTTTGAGTTGGTTTTTCCGAGGTTGATCGAGCGTGTGTTGCTATTGGTGCACCCGGCCGGTAAAACTTTACGAAAGCGGTGTCATGGATATGGACGACTTGGAGCATAGTATCTCGATCATAGACAAGCATAACTAAAGTTTATTGCTATAAATTTGACTTTATAATGACTAGTAAACAGCTTCACTATAACGGAATGGCTAAATAATACTGCCCACAATTGCTTGTTTGAGTTGTCGCCATGCGACCATTGTACTGACTAGTAAGTATGGCAACTACAACGGAATGGCTGAATAAAAGTACCAACAACTTTGGGTTTAAGGGTTATCTCATGCTAATTGTATCGACTAGTAAGTGTTGCCACTATCACGGAATGGTTAACTAAAAGTGCCTTGCTTATTTTATCGGATGATTATCTATACTTGACTAGTAATTGGTGCAACGATAACGAATAAGTAAAACTGCCAACCGTGTGAGTTCCTCGGTTGACTTCCTCGTTTGGTCTCGAGGGGGAAATACCAGGATGGGTTTGTTTGGTGTTAGCTTCAGGTTGGATCCGATTAGGTCTTTCTTGACCCTCTCTGATAACCGTCAGTTGTATCGAGTCTCTATAGGTTGTTTAGTGCGTGCTGCCGCTGCCGCTTCAGTCCACCATACCTATGTAGGCGAGGACCGCCGAATTCTAGCCTCGCCGTGTACTGGCCTCGACAAGCGCTCCTCTTTCTTTTGCCCTTTGTCGGCACCTTTTGTTTAAGCGGTTTTGCGATCGGCGTCGTTAGCGGTTACCCTTCCTTGGCCTGGGCGGTTATGGACGCCATTGGTTATTCTTCGGGCTCTTAGCCCCATTTGCATCTTGTCCGTAGTGGACGCCTATCGTTTTCAAGGTGATTTGGATCTTTATATATTATATCGTATTCTTGACTCATTGAGTCGGTTATATATATCTGCGTGGGTCCCATCGAGGACTGTTGTGTAATGTTATTACCGTTTTCCACCCGCGAAAGTGCTGGTGGCACCTTTGAATCGTTTCTATGCGGGTTTGGCGAATTTTGCTCAAACTTGCCTAGGTCCGATTCGAGGGTGTCTGAGTGGTATCGAACAGCGATTCGATACCCACAAGTCCATCCTGTAGGATAACCTAGCTAACGGCCGCAGTAGAGTGTCAAAACTATTTTTTTGAAAATCGGTTGGATAGTTCTGATTAGGTCTGATTTTACTCCTTACCCCTCTGCTATTCTCCTTTTATCTCGACGTGTTTTGAATCTGCTCTCTTATCTTTTCTTCGAGTCCAGGACTTCTCGTGGTTGGGTTTCCGTCGTACCTTCAGGGTTTCGCTTCCTTCTTTGATAACGGTGTTCTACCATCCGGTTTTCAAGCTGCCTGAGGAATCCGTCTGCTGTGGTGACATCCGTTGTTCCTTGTTCGTGCCTTCCGGTGTTTTCCGACGCGACGACATAATCTACGCCAGATCCGATGCAGAGTCTGCATCACTCCTTTGTTTCCTAACCTCGCTTGTCGAGATCTTCAGTCTGATTCCGAGAATGGTTGCACCTTTTCTACTGATTGTGCGGAGTAATAGTTTGGGTGCGTGATGGATTGGCCCCCATGACGACTACCCCTTCTATTCGCTTTTGTACATTGAAGTGGATGAGAATGCATCGGTCCTCTCTTTCTACCGGAGTTAGAGGTGGCTTTATTTGTTGATACCTCTACCTTCGACCTTTTGTTCCCGGAGTGTTCTCCCGACGATCACAGACAACGACCTCTTGTTAGTGGTGTCGCGAGGATCTACGCAAAGCGAGAAAACGGAGCACGCCGACCTTCCTTCCGGTACCCTGAGGCGGATCTCGAGGGCGAGATCCATTGTTAGTGGTGTAGAATTGTGGCATCCCGCAAAACCACTACTAGAAAATCGCGTTGAATTTGTGCATTGCATCGTCATCATCATGCATTGTTTGCATAAAACTATTTTCGCAAAGCCTGTTTTGTTTTCTAAAACGCCCCGTCTCTTATTCAAACGCCAAACACCGGGTCTCCGGAATTATTTTTGTTGTCGGCTATCGGGTTGCGAAAGTCGTGTTCTAAAATAAATAAAATTTAAATTATTTTAGTGGGGGCAGTCGAACGGGCCAGATCGACCCGAACGACCACCCCCAGGATTTTAAATCGGTCCAACCAGTCCCACCCATAATCCTAAACCTACCAAACTATCTACCCCAACCCAGCCTCCACATCACCCTGGCCACTCACACGCTGCCACCTCACCCTCTCCTCTTCCCCCCACCAACCAGAAACTGCCACGTCAGCCACTCCCCCTCTTCCCCCTCTCTCTCCTCTCAACCCAGCCCCACACCCCACCACACAGTACACAACTCACGCACGCCACACGCACACACAGCACACCACACGAACCCACCCACGCACTCCACCCCTCCCTGCCACCGGACCCCATCCCGCGTGGGCCCCACCCCTGACGCCCACCCACCTGCCCGCTCTCTCTCTCCCTTCTCTCCTTCCCGCACGCGCCGCATCCCCGCCTGCAGCCCCGTCGCCGCTCCACCATGGTCCCCCTCTCGCCTCCCTCCTCGCGCGCGCCTCAAAGTCCAGCGCCTACCACCGACGACCTCCCTCGCCGACCCGTCGCCCGTTCCTCGGCGAGCCGCCGTCTTGCGCGGCAGCGCCAAATCCGCCTCTGCGGCCCACCTCGCCGTCCTTCGCCCCATGGCCGCCAAGCTCGTCCGGACCCGCCTTCCCGCCGCCTCGGCTGGCGCCACCGCCCATGTGCGCCTTGTCGTGCCTTCCTCCGGAGCCACCTCCCAAGACGCCTCCGGCCTCACTGCCGCCCTCGACCAGCGCTGCGCTCCCCGGCGCGCCTACCTCGCCGCCTCACTGCGTGTGCGTACACGAGACCCCTCCGCCGCGCGTCCAAGACCGCCCCTCAACCAGAACGGCCACGTGTACAAGTGACCGCCAAGATCTTCTTGTCCACAAGATCCACAGCGCAAGTTGGCAACGATGTATCAAGAAGGAGCCTCGAGATCGCTGATGTGGAGCGCCAAGAACTTCCACCGGAACCGAAGATCCGAAGCTCTTCTTCATAGAGCGCCAAGTACCCCGAGGACCGTTTCCGCTGAAACCCCAAGATCATCAACAGCACCCGAGCTCGACACCGGCAGCTAAGATGGCACCACAAGACCATCGACAAGAAACCGCGGACCGGAACCGGAGATCTCCGTCACGGAACCCCAAGGCCTTGAGGAGGAGCTGATGATATCGCCTCCACGGAACACTGAGTTCTCCATCAAGGACACCAGGACCGTCAACATGACCCGAGGACCGCGAATGCGACAAGATCTGCATGCGACAAGAACGACACCGTACAAGGCGAGACCGATGCGCCCTGACAGCGACCCAAGTCCTGCTTTCCGGACGCGCCAAGATCTACCCCGTTACCGAGAACGATCCCGGAGTCCGAACCTCGATCCGGTCGAACCCTGACCCTGAGACCGACCCCGAACCCCGGAACCCCAAGATCGTCGAGCCCCCCCAATGTGTGAACCCCTTCCCGAAACCCTATTTTATAACATAATAACAACTTGTTGCATATTAAATTGTCATACTTGCATGCATCTTGTCATGTGGTTTGGGGGCCTTATGCCAATTCACCTGATAATTAAATATGGGGCCCATATGCGGGCAAATCTAGTCTCATATTGGCCTCATTTAAATTTGTGTAGCGAACCCGGTGTTGTCTTCTGCCTTGCTAAACAACATTTAATTTGCGGGGTAGATAACCAACTTGAACCATCTAAATAATTGTCGGGACCCCGGTTCCACTTAATATGACATAATTGCATCGCACCTTTGCCATGCCATACATCATGCATGCATCATGCCGATCTTCTGCCGTGTATTGAATATTGCATCCGGTGTTTCTTCTAGTGTTTTCGTTCTTCGCGGATAAGGCCGTTGAGTTGATGCGAGTGTCGCCCCGATCTTCGGTTGAACCTTCGACAATGTTTTCAGGCGAGCATCTCCCCCTTTCTACCTATCTTACTTTTATAGCATTTATTCCCTCATGTTGATCTATTGCTATCTGTGTTGCGATGCTTTAGTTTCCGTACCTGTGATATACCGTGCAGCCCTATACTGCCTTGGACACATCCTATTACCTGTTGTTTGTTAGATAGTTGGACTTGCGCGTCGTAGTCGCTTGCTTAAGTGCTGTTGCGTGTCGTCAAGTGCCACAGTTGTTGGAGTAATGCCGCATGTTGATGTTGGAGATGATCATAGTTTTGCTTATCGTTCACTTTAATTCCTGTTTAACAACTAAAATGGAAGTAAGCAGAGGCATCGGTGGGTGATAGAGAATATTTGGTTTCAGAACGCCCACTTGTGTCCCGTAGGACCCCGAGTACTTGATACCTGTTCCTTGTTTTATCGCGCTATCCACATCCGGGAGGTATATGGGACCCCCCTGAGCCAGAGCTTGATTCAGTCTTATTTCTTGGGGCCACAAACTAGTTTGAGGTTTTATTTACGATCCTGTACTTATGCCATGCTACTTATGTATTTACGATTGTGCGACAGATAGCACACTGTACCGTTTAGGATCGTGGCACGATTCCGCGGTGTCGACAAGCCCAGTTTTGGGTTCCCAGTCGTTCACAGCCGTCCCCACAACCTTGAGTCCGTCTCGAAGCTTGCTTACTTCGTTGCGGGTTCTACTTAAGGGGTGGCCCCCTGAAATATTTCTGAATCCTGTGATTGTTCAGTCGTGAAAGCCTCGTTGGGTTTTGAGTTGGTTTTTCCGAGGTTGATCGAGCGTGTGTTGCTATTGGTGCACCCCGGCCGGGTAAAACTTTCTGAAAGCCGTGTCCGCTGATATGGACGACTTGGAGCACAATATCTCGATCATAGACAAGCATAACTAAAGTTTATTGCTATAAATTTGACTTTATAATGACTAGTAAACAGCTTCACTATAACGGAATGGCTAAATAATACTGCCCACAATTGCTTGTTTGAGTTGTCGCTTGCGACCATTGTACCTGACTAGTAAGTATGGCAACTACAACGGAATGGCTGAATAAAAGTACCAACAACTGCTGGGTTTAAGGGTTATCTCATGCTAATTGTATCTGACTAGTAAGTGTTGCCACTATCACGGAATGGTTAACTAAAAGTGCCCACTGCTTATTTTATCAGGATGATTATCTATACTTGACTAGTAATTGGTGCAACGATAACCGAATAAGTAAAACTGCCAACCGTGTGAGTTCCTCGGTTGACTTCCTCGTTTGGTCTCGAGGGGGAAATACCAGGATGGGTTTGTTTGGTGTTAGCTTCAGGTTGGATCCGATTAGGTCTTTCTTGACCCTCTCTGATAACCGTCAGTTGTATCGAGTCTCTATAGGTTGTTTAGTGCGTGCTGCCGCTGCCGCTTTAGTCCACCATACCTATGTAGGCGAGGACCACCGAATTCTAGCCTCGCCGTGTACTGGCCTCAGTACTGACGCTCCTCTTTTTCTTTTGCCCTTTGTCGGCACCCCTTTTGTTTAAGCAGGTTTTGCGATCGATGTCGTTAGCAGGGTTACCCTTCCGGCTTGGCCTGGGCAGGGTTATGGACGCCATTGGTTATTCTTCAGGGCTCTTAGCCCCATTTGCATCTTGTCCGTAGCTGGACACTCTATCGTTTTCAAGGTGATTTGGATCTTTATATATTATATCTGTATTCTTGACTCATTGAGTCGCTGTTATATATATTTGTTCTGTGGGTCCCATCGAGGACTGTTGTGTAATGTTATTACTTCGTTTTCCACCCGCACGAAAGTGCCTGGTGGGCACCTTTGAATCGTTTCTATGCAGGTTTGGCGAATTTTGCTCAAACTTGCCTAGGTCCGATTCTGAGGGTGTTACAGCCAGACCATAGAGATCAACGATGACCTAACCTATCCCGAAGTACCCATCCGTATTTTGGAAGAAGCCTTCAGAACTACCCGAACCCGAAGCATCAAGTTTCTCAAGATTCAGTGAAGCAACCACACAGAAGAGAAAGCTACCTGGGAGCGCGTAGATCACATCAGGACAGAGTTTCCAGATCTCTTCAAATCCTAGGTAATCTTTTTCTTCCTTTTTCAAATCTCGGGACGAGATTTTGTTTAAGGGGGGAAGGTTTGTAACATCCCAAAAATACTAAACTTGGATCATCAAACTCTAATCATCAAAATTTAGGATTACCAAAAACTTTTCTAAATAAAAATATGAAAGCATGCATGTGTATATGCATTCCAATTTGAATTCTTTTGAATTGCCTTGTTTATGTGTTTATTTGCTTGTAAAGGGATTCTTAGGTGAAATAAACATCATCTAAACTATCCCCACACTTTTCCCAAAGACAAATAAACCAAAACAAATAAAATAAGGGAATGGTCACTTTGGCCAAATTAACTCCCATGCTTACTTTGGTTGTCTCTAACTTACAAAACTTAACAGAAACTTGTTTGGATCTTTGCACCCCTTGATAGTACTCATAACAGAGTACCAAGGCCCACCTGGTGATCATCCAAAAACATTTGAATGCATAGTTTAAATGACAGTTCAAAATTGAATCTATATCATATGGGAAGATCCCACTTTTTAAAAAACCACTCAAACAAGCTCAACTTTCAAAACCCAAGCATCCACAGACTCACCAGCACATGCCTAGCACACCCACCAAAAATCTTTTCAAAATTCAAGCCAGAGCAAGCACCAAGCCTAAACAGCATGTCTAGGACACTGACCCGTCATCGCCATACCTGTCCGGCCTTCGAACCCGCCACCTTTGGACCACACACAGACCATGCCAAGCTTCTCTGAGCGCATGCCGAGAGCGCGCCAGAGCGCCACCCTCGACACACGCCCACAGACCGCGCGCCGCCCTCGCCGTGTGCATGCTCGATCACCACCGTCCCAGGAGACCGCCAGACATCCCCGTTCGCCGCCCCATGCCTCACAGCCACCGCTCGCCGTCGAAGACGCCGCCTCTGCCGCGCAGAGCACCGCACGTTCCAGACAGTTTACCACCGCCCCTACACGCGCATTAAAGCCATAGAGCATCGCCAGGAGACCACCGATCGATCGCCACCGTCGGCCATGCCTCTAGCAGCCCGTAGCCATGTCGCCACCGTCGCCTGCCCATCCCGTTCGGTCTCGTCGTCGAGACTATAAATAGAGGCCTCCCCCGCTCAAACTCTTCACACCATTCTACTCCCCTCTCCTCACTGATCGTTCCACCCCATTCCCGAAGCAAAGCGGCAACATCGCCGAATTTCATCGAGCCATCGCTAGAGAAGAAGGGAGCCAGCGATTGGAGCCGCCCCAGGAGAAGCTGTCGGTACCAGGAGCTTCGCCGTCGTCGACTTCGTCGTTCGCCCGCCTCGCCGACCCTCGCCTGAGGCACGGTGAGCCTCCCACGACCCCCACTGAGCCGCTAGGGTTCGAGCTCGCCGGTGACTAGTTCATCGTCGACGACGATCCTCAGCCGTTGATCTTACTTCTAATCCAACGCACCATGTTGCCCCGTACCGCTTCTCACCCCCCTGTCTCACTGACGCGTGGGGACAACAACTTAACCAGCCCGCGTAAGCGCTCTGCGTAGCAGGCCGGCCCGTTAACCTTTCCAGCGCAGCCCATTAGTTTGAATTTGGATTTTTCCATTTTCATTCAAACACAGTTATGTACCTAGTTTCAAAATTCAACCCAGCTTGATTCAGTGAACCAAATTGAATGAAACCAATTTTGTTAGAAAGGTCTTGAAATGTTGAATCCAAGCCCGTTGGATTCAAATCATTTGGATCTATAGATCACCCTTGGTAAAAATAACAAGGCAGATGCCTTTCTGCATTCAAACATTTTTCAAATTTAAACCATAATACATTTTGAGTTGATTCCAACTCTCAAAAATCACATTTGACCATACCTTTCAGAATATATAAAAATATATAGGTTTACTTACAGAAATAATATTCAGGTACTAAAAGAATACCACATAGGCATTTCTAGCCACTTTATTTAATTAAAATAAAAGGGTAAAACCTTATTAAATTGTGACACCACTTTAAATCACATTCCCATGGACTAAAATATGTGGTGATGACATGTGTCAACATGATCCCATGTTTGGTTGGAGAATATTAAATCTTAAGTAGTTTTTCAATGAGTAGAAATTACTCTTCTAAAAATAAAATCAATAAGACAAATGCTTTAGTCTTGTAATGTTAGTAATGATGCTAGATGCTAGATCATCTATGGAACCCCTTTGTGTGATGATTGCAAGTAGTTAATTATTGTTTGGTGATTGTGTACCTCGTATTTATTCATAGACGCTAGTACCGACCAAGGATACGAGAAGGAAGGAGGATACTACGAGTAAGAAGCCGAGAAAAACTTCAACCACTGCTCTGCACAAGGAAAGCTTATACTGATATTGTGCAAGCTAACACTTGCAAGATACTATACTGATGCAAACAAATACTTACTTGTTAGCATGCCAACTATATGCCTTAAGCATATGTGATCATACCCACTTGATACCCAATCCTAGTTTTACCTGCAACCTTTCTACTTTATTTCTTTATCAAAGCTTTCTTTTAGAGTTTACTTAAGTGACTGGTAGATTCTAGGAAGTTAAATGAAGGTTGCATAAAGAGCATAAAATTTGTCCTAAGATAGATAATCTTGATGTCATCCTAAGGCATGAGATTGAACTTAGTTAGAACCCCACTAGTTTATCACCCCTCAGTAGTACTCACCCCCACTTGTAGATGCTAGTGCTAAGCATAAAACTTGATCAATTTTAGATGGGAATACTTGGTGGAAAATGGATATGAAAACCTTAGAATGATGGATCATTCTACTGAGATGTCTTGACATGTGTTTCCGAACACCAGATGATTTTGGCGTTGAAAATGTTGAGGCATGAGCCTTATCTCTTTTTAAAAACTGATGGTTGTCTGGATGCGATACCATTCCAATTTTACCGTACAACCACAATACCCGAAGATTGGGTAGGGCTTGACTGGAAACTTATATACCTTAGTATTGGTTCTCTCACGACCAAGGTCTAAGATGAGGCTACCTTGTGAAGATTGTCCACCTGTGCAGTACCCAAGATGACAGTTGGTCATGGTTGGGAGGCCAAACTCACAGGAAAGGTGCTTATACTAGGGCGTGTAATTGAAAGGTTAGGATTGATTATCCGCATACTGAGTATGGTGAATTCAGGATTTGTTCCTGACGGATGTATCGAATGTTGTGGTGAAAGTGTACAATCTCTGTAGAGTGTCAAACTATTCGAATAGTCGTGTCCGCGGTTATGGACAGTTGGAGTGGCCATACTGTTCCCCCGTCAGATGTTTTCAAAATGACTTTTGAAATTACTTGAGACTTTGACTTGACCACAACAGAGTTGTGGCATGAGATACAAGTTCCCACTTAGGTGTTATAAAATGTGACTAGTTTGCTCTTGCTTCTGAACTTAGTAGAGGTAAATCTGGCTTTTTGCAAAACAACCCTAGAGCTTAGTGTCCTATTAAAAAAACCCTTCACTTGTTAGTATTAGTTTGCGAGTACTTAAAGAGTACTCATGGCTTTGTCCCTGGCTATTCCCGTGGCCAGACTATGAAGAGGAGTACCAGGGTGATGGGCCCCAGGAAGGTTACGACAACTAGGATCATCTCCCATCGTCAGCATTGCCTGTGACCCCGAAGATGGAGCTTCGCCTACGCTACCTTTATTATCACGTAATTCCACGGCTTGAGTTGTATTAAGAACTGGATCGTGATATCCTTATTTGTGTAAGACCTTAAGTATGGTTTGTAATGGATGATGTACTGTGGTATCCAATTCTGTTATGTCTCGCAAAAATGGTAATCCTGGGATTGTGATGTATGGCATAACAGGCATCTGGGATTAAAAATCCGGGTGTTGACAGGTAGAGACTACCCACAGTGAATGACAGAAGGGCCCAAGGCCACCTCTGCTGCCACGCGGGCAAGGATGGACCCATCTCGGGTTTGACCGAGACTTGGTCACACGGCGGAGTCAACTGACGTCGAGGACCCTATGGTGGCGACGCTATGATGCTACACTCAACGGGGAGGAACACTGCTCCGTTGGAAAACCCAAGAGCAAGGTATGAAGAGTACGGTACCAAGATTTCCCTCAGTAGAAACCAAGGTTATCAAACCAAAAGGAGGAAGGAAACGCCACACAGGTGTTGGAAGCAACATGGAGACCTGCACAACACAAACTCAAGACACTGTCCCAACGAATCAGTGAGGTTATCAAGCTCACCGGTTTTCTATAACAAAGGATTAAACGTATGGTGTGGAAGGTAATGGTTTGCAGCAAGTAAACAAGTAACAGTGGAAGAGTATCAATGGTAAAGATTGGACCGGGGTCCATAGTTCACTAGAGGTTCTCCCCTTAGATAAACAACATGGCATGAAGGGTAAACAAAATACAGCGGGACAATTGACAGGAACTGAGCAAGGCATAACAATGCAATTACTAGCTAGAAAGATCCTATGAAGTTGATTGGGCAATACAACATTATACATAGACCATAATCCAACTGCATCTATGACTAGAAGTCCACCTTCAGGATATCATCTGAACCCCCTCCAGTATTAAGTTGCAAGCAACAGACAACTGCTTTAAGCAAAGTGTGTAAGGTAAACAATCCACATGTTCCATGAACAAGGGAACGTTGTTTTCTCCCGAGTAGCAACAACACATCTACAACCGAAGAGATTTCTGTCACTTCCCTTGGAAACTAGAGGCATGAACCCACTATCGAGCATAAATACTCCCACTTGGACTCACTAGCAACTACTTGACCAAGATAAGCACTAGCAACGAAGAGCATGCAAGATCACAAACAACACAGACATGATAGAATCATAAAGATAGAACCATTAATCAAACCAACATAATAATCTCAATATCCATCGGATCCCCGCAAACACAACATGCATGATTACAAATAGATTAGATCTTGATCATGAACGGAGCTCACAAGATCTATACATGAAAGCACAAAGGAGGAGATACAACCATCTAGCTACTAAATGGACCCATAGTCCAAGGTGGAACTACTCACGAATCATAATGGAGAGAAGGCCTCTGAGATGATCTCCAATCCAGCAGGGTGTCGGGAAGAGCTTCAGATCCCCCTGATCTAGGGACGATGGTGGCGGCGGCTATAGACGGTTTCGTGGATTTCTGATCGGGTGCTGAGAGTTTCTGCATCGGGGGCTTCTTATAGGTGAAGGGGGAGACCGAGGAGGCCGTCAGGGCGGGCAAACCCTACCCAGGCGCGGGGTAGGGACCACTAGCGCCTAGGGTGGGTCTGGTCCCCCTGGATGGCCTCCTCGTCTCTCCTCTGTACTTCTTGTTCCCCACGGGAAGTTATTGACTTTATCCTTCGTCCCATCCAATTCCAAGAATATTTCTTTACTAACTTTTCTGAAACCAAAAACAGCAGAAAACAGGCATCTGGCACTGTTGCAACTTGTTAATAGGTTAGTACCAGAAAACATGTAAAAAGCACCTCAAAGTGTGGACAAGTAAAGCAAAGTAGACAAAACAAGCATGGAGCATCAAAAATTGTAGATACGTTTCCGACGTATCAGCATCCCCAAGCTTAACTCCTGCTCGTCCTCGAGTAGATAAGTGATAAAAGAATAATTTTTGAGGTGACATGCACCCTCACAATAAAGATCCAACCATTTGCAAACATTGAAAGCTGGGATCAAAGAACTCTAAACATGTGCATGAAAGATGGAGTTCTAACAATAGGACATAGTAATTATGCATGCAACATGGCAAGCTACAAACAAAGATCATGAATAATATGCATTGAAAAACGTTTGTTTGTTTCACATACATAAAACATAGCATAGTGGCAATCAGCTTGTCCCTCATAGAGTAGCAATATAATGCATAGGACACCTGCAAAGTTCACAAGGGTGAATAGAAACAAGTAGCACAAGAGCAAGTAATAACAAAATATGTATCAATTAATAAGCTTTGGAACACTGCACACAGAATGACAACCATGCTCTCTTAATGGTGCCTAAAGGTAGAAGGTGGAGTCTCAATAATGATGGAAGAAAGGCCTTTTTTGTAAAGGAAGCAATGATTACAAGTTTCAAAAAGAGCTTCCAAAAATTATGGTACTAGTTATCTTTTATCCCTCATTGCCCCTATCATAAGCATCTTGAAGTGGTTAAGGTTAAAGTGGCAAAGTTGGAGTATATGGTTGACGAAGTATAAGTTGGCAATCTCATGCCCCTTGAATACGAGGGCCACACCTCATGCATACTCAACTTTGGGTCCAGGTAAGTTCTTGTCACTGTAAGTATTTGCATATCATTGAGAACCTCCAACGGGGTACCCCTTGCACATGGTACAGGAGCTTTCCCATAACCAAAATGAAAAGGCAAGCAGACAATGAGCATATCAGCAATTCTTCTTATGTACCATGGGAATATGGTTCTTTTTTCTCTCTTTCCTATTTTCTCAATGTGTATCTCTTTTTTTATAAGAAGAATGCTTCATAGATGTCACTATGGTGATGCTGCAAGTTTCCACCATGATTAGGCATGGCTTAGGCTAGCGGCCCAGGCATTTCTCTAACACAGGATACAAACTCCATGGACTTACAAGTTCCCTCTTTATTTCACACCGGTGACATCCATAGACAAAATAACATGATATCAACTGAGTACAACAAGGTACAAGTGCAATGTTGAAAATGTTCCCCGTGACAGCACGGTTTTGCTAATCCCAACTTATAAGTGCGAGCATATACAACAAAGTTGCCTCAATGGTTCAAGTTTATTAGGGGCAAAGAATAAAATGTGCCATCAGGTTCGTGAGGGCTTTAATCACTAAGTTTTCACATAACAAAACAGTTTTTAATTAGAAGATAGTTGAAAACAAGAATATACTTGGAATGGTGTAACACAACATGCATAGGAGTTTATAGTGGACACTTTGTAATAACTTGATTTCTTGGGAGTTGTAAGCATGAGTAGAACTTACTCATACAAGTGGAGGCTAGCAAAAGACTGAGAGCAACCAACTAAGAGAGCAATAATGGCCATAATTATGCAATTGCGGTGACCCAGCATACCACTGCATGATGTAGTACACTATATTCGTTGACATAACACCAATGAAACACCGTTCACTAGTATTACATCCCTCAGAGTGGTACAACAGAAACACAGCAGGTCCAAGACATGACTATAGGTTACAACTCAACTCTTTACACAAGATTCAGAGAACACTCTAGGTTAAAGAGAGAGAAAGAAACTTCTTACGAAGAAGAATCAGAAATAAACAACTCAAATACTATCATACTATTAAGACTAGTATATTAACTAATGGTCTGGCATTGCTGCTATTGCAATACACTATAGAAATAGGTTCTATGGCTAAAGATTATTTTCCTATCTAATCAGTAACTTCGTGTTCACTTGAGTTGATGTATATGTTGACTTTCTTGACTTCATTGAAGAGCTTTAGCCTTTGATGATGATTCCTGGAGTATGACTGGATGTAGACGTCGTTTGTACTGGCTTTAGAACCTAGTAAGGGTTAAGAAGATACGTTGACTACGAGCGTACTCAGCAAGTTCACTAGAAAGGAGTGTTTGATGCACTATATCTACATCCACAGACCGTAGGTTGTAGGCAATGCAGGTTTTCGTAAACATTTCTTTAAAGGTTGATTTTATTCTGAAAAGCTATGTCCGTCAGCCTTCACGGGTTTACAAGAACTTTCATGGAGTTCCTTTCCCGCCGCGTTCGAGCTCCTTCCCGGAACATGGAGTAACAAGCTACAGTTCTTACACTCTGCCGAGGTGCGTCACTTTACCCATGAGAGACCTTAGGCTTTGTTGCATGGCCGGGATTATGTTCCCGTTCAAACTTCCTTGGTTTGAGGCCCAACCTAAGATCCAATCCAATCACTGCCCCCTTCGCGACCTCGCAAGCCTCCTTGGTGTACACCATGCCCACATATTGAATTACGGCAATGGTTTGTATAGACCGTTAGATGCCAAAACTATCATGGGACGTTGAGGGTTCCCACCCATATGCTACATATCCTCTATGAATTACCAATTAGTATGCATGCTACGAGTGATAACAGCCACGACCTGCACATCCGGCTACATGCGAGAGGAAGAATATACAGCTGACTTCTCTGTCCCATTCCAAATCTCATGGTCAACGCGTAATATACAACGCAAGAATCACTAGCGACAATGGTTGTTAAATCCTAGGTGATACAGTCCTGAATAGTGGTATTCCAACAACCAGATTTAATAGATTAGCTGATCACCCTGAATCAGTAACCAATAGTTCACATTATTATCAAAAATAGTGTTTCTGACCTTTTTCAAATGCAGGTGATGACAACACTGGATTTGCAAAATACTTTATAGAAAATAAACAAAACACATGAGCAAGTGTGAAAACTTGCCTTTTGTGATTGCAAGATTATGCACTCACAGTCTTCGAGACAATATAAAAGATCCAATATCTAAAATCAGCACCATTGGTCCGGTAAGGACTAATGTTTAAATAAGCAAGATGCCATTATGCATAAGTAATGTAATGCACTTGATAAACGCGCATCCCGGGGACAACATTGATCTAGGGTTTGGAAACTGGAAATGGTTACTATTGGAATGTGTTGTCCTTTTAAATAAGTTTCATATTGGTGCTTCTTATTAAGGCTTGTGATTGTGTGTGAAACAACATGTAATTATAATATCATAAAACAAAGAGATACACACAAATGTGAAATGCTACTCAAGATTGCTTGTACTATAATTGTTTATCTTCAAATTTTACTTTACAAGTAATTTCACTTATAAAGAACTTAAGTGTTATCAATTCTAAGTATACAAGTAAAGTATAAAGTAATGTGATTACGATTAATTGTTATTTGTTAACTGAAGTGGCAAAAAGAATAAAATTTGAAGAAAAGATTTTTTATTAAGGTTTAAACAATCCTGATAGTTTTTAGAATATGGTTGATAGAATGTGATTGACGTTGTTTATGCTTGCTTGAATATTCTGGACTTGAGATGCCTATAACTTAATTATAATAGACCAAAGTTAACTATAAAACATATAATAAGGTCTTTAGCATTATACTTAAAGTCTTGTAGACTAAAGTTAACATTAAAGACAAAGATGGACTTAGGGTGTAATGCTTATGAAATTTGTTTCTTGTTTACTTTATATGGTTTCCTTAAAGTTACTTAAGAATGGCATTACCTCTATTTGAGTAGTGGTTTCTTAATTCTATAACGGAATAGAAGATTTTATCTCCTTATAAAGGTGTGGTTATGATTTATATCTAAGGAATAATATTACTCAACTACTTATGGATTTACTATAGTGTTTTGGTATATTTATACACTTGTTTAAAACAATGGTAATAGATTTTATCAAGTCAAAATAATAATCTCGAGAATTAATTTTTGTTAACTCCATTTGAATAGTAATATACACTTAAGGTTGAATGATAAATCAAACAGAATTATATTTAAAATGTGTTGAACCATTTTGACTTCATATTATTATTATTTAAGACTAATACTATTTATTAGACTTAATTGGCTAATTTTAGAAATATTAGCAATTTTTATTTATCCTTGTCTTAATTATCAATTAAATAAATAGGTTTAAATTCAAGTTGTTAAAGTATTTAAATTTCGATTTGACTCAAAAGTGGAATATTATATTTTTAGCATGTAGGTATTATTTTTGTGATCATTTTGGTATATTACATTTTTTTTGATTTATAAATAATAAGATATGATTTTGATAATATTTATTACTTTATAAATACTTAATAAATAACAAATATTTAATTAAGTGAGATAATAATGCATGATAATAGTTTTCAATTATAATTCTTATTTTTCTAATGTTTTTGGTATTTTATTTATATTTTTAACATTTACTAATATTAAAATATGATTTATCAAAGTATTAAAACTTATAAAATCTTTATTATATAATAATTATTTAAATTGTTGACATAATGATGTTTGATAATAGTTTAATGTTATAGATTTTATTTCTCTGATTTTTTTATATATTACATATATTTTTCTGAATTATAAAACAAAAGTTATTAAATTTACAAGATTTAATCATTTTATAATTTATTTTTTAAAATAACTGCTTTACTCTTTATACCTAGACCAACTCTACCCTGGTCACTTACCCATGGGGCCAGGACCACGTCGGATGCCACGCGGGCAATGGACCGGTCAACCGTGGACTTGGTCAAGGATGAGATCATCCTGATGTCATCCCGTCGGAAACCCTCAGATTGGTGATCAATTGAGCGATTTCATGCATGCGCAGGGTAGTGCCTAGGCTTGTTGGAAAGAGGGTGTCCCGAGGGACCTATTGGTGGTGGCGCCGCCCTATTTTGGTCGCCGGAGGACGGCCGGCGGCGAACTCATGCAGCGGTGCTTGCAGACGATCATCGTGGCATGGATTTAGGAAGCAAACGGAGCTTTTAAGCATATGAGGAGACTCAGTGACTCACCAGGAACATGATGGTGCAGTCGATAGGGCAAGGCGAGGTCAAAATCGACGACGAACGTTGGTGACTGGCAGCGGCCGTGAGATGTCGATTGGCTCGACAGGAGATCTGCGGGCTTCCCTGACCTAGCTTGGGAGAACAAGGACAACGAGGTGAGTCCAACGACACCTTCAGGAAGGCCAGGGGGCTCGGGAACGACGGCGATGAGCAGCTCCGGCGAGGCTTGGTTTTTGGTCAGGGAGGAAGTTGCGAAGGATAAGAGGATAAGGCTCTTCGGCGTGACGGTGGTCTTCTTATAGGGCACAAACAGCGGCGGCGCGGATCTTGGCGTCTGTGGGCATCGCGATGACAGCGGACGGCGGACGATGTGCCAGGCAGCAGCTTGCGTCGGCGTTGCCTTCTGTCGGGAGGAAGAAGAAAGGGAAAAGAAGCGAAGGGGTACGTGGGCCGGCATTGGACCGACATGGGCTGATGCGGAGCGAGCGGAGAGGGTTGGCTGCAGCTCGCGAGCGACGAATAGGCGAAGAGGAAATGGGTCGTGGGTCGTTTCTGGACTGAGTCCATTTTTTTACTCTTTTCTGTTTTCTGTTTTCCTTTCTTGTTTTGTATTTACACCTTTGTTTTAAGATTTGTATTTTTCATTTACTTTGGAATCTTTCTTATAAGAATGTATTTGTTAAACAATTGCAGCAACAATGAATGTATTTAAAGTCATTTTGTGAGCTTTGATTATATATCGTTTAGAGTTTCTTTATTTTCTTTAAACAAGTATTATCCTTCTAATATTCTGTAATAAGTTTTGTGATGAATTTTTCTCTTCATAATAAACCATGGATTTATATTAGCATATTCCCTTATTTGTTTATGGGATTTAATTTTTTTAGCTTATAATTTGGAGAGAAATTTTTATATAATGATCATAGATCATTATTTGATGTATGATATACAAAGGAAATCATCTGGTTAATATTACTCCCATAAATCTAGGGATTAATAATGTATATATATTTTATTATAACTAACATAAGAGTTAGGGTTTGAATTGTAAATGCTTACCCTAGGGTTTAGGGTTCTTAATATATTTATATTATTTTGTTGATGTGAATAAAGATTAATGGATAAACATATTGTCTTTATGTTTGTGATCTTTAATGATATCACCCTTTAGAATAGAAAGTTATTTTCTGGAATATCTTATAGAAAAGAATTGAATAAGATATCCCCTAAGCACATATGGTTATGATAATTGAAAATGACAAAGATGTTCTTAAGTGATTTGCTATAGAAAAAATATCCCTATAAAGCATTGTGGAAATAAGATGATAGATCAAAAATATGAAATGAATATTATGTTTGGTTTAAGATTTAAAGTTGAGTGTTTACCAAGAATTCCTATCTTCTATAATTCACAATCCTGGACTTCTAATTAAGGAATTCCTTTCCTAGATATACTACTCCTTCATATCCATCATCATGTGTTAACATGATGAGCTTTAATTCACAAAAATATACTTGTACACCTTTTATTCTTCTTAATCCATTTATAAATCCAATGAGCTTGACATTAAAGCTTTCATAATCTTCCCTTATCCATACTTAGTTATATCAACTACTCTACTGCTGATAACCTCCAATCCAACAAGTGGTTACTTCTAACTACATTCATACTCTTCCTTAATCATCCATCTCCAACATTACTCTAATAGATTTATATATATATATGTATCAAATCCCACTTCACCTCAAGTGTTTAATATTTCCCAAGAGGGAACTACTACAATAATCCAATGTTGCTCTAACTTGATCTTAGACATACAATCTTATATCTACTTAACTCCAATATCTTATATTCAAACTTCACATCATATCATGGTGACTTGTCATGGCTTACCTAGAATAACATATCTATACTAGGGTTCAATCATGTTTTATCCACCAATGCCACTTATACATGATATAATCATTCAATCTTGGTGACTAGAGCATGATCATCCCCTTCCTTTGATCCTTTATAGTTTAGGTTTCCAGTTGGCTAATCAAGGCTTCATCAATACAACATTACAGTTGTCTTGAAATTATCTTCTTAGTATCTCTATTGGATTAAGGAATGTTATTCATGGACTATGCTTACTTAATCCAATAGGATTACTCCTTGGTATCTATCTTCAGGGTTCATCCTTGTAATCTTCTTTATCACCATATACGTGTATATTCCCAATAACTCCTCTATCAATTTCAGAAGTGAGTTAACTCCATCAATTATCACAATGATCTTATTTTCTTCCAACACTCCCATCCTATAGATGATATCTAAATCTAGCATTACTATTTACCTCTTCTTAGTTGTTTCTTTATAGGCAGTTAAGTGAATGCTATGATAAGGACAAGAGTTGATAGATCAAGTATTGATAGATTAAGAATTGGTGAATCAATAGTTGATTACTCAACATTGATGAACAACAAACATTAGAATAAGATTCAATAGTGATGATCAGGATTGATATGAAAAGAAAGATATATGGTGAATGATCTTAACTTGGTTTCTTTCCTACTCACTCTCACTAAAGAGTTAAGGTCAGGTATTACCATGATACTCATGGTATAAGTATACGAGATTAAGATTTAGTTGTTATATTCCTATTACTTAAGTTATGTTTATAACTTGATATTCATGAGTGTGTAATGAATACAAGGATATGATTACTTAAGGATCAAATATAAACCATTAAGTAATATAGTAGGGTTAACTTTTATTATATTTGATCTACCCTTAGATCAAATCTCCCTTACCCAAAATAAGGTTTTAGAAAAGGTCATATTGAAACTTATCACAGTCAACTTGATGTTCTACTTCAATTCCATCAAGTTAAGAGAATCTTCAATCACTTTGACAAGATTTATTCAAAAGCGCGAAAATTATTCAGATTTTCTATGCATGAATGCAATGCACACATCTATGTTTAACTTATTTCTAAGCTCTAATGCTGGGATGTTATAAACTCTCCCCCTTAAAATAAACTTCGTCCTCGAAGTTCGTATACTCTCATGTTTCAGAATGAGGAATTGTCCTGTATTGGTTACGACAAGTCTCATCTCCATGGTAACCTCAATGGGAATAATTGTAGTATCCCATATCCAGATCTTTTTCCTTGAATTCTCACTATACTTGGCAATTTTCAACTAGTTGTCTCCAATACTCCGAAATTCCTTTTACTTTACTCCCTTAGGAATATTTCCTTATTATACATTCCTTAAATAGTGGTCTTTTCTTTAGTTCCTTTTTACTAATTAGGTATCCTAATCCAACTCCTTTAATTGACCATCGAGTTTCCTTACTGTATTATGCATGGTCTAGGAAGTCTCACTAAAACGGGGTTTTAAATTTTATTAACAATAACTATGGTCAAAAGACTAACTTTTGATTTGTTATTGTATGGTTCATACTGGTGATCCTTACAAAGATTGGATTTAAACTCATTTTGTCCATACCCATCGGAATTTCTTGTTCCTCGATACTTGTCCAGTTGGGTGTGCTCTATTACTTCTTAAGGGTAACTTAAGAGTTGTTTCTTTTAGAATTAGTCTGTCAGGGCTATTCTATTTTATTACTTCAAGCTTTTACCTTATCAGGATTTAGGAAATATTTTGTCATTATCTTAAGTACTTTTATAATAATGACTTTCTTTTAACCTTATGAAAATAAGGCTGGCTATTGTTGTAGGCTAGTCCTTTTTCTCTAACCTTTATTTGGAATTCGGATAACAGTACTTTCGTTTACTTTTTAATCTCCCCCTTAGGGTTTACTAATAGTATTCAAACTGTCTATAGAGTAACCATTGGCTTTATAACTAGAATGTAGGGCTTCGTCTAGCTTATTCTCTACCTAGTTAGGGTCTCATGAAAGATTGTACGGTGTATCCACGCAAGTGTGGATCTCCTAAGTGAATCTTTCAGCACTATTTGTCTTACTTACTATTTGGACATTATCGCTTTGATAGGTCAATTTTCGCGAAGAGTCTCGAAAGACGGTCACTTAAGTTTTATACTCCTTTAGGTCTTACTTATCTTAGGCCAAGTTTTATGCTCTTTATGCAACCATTAAGATGATCTGGTTAACTATGTCAACCATCACCGGCTGCGGACAAGATACCAACTGTGGATCATCCCAGGTTGTAGGTATTACCCTATGGTTTCCAACATCCCTATGGCATTCTCTCTGAACTGTCAGAGCTTGAATACCATTTTTCTCTCCAAGACTTCATATTTGCATTTATTCATGATGCTTCCATGAACTTGGTACAATTACTTTATTAACTTCCTATCAGCATCATCTATTTTAGGTGAACTCTAAGTTCATAACTCCTTATTGCTCCAAGTATTTTCTACACTAGACTTCCTTCTTATATCTAGCTAAGAATAACCTGAACTTGATCTATCCTTCCAATTGGATTGACACTCCTCATACTTGGTTTTACCCTTCATGTAGGTCTTCATCTTAGTCCTTGGAACTCGTCGGTCCCTTACACGAATTCCCTTTTCATATAGGTCTATAACATCAAGTAATAACTGGATGTTGCAACATGCATTTGCACACCAAGTCAAACTTCATGTACAGATCTAGTCAATCAAAAAGATCCAAGATAAACAAATAAATCCAAATATGGTACATATAACACACAGTATTCTAAGCCGGGAATATAGTAGTTGAGTATAATATCTCTAGAATTCAGGCTTAGTTGTGTAGTATATGACACATCCTCATATAGGTTTACATTATGATACTTAGCACATAGGGTCAAACTGTTCTTTGCCTCAATATTTACCCAATTTGCTCAATTGCAACAGGATAATTCTAAACAAAATGGCCTCAATTTGGTTTCGACTAACCTTTGGTATCACTTTTGGAATGATTAACTATATCCAACCTTTCTTTATTAGTAAACTAACCTCACATGATCTCTCCAAATGACTAATAAGTTTCCATTGAACACCCAAAACTAAATTTTATCAGGAATTAGGACACCTGTGACTTCTATCATAGTTCTATCATGTTATTTTCTTACTTTACTTGGAGATAATTTACTAATTACTTGTCATACTTACACTTACATCATGGTTTCGGAGCTATTATGTTTTGCCTCTTGATCATGATTTAAGAGCTAATCTAACCATGATAACTTTACTTCTCACTACATTATTATTAAGTTATAATATAATTGCACTTCATCACGTAGAATTCTCAAGTGAATCCTACATGATTACTACTCATTACATCAACATTTATCCTAATGATATTCATCAGGTTGTCTTTGGTTACCAACTGACACTAAGATTTTATTGCTCTTACTTAAATTCTAGGGTTAAGCTATACTATTAGAACTACTTCAATTGATGTCTTACACTTGATCCTAATCTGCTACGACCAATTGACTTTCCTACAATATCTTGGTGGGTTATGTCTCCTTCGAAAGACACTGAAGAGCACTATACTAAGAAGAGATAAAATAATTACTCCTAAGAAAGAATAACTTAAGCATCTAACTTAGGTGTACAAGGTTATCCTCAAGTGGATACTCATCACAAGTTATAAGAATATTTGGTTTAGATAAGATGGCTCCTATAGTCACTATCCAACCTACAGATCTTCCTAAAAGGGTTTTAATCCTAAGGTCAAAGCATATGCTCTGATACCAGCTGCGGTGACCCAGCATACCACCGCATGATGTAGTGCACTATAGTCATTGACATAACACCAATGAAACACCGTTCACTAGTATTACATCCCTCAGAGTGGTACAACAGAAACACAACAGGTCCAAGACATGACTATAGGTTACAACTCAACTCTTTACACAAGATCCAGAGAACACTCTAGGTTAAAGAGAGAGAAAGAAACTTCTTACAAAGAAGAATAAGAAATAAACAACTCAAATACTATCATACTATTAAGACTAGTATCTTAACTAATGGTCTGGCATTGCTGCTATTGCAATACACTATAGAAATATGTTTTATGGCTAAAGATTATTTTCCTATCTAATCAGTAACTTCGTGTTCACTTGAGTTGATGTATATGTTGACTTTCTTGACTTCATTGAAGAGCTTTAGCCTTTGATGATGATTCCTGGAGTATGACTGGATGTAGACGTCATTTGTACTGGCTTTAGAACCTAGTAAGGGTTAAGAAGATACGTTAACTACGAGCGTACTCAGCAAGTTCACTAGAAAGGAGTGTTTGATGCACTATATCTACATCCACAGACCGTAGGTTGTAGGCAATGCAGATTTTCGTAAACATTTCTTTAAAGGTTGCTTTTATTCTGAAAAGCTATGTCCGTCAGCCTTCACGGGTTTACAAGAACTTTCATGGAGTTCCTTTCCCGCCGTGTTCGCAGCTCCTTCCCGGAACATGGAGTAACAAGCTACAATTCTTACACTCTGCCGAGGTGCGTCACTTTACCCATGAGAGACCTTAGGCTTTGTTGCATGGCCGGGATTATGTTCCCGTTCAAACTTCCTTGGTTTGAGGCCCAACCTAAGATCCAATCCAATCACTGCCCCCTTCGCGACCTCGCATGCCTCCTTGGTGTACACCATGCCCACATATTGAATTACGACAATGGTTTGTACAGACCGTTAGATGCCAGAACTATCGTAGGACGTTGAGGGTTCCCACCCATATGCTACATATCCTCTATGAATTACCAATTAATATGCACGCTACGAGTGATAACAGCCACGACCTGCACATCCGGCTACATGTGAGAGGAAGAAGATACAACTGACTTCTCTGTCCCATTCCAAATCTCATGGTCAACGCGTAATATACAACACAAGAATCACTGACGACATTAGTTGTTAAATCCTAGGTGATATAGTCCTGAACAGTGGTATTCCAACTGCCAGATTTAATAGATTAGTTGATCACCCTGAATCAGTAATTCACATTATTATCAAAAATAGTGTTTTCTGACCTTTTTCAAATGCAGGTGATGATAACGATCACATCGTCTTTCACTTTAATAAATAGTATTTAAATTATCAATTCAGGATTGAGTTAACTCCATCAATTATCATAATGATTTCATTCTCTTCAAACTCTTCCATCCTATAGATGATATCTAAGACTAGCATTATCATCTGCCTCTTCTTACTTCATTCTCTAAAGGACTTAGAGTGATTGTTATGATAAGGACAAGATTTAATAGATCAAGAATTGATAGGTTAAGAATTGGTGAATCAATAGTTGATTACTCAACATTGATGAACAACAGATATTATAATGAGATTCAATAGAGATGATAAGGATTGATATGGGAAGAAAGATATATGGTGAGTGGTCTTGAATTGGTTTCCTTCCTACTCAAACTCACTAAAGAGTTAATGTTAGGTATTACCACGATACTCATGGTATAAGTAGATGAGATTAAGATATAGTTGTTACATTCTTATTATTTGGGTTATATCCTTAACTTGGTATTCATGAGTGATTATAATAAATACTATGATATGATCACTTAAGGATATGATATTAATCATTATGTAATGTATTAGGGTTAAATTTTTATTACATTTGATCTACCCTTAGATCAAATCTTCTTTACCCAAAACAAGGTTTAAGCAAAGGTCATATTGAAACTTATTGCAGTCAACTTGATGATCTACTTCAATTCCATCAAGTTAAGAGAAGCTTCAATCACTTAGACAAGTTTTGTTCAATAGCGCAAAAATTATTCGGATTTTCTATGCATGAATACAATGCACATATCTGTGTTCAGCTTGTTTCTAAGATCTAATGCTGGTATGTTACAAGTTGTCTGTTGCTTGCAACTTAATACTGGAGGGGGTTTGGATGATAACCTGAAGGTGGACTTCTAGTTATAGATGCAGTTGGATGACAGTCTATGTATATTGTTGTATTGCCCAATCAACCTCATAGGATCTTTCTAACTAGTAATTGCATTGTTATGCCTTGCTCAGTTCCTGTCAATTTCCCTGTTGTAATTTGTTTACCCTTCATGCCATGTTGTTTATCTAAGGAGAGCACCTCTAGTGAACTACGGACCACGGTCCAATATTTACCATTGATACATCTTCCACTGTTACTTGTTTACTTGCTGCAAACCATTACCTTCCACACTATACGTTTAATCCTTTGTTACAACAAAGCGGTGAGCTTGACAACCTCACTATTCGTTGGGGCAAAGTCTTGAGTTTATGCTGTGCAGGTCTCCATGTTGCTTGCAACACCTGTGTGAAGTTTCCTTCCTCCTTCTGGTTCGATAACCTCGGTCTCAACTAAGGGAAAACTTGTTGCTTGCTCTTCACACCCTGCGCTTGGGGTTATCAACAAAGTGCCACGTCGAGCACCATCAGACTCCAAGAGGGAGTATTTTATGCTCGATAGTGGGTTCATGCCTCTATTTAATCTGAGGAAGTGACAAAAATCTCTAAGGTTGTAGATGTGTTGTTGCTACTAGGGAGAAAACAACTGTCTCTTGTTCATGGAACAAGTGGATTGTTTACCTTACACACTTTGCTTAAATCAGTTATCCGTTGCTTGCAACTTAATACTGGAGGGGGTTTGGATGATAACCTGAAGGTGGATTACTAGTCATAGATGCAGTTGGATGGCGGTCTATGTATCTTGTTGTATTGTCCAATCAAATCTCATAAGATCATGAATGTCTAGTATTGCATTGTTATGCCTTGCTCTGTCCTGTCAATTGCCCTCCTGTAATTTGTTTACCCAGCATGTCATGTTGTTTATCTTAAGGAGAACACCTCTAGTGAACTATGGACCCCGGTCCAATCTTTACCATTGATACATCTTCCATTGTCACTGTTTACTTTCTGCAAACCACCATTACCTTTCACACCATACAGTTAATCCTTTATTTTTAGTAAAACAGTGAGATTGGCAACCTCACTGTTCTTTGGGGAAAATTCTTGAGTTTGTGTTGTGCAGGTTTCCAGTTGCTAGCAACAGCTTTGATTCGTTTCCTTCCTCCTACTGGTTCGATAACCTTGGTTTCTTTCTGAGGGAAGACTTGTTGCTGTGCTTATCATACCTTCCTATTGGGGTCTCCCAACGAAGTTCTACAGTGATCTGAGCGCATCAAAACCTTAAAACAAAGATTGAAAAACGTAATCGGTTCCTCCGTCTTCATGAGTCACGATAGAAAAATAAGTGGTGTTATATGCACCCGACTAGTTGAATGTAGGTCAGCCTGCCCCCATTAATAACTTTTGGTTGTTCCTTGGTAGTTGGAATTAGCGTGTGGTTATTTCTTCTTTATGGAACCACTATTTATTCTCTCTTCTCATTTTTTATAATCTCTTCTCATTAATAGTAAGTGTGCACCGCACGATCAATTTACTTATTCACAAAATGAAAGAAAAAACTGTTGCAATTTCATGTGTATATAAAATACAATTTGATGGTAGCAAAAAATAGTACACACATGTACTTCAAATAAGTTCCATAAAAGTTACAATCCAACATGATATGCATAAAAATACTTTCTACATGGAGATATCATGGAGTTGTAGCAAAATTGCTAGTTTCAAGCTTGCTACTTTGTCTTATATTCGATCATCATTTTTAATAATTATGGCACAACTGTTGCAGGCTAAACTGCGCTGGCATGCAATTGGACACACTATATGTATTATTTTAGGTTTAACTTTAAAAGATTGGATTGATGCCTCAAATACAGCCTAATATGGTGAGTTAAAAAGCAAATGCATGCCAATGAATGAGAAATGCTAAACTATTATCTCGATCTGGTAAAGCAAAGAAAAACTGAACACGATTCAAATGATAGTAGGTATTAGTGTACAAGAAACATCAACGAACACCACACATGCAAGTACTCACCATTCTAACTCATATAGGTCAGAGGAATGATGACATGACGGGGATGCAGTGAGCCAGCCATCCTCGTTTGCAGGCCAAAATTGCATGTGCGAGACCTAGCAGTTACAATTTTGGCGGTGCCGTCATCGACGGCTCCGGGCTTGGCATGAGTTTCGAGGCGAAGGGACGTTCCCGGTAGTTCGTTGGAGCGCCGCAGTCGGAGAGGAGAGGGACAAGCCTGAGGGGCATGACACGATGGTGGCGGCACAAGAGCGCGATGGTGATGATGAGTTCCGAATGGGAGAGATATTGTGCAATTGAAGCCGTAGGAGCGATCGTCAGAGAGAATATTAAGACCAATTAATGGTGAATATCCTGAGAATGCGATTATATGTTAAAAAAAAGAAAGAAGTTACACACGGCAACAACGTGTGCAAATTGGGACTCATAGCAACAAAAAAATGCGCCAGACCGTGTTCCCTCGGCTGAACAACTCATCCAAACAGTCGATCAGGGTGTGTTTTAGTTGATTATATCTATCCGAGTTATACACAGTGTAACACCCTCAGAATCGGACCTATGCAAGTTTGAGCAAAATTCGCCAAACCCGCATAGAAACGATTCAAAGGTGCCCACCAGGCACTTTCGTGCGGGTGGAAAACGAAGTAATAACATTACACAACAGTCCTCGATGGGACCCACAGAGAGATATATATATGGACTCAAAGAGTCAAGAATACGAGATAATATACAAAGATCCAAATCACCTTGAAAACGATATAGCGTCCACTACGGACAAGATGCAAATGGGGCTAAGAGCCACAAGAATAACCATGGCGTCCATAACCTGCCCAAAGGCCAAGCGGAAGGGTAACCCCGCTAACGCGGCCGATCTCAAACCTGCTTAAACAAAAGGTGCCGAAAGGGCAAAGATAAAAGAAGGAGCCAAGATCGAGGCCAAGACACGGCGAGGCTAGAATTCGCGGTCCTCGCCTACATAGGTATGGTGGATCGAGCGGCGAAGATGCACTAAACAACCTATAGAGACTCGATACCTGGCGGCAAATGAGAGGGGTAAGAAGGACCTATCCGGAACCAACTCGATACTACCATCAAACAAACCCATCTGGCTTTCCCCTCGAGACCAAACGAGGAAGTCAACCGAGGAACTCACACAGTTGGCAGTTTTACTTATTCAGTTATAGTTGCGACACTTTACTAGTCAGGTTTAGATAATCATCCTGATAAAGTAAGCAGTGGGCACTTTTAGTTAACCATTCCGTTATAGTGGCAACACTTACTAGTCATACACATTTAGCTTGAGATAACCCAAAAACCCAGCAGTTGTTGGTACTTTTATTCAGCCATTCCGTTGTAGTTGCAGTACTTACTAGTCAGGTACAATGGTCGCAAGCGACAATCCAAGCAAGCAATTGTGGGCAGTATTATTTAGCCATTCCATTATAGTGAAGCTGATTACTAGTAATTTTATAGTCAAATTGATAGCAGTAAACTTTAGTTATGCTTGTCTATGGTCGAGATACTGTGCTCCAAGTCGTCCATATCCGCGGACACGGCTTTTAGAAAGTTTTACCCGGCCGGGGTGCACCAATAGCAACACACACTCGATCAACCTCGGAAAAACCAAATCAAAACCCAACGAGGCTTTCACGACAAAGCAATCACAGGTTTCAGAAATATTTCAGGGGGCCACCCCTTGGAGTCTACCCGCAACGAAGTAAGCAAGCTCCGAGACGGACTCAAGGTTGTGGGGACGGCTGTGAACGACTGGGAACCCAAAACTGGGCTTGTCGACACCGCGGAATCGTGCCACGATCCTAAACAGTACAGTGTGCTATCTGTCGCACAATTTAAATACAGAAGTAGCATGGCATAAGTACAGGATAGTAAATAAAACCTCAAACTAGTTTGTGGCCCCAAGAAATAAGACTGAATCAAGCTCTGGCTCAGGGGGATCCCATACTCCCCGTATGCGGATAGCGCGATAAATCAAGGAACAAGTATCAAGTACTCGGGGTCTTACGGGACACAAGTGGGCGTTCGGAAACCAAATATTTTCTATCACCCACCGATGCCTCTGCTTACTTCAATTTTAGTTGTTAAACAGGAATTTAAAGTGAATGATAAGTAAAACTATGATCATCTCCAACATCAACATGCGGCAATACTTCAACAACTGTGGCGATGGATGACACGCAACAGCACTTGAGCAAGCGACTACGACGCGCAGGTCCAACTATCTACCAAACAACAGGCAATAGGATGTGTCCAAGGCAATATAAGGCTGCAAGTAATGTCAAGGGTACGGAAACTAGAGCATCGCAACACAGATAGCCATAGATCAACAGGAGGTAATAAAGACTATAAAAGTAAGATAGGTAGAAAGGGGGAGATGCTCGCCTGAAAACATTGCCGAAGGGTTCAACCGAAGATCGGGTCGGCACTCGCATCAACTCAACGGCCTTATCCGCGAAGAAGCAAAACACTAGAATAAACACCGGATGCAATATTTAATACAACGGCAGAAGATCGACATGATGCATGTATGATGCATGGCATGGCAAGGTGCGATGCAATTAGGTCAGATTAGGCGGAACCGGGGTCCCGACAATTATATATATGGTTCAAGTTGTTTATCTACCCCGCATATTAAATGTTGTTTAACAAGGCAGAATATATCACCGGTTCGCTACACAAATTTAAATGAGGCCAATATGAGACTAGATTTGCCCGCATATGGCCCCATATTTAATTATGAGGTGAATCGGCATAAGGCCCCCAAACCAAAGACATGCATGCGAGATGAATGGTTAATATGCCACAAGTTGTTATTATGTTATAAAATAGGGTTTCCGGAAAAGGGGTTCACACATTAGGGTTCGACGAACTTGATGTTCCGGGGTTCGGGGTTCGGCCTCGGGGCTCGGGGTTCGACGGATGCGTTCTCGGACTCCGGGGTCGATCTTGCCGTTGCGAGGATCTTGTCGGGCTCGCGCCATCGAGTCGGTGTCAACATTCGGCGTTCTCGTGGCAATCTTGGCGTTCTGGGGATGATCCTGGCGATTCCATGACGTGGACCACGGTCGGGAAGGAGAGCTTGACGCACCGGGGTTCGATCATCGGTGTCCATGAAGGAGTTCCTGGCGTTCGAGAAGGCGAACTTGTGTTCTGGGCATCTTCGGGTCGGGGGTCTCGACGTCTTGGGGTCCGGGAACAGCTTCGGAATCCGTGAGTCGACCTTGGCGCTCGATGTCCGTGAGGGAGTCCCTGGGGTCCAGGATGGAGATCTTGTCGGTGGCCTTACAACACGGTGCAGAACTTGGCGTGCCAGCAGTTGAGAAGAACTTGGATCGCTATTTGTCGGTCTCGTCTCGTAGGATATCCTGCTCCATCGCCTCAGAACAACCACAACTTGCCACCCGGGAGACCAAACGGGCACAAGATCGAGCTGGCCCTGAACACGCAGACACGCACGGGGATGATGCGGCCGCGCTGCCGGGCGACGGGGTGGGCTCCGCAGGGGAGACAGTTCAAAGGGGCCGCCGCAGCTACCGGAAGGAGGCGAGGACTCGAACGAAGCTCGGGCGCGACGCGCAAGCGGAGAACCAGCGCGCCTTCGCTGCAGAGGTGCTCGGGCGCCGACGAGCTTGCAGAGAACGTCGCCAAGCGGAGGAGGGGCTCGCTGCTGCCGGGCGCCACCACGGCAGGCGGCGCCGACGCGAGGAGACGGCCGGGAAGCCGGGCGGAGGCGACGGGACGGCGAGGCTCGCGGCCGACGGAGGTCTGGCGCGGCATGGCGGAGCGGGGCAAACGAGGGCGACGGAGGACGTGGCCGGAGGCGGCGACGGCGGCGACGGCACTGCCGGGCGAGCTGCGGGAGAGGCGCCACGGGCGGCAGAGGCTAGAGGGGCGGCCGGGTGCGGCCGGCTGAGATGGAGGCCGTGGCTGGACGCTGGTAGGAGGAGGCGGGCGCAGGCAGGCCATGGAGGAGCTCGATGGATGAGGCGGCGGCAGGCGGGCACAAGGCTGCGTGAGGCGGGCAGGGGGACGGCCGGTGGTTTCCTGGGTGGGTTGTCGGTGTGGGTCCCAGTGGCAGTGTGTGTGTGTGAGTTTGGTGTGTGTGGCCTGTAAAGTGTGGCTAGGGAGAGGAGAGAGGAGGGTGAGTGGAGGAGCTGGCCAAGTTGCAAGACATGGTTGTGTAGAGGGAGAGAGGGTGAGGTGGCGTGTGATTGGTCCCGTGAGGTGGCAGGTGGTGTGGGTAGATTAGTTGGTAGGTTTAGGATTTTGTTGGGGTGTCCAGGTGGACCGATTTAAATCTGGGCTGCTCGGTCGATCTCGCCTGCTCGACGCTTCCACAAAAAAAATAATAAATATTTTTTTTATTTGATTGCGACGAACTTTGTGAATAGTTTTAGACAAACAAAATATCCGGAACATCCGAGGGTTTAATTTGAAATAGAAGGAGGGCTAGTTTCGGAAAACCATAGTCTTTCGCAACATAGTTTCAGGTAAAATTAATATGCATGATGATGTAATGATGATGCAATGCACAAAAACAACGCGATTTTCTAGTAGTGGTTTTTGCGGGATGCCACAATTCGACACCACTAACAAGGGATCTCGCCCTCGAGATCCGCCTCATGGTACCGGAAAGAAGGCCGACGGTCTGATCCTTCGCGCTTCGTGTAGATCCTCGCGACACCACTAACAAGAGGTCGTTGTCCGTGATCGTCGAGGGAACACTCCGGGGACAAAAGGTCGAAGGTAGAGGTATCAACAAATAAAGCCACCTCTAACTTCGGTAGGAAGAGGGAATCGACGCATTCTCGTCCACTTCAATGTACAAAAGCGAATAGAAGGGGTAGTCGGCATGGGGGCCAATCCATCACGCACCCAAACTATTACTCTGCACAATCAGTAGAAAAGAGTGCAACCATTCTCGGAATTAGACTGAAGATCTCGACAAGCGAGGTTCGGATCAAAGGAGTGATGCAGACTCTGCATCGGATCTGGCGTAGATGATGTCATCGCGTCGGAAAACACCGGAAGGCGCAAACAAAGAACAAAGAATGGTACCACAGCAGACGGATCACTCAGATAGCATGAAGACCAGATGTAGCAACACCGTTATCAGGGAAGGAAACGAAACCCTGAAGGTACGACGGAAACCCAACCACGAGAATTCCTGGACTCGAAGAAAGAGAAGAGGGCGGATTCAAAACACGTAGAGGTAAGAGGAGAATAGCAGAGGGGTAAGGAGTAAAATCAGACCTAACCAGATCTAGCCAACCGTTTTTCCAAAATAGTTTTGACACTCTACTTCGGCCGTTAGCTAGGTTATCCTACAATTTGGACTTAGGGGTATCGCAACCTTGAGCTCGATACCACTCAGAACACCTCGATCGGACCTATGCAAGTTTGAGCAAAATTCGCCAAACCCGCATAGAAACGATTCAAAGGTGCACCAGCACTTTCGTGCGGTGGAAACGGCAGTAACATTACACAACAGTCCTCGATGGGACCCACAGAACAGATATATATAGCAGCGACTCAAAGAGTCAAGAATACGGAGATAATATACAAAGATCCAAATCACCTTGAAAACGATATAGCGTCCAGCTACGGACAAGATGCAAATGGGGCTAAGAGCCCTGAAGAATAACCAGTGGCGTCCATAACCCTGCCCAGGCCAAGCCGGAAGGGTAACCCTGCTAACGGCGTCGATCTCAAACCTGCTTAAACAAAAGGGGTGCCGACAAAGGGCAAAGATAAAAAGAAGGAGCGTCAGTACTGAGGCCAGTACACGGCGAGGCTAGAATTCGGCGGTCCTCGCCTACATAGGTATGGTGGACTGAGCGGCGGCAAAGATGCACTAAACAACCTATAGAGACTCGATACAACTGGCGGCAAACAGAGAGGGGTAAGAAGGACCTATCCGGAACCAACCTGATACTACCATCAAACAAACCCATCCTGGCGTTTCCCCCTCGAGACCAAACGAGGAAGTCAACCGAGGAACTCACACAGTTGGCAGTTTTACTTATTCAGTTATAGTTGCGACACTTTACTAGTCAGGTTTAGATAATCATCCTGATAAAGTAAGCAGTGGGCACTTTTAGTTAACCATTCCGTTATAGTGGCAACACTTACTAGTCATACACATTTAGCTTGAGATAACCCAAAAACCCAGCAGTTGTTGGTACTTTTATTCAGCCATTCCGTTAGAAGGCAGATTACTTACTAGTCAATGGTCGTAAGCGACAATCCAAGCAAGCAATTGTGGGCGTATTATTTAGCCATTCCATTATAGTGAAGCTGATTACTAGTAATTTTATAGTCAAATTGATAAAGAACTTTAGTTATGCTTGTCTATGGTCGAGATATCGTGCTCCAAGTCGTCCATATCCATGGACACGGCTTTTAGAAAGTTTTACCCGGCCGGGTGCACCAATAGCAACACACACTCGATCAACCTCGAAAACCAAATCAAAACCCAACGAGGCTTTCACGACAAAGCAATCACAGGTTTCAGAAATATTTCAGGGGGCCACCCCTTGGAGTCTACCCGCAACGAAGTAAGCAAGCTCCGAGACGGACTCAAGGTTGTGGGGACGGTGAACGATCGGGAACCCAAACTGGGCTTGTCGACACCATGAATCGTGCCACGATCCTAAACAGACATGTGCTATCTGTCGCACAATTTAAATACAGAAGTAGCATGGCATAAGTACAGGATAGTAAATAAAACCTCAAACTAGTTTGTGGCCCCAAGAAATAAGACTGAATCAAGCTCTGGCTCAGGGGGATCCCATACTCCCCGTATGCGGATAGCGCGATAAATCAAGGAACAAGTATCAAGTACTCGGGGTCTTACGGGACACAAGTGGGCGTTCGGAAACCAAATATTTTCTATCACCCACCGATGCCTCTGCTTACTTCAATTTTAGTTGTTAAACCGGAATTTAAAGTGAATGATAAGTAAAACTATGATCATCTCCAACATCAACATGCGGCAATACTTCAACAACTGTGGCGATGGATGACACGCAACAGCACTTGAGCAAGCGACTACGACGCGCAGGTCCAACTATCTACCAAACAACAGGCAATAGGATGTGTCCAAGGCAATATAAGGCTGCAAGTAATGTCAAGGGTACGGAAACTAGAGCATCGCAACACAGATAGCCATAGATCAACAGGAGGTAATAAAGACTATAAAAGTAAGATAGGTAGAAAAGGGGGAGATGCTCGCCTGAAAACATTGCCGAAGGGTTCAACCGAAGATCGGGTCGGCACTCGCATCAACTCAACGGCCTTATCCGCGAAGAAGCAAAACACTAGAATAAACACCGGATGCAATATTTAATACAACGGCAGAAGATCGGCATGATGCATGTATGATGCATGGCATGGCAAGGTGCGATGCAATTAGGTCAGATTAGGCGGAACCGGGGTCCCGACAATTATATATATGGTTCAAGTTGTTTATCTACCCCGCATATTAAATGTTGTTTAACAAGGCAGAATATATCACCGGTTCGCTACACAAATTTAAATGAGGCCAATATGAGACTAGATTTGCCCGCATATGGCCCCATATTTAATTATGAGGTGAATCGGCATAAGGCCCCCAAACCAAAGACATGCATGCGAGATGAATGGTTAATATGCCACAAGTTGTTATTATGTTATAAAATAGGGTTTCCGGAAAAGGGGTTCACACATTAGGGTTCGACGAACTTGATGTTCCGGGGTTCGGGGTTCGGCCTCGGGGCTCGGGGTTCGACGGATGCGTTCTCGGACTCCGGGGTCGATCTTGCCGTTGCGAGGATCTTGTCGGGCTCGCGCCATCGAGTCGGTGTCAACATTCGGGGCGTTCTCGTGGCAATCTTGGCGTTCTGGGGATGATCCTGGCGATTCCATGACGTGGACCCTGACGGTCGGGAAGGAGAGCTTGACGCACCGGGGTTCGATCATCGGTGTCCATGAAGGAGTTCCTGGCGTTCGAGAAGGCGAACTTGTGTTCTGGGCATCTTCGGGTCGGGGGTCTCGACGTCTTGGGGTCCGGGAACAGCTTCGGAATCCGTGAGTCGACCTTGGCGCTCGATGTCCGTGAGGGAGTCCCTGGGGTCCAGGATGGAGATCTTGTCGGTGGCCTTACAACACGGTGCAGAACTTGGCGTGCCAGCAGTTGAGAAGAACTTGGATCGCTATTTGTCGGTCTCGTCTCGTAGGATATCCTGCTCCATCGCCTCAGAACAACCACAACTTGCCACCCGGGAGACCAAACGGGCACAAGATCGAGCTGGCCCTGAACACGCAGACACGCACGGGGATGATGCGGCCGCGCTGCCGGGCGACGGGGTGGGCTCCGCAGGGGAGACGGTTCCAGGCGGGGCCGGCTGCAGCGCGCTGGAAGGAGGCGAGGGACTCGGGAACGAGCTCGCGGGCGCGGACGCGGGCGCAAGCGGAGAACCAGGCGGCGGCCTTCGCTGCAGGAGGTGCTCGGGCGCCACGAGCTTGCAGGAACGTCGCCAAGCGGAGGAGGCCCGCTGCTGCGCCGGGCGCCACGCCAGCGGCGCGGACGCGGAGGAGACGGCCGGGAAGCTTCGGGCGAGGCGACGGGACGGCGAGGCTCGGGCCGGAGCGGCTCGACGAGGGAGCGCGCTGGCTGCCGGGCGGAGCGGGCAAACGGAGGCGACGCGAGGACGTGGGCCGCCGGAGGCGGCGACGGGCGGCGACGGCACTGCCGGGCGAGCTGCTGGGCGGAGGTGGGGCGGCCGGACTGGGCAGAGGCGGGCGGTGGCGCGTGGCGAGGCGGCTGGCTGAGATGGAGGCCGGTGACGCTGGTAGGAGGAGGCGGGCGCAGAGGCAGGCCGCGGAGGAGCTCGATGGAGCGGCGGCGGAGGCGGGCAGCGGGCAAGGCAGAGGTGGCGGGCAGGGACGGGAGGTGGTTTCCTGGGTGGGTTGTCGGTGTGGGTCCCAGTGGCAGTGTGTGTGCTGTGTGTGAGTTTGGTGTGTGTGGCCCTGTGTGCGTGTGGCTAGGGAGAGGAGAGAGGAGGGGTGAGTGGAGGGAGCTGGCCAAGTGGCAGCACATGGTTGGGTAGAGGGGGAGAGAGGGTGAGGTGGCGTTCCAGGATTGGTCCGGGTGAGGTGGCAGGCAGGGTGTGGGTAGATTAGTTGGTAGGTTTAGGATTTTGTTGGGGTGTCCAGGTGGACCGATTTAAATCCTGGGGCGGTCGTTCGGGTCGATCTGGCCCGTTCGACTGCCCCACAAAAAAAAAAATAAATATTTTTTTATTTGATTGCGACGAACTTTGTGAATAGTTTTAGACAAACAAAATATCCGAAACATCCGGGGGTTTAATTTGAAATAGAAGGAGGGCTAGTTTCGGAAAACCATAGTCTTTCGCAACATAGTTTCAGGTAAAATTAATATGCATGATGATGTAATGATGATGCAATGCACAAAAACAACGCGATTTTCTAGTAGTGGTTTTTGCGGGATGCCACACACAGTTTGTTGGGTGTCCTTAGAAAAAACAAAGTTTCCTCTTTTATTAGTAGTGTAGATAGATGTAGATGTAGATAGATTTTTTCCTCTCTGTATATCCTTCTCTATATCTTTTTTTACTTCAGCATAATGCCAATGTGACAACCAAACATCTAAAATACTAGATGAATAGACGACCTTCGCCTCGCCGCCTACATAACATTGTTACACATCGTGGCTCTTACGGTGTCACACATCCGAGAGCGATTTGATTAGTAACAAATCCTGGTGTAATATGTCTATGTTTTTAGTATTAATTTTCAAGGTGACACTCTATCTCTTCTCTGTCAGCCGATTACCCAGCTAGAAAACAACATATTCTTATAACTCCATCTCATCTCACTCGACGACCGACCAAGAGATAAAATATGATTACCCAGCTAGGAGTTAGAGACTCCAGTTCAGAGATCTAAGCTTTTTTTGAGCTTATTTCTCTAAGCTACTATTTTTTCTCTAAACCAGAGATACATCTACCTAAAAGTAAAAATACATCAAAGGTGCTCCAAACTGATATAATTTGCAAGGTTTGTAGATGCAGCCATGGGATGTAATAAACTGAGGGTATATGGACAATGCCAAGCAGAGGAGTAACAACTCAATAAGGAATGTAAATACCTCTTTGATCCAAATTAGTTGTCGCAGATTCATTCAACCGAGACATTTAGGCAACATTTTGCCTAAAACTATGGCTGTTCAGATGGAACGACAGGATTAACTGCAATTATACGCAAGCATAGAAATAATATAGTTTTACACCTTTTTTAATCTCAAACAGATAACAATTACAATTTACATCATCAATTCTCATATTTGTCTTTCATCTTACTTCTAAACACACCCAAATTAGAAGTCAAAAATACAACAATAGTAGCACCTACTGAAGCATTCAACAATGTAACCATGGTACCCTTAGCATGAACAATGAGAAAGTAAGGTTTATCAACACCACCTGAGAAGTTGAGCATGTAATTCCAACATATTGTGCTAGTCCCTATCAGCCAAGAACAAGGCGAGAGGGGTGCTAGATGAAAATTACCTTCAGCGCCTCAAAGAAGTCGACCCCTCTTACCACCAAGACCATAAATGTTGGTCCTCTCCCACATTCGTGGCATCGTCATCCTCGTTGTGCACCCTAGGGGCTTCTCCCCTTGACGTGGTCACTCGCTTGGCCTCAGCCTCGCCCTTTGGCCGCACTTTGATATGTGAGTGGTAAGTGGAGCGAGCAGGACTAGTTGGAAACTTGATGTTGGCTAGGTATATGCAAAAAACACATACCACAATGCTTGAAGCAGTATGCATAATGCCGAGAAAAATATATTTTTACAACAATGCATAATGCCAGATATTTTTAACAATATGTCGCAAACACGAAAATAACCATAGTGGACACCAAGACAAGGAAACACAAACCAAATTAAAGTTTTTACTTAGAGTTTTAGAAGTATCCATAGTGTTGGTCTAAAAATATAAATTCCATATAACAGAAAGTCCATAGATCAGAGTATAAATCTTGTATAAGAACTTATAATAAAAGTCGTAAAGCATGTCTACATTTTACCTTTCTTGCTTATGCTACCAGAATATTCCCGCAACCTGATCAACAATGCAACAACTACTCACACTCCTCTTCCCCATCGGATAGAAAAATGAAACATCCCATATGTGATTAGTTTAACCCCTATTTGACCTATATCAGGACCAAATCAAAATGCGGGAAAGTATATTATTGAAATCAATGAATGGAAAAAGGAGTAGCCAACCTTACTGGAAATTCCCATTCCATTTCCATGAGCAAGAACAACACTTCTAAGCTACCACTGAAGCAACACTTGCACACCTAGATGATTAAGGTATCGAGTTAAGATATACATCTTCGGTCAAAATATACACACATCCGACGGAACTACACCACTGTGTCCTTGCACTACACACATCTACAGTCAGAAGCTAGTCACAAATACAATGGAGAGTGCACCATCATAGCTAGTCCAAGAAAACGCCTAATTCAGAGATCAAGCTAAAACAATAAAGGTCTGCACATAACTCATAAAGAAATAAATCTAGTAGCTAATTCAATCAAGCTTGGCATTCAGAGAAATATATCTTGCCTATTAAGATCGAACAACCCAACCAGTCGAGAAACCGGTAGATTTCAATGGAACCACATGAAAAGAAAAGCAAGAGTATAAGTAATTATTAAAAAAGCTAATCATGGTTTAATAATATAAGAAATTATGGTTTCAAAAAGCTACTCTCTTATTAATTTCATTGACTTACACGTAAACACTATTGTACAAAATAACTGTAGAAAACCTGAAAAATACTGGAAGCACATGTAAGATACAAGCACCAGATTTATTCACCATAGCAAGTTCATGTATCCAATTTTAACCACGTATGCCAAATCTTTGTTACCATTACTGCCAAATCCGGAGCATTTTGCATAAACATGGGAGAAAGAACTTCCAAAAATGCAGAGATGATCAATAGAATATTACTGAAATAAACTGGTCCTGCTAACCAGCAGAGGGAAAATAGTAGAAATAGGGCCACACGGAGACTATTTTAAGCAAGAGACCTAAATTTGGTCGCCAGAATCTTCAAAGCCAGACCTTTGGCATCACATGTATGGAGGATAACATTGCGCATATGCTATTGCAAGGTCCCAAGATAAAATATTATGACCTTGTGAACGGGAGTAAAAAAGAAAGCATAAAGACAACACAATGACCTAAGTATCCCCCTAAGAGAAAGAATACTTCACAAAATAGTGCGATAATTCAATGTGTGAAAGATCCCTAATATATCTCTAGCAACAAATGAGGAATATGGTTAGACTCAAAGAGAGGTGGAATGCGGTATTAGCTCATAATAGTTATGGCAATAGTACTGCTACAGTTTTAGAGGTGTGAGTCATGTAGTTGCACAACCTGTCCATTTTTTACATGAGCTTACAATTTTCTAGTATAGTCCAGATAAGAAAATGCATACATGTGACTGGTAGTAGTATACAACTTAATATGATATGACTACAAACCATACGCATATTGAATAAAAAGAAGCTAGTTCAACAGGGGAAGCATATCTATTTGATACACATGCCATAAACAGACAAATGCAAGGAGTAAATTGGGCATTCAGACACCTTTATTCTGGAAGAAAAGAAGCAACCCTCCTGAAATCGACAGAACCTAATCGCCTGATCATTAAATTCATGAACTTGGTATAGACAACCAGGTCATCATACGGTCGGTCTTAGTATCAATTAATAGAGACACACTCTGAACTTTTATGCATGATGAAGTTGGCCAATTTCAACATGTTCACTTGCGCATTGTGTTTGATAATTCTTGAAGATACTCTAATCTTTGAATTCTGAGCCAATGTAAAAATGAGAAAAAATTCCAATTATCTTGGAGCTATATTTTGAGCCAGAAGCAGGCAAGTTAGAACATCATATCTGATCTGCAAGAAATCCACGAGACAGAACTCATTATCAGTATTACCACTATCTAGTCTGAATTACATATATATTTGGATTTTTGCAATCACCCAAGAGAAAATGTTACACTAACAGGCATATATAAGTCATTCTCGATCGAATAATGCTATCGAAAGGGATACATATCCTGTCTAGATTAGGGTCCTGCATTTTAACTATAATATTCTAGCAAAGAAAAATTAGTCAAGGAAATAGACACGAACTGTTATAAGAACAACAGAGTACCAAGAAAGTGTGTATCATACATGAGGCAACAAAGTATATAGTTCTTAGTTTTCATATGAAAAATAGATGCAGGATCAAAGGTAGCACATTCGAAGTTCACCAAAATTACATTCTAAATAGGAAGACCGGCTAGCTGCCATGCCACTGCCTGTACATGAGTTGCATGTAGCCTACAAGTACCAATACAACAACACCATCAGGCCGTCAGCAGACAAGCAAGCAGATGCAGACAAACAAGCAGATGTAGGACAGGAGCAGAGGCAGGGCAACAATCTATCAACAACCAGAAAAGCAAGAACAGCGACATGAGTTTGGAGTTACCTTCTTTGGCGATTGTGGATCGTTAATCTGAAGGGAGAGGCGATTCCGGGCATCCGAGGCTCGATTCCAGGCGGTGGAGGCGCAATTTCGGGCGATGGAGGCGCGATACCGGGCGGCGGAGACTCACCAGGCGATGGCAGCATGATTCTGGGTGGTGGCGGCGTGATTCTGGGCGGCGAAGGCTCGATTCCAAGCATTGGAGACGCGATTTCGGGTGGTGGTTGCGCGATCCGGCGATGGCATCTGGATTCTAGAGTTCCCCTCTCAGGAGAAGTCGTCTGCAAACTCTCTTTATCTTGCTACAAAGTCAATAGCACAGAACCTGACTACAATATAGAGCTCGCCTGGTGTAGAAGCGGTGGCTCGAGCCTGTGCACGGTGTGTTGGAGTCGAACACCTTCAACACGACGACGGAGGGGCCAACAACGTGGTCGATTTGCGGGCCGACCACCGCGAGCTCGGCCATGGCCGCCGGATCGGGCGCATGGCGGCCCCGAGCGCCGCCTAGTTCTCCTCGAGTCGAGGCCCCACGTGGTCGGCGACGCCTTGATCCATCGCCCTGAGGTATGGAGAAAGAGGACCTGGTTGCCGCTCGTATGCACAAACGCAATGTGGGAATGTTCTTGGAGCCCTCTCCCTCTCTGCCAAAAATCGACCAGGAGAACGAAGCAAGCCCATAGGACCAAAAGGGGATGCTTTGCTGTCGTCCAAGAAACATGCAGCGCGCCACGTCTCAACCCGACCCCACGCAACAAGTGAGACATGATGCGGTCAACAGCGAAAAGCCAACCTCCTGGTCGCACCGTCCACCGCTCGTCCACCAGCTTCCCGCAATCCATGGGTAAACAAAGGCCCACAAAACAGCAACCGTAAGCGCCCAGAAAAATGGTAGAACGCACCGCAGGTGGCTTTAAAACTGTCGCCGATCACCACACGCATGGAGTAGGGCAAGAAAGCCCATAAGACAGCGTCAGCGTGTGTGGCTGATGGGCTGAGAGGGCTCGCTTTTGCACAAGCTTAAGCTATAGAATAATGACTGATATATGGATTTCCTGGAGAGTCAAGTGAAGAAGTAGGGCGAGCGGTCTCTCCTGGAGAGTCAAGTGAAGAAGTAGGGCGAGCGGTCAATCGGGGAGAAAGCGGTTCGATTTGCACAAGTTATCGCACGGAAAGTGGCAGCCCGTGCGACCTCAAGTGCCGCACCGAAACGGTGGGTCGGGCCAGATGGTGCCCCTGCGCGTCTGCCACCGCCTGCGTGGCCTCCCCTCCTTGCTTCATCTTCCCCTCCCCACCACCATCACCATGGCGGCGCCCCAATCCGGCAGCAAAACCCTTCGCCCCGGCATTTCTTCGCGTAACTCCCAACCCCCTCCCTCCATCCTCCTTCCCGTACCCGCTCCTCACGCGACACTTCCTCTCCGCGTTCTCACTGTCTGCTGCTTTGTCCCCAGCGTCTCCCGCCGGCCCGGCGCCCAAGAGGTTCAGGACAATGGCCACGGACGCGGCGGCTCCTCCGGCCTCGGCGGGGTTCTCCGCGATGAAGGCCGAGTTCGCCAGGCACACGGAGTACCTCAACACGCTGGTAAGTACGTGCGGGCGCCGCCCTGTTTCTTGGTTTCGCCCTTCCCTGGATCAAGCCGCTGCTCCTGGTGGGGGTGATGCTTTCGTTTCCCGTGATTATTTTGTGATGTCCGGTGCGCTCGAAGAGGGAAAGTTAGTGTAGAGCTATGTATGTAGGTCAGTGTGTGCATTTCTTTTCGCCAAGATCTTATGCGTGCTGGGTGTTCGGAGAAATTCCAACGAAACCTGTGAGTGACCACTGCCACGAAGGTGGCTGCTGCCTGCTGATCTCAAATCAGGCACAAGGGCACTTCAATGACAATATCTCGTTAGAGCCTGGCAACATGAAGTATAAGGCGAACATTTCGAGTGCCGCGATCATTGGTGTTAAACTAACCTGATTTGTTGGGAAACTACACCAAATCTTACACAATCTGGAATATCAAGGCACGACTTGATATTCATGGGCATCAGGAAGGATCTTCACGGAAGGACGCACTACTCCTGATGATCAGGATGATGACGATGATCAGTCGGAGGCGACACAAGATCGTTGGAAGGGTAAAAAGGTCAAGAAGAACGAATATTACTGTCCCCCTTCGTGCTTCACTCTAAGCCAGGACGAGATCAAACAGTTTTTCAAGTGCCTCCTAGGAGTCAAATTTCCTTATCAATAAGGAATACTGTGTTTGTCATGATACATTTTCCCTGTGGTTGTCTAAGATTATGGAAAAGTTGCAGTATTTTTCACGTTCCATGCGTAAAATTATTGTTATGCCCCTTCAAGGCTCCCTGAACTGTATGCTGGAAGTCTTTCCAAAACCTTCATTTCCACTAGTTTTTCCATCAGAATTTTTTTCTTTCTTCTGTAACTGAAAGAAGGTCTTCTGGTGTAATGGGGTGTGTTTCTCGATGCTCTGTTAGATAATTATAAGGGCTTTATATCATCTCATCGCTCTTCTGTATCATTGTAGAATGATAAAAGGGAAAGGCTAGTGAAAGCAAGTCGGGATGTGACAATGAACAGCAAAAAAGTCATCTTTCAAGTCCACAGGTAATCATACAGCGCCTTAGTGACCTACTTGATTTGAGCGTCAACAGTTGTGCTAGCTGTATCACGATTTATTTACTTATTTGTTTAGAAAACTGAGAAAATCTATTGCGATTCTCAGAAGCCAGAACCATTTGGATCACTCTTACTTTCTAATTTTGATCTAATATGAATTAGTTTTAAGAAGTGGAAATGGAGAAATCTCTTTTCTGTCAATTAAAGTTTGCTTGTTGTATTATAAGCACATCATGCTAGATGTTGCAAAATATACTCCAAGCCAGTAGTCTGCCTAGACAATCCGGAAGACTGCACGAGTTAAGTTGTTCAAAGCATTTGCTTCCTTCAAATTAAATGTGATAATAAGGAACAATATTTTAGCTTAAAATTCATCTACGTTGTGTAGCTCATTGCTAGGCAGAAATTATAGGTAGCTCCAGGAATTGATCAAACCTAGTTGGTTCCTTCAATTGCCAACTTATGAGACAGCAAGTTATGCATCTGCTAAATATCATTTAGTCTCACCACTATCCGCAATATGAAAAAGCCATTCTAAGCACTATTAATCCAGAATTACTAAATTCCTTCTTAGAAAAAGGTGGCTTAACTAACTGCCCAAAGTGAGAAGCAAAAATGTTCTGATAAAGACGTTCTCAGCGGCGAATTAACAACTTGTGGGGCCCTATCTATTCCATCTCTCGAGCCCCAAGAAAATCTTAACAACACTGAAGAATAAAATGTACTCATCTCAAAGTGTTCTTTCATCATGACTACATTTTTATAATTACAAATACAGAATACACCTACTAAAATATGTGGACCTAAATTTGCTCTGCTAGTTTATTTGCTGGTAAACTTCGCATGTATTCTTATACTATTGTTCTTTTCCAGGATCGGCAGAAATAACAAGGAGGAAGTTCTTTCAAAGGCAGAAAATGACCTTGCCTCTGTGGTTAACCAACACATTGGAAAGTTAGTAAAAGAATTACAGGGAACCGACTTCTGGAAGCTTAGAAGAGCCTATACCTTTGGTGTTAGTATCAACATCGCCTCTTTACATTTATTTTGCTGGAGATCTGATATGTCATAAACGCTGCAGGTACAAGAATATATCGAAGCTGCTACGTTTTGTAGATTTTGCAAGACTGGCACTTTATTGAGTCTAGACGAGATTAATGATTCTTTGCTAGCAGTAAGTGATAAATCTGTTGAGCCCTTGCAGATAAACGTGCTTGACTATCTATTAGGGGTAAGTACTAATACAACTATAGGTTATTTATTCTCATTTTTCCTTTTCTGTGCTTGTTTGAAGTTAATGCTATTTCTGTTCTGCCAATGTCTTAGGTTGCTGATTTGTCAGGGGAGCTAATGAGGCTTGCAATTGGCCGTATATCTGATGGGGAAGTTGAATATGCTAAAGATATATGTTCATTTGTACGTGACATTTATAGGGAGCTGACCCTTGTGGTGCCACTGATGGATGATAATAATGAGATGAAGAAGAAAATGGAGGTTATGCTTCAAAGTGTCGTGAAAATTGAGAATGGTATCACTTCTTTCATTCACAGCACTATTAAACTTACTGATGATTCTTCACTTGTGTAATGTATGCTAACTAAATGCGGGCTAGAACTAGAATAGCAAGCCAAATAGCTACAAATTGTTTGGTTCGAGGAATCACCTCATCCTAGTATGGTTGATCTCTCGATAATACCATTAGTATTGGCGGAATGATTCCATCCCTCATTTTAGACTAGTCTCGTGCTTATGAGGGATGAAGTGGTGGTGGTCAAACCAATTCTGTTCTGCAGACCAAACAAGTTGTTAGGCCCAGAGCTAGGATTGAGCGATACAGTCACCGTCATTAAAACCAAAGGAAACACCTCTTCTTTTTTATTTTCCTTTGCTTGCCTGTAATCAATCTGGTGCGTGCTTTACATAGTGCCAGCACTAACAACTTGACTAGCCAAATAACTGTAGACGACAAGAAAAAAAGATACTCCCTCTGACCCATATTAGTTGACTCAAATTTGTTTAGATACGGATGTATCTAGCACTAAAACTTGACTAGATACATTCGTATCTAGATGAATCTAAGTCAACTAATATGGGTCGGAGGGAGTAAGACATTGATACAAGGTTTGGACGCGCTAACTGACAGTAGCTAATTTACCTTTGTGCACAACTTCCATGTGATCAAATGTAAGGAAATATGCACTATAATGATGAATTTAATCGCCAGAAGCAGTGAATTACACTTGCACAACATATAGACTAGGCATGATATAAATTGAATAAATACCAGCATGATGAATATTGTATGTGCCATATATATGTCCTGCCATGGCAAAGAACATGAACAACATAATAAACCCTCTTTGACATCCCTCATATCTTAGTTCCTAGACTATCAGACTAATCTTAATGACGATTCATACAACTGATAGATGCTAAGAGAAACTGGAATTTGTGTATAGTTGCTAGAATGGCCTGTCTGAGAAGAAGGTTCTTCTCGACTAAAAATGTGATGTCCTATGTTAAGTTAGCAACTGCTAAGTTATATTGTTGTGAAACTGGTCGTCCTCTGTTGGTCTTATCTATGAGGACTAATGATGCTGCCATTGCATTAGATATTTTATTACAGTTATGTAAGCATGATTTTCATTCTTATATCACAAGTTTTTTGTTTGATGATGTATTCCGTGCTTCTATTTATGTTTGACACTGGATATTCATCCTTAAATCGATTTGTTCTATTCGACAAGAATCATCATGATCATGTTAAAGTTTGTCAATGATCAAAATGGCATGAGTGGTGATGTTTTTCTATTTTTAATGTTAAGGATTCCCCAACTTGAAGTAGGGTTGGTTTCATAGTCTTATATTATTTAAGTTCACATGTGAACTTGTTTCGTGTGACCTTATTTGTGCTAGTGCTTTAAGAATTATTTGGTGTAACCTTGATTATGTACACATGAGCTCATGATTTATTGCAGTACCTCTAGATAAGTATTGTGTGAAAGTGTTGTTTGTACTTATAATATTTCACATTTTTAAACAAAAAATGGAGAGTAGATACTGTAGATAGAAGGGTGGGTGCTTGAGCTTAGGCTTTAACTACCTGTACATCTTTAAAGAAGTTCAAAAAATGCAAAGATGTGCATCATGTTATAACTTGAGTACCTATTTCATGCAAAAATATGAGTTAGTGGAACTACCTGTCTTTTTTACATGAACATTTTCATCATGTTTTTACATATTTTTGTTTTGTTTTAGATGATACAAAATCTCTGAAGTATTCTAGAATTTTCGAAAATGTAGAAGTGCCTAAGCCCGTTGTCTCTGTGAATCAATTTTGGAAAATCTCTATCTTTCTGCCACTCTGTATTTCTATTTGTAAAGCATGTTGCACTCCCTATTTGTTAATATTCTCCTCCACTTTATGTAATCTGTCGTGCGTTGTATTAGTTTGAAACCATCTCAGATGAATGAATACTTAGATCTGCATTTGTGGTATCATCTTCTTATTCCAGTTCGTTTGTGTTTGTTAATCACTCAGTGTATTTCTATTTGTAAAGCATGTTGCACTCCCCATTTGTTAATATTCTCCTCCACTTCTTTATGTAATTTGTCGTGCGTTGTATTAGTTTAAAACCATCTCAGATGAATGAATACTTAGATCTGCATTTGTGGCATCATCTTTTATCCAGTTCGTTAATATTGAATTTGTATGTGACAGATGCAATTACCTTTTTGCTGGCTTGCATTGTTTGAGATAAAAGCTTAAAACTGTCGCTACTTGTTTATCAATCTTTAACGGTGTGCATGTTTATGTTTCAGCTTGCTTTGGTGTTCATGTGAGAGGATCAGAGTACATTCCTATGCTGGGGTCGTCGGCTGACCCAGATTACGTGTTTCTTGGTGCCGCTGACTACGATTAGTGAAGCCAGAAAGATCGCAACCTTCTGATAGAGAAACGAGTCCCAGCGGACATGTTACATGAACTTGTCTCAGAAAAGACAGTTTTGAATGAGACTGAACATGTAATCCTGTCTAAGATTCATGTAGTGTAGCAAGACTGGTCTTCTAGCACCAAAAGTGTTTGTTCTTCTATGCAATGGTTTCAGTTAAAGTATCATCTTCCGCTCTTTTCCACACTTCAAGTTATCTCCTGAGTGCTATTTTGCGGTCGCAAAAAAAGAAAAAGGCGAGGTCTGAATGCGCATCAGATTATTACAGTTAATGGTCCGCTCGTTACTGATGAACGTTCCAAGCATGGCTTATCTAGTACAGCACGCAGACGCATAGTACACAGTTAATTTTTGAGCTGCAGATATGTAGGATTACAAGGCACTATAAATTTCTCGCGATCAATTTGTCTCGTGTCTATGAGAATAAGTAAATTGCCGTCTTATTGAGAAACATTTCACTAGCCATCATCGCATCCTTCTCATCGAGACCTATATGTATGAGCAATGAAATCCTAGTAGAAAGAAAATCAGGAAGACGAGTTAGTAAGTGAAGCTTTGGCAGGTTGTAAACAAAATTCAAGGTTACACTATAGTAGGAACCTATTTGTAACAGAATGAAGGATCTGGCGCTAGGAAGAGCTGCGGCTCAAAAGGCAGGAAACAAACAAGGACCTATTTGCAAGGAGGCAGGAAACTACGAGAGCTCAAGTATAAGCCCCCAGTATATGCCTGTGATGACAAAAGGACTGGAACGCTGGTATAGTAAGAACCAAGGTCGCTATAGGAAGAATCTAGGGGCATACCTGCGAATAGAAAGGACTTGCTTTGAAATCTCAAAAAAATTTGGACCATTTCTCGATTTGTGCGTGTCATCCTTTCGCAGGGGCCATGCTAATCTTCTCTGTATCGTTCCAATTTTATCGGATGTCCCCGAAGGGACGATATCAGGTGCAACGCCAGCGCTTATAAAGAGGTTGGAAGTCCACTCGATTGGCGATGTGGGACTAATTCGATTCTGTTGCCCTCCGCCGTGCGCCCGTGCCCCGCGTGGGTTACATCTTACAATGCGGCCCAACTCGGTAGACAGCCCACTTACCTTCCTCATGGCCTCGTCCATCATCCGATCCGGTGCCGTGTAGCCAGCCACCCGACCGCGTGGCGATATTACGAACCCTCGCCTTTTGTCGCCCAGCCATCCCCCCTTCCTTTCCCTTACCAAATCGTCGAAACCCTAGCCCGATTTCGCCTCCAATCTCCCCCCACCTCGCCGTCGCCATGGGCAAGAAGCGAAAGCTCGAGTCGAAACCCACCGTCACCGCTAAGGCCGCCGCCGCTAAGGCTGCTGCTAAGATCGCCGAGCCGGCGGCCCCCACCCCCACCCCCACCTCTCAGCCCGAAACCCTAGCCGAGTTCTACGCCCCTTCCTCCCAAACCGTCACCCCGGTAAGCGGGTCAACCGCTGCGGCCGCGGAGGAGAAGCCTCCCCAGGAGCTGGGCGGCGAGGAGGAGGAGTGGGAGGAGGTGGAGGTGGAAGAGGAGGAGGAGGAAGAGGAAGTGGAGGAGGAGGAGGAGGAGGAGCAGCAGCAGCAGGCAGAGGAGGGCGAGAGCGATCCCGCCTCGATCCAGGCGCTGCTGGAGGCGTTCCCCAAGGAGCAGCTCGTTGAGCTTCTCCGTGACGCCGCAGTCGGCCACGGCGACGTGCTCGCGGCCGTCCGCGTCGCGGCCGATGCGGATCCGGCCCAGAGGAAGATCTTCGTCCACGGCCTCGGCTGGGACACCACTGTGGACACTCTCAAGGAGGCTTTCAGCCCCTACGGCGAGATCGAGGACCTCAAGCTCGTCTCCGACCGTAGCACGGGCAAGTGCAAGGGCTACGGGTTCATCCTCTTTCGCCGCCGTTCCGGCGCCCGCGCGGCCCTGCAGGAGCCCCAGAAGAAGATCGGCAACCGCACCACCTCCTGCCAGCTCGCTTCCGTGGGCCCTGTTCCATCTGGAGGTGCGGCCAGCAACCCTATGCTCGCTACATCTCCAGCTCCAGCTCCGCCGGCGTTGATACTGCCACCAGTGTCTGAGTACACACAGCGGAAGATTTTTGTCAGCAATGTCGGTGCAGATATCGACCCGCAGAAACTGATGCAGTTCTTTTCAAAGTATGGTGAGATTGAGGAGGGTCCACTTGGGCTCGACAAGGCAACCGGGAAGCCTAAGGGTTTCGCTCTGTTTGTCTACAAGACCATTGATAGCGCCAGGAAGGCGCTGCAGGAGCCGCATAAGTCGTTTGAAGGCGTTATGCTGCACTGCCAGAAGGCAATCGATGGACCGAAACCCAACAAAGGAGGAGGATATGGTACTGCCAGTACGAGTGGGAGGAAGGGCGCTGCTGGTTATGGTGCTAGTAGCCATTCTCTGCCGGGTAGTGTTGGTGCCGGTTATGGGATGTCATCTCCAGCGAGCTTGGCTTCACTGCCTGGGGCTGTACCTGGTGGTCCAGGAATGAATCCTGTACTGGGGCAGGCCTTGACAGCTTTCCTAGCCAACCAAGGTACAGGGTTGGGTCTGAACAATATCCTTGGAGTTGGTCCGAATGGTTCAGGGGTGCCAAATTCAGGGTCTTCTGGAGCTCTTGGTGGTGGCGGCGGTGTGCCTGGTATGCCAGGTGGTTATATGGGCGGCTATGGGGGTGGTGGTGGGTATGGTGGTCCACAGGGAGGACCTGGAAGAAATTACATGGGTCATTAGGTAAGATTTTATTGGTGGATGTGTCCTAACTGTAGAAGCTGCATCTAGTTCTGATATCTGTTTTTCTGTTTTTCTTTTTCTGCAGAAGTTAGCTTTACATTTACTCATACTCAGATATCAGTCTTGTAGTTTTCTTCTTTTATCTCTTTTTACAGTAATAGACACAGAGTGTGGTAGATTAAGTTCTAGTGTTGTGCATTTTTGATGAAATCTAACATGTGCCTGAATGCATGGTATCTGTTTGTTGTTTTACTACAGAACAATAAGGCAGCCTGAACTACAAAATATAAGTTAGTGCCTTCTATTAGCTGTTTGAAACGATAGGCCAGCTGTCAAATATAAGGAATCTATACTTATTGATTTTTTTTGTAGTTTACCAATTGACCTCCTGTAACTTTATTACGTTTGCTATAGTGGAGCTAGCCATGCTAAGATTGAATGATTGATCGATGTTGAGATTTGAGAAAAAAAGTTTTAGGTTAAATAGTAGGTAAATGTAGATATCCTTGTGGCTATAGGTGAAAGTTTTGAGTATATGAGCTCTGTTTTAGTTCAGTGATGCTTTATTCTGTTTTTTTGCCTTTTCAATATGTGTGAATTTGGCAAAACACTTAGGGCAGTGGTCTTGTAGTATCTTTGGTAGGTTTCAAACGTTTTCAGAATGCAAGCAAAGAACTTTTGGCAAGCCTTATCATTTTTGTTTTGTCATTTATGCTTTTAAGATTGTTTCACATGCATTATAACAAATTAGTGCTTCTGTTACAAAAACGATGCTACTTGTTACAAAAACGATGCTACAAACCCCAAACTTCAAGTTATGCATTTACTTAGCAGTTAGTTTTGTTTTGCTTTTTTATATGCAAATAATGTTTTTTTAGAACTATTTCACTTATCTTTACCCATATTGCTATTTGACAGGATGCTTATAACTATTTTACTGTGGCCAGATGATTCTACGTGTTCCCGCGTTGCACTTATAAACATGCTGTTTTAGGCTTCTTCTGGCAACTCAGTTACTCTAGCGGTCAAAGTTTTTAAAGGAACTTTGATTTCTTCAATCATATGTTTTCAAAATTGAACAAAGCTTTGTACAACTATCTAAATTTACAGAGTTTGTGACCCTATTGTAAAAGACTTCGTGTGGATTTAGAGCGCTGTGGAATTTTTACTACATTACTACTATTTTTTTATGTTATGCTTCTCTTCATTACTTTTTCCTTCTGGAAACCAAATTTGTGTTTCTGCATAAAAAGACCATTTTAGTCACTCCTGATTTTACTGTCATGCAGATCTGTTTCTTGAACAGAAGTTGAATAAATTATTTGTTTATTTTGGCCCAGTTTGTCATCATTGCGAGATTGAAGTTGGTTAAGGAAAATCTGTAGCAGTTCTTGAAAACTATCGATGTTTTAATTTTAGAAAATAGTCTATTGCATTCCCAAGCGTGTGCTCTCTCTCTAAAATGATTTCTGTGGTGTTGGTCCGAGGTCTTGTTTGTAAAAAGGAGTACTGAACAGAAGTCTGTGACTTTGACTGTGATCTCGTCTAATCTTTGACTTGGACAAGCTAGTTGGTAAAGGTTGAGTAGGAGGAGGGAAGTAGTATTGCTGTTGGAAGGGATAGAACAGCAGCATACTTGTTTCAACGGACAAGTCGTGAGTAGGAGAAGTATGGAGCAGGGTTGGCCTTGGATTCCCTGTCGTGTCCCACTCAGTATTACTTTTCACCTCTTATGGCTTCCCATCCATGGCATAGCAGTTGGTGTTTTCCTCTATGTGCTACTTGGGAGTGTGATAGGTGAGAGAGGGTGTTGTGGAGGACGGGGGAAGAAAGCAGCAGCAGAAGAGGAGGTGCAGATGACAGTGAGGTGAGTGGTAAAGATTACTTACTGTCTGCATCTTGTTCCTTGCCTTCACTGTGCTTTTGACCCAGCCATGAAATCCCCTTCTCTGCTATATTCGTAACTTCTTCCTCTGTGTGTACTCTGCCTGCTATGTTTTAGCAGTAGAATAGAGATAGCTGCAGCCGAGGCAAGAAATTATATCTGTAAATCTGTTCATTTGTATTGCCGGAAATCATGTAAATCTTGCACGCTGCTGAATAGTGCCGGAGTCCCTAGGTATACACCCCCTTATGTTATCCTGGTTGTTTCACTAGGAGGCAATAGCTTTGTTACTTCTGTTTGGTTAAATTCCAAAAAAACAACTCCCTTTTTCCACCACTAGTGTTGTATATGCTCTATATCGTGGTGGATGACGACAATAGGTGCTTCTCAACCTGATTCATAAAATGCATTATTGATGTTTTCTTCCTTTATTTATGTGCTGATATTATTTGAGCTTCTATTCGAGTGACAACTATGCTGTTTTGAGGTACAAATTATGCAGTTTCATTTGATGTGTTGCTCGAGAATGTCAGTGTTTGTTAGGAATGTGCAAAATGGTGAAGGAGCAGCAGTTTATAGCCATGCGTAACTTCAAGGAGATTAGCTCGAAAAACGCCATCCCTTGATATGACTTATGCTGTTGGCTGCTCAATGTGAGCATAACTACCGGGGTCTTCTATAATCAAAGCCATCACGGCGTGGTGCACTATGTTGTGCGATGTGTTAGTTTGTCCCTGTATATTGCACAAAGTAATACGGAGTGCCATTATTCTTTCTGTATAACTTTCTATTCATGTGTCAATTTGCGTCTGAACAGGGCATTTGCTGTCTTTTCTATCAGATCATGCATACAACTACTCTTCTCCCAAATGAGAGCAAAGGGGGAGAAATCTGGTCACATGAGACATTCTCGTTTTCTTCCACACAAACCGAGGATATTATATTGTAAACTAGTAAATGTAGTTCAACCTCAAGTTAAATACTCCCTCCAGTCTGGTTGACATGTACGTAGTTTAAGAACAATTTTGACTATTAATTTTGGTCAATAAATTTTACATAATATATAACAAAAATTATACCATTGGATTTATCTTTAAAAGTAGTTTCCAATGGTATATTTTTTTTGGAACATATATTGTATATATATTATATTAGTTAAAATTGATGGTCAAAGATTTTTTTAGACTACGTGTGTGTCTAATAAATTAGACCGGAGGGAGTAACACATAAAGGATACTCATCATCCAATCCCAACACAAATGTGGACATAATTATAAGTGTTGATCATCCAATCCCAACACAAATGTGGACATAGTTATAAGTGTTGGGACATTGAAACACCTTGACTCCATTATTATAGGTAATTACGAGTTAAAAAAACTTAAATAGTACTTCTTCCGTCCCAAAATAGATGTCAAAAATTTATCAAAATTTGAATGAATCTAGACACTATTTAGGATATAGATTCATCTAAATTTTAACAAATCTGAGACATCTATTTTAGGACGGAGGGAGTACTATATATTTCCACAAACTCTTTGATTCAATAGAATCATAAAACTTAGTTAAACTTAAAGACTACATTTGTTGATAAATATTATTCTTCAAATTGCTAAAACCTTTAGGGCCTTGAACCATGTCCATGGAAGAGTGCCTCATGCACTCATATATTGGTTCAACTAGAAGAAGGCAATTAAATAAGAATGACACTCGCTAAAGAAAAAAGAGGTATTACCACTATAAATACCTAAAAATGGGTACAAGACCTACCTATTTGTACTTGTACAAATGGGTACCTGGAGTGTGATAGGTGAAAGAGGGTGTTGTGGAGGAAGGGGGAATAAAGGAGCAGAAGAGGAGGTGCAGATGACAGTGATGTGAGTGGTATAGATTACTTACTGTCTACATCTTGTTCCTTGTCTTTATTGTGCTTTTGACCCAGCCATGAAATCCCCTTCTCTGCTATATTCTTAACTTCTTCCTCTGTGTGTGTGCTCTGCCTGCTATGCTTTAGCAGTAGAATTGAGATAGCTGCGGCGGAGGCAATATCTGAGAAATTATATGTGTAAATTTGTTCATTTGTATTGTCAGAAATCATGTAAATCTTGCACGCTGCCGAATAGTGCCTGAGTCCCTATGTATACACCCATTTTTTGAATCCTGGTTGTTGTTTCGCTAGGAGGCATCAATTTTGTTACTTCTGTGTTTGGTTAAATTTCAAAAAGCCACTCCTTTTTTCCACCATTAGTGCCGTATATTCTCTACATCGTGGTTGGATGACGAGAATCAGTGTTTCTCCGAGTACTTCTCAACCTTATTCACAACCTGACGTGCAACTTTCATTCAAGTGATAATGTAACACCCTCAGAATCGGACCTATGCAAGTTTGAGCAAAATTCGCCAAACCCGCGTAGAAACGATTCAAAGGTGCCCACCAGGCACTTTCGTGCGGGTGGAAAACGAAGTAATAACATTACACAACAGTCCTCGATGGGACCCACAGAACAGATATATAACAGCGACTCCATGAGTCAAGAATACAGATATAATATACAAAGATCCAAATCACCTTGAAACGATATAGCGTCCAGCTACGGACAAGATGCAAATGGGGCTAAGAGCCCTGAAGAATAACCAATGCCCATAACCCCGCCAGGCCAAGCCGGATGGGTAACCACGCTAACGACGCCGATCTCAAAACCCGCTTAAACAAAAGGGTGCCGACAAAGGGCAAAGGAAAGAGAAGAGCGTCGATCTTGAGGCGATGCAGCGAGGCTAGAATGCGGTCCTCGCCTACATAGGTATGGTGGATCAAGCGGCGGCAAAGATGCACTAAACAACCTATAGAGACTCGAAACAACCGGCGGTTATCAGAGAGGGGTGAGAAAGACCTATTCGGAACCAACCTGAAGCTAACACCAAACAAACCCATCCTGGCGTTTCCCCCTCGAGACCAAACGAGGAAGTCAACCGAGGAACTCACACCGTTGGCAGTTTTACTTATTCAGTTGTCGTTGCAGCAATTACTAGTCAGGTTTAGTTAATCGTCCTGATAAGTAAACAGTGGGCACTTTTAGTTAATCATTCCGTTGGAGTTGCAGCAATTACTAATCAGATACAAGTAGCATGAGATAAACCCAAAACCCAGCAGTTGTTGGTACTTTTATTCAGCCAATTCGTTGTAGTTGCAATACTTACTAGTCAGATACAATGGTCGCAAGCGACAACTCAAACAAGCAATTGTGGGCAGTATTACTTAATCATTCCATTATAGTTGAGCTGATTACTAGTCATTATAAGTCAAATTTATAGCAAATAAACTTTAGTTATGCTTGTCTATGATCGAGATACTGTGCTCCGAGTCGTCCATATCCGCGGACACGGCTTTCAGAAAGTTTTACCCGGCCGGGGTGCACCAATAGCAACACACGCTCGATCAACCTCGGAAAAACCAAATCAAAACCCAACGAGGCTTTCACGACTGAACAATCACAGGATTCAGAAATATTTCAGGGGGCCACCCTTAAGTAGAATCCGCAACGGAGTAAGCAAGCTCCGAGGCGGCCTCAAGGTCTGGGTAATACGGCTGTGAACGACTGGGAACCCCAAACGGGGCTTGTCGACACCGCGGAATCGTGTCCCGATCCTAAACAGTACAGTGTGCTATCTGTCGCACAATCGTAAATAAAGCGGTAAACATGGCATAAGTACAGGATAGTAAAAACACCTCAAACTAGTTTGTGGCCCCAAGAAATAAGACTGAATCAAGCTCTGGCTCAGGGGGGTCCCATATACCTCCCGGATGTGGATAGCGCGCAAAATCAAGGAACAGGTATCAAGTACTCGGGGTCTTACGGGACACAAGTGGGCGTTCGGAAACCAAATATTATCTATCACCCACCGATGCCTCTGCTTATTCAATTTTAGTTGTTAAACAGAAAGTAAAGTGACGGTAAGTAAAGCTAGAATCATCTCCAACAACAACATGCGGCAATACATCAGCAACTGTGGCATATGACGACACACATCCGCACTTGAGCAAGCAACTACGACACGCAAGTCCAACTATCTACCAAACAACAGGTAATAGGGTGTGTCCAAGGCAATATAGGGCTGCACGGTATATCAAGGGTACGGAAACTAAAGCATCGCAACACAGATAGCAATAGATCAACAGGAGGGAAGTAAATACTATAAAAGTAAGATAGGTGGAAAGGGGGAGATGCTCGCCTGAAAACATTGTCGACGATTCAACCGAAGATCGGGGCGAAGCTCACATCAACTCAACGGCCTTATCCGCGAAGAAGCAAAACACTAGAATAAACACCGGATGCAATATTTAATACACGGCGGAAGATCGGCATGATGCATGTATGATGTATGGCATGGCAAGGATGTGATGCGATTAGGTCATATTAAGTGGAACCGGGGTCCCGACAATTAATTAGATGGTGCAATTTGTTTAGAACCCCCGCAATTATATGTTGTTTAGCAAGTCAACAGGCGGAACCGGTTCTCTACACATGTTTAAATGAGGCCAATATAAGGCTAGATTTGCCCGCATATGAGCCCCATATTTAGTTATTAGGTGAATCGGCATAAGGCCCCCAAACCACATGATATGCATGCAAGATGAATGTTAAGATGCGACAAGTTGTTATCATAATATGAAGTAGGGTTTTCGGGAAGGGGTTCACACATGAGGGGGTCGCGACGAACTTGGGGTTCCGGGGATTCAGGGTTCGACAGGGCAGGGCGGGATCGTTCTCTCGTTCTCGGTATCGGGGCAGATCTTGTCGCATTCGCGGTCTCGATGTCCGGGGAGCAGAACTTGGATCGGTGTCGGGGCGCATCGGCTTTCTTCCGGGTCGGTGCCGTTCTCGTCATCGCGAAGGTCTTCGGATCATGTCGACGATCATGGCGTTCAGGGTAAGTTCTCGGCGTCCGGGTGAAACACTCGGCGTTCTACGGTTCCACGTCGACGGCCTTGGTTTCCTCGATGGAGAGCTTGGTGTGTCCGTGTCGTGGTTCCGGTCGGGGTTCTCGGCTTCGGGGTTCGCGTCCGTGATGTCGATCTTGTTGCACGGCTGGAACGGTCTTCGGGTCCGTGAGACGGTCTTGTCGTAACGGGGAGAAGATCTTGAAGGGTGCCGGCTTCAATTGTCGACGGCGGACTTGGCGTTCGGGTCGCGGCATCCTCGGTTCCGTGATGGAGTTCTTGTAGCACCGGAATTCTCGGGGTCGGTCATCGGAACCGGCGACGGGCTTCGCGGCACTTGTTATAGGTTCTGCCTTGTCTCTCCAGGTACGGGGGGTCTCGGGTCGAAGAGCTTGACGCGGCCGGGTGGTGCTCGCAGCGGGGCGGAGCCTAGGAGAGGGCGGCGGCGTCGGGGATCCCGGCCCTCGGCAATGACGGCGACGCAGAAGGCGGGTCAGGGGCGACGGAGAACGGGCACGGCTCGCAGGGGCTCGCAGGGCAGAGCGACGCGGGTCGCTGGGCCGGAGGATTGAGAGCGGCCGGGCGGGCGAAGTGGAGACGGAGGACGCCGGGCGGCGGCGACGGCTCAGGCGGAGCGCGACGGGGACGTGCTCGGCGGAGGCCGCTGGTCGCCGGCGAGCCGCGAGGCCGGGCAGGCAGGCGCAGCCGGGAGACGGACGGGACGGGAGCCGCAGGGCGCGGGCCGCGGGAGAGCGAGGCGCGGGCGGGCGGGACGCGTCCGGTGGGCGAGGCGGCGGGAGGAGCAGCATGGCCGGAGAGGCGAGGGAAGCGCGGCTGGGGCGGAGCGGCGAGCGGTGCTGGGGCGCGGTGGATGCGTGACGACAGCGGATGCGAGAGAAGGGGCGCAGAGGCGGGTCCGGCGGTTCGGGCGCTGGGACGGAGGCGCAGCCAGACTCGCAGGGGCGGCGAGGCCACCATGACGGAGGGAGCCAAGGGGAGAGGATGGAGGAGGCGACGGTCTGGTTGGGAAGAAGATGGGGAGAGGAGAGAGAGGGGCCCATGGTGGGTCCTGTGGTGGGGCCACAGCAGGGGAGGCCGGGTTGGTGGACGCGCGTGAGGGTGGGTGTGGGCTGGACGTGGGGAAGAGGGAGAGAGAGAGAGGAGGTGAGGCTGGTTTGGGCCATGTGGCATGCAGTGGAGGTGGGGGTTTTGGGGAGGGTGAGGTGGCGCAGCGAGATAGGCCGGGGTGATGTGGCTGGGAAGGTTGGGTAGGATTATTGGTAGGTTTAGGTTTAGAGGGGCAGGTTGGGGTGGACCGATTAGAAAAACTGGGGCGGTCGTTCGGGTCTACTCGGCCCGTTCGACTGCCCCTACTAAACAAATTAAAGCTTTTATTTAATTTCATTGGGCCGTTTGCAACCCGAATGCAACAAAACAAAATACTCCGGAGCCCCGGGGTTTTGGCGTTTGAATAAGATGGGCGTTTAGAAAACAAAGACTGGTTTTGCAAACTTAGTTTTGGCAAACAATGCATGATGATGACGATGCAATGCACAAATTCAACGCGATTTTCTAGTAGTGGTTTTGCGGGATGCCACAGATAACTATGCTGTTTTGAGGTAAAAATTATGTAGTTTCATTTAATGTGTTGCTTTAGTTCTGTTCACTATCTACTGAAGAATTCTACCGTTTTTCTTAGTAATGTGCAAAATGGTGCAAGAAGCGGCAGTTTATAGCCATGCTTAACTTCGAGGATATTAGCTTGAAAACGCTATCCCTTGATATGTTGTCGGCTGCTCAAGTGCAGGATAACTATCTTGGTCTTCTATGATCAAAGCCATCATGGCGTGGTCCTCATTGTATATTGCACATAGTAATACCGTGTACCATTATTATTTATGTATAATTTTAATTCACGTGTCAATTTGCGTCTAAACAGGGCAATTCGTGTCATTTTTATCCGATCATGCACACAACATTTCAGTGTTCTGATGTTATAACCCACCGTTCCAACTAAATAACGACTCTGGTAAGTGCTTATCAATTTCTTTTGGTTAAAACATAAGAATTGTCCATGAATTGTGATGTGTAAATAGTCTTTTTCCTTCTTTAGACGTGTACATGGTCTTCCTACCAATATATTTTTTGTTTTTCAACCAAAATCCATGTTTACATATTCTTTACATTTTACTAAATTATTGTAAGAAAGCATATCCATGAAGACTTCAATGGAGCCAATTTAAAAAACTTCATATTTTGATTTCAGAAAATTCTAAAAAAAGATAACACATGTACATATGGATGTCTAATGTGCATAAGAAATTTCACTGTATTTTGCTTTCATTTGTTACCTATATGAAAACAAAAAATATGAATACCAATAATTATTATTTTAATGCCTGCTTAGAGCCATTTTTGTGTCTTTTATTTATGTACGTAGCCCAAAATACCACAAGACTCGACACTTTCACACACAAAAATCTTGTACTCACTCCGTTTTTCATAATATAACATGTTTTAGTCTTTTTCTGAAACACATATATCTAGAAATTTTTTAGTGTGTAGGTTGAAAGAAAAATGAAGGAACTTACACACTAAAAGGTGTTTAGAACATGTATTTTAAAAAAGTTTAAAACATCTTATATTTTAGAATGGAGGGGGTATGTGTAAAAGGAATCAGTTTTTTTCGAACTTCTAAATAGGAGTTTTGATTTAAAATAAAGAGATAGATCTTATATTTTAGAGGGAAGTTTTAAGATAGATCTTCATTAACTCATCTAATCTTAGAGATTAAGAAGATTATTCTGGGTAGTAGAATTATTTCTATTATAAAAGTGGATCGATCTCAAAATAGGGCTAGTCACTATCTAGTGAACTTCGCGGGGACAGCTGGTAGAACTGTTATTTGGCTTGGTATAGGACCTGACGTTTTGTCTTAGTACCTGGAACTTGACTTCCTTGTAAACCCTATTGCTTAATAAAGCCACTTTTATTCGCAAAAAAATGTGTCCTGCAAAAAAAAAATTACACTAAAACGTAGTTTTGTTTTTCTATTTTTTAGGAAACATAATCACTATAATGTACTCCCTTCGTTCAATAATAAAGAAGTTTTAGGTTTTATGAAATGAATTTATCTAAACGCCCCGCTTTAGAAATAAAGCCGCATACGGCCAAACCGATACATGATGAAGAGGAAAACCTCTTGTACAAGCAGATCAAAGATAAATAAAAAAGGTACAAGAAAAGGCACGACTTTGCCACCAGCGACACAAGAACGAGACCTAAGAGAGTAGAGTTCCACGACGATGCCCCCAAGAGGGTGACAGATGCGCCACGTCGTCGTCGACGAGAACTGCGGTCAAGGATTTTCATCCGGAGCCCTAACACGGAACATGTACCCACAACGGCGCCCCCAAGAGAGTAACGCGCCCGTTGGCGTTAAAACGCGGAGCTTTCGCCCGGAAAAAACTGTACCCACACCCACGTCGGACTGTCCCATGCCACCGCGCCTTGCCTTCGCAACATGATCTGGGAGATGTCATTGCCGAAGCGCCGCCACCACCAGGAACTCCCGATGGACGCTCCCTGCCACCCACGTGACCAAGGGGCAGGACCATCACCGCCGCCACGTCACCTGTCGTAGAGCCACCCGTGCAGTCCACCTTCCGGGGCCGCCACCCCGGCGTCCACGAACTAGAGAATATTGGCAATCAACTGCGCACCATCGGACTAACGGATCAGACAAGGTAGGCCGACATAGGATGAGGGGAACACAACCATTAGGAGGAGGTCCATCCTCCACCGCCAAAGGCGGTCGATGACCGAACACAACAGTTAGGGCATGTCAGGCCCTACAGGCCCGACTAGCCCCTACCGTCGTGCTGCAGCGTTTGGCCAGTCTCCCTCCGACAGGTGCCCACTGGCTCGAGCTCTAGGAAAGGTCTGTACAAACCCATCTCAGGCCCGAAGGGCCCAGCTCAGGCCCTAAGAGGCCTAGATCCGTCCCTACACAAGGCCGGGATCAACCCACAGGATCTCGACCTGGAGATCGCGAGGCTGAGGAAGACGGTCGACCCTGCAAGCTCCTTATGACCCATAAGTATAGGGGGTGTATCGTAGTACTTTCGATAAATAGGAGTGTCGATCCCAACGAGGAGCAGAAGGTGTTGACTAGTGGTATGGAGCAGGAAATCTCTGTAAATACTTAGCAAACAAATTTTTAGGGGTTTTCTGGTAAAGCAAGAAAATAAAGTGCAAGTAAATAAAACAGCAAATAATTGCAGTAAGTGATCCAATTCTTTCTTAGCAAAGGACAAGCTGGTGGAAATACTAACGAGGACCAAATGTTCTCGAGGACACATGGGAATACTGTCAAGTGCTTTCGTTTCATATAGCTGATTAATCTTCTTTGGTTTTATAAGTGTTGTTTGGGTGAACCTGTGCTAATGTACCGACCTTACTTGGACTAATACATACTTGTGATTAAACCCCTTGCAAGCATCCGCAACTACAAGAAAGCAATTAAGATATAAACCTAACCACAACCGTAAACTCTGAGATCCTGCACTCCCTTGTGCAATGGTTTCTTAACGGGGGTTCAAATTTATGTCACTCCTGCAACCCCATAATTAGTAGCCAAATACACAATGCATTCCCCTAGGCCCATAAATGGTGAAGTATCATGTAGTCGACGTTCACATGACACCACTAGAATAATAGCACCACAACTTAAATATTAAACCATTGAATAATACCTCAACACAATTCAAATACTAACAACATGACTTCTCCCATGTCCTCAAGAACTAAACGAACTACTCACGAGACATCATATGGATCAATATCAGAGATGATATAATGATGGATAACAATCTGAAGATAAACAATAATTCAATGGTTCCACTCACAAGCATCAACTATAATAGTAATCAACACCGTGAAAGTTTCCCCAAAGAGCTATGCAAGATTCAATACAATTGTTACAGCGGGATGGAGTGGCGACGATGGTGCTGGTGGATATGATGGTGTGGATGATGATGATGATGATCCCGATGAAGTCTAGCTTGACGATGGTGTTGATGGTGACGATCTCCCCTCTCTGGGAAGGAATTTCCTGGCAGAAATCTGTCTGCCGGACAGCTCTTTCTCTCTCGGTGTTTTCCGCCCCGCAGAGGCGGTGGAATCTTTCTATGGCTGCTCCCTTGTGTATCCAGAGGTGGGCCAGGGTGGCCACACCCCATGTAGGAGTGGCCCAGGGTGGCCCGCGCCTGGGGAGTGTGGACCCCCTGTGGCCCAACTCCGCCTCCCCTTCTGGCATCCTTCGTCTTCTGAGAAAATATAATTTTCTCTAGTTTTTCTAGTATTTTTCCGATCTTCGTGAAATTGCATCAAAACACCGCTTTTTCCATCAGAATCATGACTCCGACAGTTCATCCTCCAAGAATCATCCAATATGCAAAATTAGATGAAAAGACATAAGTAACACCTCTTAATATGAAATATATAAATGAATAGAGGTAAATTATGATGTATAAAGGTGATGCAAATTGGACGTATCAACTCCCCCAAGCTTAGACCTCGCTTGTCCCCAAGCGAAAACTAATCTCAGTAAACATGTCCACAGGTTTATGGAGTGAAGTGTCGATAAGAAGAATACGGACAAGAAGCATCACACTTATACACAACTCATAGTAGAAAGCAACTCACCATTATATAACTTAGCTTGCAACAAGTAAGGGAGTCACAATAAATATGCATAAATATAAATCATAATTGGGATTGGCAAACTTTGTTCTTGGTCAGAGAACAATTGGCAAACAGTTTTCAAGTAAAGCTTTTGTAAAGAAGTTTACAACAATAGTACTCTTTGCTCAAACATAAAAGGTTTTTCACAATGATGGCTTTCAAAGTAATACTCACTTAGATAAGAGTCCTGTGCAAACAAGGAAGATAAAGAACATGATTAAATAAATCATCATATGAAAGCTTGAAACACAACAACTCAAATGCTTGCTGGAGATAGAGAGGAAGTAGGTTTACTGTCTCCACTTAGAAGTAGAAGAAAGGCCCTTCATAGAGGGAAGCAGGGATTTCAAGTTCATAAAGAGCTTTCAAAATATTATGGTACTTACTAGCTTTGAGCTCTCATTGCCCCTATCATAAGCATCTTGCGGTGGTTAAGGTTAAAGTGAACAAAGATGGAGTATATGCTTAACGAAATATAAGTTGACAATCTCATGTCCCTTGAGTACGAGGGCCGCTCCTCATGCTACTCAACTTTAGTTACCGGTAAGTTCCTTTCATAGTAAGTACATGCGTATCATAGAGAACCGCCAATGGGGTATCCCTTGCACATGATACAGGAGCTATCCCATATCAAAATGACAAGGCAAGCAGATAGTGAGCATCTCAGCGATATTTTTATTTGCTATTTGCATAGGTTTTTATTGAGGATGCTTCACAGATAGCTCACTATCGTCACTATGGTTATGCTGCAAGTTTCCACCATGATTCGGCATGGCTTAGGCTAGCGGCCCAGGCGTTTCTCTAACACACATACATAACTCAATGGACTTATAAGCTCTCCTTTTATTTCACACCGACGACATCCGCAAACAAAAGAGCATGATATCAACTGTGTACAGTGTACATGTGCAATGTTGAAAGCGTTCCCCATGACAACACGGTTCTGCTGATTCCAACGTATAGGTGCAAGCATATACAACTTCGATGACATAATGGTTCAATTTTATTAGTGGCAGGAAAGTAAGGTGTGCCATCAAGTTCGTGAGATCTTTACTAACTAGTTTTCACATAACAAAATAATTTTTATTTTGAAAGATAGGTGAAGCTTAAGAATTTACTTGAAATAGCAATAATGCTAATAGGTAGATATGGTGGACACAAATGGCACGGGTTTTTGGTTTAAGGGGTTGGATGCATGAGAAGTATGCCCTCTCAAAACAGGTTTTTGGCTAGAAAGGCTAGGTAGCAAGCAAAAGAGTTAAAGGAAACAAGCGAACATACAAGTGATAAAGCCAAACATGTAATCTTCCTTGAAGACACAAAAGATCTTAAATAAAGAATACTAAGCTCATGAGCCAATCAAGAAAGAAAATAAATGAAACAAAATACCTGTAACCTTTTTTTCTTTTCCTTTCGAACCTCAAAAAGTGTTGCTACTGACCAGAGCTTGGTTTGCCAAAACCAAATTAGATTTACTTGATGCTCCCAAATTGATACCAATACTGATCAACAAGATCAATCATATAATAGAGACTGCAAACTAAAATAAGAAGTGCAAATAGTAAAAGATGAGTCTTCTCATTAATATTCCATAAAGGCACTCACACCAAGGTATACATAGATAACCAACTAAAGGAGAGATACTTCCACAATGCAAACCAAACTATAATATAAGTTCTCCACCCAAGATATGAAACTACTAAAAAGGTAAAATATAAAAGATAACGATGTGATACCGCGACACTCCCCAGGCTTGGAACAAGCCAAGGGGATACCAAACTTGATGAGGAATTACTCCTTCGGTGGTGGTGGTGTTCTCTTGATAAGATCTTCAATCAGTTCCCTCAAATCCTCAATCTCGAAGGTTAGAGTACGAATCAATTCCGAATTATGCTCAATGCGGTTCATGATCATGTCAGACCAGGAATCCCAGTCCTTGTTATTCTTTCCCCACTCTTCCATCTTAGTGTGTTCCTTCCCTGCATGTTTAGGACGAGGCAGATCGCAAACAGAGGGCAACCTCCCTTGGGTCACCTTTTGGTATTGTTGCTCATGTATGAGAGTATGGAAGGGGTTCTTGGTGCGTGAAGGAAGTGACCGTGGAGCGAGGATATGACGCGGAGTTTTCCCTCCTGTACATCCGTGATGTCCTCCTAAGCTTGGTAGGGTTTGTCACCACTCCAATGCTTGCAACGGTAGCGCGAGTGTCCGGATGCTTGTCCTCCTTCACGTCTTCTTCATCCCCAACCAATATCTCCTCCTCCTTGGGGTTTTGAGGATCATCTTCCACGGGCTTCTTGCCTTTGTCGTTGGTGGATACCATGGTGCTCTAAAATTGAGAAGATTTCCTAATAGAAACAGATCGAAACGAAAACGACAAGAACATGATATACGAACCTCGAGGGATCCAGGGGGTTATATATTATGAAGTTTCACTGCATAAGGAAGCTATTGTGCGAAAACAAGGCGGAGACGGACTCCAGGGGCTCACACCCCCTGGTGGCGCGACCAGCTGGGGGCCGCGCCACTGGTGGGTGTGGCCCACCTGGCCTCCGTTTCCTCCTCTGTTTCGTCTCGTAAACTTCTGTATGTAATAAAAAACATAAAAAATATAAAAAGATAAGCTTTTCACGAATCTTTAGTTTGCAGCACTTTTACCTATTCAAAAACGGACTCTGCAGATTCCTTCTCTCCATCTCCTAAAAATTCCTTTCATATAAAGCCTCACACAATCTTTATTAGCAACATTAGTGTATGCAAAAACAATAAACCTTTAGGTTCAAACTTCAACTGAAACCCATCAAAACAAAAGCTATTGTAGCAACTCCTTTCCAAAAGCCCAAAAAGAATCTGAAAGGGAATCAATATAAGAGACAAATGCAAATGATGGCAGAAATCTGTCAAAACAGACTAGCAGGTAAAGATTGATTTTTTCAAAAAACTTTTGTTGCTCAAATCAAAAAGTGCAAAACTAATAAAAGTTGGATAACAACTTGGAGAGTAAGCACAGAAAATTACAGCTCCATCCTAAGTACTGAGCTCCTTCAAGAATTTTTACAATGCAGCACAAAAATCTGTCCTAGGATCGCCACTTTTCACAACTCCTGTACTTCTCAAAAGTAGTTGATCTTGACACAAAAACCAAAACAAAAAGATAAGGAGCGGTTATTACGGAGGTAATAACTTCCAAGACTCAACAAAACAAGAACCAAAAGCAAAGTAAAACAGGTTGACTCCCAAAAACTCTTTCTTTATAGCCTTTAAGATGGGCTTAACAATTTCAAAGATGCTCATATAGGAGATATGGATTTGAAGTGAAAAAGAGCATCAAGAAGCAAATATCCAAAAGATTTGAGTCTAACCCACTTCCTATGCAAGGGAGTCTCATGATAAAACAATTGGTTGAAACAAAAGGCCACTAGCATAGGAAGACAAAACAAATGCAACTTCAAAGCTTTCAACATAAAACGGGGAAAATTAATATTATTGAGATGCATAAAACCATGTTTCCCTCTCTCATAATAAATTTCAGTAGCACTTTGAATAAAGTTGACAATATAACTGTCACAAGAAACAACTTTATCATCAGAATGAGCATACTTACAATCATCAAAAAGAGGTCCAAGGTCATAAACTAGATCAATGGAAGCAAGTTGTTCAACCCTAAAATCTTCATTAGGCAAACTATTTTCATAAGGAGCTTTAGCAAATTTGGAAAAGTTAAACTCATAAGAATCTCCATCAAACCCAGTTAAAACTTTCTCCTTTTTACAATCTATAATAGCTCCACAAGTGTTCAAGAAAGGTATACCAAAGATAATAGGACAAGTTTTACTAGCTGCTAAACTAAGCACTAGAAAATCAGCAGGATACTTAATATTACCACAAAGAACCTCCACATCTCTTACAATGCCAATTGGACATACTATCTCTCTATTAGCAAGGTGAATAACCACATCAGTGTCCTCAATATCACAAGGACTAATTTCATGCATAATTTCCCTGTAAAGCTCATAAGGAATATCACTAGAACTAGCACCAATATCACATAAACCATAATAGCAGTGATCACCAATTCTAACAGAAAACACAGGGACACTAGTTTTTCTAGCTTTTCTAGGATGAGAGACAATATTAGAAGCATCTTTACAGAATACAATGTGCTCATCCTCTATATTTTTAGTGACAAGTTGTTTCACAAGGGATACTACAGGTTCAATGTTTATTTGCTCATCAGGTTCCACAGTTTTCTTTGTACTTTTGTTAACCGCACTAATTATCATAGAATACTCCTTTATCTTAGTTGGGAAAGGTGTTTTCTCAACATAAGGTTCAGGCAAAATATGATCAATAGTACAAACTTCAGTATTTCTAGCAGGAACATGATTAACAACATCTTTATAAGGTGCATGGTACTTATTCCACTTCCTTTTAGAAATTTCTATATAAGAGGCAAAGGCCTTAAAAAAATTGGCAATACTTTGAGAATCAAGACCATACTCAGTACTAATATCACGGAAGTTATCAGTTCCCATAAAAGATTTAATGCATTCATAATCATAGTTTATACCTGACTTTCTTCCTTTGACATTCTCCCAAGCTTCAGTGTTCTCTTGAATACGGTCTAGAAGATCCCATTTAGCTTCTTCCTTCATACGTGTAAATGATCCAGCACAAGAAGCATCTAGTAAATCTTTATCATGAAGATAAAGCCTTGCATAAAAGTTATTGATAATAATATTGTTAGGAAGTTCATGAATAGGACATTTAAGCATTAGTAACTTCAGTCTCCCCAAGCTTGAGTTGTACTCTCTCCATCACGAGGCCAAAAGTTATATATTTTATTCCTATCCTTATGAATCTCACTGGGAGGATATAATTTGGAATAAAAGAGAGGTACTATTTCCTCCCATTTCATGGATTGTCCATTCTTCAGCACCTTATACCATTCTTCAGCTCTTCCTTTCAATGATATAGAGAGTAACTTCTTATTCACCTATTCAGTTGTGATACCTGCACACTTAAACAACCCGCATAATTCATGGATAAAAAGCAAGTGATCACCAGGATGGACAGTTCCATCCCCTAAATAATAATTATCCATAACACGATCAACAATACTTGTAGGTATCTTAAAAGGATCTATCTCAACAGGTGGTGGTTTGTCTACTACCCTAACGGTGGTAGTATTTTTTCCAAACAGAAAACCAAGTGGGTTATCCATATTGGAAACAAAGTAACAAACAAAAATAAAAACAAAACTCACAGTAGAATTTTCCTTTACCGGTTCCACTCTTCAATAGCGCTTCACTCCTGGGCAACGGCGCCAGAAAATAGTCTTGATGACCCACAAGTATAGGGGGGGTATCGTAGTACTTTTGATAAATAGGAGTGTCAATCCAAACGAGGAGCAGAAGGTGTTGACTAGTGGTATGGAGCAGGAAATCTCTGTAAATACTTAGCAAACTGATTTTTAGGGGTTTTCTGGTAAAGAAAGGAAATAAAGTGCAGGTAAATAATAACAAAAATAATTGCAGCAAGTGGCCCAATCCTTTCTTAGCAAAGGACAAGATGGTGGAAATACTAATGATGACCAAGCGTTCTCGAGGACACATGAGAATAGTGTGAAGTGCTTTCGTTTCATATAGCTGATTAATCTTCTTTGCTTTTATAAGTGTTGTGTGGATGAACTTGTTCTAATGTACCGACCTTACTTGTACTAATACATACTTGTGATTAAACCCCTTGCAAGCATCCGCAGCTACAAGAAAGCAATTAAGATATAAACCTAACCACAACCTTAAACTCTAAGATCCTACACTCCCTTGTGCAATGGTTTCCTAACAGGGGTTCAGGTTTCTATCACTCCGACAACCCTACAATTAGTAGCCAAATACACAATGCATTCCCCTAGGCCCATAAATGGTGAAGTATCATGTAGTCGACGTTCACATGACACCACTAGAAGAATAGCACCATAACTTAAATATTAAACCATTGAATAATACCTCAACACAATTTCACGACTAACAACATGACTTCTCCCATGTCCTCAAGAATGAAACGAACTACTCACGAGACATCATATGGATCAAGATCAGAGATGATATAATGATGGATAATAATCTGAACATAAACAATAATTCAATGGTTCCACTCACAAGCATCAACTACAATAGTAATCAACACCGTGAAAGTTTCCCCTAAGAACTATGTAAGATTCAACATAATTGTTACAGCAGGATGGAGTGGTGACGATGGTGCTAGTGGAGATGATGGTGTGGATGTTGATGATGATCCCGATGAAGTATAGCTTGATGATGGTGTTGATGGTGACGATCCCCTCTCTGGGAAGGAATTTCCCTGGCAGAAATCCATCTGACGGAGAGATATTTATCTCTCGGTGTTTTCCGCCCCGCAGAGGCGGTGGAATCTTTCTGTGGCTGCTCCCGGGTTTGGAGGAGAAGATATAGGCGAGAGGGCGGAGCCAGAGGTGGGCCAGGGTGGCCACACCCCTGTAGGCGCGACCAGGGTGGCCCGTGCCTAGGGGGGTGTGGGCCCCCTGTGGCCCAACTCCGCCTCCCCTTCTGGCATCCTTCGTCTTCTGGGAAAATTTAATTTTCTCTAGTTTTTCTAGTATTTTTCTGATCTTCGCGAAATTGCATCAAAACACTGTTTTTCCATCAGAATCCTAACTCCGGCAGTTCATCCTCCAAGAACCATCCAACATGCAAAAATAGATGAAAAGACATAAGTAACACCTCTTAATATGAATTATATCAATGAATAGAGATAAATTATGATATAGAAAGGTGATGCAAATTGGACGTATCAGCTCCCGCCGCCAAGACCGCTGCTTGGTTGCAGTCCTCCACCGTCGGAGAACCACGACGCCACCGTTGCCTGTCGCCTCGCCACGCCACCCCGCCGTCCAAGACACTAGTCCGCTGCGCCGTCAACCACCACCCAAGCTGAGGCCAAATCCTAAGCGCACCACCGCCGGCTGGGAGACCCTGCGCCTCCCTCCTAGAGCGCGGGTAGTGGAAGGTCCGCCGCCGCCGGAGCCACGCAGGCTTTGCCCGGCGAACCGTACCGGCGGCAGTGGAGGGGGAGGAGGGGAGGAGGGGACTAGGGTTAGGGTTGAGAGTCGCCCCGCTGTCGCTCGCGGGGGACGACCGGGACGAAGTGTGGTCTTTTACTTTGTGTTTCACTTTGAACTTATACGCTATAAAAACTAAAACATCTTATATTTAAATACAAACATAGAGAATTCCAATCAACTTCACCCTTTTTCTTGCAAAAAAGATCACCAATTTATTAATAATCAACACTAGCACAACGATCGAGGTTGAAAGTTGAGGAAATCGTACCAGCGGTCCTAATTCTTTTCCCCGCTAGTGTATTTGGTCCCAATTCTTTAAAATGGAACATCCAGGTCCTAATCGTTTATTAAGTGATTCATCACAGGTCCTAAACTGGTCTGACTCGGGTTGACCACTGCCACGTCAACTAGGAGACGGTTGGCGGGAGATTTCCCGCGGCAAGCGGTTGGTGAAATATGCAAATGAACCCCTATAAGTACATGGCTTCTAAATCCTCTGTCCTTATGTCCTCTTTCCCACCTCTCTCCTCTCTTGCCTACATGAGCTCGTCCTCCTCTGTTTCCAAGCGACCGAAGAAGAAGATGGCTTCAACAGCGGCTCCGTCCTTGTTGATTCGCCGTCCCCCAGCGGCTGTAGCTCCTCTCACGCTTGTCCCCGAAGGGACGCTGTCGTTGGTGCCATGTCCTTGCTGTCGATTTTGCCAGACCATTCGCCTAGTCTCTCAATCAGAGGCCAATCCAAGGCGTGTGTTCTACAAATTCCCTAACCATTGTGTGAGTCCTCTATCTTTAGCTGTTGATTTCACCTGACCATTCTCCTCTTTAGCTTGTTCTAATTTCTTTTGTGCGTCGATAGATAAATTCCAAATCTTGCAAACACTACTACTGGGAAGATGGTGAAGATAGTTACATTGATTTCCTCTCTAGGAATGGTTACTACCCTATTGATTCGGTTGCTGATGTAGCATCTCAAGTTACAGAGGAGGTTGAAGAACTAGGACTGAAGAAGATGGGCTGTCTAGTGCAGAAAATGGAGCTTGTAGTGAAGAATATGGATGAGCTAATTAACATATGTAGGAATGTGTTTGCTGCAATGATGTTTCTGATTATAGTGTTGGTTTATGTAGCTATTGCTAAGTAGGATGCTTTTTATGTAATGTTGTGAATGGGACAAGTTATTGAGCCTTTGCTGCTAGTAAAGCAAGTTATTGATCATTTTTCTACCAGCTAAGCATAAGTAGTTAATAGAAACGACATCAACTCTAGTTTACAACATTGTCTTGTTTCAGCCAAACTAAACAAGTGTCAGCTCTAATAAGTGCACTATAAACAAGTTTTCACTTACTTGGTTTGATTGAAACTAGAGCTACACATGAGCATCAGGTTTCTGTCAAACCTAGCCAAAAGATGAACAAAAGTTGTCCAAAATATGCAGATACTACCATTCTATCAACTAAACATCTGGGACTTGGTTCTCCTTCTTCTTTGTCACTTGCTGCTTCTTTCTCTTCTTTAACCCAAGTGTCCTGGTAGGTGGTCTTGGAGGTGGGAGGTCACCTCTGCAACTGGCAATGAATTGACTCTCAGGTATAGGACCTGGTGGTGTAGTTTGAGATAGCTGTGTTGTTATTGCCTGCAAACCAAGTGTACATGAGTTTTGAGCTAGAAAAGATAAATTTAATCTCAATATACATAGGAGGGTGACTCACTTGTTCCTGTAGAACTTGAATCACACTAGATGACGTAACACTGTAATTCATTGCAGATTCCACTACACTAGTTGTTGCACTTGTAGCAATTTGGTGTACTACCTTTTTCTGAAAGAAATTGCACATATGTGAGATATAGTAATCATTTAAGGGAAGATCAAGTTCACAGATATACCTTGGAACTATTATTTATTCTCACTGGCAGTTTAACTGAAGGCTGTGTAGACATAGCAAGTTCCTCATCAGGTAACACAATCTGAATTGGTTGTGGTTCTGCTTCAGGGGTAACATCAGGACCTTGATGTTGTGCTTCAGGGGTAACATCAGGACCTTGATGTTGTGCTGCAGATGCTGCTCTACCAAGTTCTGGTCACTTTCTTTTGGTGTGGCCAGGTTGATTACACACACTGCAGTGGCCAATTATACCATGTCTGCTTAGCCTGGTTCCACCATATTCCTCTAGTGGACAATTTCTTCTCTTATTACTAGGCCTACCTACTTGTTTGTCAAATTTAGGTGGCCTCATTTCAGGACCATTCACTTTCTTCCACATTTTGGGATCACTGCATGGCATGATTACCCTAGAATAAGCTCCTTTGAATGTATCTAAGCTGTAGCACTTATGCACTACTGTTTCTGGCTTTATCCTTTCATGCCTCAAAGCTGCATAAGCATGTCTGCATGGGATTCTTGATAGCTGCCAGGCCCTACATGAGCACTCCATTTTGTCTATGTGCACCTCATATTCACCATGCAGACTATTTATCTTGAAAAGATGTTCTGCAGCAGGAATAGCTTCATACTTGGATGCAAAGTCAATATTTTTGGCCAGCTTTTTTATAATTTTGGGACAAATGTTGCCACACATTTCATCAAGTTCTTTCCTCTTGCTAAAATATCTAAGCATAATCTGGTCTTTGATCTTTTTAAGGCTAGTAACTATTGGCAGTTCTCTAGCATCAAGTATGTACCTACAAGTAGTGTTCAAAGCAAATAACTAAATTAGTCTGCCACACATGAGCAAGTAGTGTTCAAAGCAAATAACTAAATTGGTCTGCTATAGGTACTTTTGAACAGTTAAAACATGTAAATATGGAAACTAACCTGTTGAACACTTCACATATGTTGTTTAGCAGCAAGTCACATTTATGCAATTCCTCAAAAAATGCCTTGCATCATTGCCTTGGATCAATTGCATCCAAGTACTCAAATGTTGCAGCATCCAGTGCTTTCAGCTCATCCATGTACTTCTGCCAGTCACACTGTCTTGTGGCTCTTTCTATTTGCCACAGCTTGTTCTTCAAAATGTCACCTCTAAACCCATTTCTTGCAAAGTTTTGGTGTAGATGTCTTACACAGAACCTGTGTTGAGCTTCAGGCCATATTACATTGACAACATTGATTAAACCATACAGATGTACAACAACAGTCACTAATAAGTTCACAAATAAATGATAAATGCACAAACATATTTCTTCACTGTCCAAGATTTTGTTCTGCTGTCCGGTGCAGCATACAAGTACCAGGGACAATTTGGCTCATAGCAAGCTCTAATCCTCTGCAAATCATTTTTCTTGTAATGCACACCAACCCTTTGTTGTATGAATCTTCCAGCTCTTGGAAATCCTCATCTATATAGATTGGATTTCCTCCGGGCCTTGGGTTTCCACGGTTGGGATAGGTTGGACGGTTCATCAGGGGTCTGTTGGTTCTTGGGGCAAATCCTGGAGATGGATTGGGGCGATACTTGGGTGTATGGTGGGTTCCTGGTTGATGCATCATGCGACGCTTGCGGTTCTCATTAGCTTGGTTGATCTTTCCTTCCGTATGAATGGCAGAGTCCACTAAGGCTTCAATATCAACAAAAGGGGATATTGACTAACACTGTCTGCATCTCATCGTGCAAACCATTCAGGAATGTCTCCTTCTTCTTGGCTTCAGTGTCTATCTCATCCGGTGCATACCTAGCCAATGACAAGAATTTGTCACGATATTCCACTACGGTCATCCTCCCCTGCTTCAGTTCCCTGAATTCATCCCTTATCCTCTTGATCAAACCCGGTGGCACATGGGTTCTGCTGAACTTGACTTTGAATTCATCCCAAGTCATCATTTGACCTCCATTCATGGCACGAACATTGTTCCACCATGCTCTTGCATCTCCGACCAGGTAGTGGTTGGCGAACAGTACCTTCTCATTAGCTTCCACTCCTGCAACTTCCAGATTGTTTTCCATGGTTTGCAATCAATCATATACATCTAGGTGCTCTTCTGACTTAGTGAAAATGGGTGGGTTGGTGTTCTGGAAATTCTTGAGCTTAGATCCATGGTTGTCCTGATTTCCATGGCCTTGATTGTTGTTGGACATCTGAGCGATGTGTTGAAGGGTGGCTAAGTTAGCTTGACGTTCGTCTCTTTCAGCTTGTGGTCAGAAACCAACATTTGCAAGATCTGCAACATCGGGTCCGGGGATGAACCGCTTCCTCCGCGAGGCATCTGAAGATTGAGATAGATCATGAGAAAAGAGGGAAATTTCTAAGGTTCAGGGTTTTGAGTTTGAAAAGTTTTCAAAGTTTGACTCAGGTTTTTCTAGCAACTTGCTTTTCATTCATTCATAGCACACAATACAAACACACACCACAACAAAGAAAACAGATGGTTTTAAGAACCCTTCTATGAAACTACGATACAGTGGGTCCGAATACAACTCACTAATGCTAGTGCCCAAGTGCTACTACTCCTCGGAATCAGTATCCTCATCATCCTCATTATCATCATCGATGAAGGCGAAGTCATCCTCATCGGTAAAGAAGTCCATGGCCTGATCCTCCAAAAAGTCATCATCATCACTGAGATAGGAGTATGGGTCTCCACGGAGGTCTTCCCCTTTATTCTCCCTCTCCTCCAACTGCATGTCCCTCTCGTGGATGGTCTCCTCCAAATCCGTGATCCGGTGGCGAAGACGGGCAATGATGCGCTCCTTCTTGTCGAGCTGACAGCGATGATACTGGCGATCCTTCACTAGCATGGCGATGGTCTGATCCTTCTTGGCGGCGATGGAATACTTGTGGTTGGCGTAGGAGCGGGCATTGTCCAACTCCTTCTGACGGTCATACATCATGAAACTGAGGTGGTCCAATTGAGTCTTCAGCTCATGGTGATATGGGGCCTCCAATGGCTGTCCCATAACATCACGCCTTGGGTAGAACTCGAAGCGGGTACCCTTGATCTGATTGATACTCTGCCCACACAAACGGGCAAGAGCTTCCTGTATGGCTCTAGCAAGTCCATCGAGCCAGTTGTTCTCTCTCAAGGTGAACTGAATTCCCTCTACGGTGGGGGGGTTCAATCTTTCCTCGGAGACTTGCAACAACTAACCACTGCAAATCCTCTCCTTCTTGATCATTGAGCTGAGCTCCGAAGAACTCGGGTGTGGACGCTCCAGCATTTCTGCCCGCTGGTCCAGGTCACGCTCAAAGACGAGGTCTCCTCCATTCTCCAACTGATAAAACTTGTTGTACTTCACATCCATCTATAAGAATATAGGATGAGTAAGTTAGTAGAGTGATCAAGTGTGTCAAATTTTATGTAATTTGCAAGAATCTTTGAGGAACATGATTTTTCATGAAAGAGTCTAAGTGGTAAGAATGGGAATATTTTTTTTGTAAATACTCACTTCCTTGGTTTTGAAACTAAGTTTTTGATTCAAACGTCCATTCTAAACTATGGTCTCCTATGGTCAGGATGGCTCTGATACCAACTTGTCAACACCCGGATATTTAATCACAGATGGCTATTATGCCATACATCACAATCCCAGGATACCATTTTTGCGAGACATAACAGATTGGATATCACAGTACATCATCCATTACAAACCATACATAAGGTCTTACACAAATAAGGATCTCATGATCCAGTCTCAATACAATTCAAGCAGTGGAATAACGTAATAATAACGATAGCGTAGGCGAGGCTCCATCTTCATGGTCACAGGCAATGCCGACGATGGGAGATGATCCTAGTTGTCGTAAACTTCCCGCGGTCCATCTTTCTGATAGTCCTCTTCATAGTCTGTTCACGGGAATAGCCAGGGACAAAGCCATGAGTACTCTTTAAGTATTCACAAACTAATACTAACAAGTGAAGTGGTTTTTGAGTAGGATCCTAAGATCTAGGGTTGTTTTGCAAAAAGCCAGATTTATCTCTACTGAGTTTAGAAGCAAAGAAAGCTAGTTGAAAGTTTTATAACCCCTAGGGAACTTGAAGTTCAGGTCACAACTCTGTTGTGGTCAAGTCAAGTCATAAATCATTTCATAAGTCATTTTGAAAACATCTGACGATGGAACAGTATGGCCACTCCAACTGTCCATAACCGCAGACGCGGCTATTCGAATAGTTTGACACTCTGTAGAGATTGTACACTTTTACCACAATATTCGATACATCCGTCAGGAACAATTCAAAATCCTGAATTCACCATACTCAGTATGCGGATAATCAATCCTAACCTTTCCATTACACGCCCTAGTATAGGCACCTCTCCTGTGAGTTTGGCCTCCCAACCATGACCAACTGTCATCTTGGGTACTGCACAGGTGGACAATCTTCACAAGGTAGCCTCATCTCAAACCTTGGCCGCAAGGGAACCCATACTAAGGTATATAAATTTCCAGTCAAGCCCTACCCAAATTTCGGGTATTGTGGTTGTACGGTAAAATTGGAATGGTATCGCATCTAGACAACCATCAGTTTTATAAAGGGCTAAGGCTCATACCTTATCATTTTCATCATCAAAATCATCTGGTGTTTGAGAACACATGTCAAAACATTTTAGTAGAATGACTCATCATTCTAAGGTTTTCATAACCATTTTCACCAAGTATTCCCATCTAAATTTGATCAAGTTTTATGCTTAGCACTAGCATCTACAAGTGGGGGTAAATACTAATAAGGGGTGGTAAACAAGTGTATCTGATCTAAGTTCACTCTCATGCCTCAGGGTGACATCAAGATTATATAACTTAGGCCAAGTTTTATGCTCTTTATGCTACCTTCCAATATCCTTCTATTATCTACAAGTTACTAAGTAAACTCTAAGAGAAAGCTTTGATAAAGAAATAAAGTATTAAGCTTTGCAAGTAAAACTAGGATTGGGTATCATCAAATGGGTATAAGCTTGCAAGTAGCCTTGCAAGTAGATATTGCAAGTAGAGCTTGCAAGTGGTAGCTCGCTTAATGAGTAGCTTGCAAGTATTGTGTCGTGGTGGTGACACGGAAGATGCCATGGGTAGGCTAAAGTATGGGGCCAATGTATGCTAGTGGGATCTGGGGAGGGAAGATGTAGTGATTTCTACACACAACAGACTAGAACTTGGATCTTTATTTCTCCTCTATCGAGTTACAAGTGATCCTAGAGCTGTATCAAGAGGAGGAAGAAAGCTACCATGCAAGCCCTAAGCTGTCAAATGAATCGATCCCTTCTCCAGGAGCCTGTGCCCCTCCTTATAAAGGGGTCCCTTGGTTCCTCCTAGGGCTGATGTGGCAAGCATATTCTTGGAATATGCTTGTCCCAAAGTGGTAACTCGGCGGACTCCTTTCCGTGTCCCCCTTCTATCGGCGGCAAAGACCCAGAGAGCCTCACATGTGAGCCTCGGGCTTCCCCACTGTCACCTCCGTGACGCTTTTCTGCCCCTATGCAGCTCTGCTCTTTGTCCTTAGCGCTTGGCCCTGCTTAGATTCCTCCTTGCCAGCAACTAGGGTTTGACTCTGGGATCCTTCTCCTTCTCCTGCAAGTTTCCCGTTACTCGGCCTCGTCTCGCATAACTCGGCTCAGCCTTCACCTGCATACGAACTGATCGATCCTATTCGGCCGACTCAATTCACACGTCGGCCGAGTAAGGTGTTAATCACTCAATTCTTGCCATGCCATGGTTCATTCGGCCAATTCTTACATGACTTGGCCGACTTAGCTTATAATTCGGCCTATGGTAAGAAAGGTTCATTCCTTATTTCCACTATCTTGACCCTACCTGGGGTCATCCCCCCAACATTAGTCCCCGAAGTTGGTGCGGTCCTGCCGGAAACTTTGGCTGGGCCACATCAGTTTCCAGACATTAATTCCTTCTCATTCCTTATCCGAGGTATTTCTTAGCCGACACTCTTTTTCAGCTATCCTCACTCTCTTTATCTTTTCCTTCCGAGGTATGAACTCAGTTCCGAGTTATTCTCTATTTTCTGGGGTATCTACTTGGCTTATTGAGTAAGCTTCGTCCTACGTGTACCAATCATTACTGTTGTCTGTTTTTTGTTCTGCTACAGTGTTTACTGACATGCTACAGTAATTATTGTGCCCGTCGCGTAGGCGCAGTGACGCTTCGATAAACTCAACGGTCAGATGGCTTGATCCCCTTTCGCACCGTGTGGCCCTCGTTGTGGCTCCACTCTCTGTCCGCGGTTGGGTGATACACGCGATTATGCGGTTACCACGGTACAGCCGATCCCACTACCGCTTACAGCACGTGTTTATAAAGAGGGGAGTGGGGGTGGGTTGATTCACTTTCCCCCTCCCCACTTCCTTCGTCTTCCTACTCGCGCCGCCGCCATCGTTCATGCTCCAGTAGCTGCGGCACCGCAGTTTCTCCTCGATGGACGCGCTGCAGCTCTCTGGCTCCCGTGACCTCGCCGTTGCGCCCCCGCTCTCATGCTTTCGCTGGTGAGCTTCTCTACAACGCCGCCGCTAGGTTTCTGTGTTAGGGGTTCTTCCAGTTATCTTTGATTTCCAGCGGTGGTTCTTTCTCTATTCCGCCGCCGCGTCCGTCGCCGTCGCGACGGGGCCCTGCACTTCTAGGCCTCTCCCTGCCGCTAGTTATTCTTCCGTCGATTCCTCCGACGAGCCCATGTCTATCTCCGCCAGCGGCGCTCTTGTCGGGGAAGAAGACCTTGCGGCGGGTCCAGAACGGGGTTCCTGGCAAGGTTCCACGGTTACTCGCCGGGAGGTTGAGTGGCTGATCAAGATTCGCCGAATCCCTGCCAAGGTAAGTTGTCGCTTACCTGGCAAAGAATCCTCCCCCGTACTTGATGAGGGTGAGTTCGTAGTTTTCATGTCCCATTTCGCTCGTGGATTCGGCCTTCCTCTTAGTGATTTCGCTAGGAGTTTCTTAGATTACTTTGGCCTTCAGCCGCACCACCTGCCAGCTAATGCCGTAGCTTCTCTGTCGGCCTTGACCTCAGCTTCGGAGGGGTACTTCGGCCTTTGGCCTTCTGTAGACGTATGGTCTAAATTCTTTCAAATCCGAGATAACATGGTGCCGGATAAATCTCTCCATCCCTCTGAGTAATCTCTCACCCAGTGCGGGGACGCCTCCATTACACCTCGGAAAAACTCTGTGTTCCCCCGTGTTGCGGGCCTCGAGTCTTGTAAGAAGTGGCATAGATCATTTTTCTATGTCAAGAACACCGGAAAGGAAGATAAGATTCGGCTCCCCGCTTTCTCTATCGGTCCTACTTCAAAGAAGAACTGGCTCTATAATCCGAGGAAGACTCATGCTCTTTCCAAGGCATTCGAGCTCTGACTTAAGGAGTTGACTCGTGCTGGGCTCCGGGGTGAAGACTTGATGACTGCGTTTGTTAGCAGCCGAATATGCCCCTTCCAGCTTTGCTCCCACAAGCTCTGCTGCATGAGTGGTCCTTTGGATCCCAACCGAGTTTATACAGTTGAGCTTGATGATTATCAGATTTATAAACGTGTCCAAGCTATTTTTAAGACTGAGATGCCTGAGGAATAGACATGGGGAATGAGGCTATTTTCTCGCGGGAATCCTCCTCCTTAGGTAAATTAAACATAGGTGTTTTCTTCTGAGTTATTCTTCCATTGTTCTTTCGCTAACCCTACTCCGCTTTCTCGCAGAGGTTTGCGGAGAAGACCACAGAAGACGCCGAGGTTTTGGCTCTTCCTTGGACCACTGACCACAATAGCCCGGACAACGGAGAACCTGATCTGGAGGAGTTCATTCCTAAGCCGGAAGCCGCCCCTGTTCGGGCCCGGAGCAAGACCTGGCCCGAGCTGATGAAGGTGATTCAGACGACGTCCAAATTCTCGAGGTAGTTGCCGCGGTGCCTATCTCTTACGCATTTCTGGCTCCTTCTTTCCTAGCTAATCAAGCTGGCCAGGTGCACAATGTCGAGCCTCTTGCTTCTGAAGCTCCTGTTGCTTCGAAGAAGCGCACCGCTTCGACGGATCCTTCTCGTGCTGCCCCCAAGAAGCAAATCAAGAAATCTTCTCAGCACATTCTGAGGCATAAGACCATGCATGGGGTTACTAGGTAAGTTTCCCTTTATATTTTCATTTGTATTTCTTGTTTCTCTCTTTCTATTTCTGAATAAATTTCTACTTTCTTTCAGAGCTCCACTTTCCGCAAAGCCAAGCGGTCTGAGTATGAAATATCATACTACTCGGCCGTCTTCTCCCTCGCCTCCGGAGGATGATCGGGTTTCCAGTCCTCCCCGTGTCGATTCTCCTTCAGTGCCGACTAATGCATCTCCTCGTCGAGATGATCCCATTGCTCCCCCCGTTGTCTCCGATGATGCCCCAATGCCGGATCACCCGACCGACCCTGCTATCCCCCTCAAAACTCCCGAGGTTTCCCCCAATGATCCTTCGACCACCTCCGTTTTAGCTCCTGCTTCAATTCCCACTGAGGATACCACTAACTCGGCCCCTTTGGAGACTGTTGTTCCTCCTGCTGCCAAGGACGTGCCCCCAGTGCTGAAGTTGTTGCCCCTGTGAAAGTTTCTACCAAGAGCAAGAAAGTTGTTGTCGCTAAATCCTTGCCATCTCAGAAGGGGCCAGCAAGCTCTTCTCAACCCAGCATTGCTGATATACTTCGTAAGGGAGCTTCCACCGCTAAACCTGGTGTCGCCCTTGCTGCCGATAGTCAGCTTATTCTTCATAAGAGTCCGGCGGCGGCAGTTACGCAACAGGCCCGAGGTAAAGTGTTGACCCGTACACAGAGCGGGAACAACCTCGGCTCACTGGTGAAGTATGCCAATAACTGGAATGCCGCCGATCAACTTGAAGGCAATCTGAGTAACCAACCATTCCAGCTTTCCGACATCAGCAGTCGCTTGCATATGGCTGCTAAGATTGTTCTCGAAAGTGATAAGATGAACGAGGTAAGCGCCTCCGTTGATACTTCTTCTATTATTCATATGATACCATACACATACTAGTCCCCGAAGCTTGCAACCGGATGATTTGTTATTCGTTTGGAAGCTTTAACTTGTTTCAAATATACTACTTGCCGAGTCAATTTTCTTCATGATTCGGATCAACCATGGTCTTGAATATTCCGTCATCTAGATCCGAGTCAAGTTTTACTTGATTCGGATCTGTTTTAATTTTGAATATCCAACCACCTAGATCCGAGTCAAGTTATACTTGATTCGGATCTGTGTTATTTTTGAACATCTAGCCATCTAGATTCGAGTCAAGTTTTACTTGATTCGGATCTGTCTTACTTTTGAATATCCAGCCATCTAGATCCGAGTCAAGTTTTACTTGATTCAGATCTGTTTTACTTTTGAATATCCAGCCATCTAGATCCGAGTCAAGTTTTACTTGATTTGGATCTGTCTTACTTTTGAATATCCAGCCATCTAGATTCGAGTCAAGTTTTACTTGATTCAGATCTGTCTTACTTTTGAATATCCATCCATCTAGACTCGAGTCAAGTTTTACTTGATTCAGATCTGTCCCTACTTTGTGTAACTTGTTGTCATCTTCAGGTTGCCCGTGATTGGCGGACAGCCGAAATTCAAAGGTTGCTCTTTGCGCACAAGAAACTTCAAGATAACTGGTAAACTATTTGGTTCGTTTATTTTATCTTACCCTTGCAAAAAATTTAGTTTCTGTACCAACTTGTACCTTGCTGTTATTCAGCTAGCTTCAACAATCGGAATACCCGTCTTACCAAAAAGGTCAGCGCTCTTGAAGGTTAGTTACTCCTTTTGCCTTTTAGTTTGTCGCCTTTTGTTCGAGGTAAATCATTGGGTATCTTACAACTTTCCGGATTCGGTATAGCCGAGTTATAAACACTTGCAGTGTCGCATCAAGAATGCATATCTATGCCTAATATGATGCTGCATTTTTTAGAACAAGCTGCTGCTCACTCGGCCCAACTTAAGGAAAAGGATGACGAGATAACCCGGTTACGCGCCGAGGTTGAATCTCTTAAGCTCTCCCAGAAGTCTAAGTTAGAGAAGGTTGATCAGGAGTTCTCTGAGGAAAAGAACCGACTAAGTCTGCAGCTTCAGAAGGACAAGGAACTTCTTGATGCTGCCGAGCTAAAGAACCAGGCGATGAGCAAAGAGATGACTCGTTTTGAGAAGAGTAAGGCCGACTGGTCCCGGGATCTCTAGAAAATGCTGACTTACATCCATCGTAAGTTTGTGTTTCTTGTGGAGTTATTCTTTTCCCCTTGCTTGTCTTAACTTATCTGCCTTCCTTTCCTATAGATCACTTTCCAGAAGCTAAACCTGTGAGCTCCAAGGCTGTGATTTCTGCTCGTGGGCGCCGAGGTGTTTCCGTTGCTCCAAATCAAGAATATTCCATGGAAGATTTCTTGATTGTCGTTGCTGCTGCTATTGGGCAAATGAAAGTTATGGGAAAAGATCTGGTGCAAGCAGCTATTCGAGCCTACCATGTCCTCTGGCCGAATGAGCCGGACATTGACGAAGTAGAAGTGCTTGTAGCAAGGTTGATGGAATCCCAGACTCAACTGAATCTTTGGAGGGAATCTGCTGGACGAGCTGGTGCTGATATGGCGCTTACAATTGTTTTGTCATGGTACGAGGATCTCTCCCTCGATATTCTGATGAACTTGCGCACTGGCTCCCCTTGGATTTATAATCCGGATTTCGTTGCTCGTCGCCAAGACCGTGCCTTCCAGCTCATCGAGTATGCTAATGTGCATCATTGGATCGAGGGGCTGTGTTTTCTTCCTAACCCGGCCGAAGATGATGTTGAGGCTGAAGATGAATCTGGTGGTGATTCTGCTGATCTGGAAGGATCGGAGGAAAATTCCGACAATGACGATGATTCCAACGATAGCTTAGATGGGGATGGCGAGGCTCGATCCTCCTCCAAAGGAACTGAAGCTTCTCGAGCCCAAGGTGATGTCTCCCAGCAGCCAGAGCCTGCCTAGAATGTTACTGCGGTCTTCATTGATGCCGAGGTAACTTCTGTAGAGTCCCAAACAACCTCGGAGCCCCTAGTTCCTAAGGATGCACCTTTTAAAGAAACCGAGGTAGTCCCGACTCCGTCCGAGATACCCATAACCCTGGTGCTACTAGTGTTCCTCCCACGGGTGATTCGGCCACTGCCGATGTTTAGGTTCGATAACTCTTATTTGTTTAAGTCCCCGGTATGTCGGGTGTATGCTGTCTTAAAACAGTTATCCGCCTTTTGGTACAATGTGAACCATTTTCCTTTGGCCTCTTATGCCATAGTAATTGTTGTTACTCTATCTAGTTGTGTTTATGTGATTCGTATCTTTGCTTTGCCAAACTTTAACTTCGTAAATCCGAATTATATTTTTCATTTGTCTTACTTTCGTTTGGCATCCACCTTGAGTTTTTATCTATTCTTTGTTGTAAAACTTTCGGTTTTGTAATTTCCTCTCAAAGACTTATGAGTCCTAAGAGCATATATCTTTTAAACTGATGGACCTACTACTTTTTCCGAGTTATCTGTTGGTAAAACGATATAAGGTACTTTCCTTGTTATATCTCGAATTGCTGATGTTATCATTCGTGTGACTATGATAATATGAAGAGTTGGTCGTTTCCTCCGCGTTATTTTCTCCGGTTTCCAAAGAAATTTTATATCGCATCTGTGATTGATGATAAATTAGTCGGGGCAATCCCCGAATTATTGCTTAGGCTCCCGAGGTTCCATCTATAACCTAGTGGACAAACAGTACGGGGTAGTCCCCGAGTTACTGCTTGAGTTATCGAATTTTCATACATATGCCAAAACAAATGACGAACATCATGAGGCAGTCCCCGAGTCACTGCTCGGGTTGCCGAAGTTCCATACATAGTTAAAAATGACGATTATCATGAGGCAGTCCCCGAGTTACTGCTCGGGTTGCCGAAGTTCCATGCATAATAAAAAATGACGAATAACATGGGGCGGCCCCCGAGTCACTGCTCGGGATGCCGAAGTTTCACACATAAAAAAATGACGAATAACATGGGGCAGTCCCCGAGTCACTGCTCGGGTTGACGAAGTTTCACACATAAATAAAAATGACGAATAGCATGGGCAGTCCACGAGTCCTTTGCTCGGGTCAAGTTTCACATAAATAAAAATGACGAATAACATGGGGCAGTCCCCGAGTTACTGTTGATACATGCCTGGTACATCAATTTGGTACATCAAGTTGCTAGATGCCATACATGCCTTCTAAGTGTAAAACGGACGAAGTAAGGCCACGTTCCATGGTCTTTTTGACTCATCTCCGGACTTGCTTGCCTTGTTCTTTTATATTGTCTGAGCGTCGATCAAATAGTATGCATCGTTGTGTAATGCTTTACTCACGATAAATGGTCCTTCCCATGGGGGTGAGAGCTTATGCATGCCGGTTGTGCGTTACACTAGCCGAAGAACTAGATCTCCTTCTTCAAAAACTCTTGGACTGACCTTCTTACTATGATATCGTCTGAGTTCTTGCTGATAAATAGATGATATTGAGAGTGCCAATTCTCTTGCTTCTTCTAGCAAATCCACATCATCTTGCCATGATATTTCGTTTACTTCGGCGCGTGTGTATTGAGATACTCTTGGCGAGTCATGCATTATGTCAGATGGAAGTACGGCTTCTGCCCCATATACGAGAAAGAACGGGGTATACCCTGTCGATCTATTTGGGGTGGTCCTAAGGCTCCACAGCACTGCTGGAAGTTCCTCAATCCAGCATCCTGCCGACCTCCGCAGTGGTTCAATCAGCCGAGGTTTTATCCCTGACAATACCAGTCCATTTGATCTTTCTACTTGCCCATTCGATGTCGGGTGAGCCACCAAGGCAACATAGAGTCTTATGTGTTTCTCTTGGCAGAATCTAGCAAATGCTCCTTCAGCGAAGTTTGTGCCATTATCTGTGATGATACTGTGTGGGTATCCATATCTCAAGATAATATCCTTGAGGAATTTCACCGCTGTGGGCCCGTCACATTTTCTTATTAGCTTTACTTCTATACATTTTGTGAATTTATCCACCATGACCAGATTATGAGTCATTCCGCCGCGAGCCGACTTAAATGGACCTACCATATCCAAACACCACACAGAAAATGGCCAAGTGATTGGTATTGTTTTTAACTTGGATGAAGGCAGGTGTATCTTGCTAGCATATCTCTGGCAACCATTACATTTTGTTACCAATTACTTTGCTTCCTTCAGCGCAGTTGGCCAATAAAATCCATGCCTAGATGCTTTGGCCACTAGGGCTCTGGGCGAGGCGTGATGCCCACATTCTCCTTGATGTATATCCAAGACGATTTCCTGCCCTTCTGCCGAGTGAACGCATCGTTGCAGTACATTTGTCACACTTCTCTTATAAAGCTCATTGTTTATGATTGTGTAGGCTTTTGCTCGTCTCACTATATGCCTGGCCATAACCTCATCATTTGGCAAGATCTCTCCTTTGAGGAATGAGAATATGGGTTGTGCCCATGTTGGTGCGAATTTTTCTGGGCAAATTATGTCGTCAATTTCCATAATTTCCACCGACATAATAGTTGTGGGCTTTTCCCGATCCGACCGTTGGTCGGCTGAATTAATCCCGAGTAATTCGGATCATGCTCTTTGTCAATTTCCATTAGGACACACCCTTCTGACTGTTCGGACGAGATACGAATAGACTCGGATTCTGGCGAAGGCGTTATTGACGGTTTTCTCAGGTGTTCCAGAGCTATACCAGGGGGAATTGACTGTCTGGTCGATCCTAGCTTCGATAGTGTGTCCGCAGCATCATTTTCTGCCCGAGGTATGTGATGGAATTCACACCCATCAAAGCAGCCGCTGATTTTCTGCACATGAAACCTATACAGGGCCATATTCGCATCTAGTACATCCCAATTTCCCGATACTTGTTGTGCTACGAGGTCTGAATCCCCGTAACACAAAATCCGACGTATTCCGATCTCTTTTGCCATTTTCAGGCCATGAACGAGGGCTTCATATTCAGCTACATTATTTGATGCAGCGAAATGTATTTGCAGCACATATTTCAGCTGATCTTTTTTCGGTGAAGTTAGCACTATCCCTGCTCCTAGTCCATTTCTTAACTTGGGTCCGTCAAAGTGCATTGTCCAATAGTTAGGATTTCGCAATGGAGGCTCATATTGTACTTCGGCCCCGTCTACGAAGAAGTCAGCTACTGCCTAAGATTTAATTACATCTCGCCTATCGAACTGCGGAGCATAAGGTGATAACTCACTTGCCCATTTTGCTATTCGGCCACTTGCATCTTTATTGCTTAGTATCTCGGCTATGGGCGCCTCACAAATAACCTTTATTGGGTGTTCTTCGAAAGAATGTTTGAGTTTCTTGGCCGACATGTACACTCCGTAAGCCATTTTCTGGTAGTGTCGGTAGTTCTGCTTGGAGGCTGGTAATACCTCACTTAGGTAATATACCGGCCTTTGTACCGACTTACCGTCTTCATCTCGTTCCACAACAACTACCGCACTTACGACTCTGTTTGTGGCTGCCACATAGAGTAGCATAGGCTCTTTTGACAATGGATAAACCAGGATTGGTGCCGTAACGAACATTTGTTTTAACTCATGAAAGGCACTGTTGTCCTGAGGTGTCCAGGTGAACTTGTCGGATTTTTTCATTAATTGATACAAAGGTAATGCTTTTTCACCTAGCCGACTCATGAACCGACTCAAGGAGGCAAGACACCCAGTAAACTTTTGTGCATCATTTAGGCATTTTGGCAGTTCCATTCTTTCAACTGCTTTGATCTTAGTCGGATTCGCCTCTATACCTCGGCTAGGTACGAGGAAACCGAGTAATTTTCCAGCCGACACACCAAAGGTACATTTTTCCAGGTTAAGTTTCATTCGGAACCTTCTCAGGTTCGCGAATGTCTGCCGAATATCTTCTAGGAGCGTGTTGCTCTGTTTGGTTTTTATAACCACATCATCAACATATACTTGTACATTCTTCCCAATTTGGTCATGCAAACATTTTTGCATGCATCTCTGGTATGTGGCTTCTGCATTACGCAGGCCGAATGACATGGTGCGATAACAATAAGCCCCATACGGGGTGATAAACCCAATCTTTATTTGATCAGCCGGGTTTAACGGTATCTGGTGAAAACCAGAATACGCGTCTACAAATGATAACAGCTCACAGCCTGCGGTCGAATCAATGACTTGGTCTATCCTAGGTAAAGAAAAATGATCTCTGGGACACGCATTATTAAGGTTCGTGTAATCGATGCACATTCTCCATAAGACGGCTACATTTGGGTCATCCTTTTTCTTTTCTACCAACACCGGATTTGATAGCCAATCTGGATGAAGCACTTCCATGATAAAGCCGGCTGCAAGAAGCCGAGCTATCTCATCCCCTATTATTTTTCTCCTTTCTTCGGCGAAGCGGCGGAGAGGTTGCTTCACCGGCCTTGCTCCTGGCCTTACATGCAAAGAGTGCTCAGCCAACTCCCTCGGTACACCTTGCAGGTCCTGAGTTGACCACGCAAAGATATCCCGATTCTCACGGAGGAAGTTGGTGAGCTCACTTTCCTATTTGCCATCTAGGCCAGCACCAATCGTGATGGTGCGCTCTGGGAATTGATCATCGATCTGGATATTTTTCGTCTCCTTAGTCGGCTGGAAAGATACACTTCCATGCGGGTTGTCTAGTGCCGGCATATTAAGCTGTGCCGACTGAGCCAGAGCTGCCACCTCCTAAATTCTTCTTTTCTCCCTTGCAATTACCAATGACTCGGCCAAATTTGACCCAGCTGAAGCACATTCCATTGATTTTCTATAATCTACAGCCACTGTTATTACCCCTTGAGGTCCTGGCATCTTCATTTTCAAGTAACTAATATGACAGCTGCTCATAAATTTAGCCAATGCTGGCCGTCCGAGTAAAGCATGATAGCAACTTTCTAGATCCACCGCTTCAAACTCCAGATTCTCCGCTCGGCAATTATCTCTCGTGCCGAATAATACATCTACTCGTACTTTACCAATGGGTTCGCACGAGAGCCCCGGAACTATCCCATGGAATGTGGTCCTTGTTGGCTGCAGCATATTCGGAGTTATTCCGAGCTTGTGCATTGTGTCTTTGTACATGATGTTGATGCTACTCCCATTATCTATGAGAACTTCACATTGATGCTCGGCCCAAAAAATGTCGGGTCCAGTACTAAGGCATATGATCCTTGATTCGGCATTATCTTTGGATGATACCTTATGCTCCAGGTTATCTCTTGATCGGACCATGGCACATATCTCGGCACCGCCGGCATAGCTGCATTCACTTCCATATGTCGACACTGTACGCTTTGTTTGTCTTGTTGTTCTGCTGTGAACACACAGTAGGATTGATGATGCTCCATGTAGTCATTGCGTCCATTGTTCCGAAGTTTCCTGTTCCATCTTGGTTCTGATTTGTCACCTGGTGCACTGCATCCCTCCGATCCGGGTTCTCATACCTCGGAGGAGGTGGTGGTAACATCAACTGCTATGCATTCCCCTAGTTAACTGTGGCTGCTGCTGGTGATGCGCTGGATGCGGTGGTGCTTGCATGGCCGCCGGGTTTCCCATTGCACTTTTCATCCAGGCGCATTAGCGAGTTGTGTGATTGGCTGGCTTGGCTGGGTTTGGCGTGTGGAATTTACACGGCTGATCTAACATGGATTCAAACGTGTACTCTGGCCTTTCTTTCCATTGTTTCTTCTATTCGGGTGTCCACTGCTTCTTCCCCTCGTTCCTCGGCGTCCACTGCTGAGGACCATTCTTCTGCCATTGACTGTTCTCCTGACTCGACTGATCCTGCACAACCACTGCCACTTGATTAGAACTGTATCTCTAATCTGGCCTCTCATCCCTTCTTCTTCCTCTGTAATCATTGCATCGCAATGATCCGGCACCATCCCTAGCATAATGATCATGTTGCTCGCGATGTTCTGTCGACATTAGCTCTGGTTGAGTCGGATCACCAAGGCATATGAATCAGCTACTCGGATTGTTTCCGCCAATGTGGTTGGCATATATCTCTGTAACCTCTGCCACAATACACTTACATATCTGCATCCCTGAGCAAACCAGGAAATTGCTTGAGATTCGATACCCCCCTCGCATGAGTTTCTGAGATTACACCACCGAGTCAGGAATTATCTATCCGTTTCATTCGGCTTCTGCTTGAGCATAGCGAGCTGTTGTGGCCTGTTTGGCCTCTTATATGTGCTGGTGAAATTACTGACAAACATTTCCTCAAAATATAGCCAACAGTTGATACTTCCTGTTGGCAAATTATTCAGCCAGACTCTGGCCGGTCCCTCCAACATCTGTGGCACGTACCTTACGGCCCATCTTAAGTATCCTCCTGCTATTTTTACGGCCGTGGCATAATCAATTTGCCAATATTGTGGATTCGTGCTCCCATTGTATGTTTTCGTGCCCCTCGCTAGCTAAAAGTTCGGCATGGGCGGTTCGCCCATAATCCGAGGTACGAAACACGCCGGGCCGGGCGGACCCTGTTCTTCCAACAGTTCAGACCGGTACAGCCTATCCAGTTTTAATCTTACGTTAGTCGACGACAAGTTTCTATAAATAGCTCTCTCTTGCACCCCATAGTGCCTTTGCCCACCATGCTCTGCATACTCCATCTCCGAGTAACCATCATTGTATCTGTCATTTTCCTGGTTATGCGGAGCTGGTCTTGATTCTCGTTCTTGCCGAGGTTCATGCCTCGGTTGATGTTCCTGCGGAGGGTACCTCCTTCCTTCCGATGGGTTATTGTTCTCATGGTTTACCCTTCCGAGGTTTCCGTGTTCTCTGTTTGCACGCCCGGGGTTTCTATCACCGCTATTACCTCGGCTTCCATTGCCTCTATTATCATTGATCTTCCCGGCCATCGTCGGGTCATACGGAACAATTTGCTTGTTTCTCTTTCCCGAATTTACTGCTTTATCTTTCCGCGCATTGTTTCTGGGTGAGGATGCCGCTGCCGCAGATAATGCGGGGGCAGCTCCTGCCGAATGAACCATGCGGGAAGCTCCTGGTTTTGCCGGGTTAGCCCTGATCATTTCCTCATTCTGCTGGTTCGCAATGCGTACCAGCTCATTCACTCTTTCTTGTTGCTTTTTCCAGGCTTCCCCGCTTAACCCCTCCAATTCCAGGGCTGTTGCATTTGCCGCCCTGAGGTTCTTTGCCGGGGTACTATACCTTGGCAAACCTGGATCAACCGAATCATCTGGTCGAGCTTCATGCTCTTTGTTAATATCATTCATGAGGTTCTTTCCTCTCAACCTCAGATCATCTACTTGGTCTGTGGCCGTGTCTAGCTTGTTTGCTCTAGCATATTCTCGCAATGTCCTATTAAAGAACTCCTGCAAAGCCGACACCTTTTTTTTGCCTCCTCTAACACTTTTAGCCTAGTTTCTTCTAACTCCGCCTATGCGTTTGCCGGATCAACTATCGGCGCTAAAGGGTTAGGCAAGTTATCTATAGTTGCCTGGAGAATATTCTACGACCTCTCCAGTGGTGGCCACCTTACCCTTGTCGCTTTTGGGGTTACCTCATGCTCCTCGGCAGCCCTGGTCACCTGAGGATCTGCATCGGCTGGCTTTGGAGCTGCTTGCTTCGTTGTTACCTGTCCTCCTACCGCCGAGTCCTTGCTTGCTCTTGCGCCTGCTCCTGCCGCTGGTGCTGGCGCTGTCATCATCACCTCGACGCTGCCTGCGGGGCGAACGCCATGCTGACCGCTGGCAGCGCTGAGGGGAGGATCTCCTGCATGGATGACTCAGCGCGGGTAGACGCAGGAGGTGTCTATGCCGACGTAAATCTTGTGAGTGCCCAGGTTGATGAAGATGCCGTTGCGCGCGGGGAGGGGGGGCTCTGCTCCTGAAACTGCCAGCATTGTCACTGACATAGTCCCAGATATCAAATCTCTGGACTAGGCCAGGCACAACCCGCTCACCGGTGTGGAGGAAGTTTCCCGTCCGGATCTAGATGCCATGGGTAGGCTAAAGTATGGGGCCAATGGATGCTAGTGGGATCTGGGGAGGGAAGATGTAGTGATTTCTACACACAACAGACTAGAACTTGGATCTTTATTTCTCCTCTGTCGAGTTACAAGTGCTCCTAGAGCTGTATCAAGAGGAGGAAGAAAGCTACCATGCAAGCCCTAAGCTGTCAAATGAATCGATCCCTTCTCCAGGATCCCGTGCCCCTCCTTATAAAGGGGTCCCTTGGTTCCTCCTAGGGCTGACGTGGCAAGCATATTCTTGGAATATGCTTGTCCCAAAGTGGTAACTCGGCGGACTCCTTTTCGTGTCCCCCTTCTATCGGCGACAAAGACCCAGAGACCCTCACATGTGAGCCTCGGGCTTCCCCACTATCACCTCTGTGACGCTTGTCTGCCCCTCTGTAGCTCTGCTCTTTGTCCTTAGCGCTTGGCCCTACGTAGATTCCTCCTTGCCAGCAACTAGGGTTTGACTCTAGGATCCTTCTCCTTCTCCTGCAAGTTTCCCGTTACTCGGCCTCGTCTCACATAACTCGGCTCGGCCTTCACCTGCATACGAACTGATCAATCCTATTCGGCCGACTCAATTCACACGTCGGCCGAGTAAGGTGTTAATCACTCGATTCTTGCCATGCCATGGTTCATTCGACCGATTCTTACATGACTCGGCCGACTTAGCTTTTAATTCGGCCTATGGTAAGAAAGGTTCATTCCTTCTTTCCGCTATCTTGACCCTACCTGGGGTCATCCCCCCAACACATTGGCTTGCCTTGTGTAGAGCAGTGGTTGAAGTTCTCCTCGGCTTCTTCCTCGTAGTATCCTCCTTCCTCCTCGTATCCTTAGTCGGTACTAGCGTCTATAAATAAATACGAGGTACACAATCACCACACAATTCTTAACTACTCTATTTAGCACACAAAGGTTTACACTAGATGATCTAGCATCATCACTATTATCACAAAGACTAAAGCACTTGTCTTATTTATTTCTTTTTAGAAAAGTAATTTCTACTCATTAAAAAACTACTTAAGATTTAATATTCTCCAACTCAAACATGAGATCATGTTGACACATGCCATCACCACATATTCCAGTACATGGGAATGTGATTTAAAGTAGTGTCACAGTTTAATAAGGTTTAACCTTTTTATTTTAATTAAATAAAATGACTAGAATGGCCTATGAGGCATTTTTTTATTACTTGATCATTATTTCTGCAAGTAACCCTATATATTTTTATATATTCTGAAAGGTATGGTTAAATGTGATTTATGAGAGTTGGAATCAACTCAAAAGCTTTCATGGTTGAATTTTGAAAAATGTTTGAATGCAGAAAAGCTTCTGCCTTGTTATTTTTACCATGGGTGATCTATAAATCTAAATGGTTTGAATCCAACAGGCTTGGATTAAGCATTCCAGTACCTTTCAACCAAATTGGTTTCATGCATTTTGGTTCAGTGAATCGAGCTGGGTTGATTTTTGAATCTAGGTACAAAACTGTATTTGAAACTAAAAGAATAAATCTAAATTTGAATTAATGGATCGCGCGGGAGGTTTAACTGGGCCGGCCCACTATGCACAGCGCGCGCGGGCTGGTTAAGTGAGTGACCCCACTCGTTAGTGAGACAACGAGTGGCGAAGCGGTATGGGGCGATCTAGGTCATGCGATCCAGTTCTAATCGTACGACTGTGGTTCATCTTCCACGCCTAAACAGGAGGCGGCGAGGCTGAACCCTAGCGCGGCCAGTGGGGGCTCACCGGGGCTTCGGCGATGGTCGACGATGGGGGTGAACGACGAAGTCGACGACAACGATCCTCCTGATACTGGTGGATCCTCCTGGGTGGCTCCAATCGACGACACCTCTCCTCCTCTGCAGCGGCGAACTCCGGTGAAATTCTGGCCACCTGGTGCTCGCCTTGCTCCAGGGGTGAGTTGGTGTGATCAGTGAGAGGTGGGGAGTGAGATGGTGTGAAGGGTTTGAGCTGGGAAGGCCTCTATTTATAGTGTGACGAGGGGACCGAATGGTGCGGGCTGAGCTCGTCGTGGTCGTCGGCACAACTTGCTAATGGCATGGGCGACGATAGGGGGCGGTGCTGTGCTCCCTGGAGAAGCTCAACGACATGGTCACGCGGCGTGGGGCGGTGCTGAACGGTCGGAACATCGCGACGCTCTGGGCGGGCCCAACGGGGATTTTAATGGCGTACATGCTCACAGTGGTGCTAAGGTTAGTTAGATTAGTTCGATCATCTACCGAGAGTGTAGAGTGAGCTAGAGAGGGGACAAGGTTGGCCAAAATCACTGCTACTAATAGTGTTTGATGTTTGTTTGTTTGCTGCAAACAAGGTGTTTGATGAAATGGCCAAAAGAAATTCAAATTTAAATTTTGGATTCAAACTTGGTGGGTTTGCTAGGCACATACTAGGGAGTCGCTGGTTAGTTGGATTAGTCAAGGGACACTGGTTTGGTTGGGTTTTGAAAATGTGGGATCTTCACATATGTTAAAGATTCAATTTTTAATTGTCATTTGAATGGGGTTGCTAAATATTTCTGTAAGTTTGAAAAGTGGGATTTGATTCACTTTTACTTGGTCTTGCAAGGGGTGAAAATAAATGGAAAAGTTTCTGTTTGAAATCTTCGACTAGAAACACTCAAAGTGACCTAGTGAGCAAGATTGACAAAAATGGCTATTTGCCTTATTTGATTTGTTTCTGCTTGAAAAAAATTTAGATGATGTTATTTTTATCTTTAATCCATCCCTTGCTATTTAGGTTAATCACACAAGTCCAAACATGCATTCATACAATCCACACATACACACATGCATTCATATGGTTTGTATTTAATAAAAGTTTTTTTAACCCTAATTTTAGTGATTAGAATTTGATAAGCATGATCAATATTTTTTGGATGTTACAACCTCCCATTTGGATTTATTCTTTTTTGTTGCCTCAAAATCCTTATCTACCCATTCTTCAAACAAATCATCATCATCTGCTGCTAATTCATTGTCAGAATCCACCCAGTCATCATCCAAATCACTGTCACTGTCATCACCTGAACAATTGTGTGCTTCTTTTGCTTCTTCTTCCACATTAAGCTTCCTCCTACTTATTCTCAGCTCATGCCCATTGCTATGCTGCTGCAGCCTTGCTGGAAAACTGCCACTGCTTGCTACATCTGCTGCCTTGCTGCCACAAGTTGGGCTCAACACAGGAGGTAGACTAGGAGATCCACTGATCAGAACATCATCAATTACAATATCATCAGCAAATTTCATATCTTTGTGGTCCACAAACATCTAAAAGTACTAAAATTTTGGAACAACTGAGATCATATGCATTGTGTCAATATCTCGGTCTACAATACGAAGTCCAGATCCGAGATCCTGTCCAGGAAGAAGCCAGTACAAAGAGTACTTGTATCGATCAGGGTAACCTAGCTGCTCCATGAAATCATACAACCACAGCGGGGACCAAGTATCCGCTTCACAGCCATCAAATCTAGCTTGCTTGCCATCGACATAGCTCTTCGCATTCCCAAATCCGCAAAAAAACCCGCCATGATTGATTTCTATTGTGAATTCCTCCTCAAGCGGTCCTAAATAGCATGCAAATTGTCACAATCGACCTACCTACAAATCTACCAGGGCACTGTGGTTGCACAACATGGGGATTTAGGGTTAGGGTTACTCACCATAGCGCGCTGGAAGATCGTTCGGTCGCCGAAGCTTCGGCCCCTTGCTCTCGTTCTCCATCCAAGCCGCGGCGGCTGCGCTCATCCGGTGAGTAAGATATGGGAACTCGGATCTGCTTCATTCTTCCTGACTAGAACTATTGGAATTTCGATCTCATTCTGTCGGCTCAAGATAACGGTACTTCTCAAAGATTCGTTTCGTTGAGACATTCTCGATCGAGAAAAACGGCTGTCCCGAGATTGCATTTCAAAAAGAATCTATACACTCAATGCCGGATAGTTCACCCTGTTTTTCATGTTTCACAACTCAAAGTTGTGTGGGTTAGACAATCCAGAACGAGTAGATCTTTCAACCGAGGCTCCGCTGACCAATCTTTACGACTTTCGCCCTGGTAAACCTAGCTATGGAGATGGCGCCACCGCTCTATCGCCTCCGGTCATCACCGGAGCAGCACCATCGTCGCCAGGTCGCCTCCAGTTCCGCGAGAGAGGATTAGAAGTGGAAGAGGAAGCGATGTATGATACAAATGAGACCCGCAGGGCCTATTTGCAAGATTTCATCTCCTGCCGTTAGGCTACGTGGACGTCCTGGTTGACGTGACAGCGGTCAACCCGAGTCAAACCATTTTAGGATCTGTGATAAATCACTTAATAAACAATTAGAATCTGGATGTTTCATTTTAAAGAATTGGGATTAAATCCGTTAGCGAGGAAAAGAATTAGGACAGCTGGTATAATTTTCTCTTGGAAGAATTAGGGCGTGTTTGGTAGCCCGGGGCAACCCAGAAATTCTCCTCTCGTCCGACGTTTCGCTGTTTGTTAGCTCGGTTTCCATCGGCAAAGGCTGACCGTGCCAAAGCCCCTCAGAGCGCCTCGGCTTGCGAATCTCGAATCGAGCCAGAACTCAAGATCGCCACCTCGTCTCGCGTGGGTGATACCGATAGGGTCGAGGCGACCCTCGCTTCCCTCCCAGACGCCTCAGCCTCTCGCTCGCCTCCCATCCTCCCCCCCGAGCGCCTGCTCCGTCCCCATCCCTAGCGAAGCCATGACCTCCGTCCCGTCCCAGCGATTCGGGCCTCCGTCCGCCTCAAGAAGCTCCGCGGCCTCTCCCTGCATCGTCTGAGCTACCGAGACGTGGCTCCTGGCGACGCTCGTCTCGCCGGCAGCTGGATGCAGAGCCGCGACTCTTGGCGGCGCTCGTCTCGCCGGCACCTGGATGCAGAGCCACGGCTCCTGGCGGCGCTCGTCTATTCGGAGGTCGGTCTCCTGGCGGCGGCGGCTCATCTCGCCTGCACCGGTGCCGATGACCTCCAGGGACCCGATTGCTTTTTGTAATTTTATCCAGGGACCTGATTGCTTTTGATAGATAGCTAGCATGGCTCAGCATACACAACCTACCAAACAGGATCTCAGTTGAGCATATCTCAGTTCATACAACCTAACAAACACAACAAATAAAACACACTTGTATGGGTTGGGCATAGGTGATAGCCCACCCAGGCTACCAAACACGCCCTTAGTTTGTGTCACGAGACTCGCTCGGGACGGAACCGCAGCGGACCGGAGACGGAGGCCAAAGGAACGGCGACCATATGGCGGAAGCGCACATGAAATCGACCGCCGGGGACGCAATGGAGGCCGAGCCCAGCAGCGCCGGACGGAACGCCGCTGGGGTAGCCGGTCTCCTCCGCGGCTTCCTCGCCGTGCAGCAGCGCCGCGCCGAGGCCTACTCCAAGCTCCGAAGGTACCGCTGCTGCCCCGCCCTCCCTCTAAACCCTACGAGTAAAGTCAGGATAAAGTCTCCGCGGCCCGATTTAACGCGACACGTAACCTGAATGAATAACCAGATGCCATCTTGCGATTTCCCTTGAGCAGATCGTATTTACCCCTCAGTTTCTTAGTTGTACTGTAAATCAACAGCGACCAAGAACATGGTTAAGGGTTTCAGTAATGTCCAGAATTACCACCCAGATCTGCAGCATGGGGCAAAAGCTACGCCCAATTTCCGATTTGTCCTTCAGTCAGCCCCCATTTTGTTGCCATCGGAGGTTGTGGAATGTGGACATCCCGATGCTGTTGATTTTAGAGTGGTGGGATGTTACTTCAGGGGAATCTCGTGATCAGGACATAGTTCTAGTTATGATTGCTGTTTATTTTCACAATGCCTTTTTGGTGTTTAAGTTAGAGCAGTGTCTTGATATCTATTATGTCTGTTTCCAATTTCATCAGTATAATTCTGCTCCATAGCCCAACTAGAATGCTGAATTATGGAGTATTTGAAAATAAAAATTTGTTGTTTGTAATAGTTAAAATTGTATTGACAATGATGACCTTTTTTTGCAAGATTACATAGGTTTCAATTGTCATGTTTTGGGGCATTTTCGTGCTTGTTATTTTGAGGGTCGAGGGAAGCACATACTAATTCAAAGATCCCGTGGATCGAGTTATATGTTCGATTTAAGCAAAAAAAATCCATATATGGAGACTTAGGTGCATGTTGGTTATGTGTTGAAGAGTTTGACACAGTTCTTCATTTTTTCAGGGTCACATTGACCGCTTCTCTTGTACAGTATGAGTTGCTCTGTTATGTGTATTATTATATAGTTGTATTTATGGGTTTCATAATGTTTCAATCATTTATGACTCATCCTACAAGTGGGAGTGGGAGAGTTGGAAAAGTTGCAGATGAAAAGCTCAAGAATCTTTTTGTAGCTAAAAACTCTAGTTTTGGAATAACCATCCATCGCTCTGTTTGTAGTAGGTTCTTTTGTGTTTGAAGTCTTTATTAGGCTGATCTTACAATAATGCCACACATGAAAATATCTCTCTGTTTGGACTAAAGCAAGATAACAATAGAAAGAAACCCCATATGTGCCAATAGCGATATCTTAGTATGAATACTGGAATTCTTTCTGCTGTGCACACTGCTGAATAATGATGACTATTGTATACAGCATTACTGGCATATGCTGGACAATTAGAAATTCTAATTGGTTTGCATTACTAGTGTATAACCGTGTATACTGGTTGTTGCTCTGACTATAATAGACAGCTGTGCTATTTGTGCATGGTTAGTTTAGGATAATGCGTTGGTCATATTTTGTGTGAAGAGTAAGGATGAAACTACCTCCCTATTTAATATCATGTATTTTGGTTACTCATTGTGAAAGTTTTTCAGGGGCTTTTCTGAATATATGGCTACTGGAGGTGAATGTACTTACCAACAACTATGTGGCAATGTTACAGCGGAATTCAATGATTGCTCAACACAGGTTTAACTGTGCCTGACTCATACAATTATTTGTCATCAAAAGTGAGATTTCTAATATTGATTCCTACAGATTCTTGAAATGGTGTCCCTGCTCTCAAAGCCACATTTTTGTCGTGGCGATCTTGCCAACTTACTGAAGGATGTACAAGCACATGAGAGAGATAAGTTGCAGCTGGTAAGCTATTTTTCTACTCTTGTACTGCTGTATGGACTCCAAAATGGTTTGATGTTATGATTTCATCTGTATAGGAAAGCTTAATAGAAACACCAATATACCAAAGAGACAATTCCTTATTTGACACTACCTAAAATTTTGATTCCTTATTTGGCCCTAGAAAATATTTCCTTCCCTATTTGAAACTTGGTGTAAAATTCCTTTCCTTATATGCCATCCCCATCCATTCCATTAGTCTCTGCCGTCATTTTTTTTTTCTAGACCAAGTTAGCCCTGCCCTCAATGGATATGCAATCCTGGAAAAAAAAAGAGAGGTTTGAAGGGCATGGCGGCGGATGGCGGTCAACTCGAGGCGACCTGGGCATGGCGGCAGAGGGAGAAGGCAGCGGCATCGTCAGCCATCCACTGCGACATGCCCCGGAGAGTGACAACCCCGATTCCCTGTCTTCCCCTCGATCTCCCCCCTACCCGCAATGCAGACCACCGCTGCCACCCATCAGGCCGGGCGCCAGCAGCTGCGAGCCACGCGCCACCCAGTCACCCAGCCAGCCGACCCCCACCAGAGCTCGTCAAGGAGTCGCAGGATCTCATCAAGGAGCGCATGCATGGGCTCGTCAAGGACCGCGGCCGCCGCCAGGCCTGTACGCTCGCCAGAGCTGCACCTGCCGTCCTCAAGCAGCAGCTGGCGGCCAAAGATGCGGCCCTGTCGGCGTTTTACTCGAACCCGGTCAACCAGACATTCCGGTCGCGTGTAGATGTAGTACTAGTACATGCCGTTTCTCTTTGTTTTGTTAATTCGGTATGGTGGTTGCGTGCGACCTGGTTTCTTTTCAAGACAATGTTTTGTGTTTGTGCTGCTGGCTGGTACACTACACTTGTGTTGTTTGAAATCTAAATGCAAACTGAATAACAAAAAAAAACCAGGACTAATCACGGTACACAGTACTGCTGCTGCTGCTTTGGCCTGTAAAAAAATCTGTGCATGTAATGCACCAGGGGCAAAAGCGTCTTTTTAAGTCCTCAGTTAACACCATTTGTGCTCAAAATGTACTAGACTGTTGTATAAGGAAATAATTTTACACCAAGTGTCAAATAGGGAAGAGAAAGTTTTCCAGGGCAAATAGGGAACTGAAATTTTAAGTACTGTAAAATAAGGAATTCTCTCTGGTCCAAATATATTTTTATATTTCATTATGATGACCATTATTTTATTATGACCTGCTGAAGTTGTTATGGAAGTTTCATTTAGCTGTTTAAGGTCACAGGGCGATTAGTTTGTTTGTGCATGCTAGTATCGGCTGAAGTAGCATGGTACATTCCTGTATGGTAAATTGGTAACCACGCAATCTCATAGTACTGTACCCCAAAACGTTTTAACACCTGAGTGCTTAGCTTGCTTTACTGGTGTGGGTGCTTTAGCAGTTTAGCACATTCTTTTCTATCTGCGTTACCTGGATTTTAAATTTGTACTACTTTCGGCTACCAAGTTTTGCAACAAATGCAGATTGTTATCTACATCTTGTATACAGTTTTTGCTGCACTTTTTAGTTAAATTCCCCCCAGTCACATGTCAGTTTCTTCATTACGTGTCTGGTTGGATCAGACTGCGAGGATTCAGGTGCTGAAGAAAGCTGGCCGTCCTTCGGAACGCCTGGTAAATCACGATCATTGCAGGTCAAGCAGCATGGCCCAGCATGTGTGTGCGAACCTGAAGGAGATAACCGAGGCTTCTGGTACGGAGGATGCAGAGGCGGACGCGGAGTATGATGCGGCTCTCAAGGAGGCCATACAGGGCATTCAAGAGGCGGTGACCAGCATAAACGAGCATATGGAGGAAGCGCGGTACGAGATCGACGCCCTCGAGGCAGAAACGGTTGGCAGCAGCTTGAGTGAAGTGGAGGAAGCGTTCCCTGATACTCTTTTGATAAAGTAGAGAAAGTGATATCTGCTGAAATGTTTAGTCCAGGGAAGGGTTTTAAGCAGAGTTTGCTGCGAAATGTATTATTTGGAGAAGTTAGCCAAACAGTGCCACAGGTGGATCTTATATCAAATTCTACTGTTGCCGGTTAACCTGTGTTCTTTTGTGGAGGAAAACGAAATTGGATGTCCTGTTTCTACTTTCTAGTAACAACCATCAAGTTAGCGTTGCTTGTTATTTGGAAGAGGTGGTCTGAAGATATTCGGAGTTGGGTTTAGTTAATGGTGGTGGTTTTATTTTAAAGGGAAAATTGGTTATTTACCCAAAAGTTCATTGATCTTGGATTACGTACCTAAAGTTGATGATTCATTGGTAAAGTACCCACAAGGTGGAGATTAAGGCTTTTTCTAATAGGCTTTTCTTAGCATGATATCGTAGGCAAATTGCTTATGTGGTATCATATTTAATGAAGAGAGAAGGTGTTGTGACTTGATTAATATTGTTTGTGCGATGGCTAATGTAAGGAGCGATTCAACCTACTCCATATGTCCTGGTTTAAAGGACACAATTTGTAAATCATGCAATCCTAAAATATTTAGATACAAAAGCATTTAATCTTTATAATTACTCCGGTGGAAAAAAAACAAAATGCTTGCATGCACATAAGTAAATAAATGTGAACGCTTTGATGGCTCTTCTTCTCCTCACGCATGTTCTTCTCTACACTATAAAATGAATCAATCAGAGAACACCTACGGCTCAAAGAATTGCAAATTATCTCTTTAAACTGGGACGGAGGAAGTAGCAAAGTTAATAGAATGATCAACTCCAGACACCCCATGAAAAAAAGAACAATTAATTCCAACTCAACGATTTAAATATACTAGGGGAAAACTATTATTTTCCTTGAGCAATTAAAAGTTGAACTTATCTAGTTTATAGAAAACCCCTTTTATAAATTACTAGCAAGATAGCCCTCGCAAATGCGAGGGTCTCATATCTAGTTTACAGAATATGTCTAGCAAAAAATTATGATTATATATATACATGCTTATTATACCATTTTAAGAAATGATAAAAATCAGAAAGCAACACATATATTATGTTAAAATAATATCTTCTAGTGGAAAATATCTTTCAAATTTGTAAGAGAATGATTATTATCCCATTATCGAAAAGATCATATTAATAAACACATATGTCATTTAAAGTTTGGTCCAAAAGTTACAAAATAATTATTATGTGATGCTAGACTATTAAGAAATTTTCTTTATGATGCGGAACAAAAATTACCCTCCTCAATATGTAGCCCTTGCAAACAATAAGAAATTTCTATACCAGTTGCTTCTGACAGTATTTTATCATATTTAATTACTTTATAACATTATGCCTCTTTCTTAAAATATGTGACCTTTTGGCAATCAAATAAATATGAATTTGACTACAATTTTTTCTGAATTAAATATGCGATGTTAACATCAATTATCTAGATATTCCTTAGATTCTTGGACAAAGAAGTTTCTTTCGTTTTGAAAATGTGTTCTCTTAATTCATGGAAGGTGTAGTGTATACTTTAACATCAAAGACATTTAGATTTGAATATTGAATGCGACATTTTTGGCTTGTGTAAGGATAAAAATCTCGTGAACACAAAGTTTAAGTATTATTTTGAGAATGTCATAAATAGTGATAGTTTTATATGAAATTATTTATGTCTGGATGTCATAGTGTGCAATGTGGTCACAACAAAATAAGAGCATGCGCTCTTATGAGTAAGTTTTGTAACAACAGGGTTAATGACTCGCTCGTACTCGGTTGTACCTTGTCAAAACAACTTATATTGTGGGACACATGGAGTATTTCTTATGAACTCTCATTGGTGATCATCTTTCTTGGGGGTGCATCCTGGCAGGGCACAACTGCATCGTATGTTTTTTTTCAAAATAGGTTTAGTCAAAATATTAGCATCCACTGTTATTAGGTTTTATTGCACATAGGCTCTGTCAATGGGATGGTGTAATTTATATCTTCATGATATTAAAATAATACCCATTATAAAAAAGAACCCCCTATGGTTTTCCTATCAAATAATAAATTTTAGTTATACTTTATTTAATAATTATACGAAAAATATCTACTTATGGAGACACCATTGTATCTACCATGTGTCTTATTTGTATTTGCTATCACCTCAAGGTTTGAAATTAATAATTTAATTATGAGTTTTCATTAGATGTAAAGGCACAATAGTATATATATATATGTTGTGGTCGAGATATTATATAAGAGACCATCTAATTAATCATATATGATGTTTTTATGATACATGTGATAGAATAACAAAATCTATATTCGTAGAAGTGAACCCAAAAATAACTCATACTTCATATTATCTATTAATTACATATCTAAATACAAAAATAATTTGGATGATGTGGTTGAATGTGGTGTGTTATCATCTCTAGTGCTCCCTTAAAAGTATTGATAGCTTCATACTAAGTTGACAATTTTCCTTTTGCATTCATAGCATTATTAATTGTAAAAGACATGTGTTACTCATGGTTATAACTTTCTCCTTTATTTTTACATGTTTCTATGAAATAACATAAAACAATTATGAAATTGTTGATTCATTTTTTCTTACTAAGATATTTGTATAGGTAGACATTTAGTATTGAGGATACAAACCGAACTAAGCATCAAATCTCACAAATCTTGATTGGTTGTTATATGCTTACTAACTTAGCTATGTACCTATGCGCCTCTATAGCATTTTTTTTGCATGGCCATACATAGCAATATTTTGCAGTCCCAGTTATCCTCGCAAATGGGAGGTCATCTTTATCGTCTCATAAGTAGTAATTCCTCATGTTAGAACACGTGTAATAAAATGCATAAGACACTAGCCCATCATCTATATCATCTCATAAGACGGTAGGTCTAGCTGAGTCAAGCAATATAAAACGCATGCACGGCTTGACTCTGCTAGACCTAGTGTCTTACACATGTATGAAACATGTGTAATTTCTTCCTCTATCTATATACAAGTTCTTTGTCATACGATTTTGGTTTTATATGGCTCGACCGTTGTGTGTCCCAGGAAGCGACACACATCTAGCCGGTGAAGATTATTTAATAAATCGATTTTCTTCAGGACACATGTGCGAGAAGCCAAACGTTTCCGGCCATTGAAAATTTATATAGTCTATTTTGTGCCGTTATAAATCCATAGGGAGATGTGTTCAGTCCGTGGAGACTTGAGAAATTTATGAAAAAAAAACTTTTGATATGAAGAATAAAAATCTATGACTACTAAAATTTAGATCTGGCAGTTCAGCTTTTCGCAGAGGAAAGAAGATCTGGCAGCTCGGAAGATTGATATTGTATATTTCATCTCAAATAAATTTGTATATTTTTGCAAAAGAAAATATATGACTACTACATCTGCCAGTTTCTTTTCGTAAAAAATAAAAGATCCATCAGTTCGGCAGGCTGATATTGCGCGTACCATAAACGTTGTAAACTGGCTGCCCTAAAAAACCGTAGGTTGTCTCGAGTCCTATGGAGATACGTGTCTTGACTATATAGATCTTGTTAGTTCTTTTTTCACGTTTGATCTGGTACAACCCCAGAGCGTGTCAAATAGGTGTCAAACCGGACTATGTACATAGTTAAATAACTATTAGTCTTTGCTAAATCCTAGCCCTATATTATAGATCCAACTATCAAAATAAATTTGGATGATGTGAGTTAACATGGTGTCTTAAAAACACCCTTAATAGATTTATTGCCACTTGAGGTGATCAATCGTCCATGCAGGTCATCAGTTCGTAGTAAGCAAAACTGAAACTTCAAAAAGATAGGTATAGAGGTGAACGACATGAAGCCTGTTGATGACATGAAACTTTTTCTTTTCATTGATGACATGGACCAATTAGAAGCTTGATGATGTGGGATGCTTGCATGTTGAGAGAAATCCTTTAGTGGGGAGTTCCTATTTAGATCAATCGTCCATGCAGGTCATCAGTTCGTAGTAGGAAAAACTGAAACTTCAAAAAGAGAGGCATAGAGGTGAACGACATGAAGCCTATTGATGACATGGAACTTTTTCTTTTCATTGATGACATGGACCAATTAGAAGCTTGATGATGTGGGATGCTTGCATGTTGAGAGAAATCCTTTAGTGGGGAGTTCCTATTTAGATATAGAAGATATAGAAATTTAATCATTTTTGGGTATTTTACCAATGGACCATCAACTTTTTGCCCGGTGCACGTGCAGTTCATGAGTACCGTGATTTAGATATGGACAAAACAACGCTGTGCCTCTTGCTCAACCGAATTGACCAAGGTACTAGGGACGCATGGCCTCTCGTGTTGTGTTAGCGTTTCGGTGAAGGGTGTCCAGGTCTAGTGGAGGGTGTCCAGATCTAGCGCAAGGGTGACCACACTCGAAGGCTTGCTCATCCTTACTCCTCACATGTTTTGATTCAAAACAAGTTCTACATGAAAATGATGCAGATCGACAATGGATTTCTATTCCAACCATCAGAACCGAGTTTGATGATTTGTATTTTCTTAGATTCGTGGTCAAAATTGAAGCTTTTCTAGACGAATTTCTTCAGGTTTGTCGCACATAATCAACCGTTCAAAATTTTCTTTGAGTAGCTAGATTTCGTTGTTCCCCATAAATCTGGTGTTGTAAGTTTTTTGTTGTTGTGATAGAGGTAGAGGAATTCATATGTAGCTCTCCAACTTGTAGATGAGGTTGAAGAAGAATGGCTAGTTGACTCGGCGCTAAGATCGTCATCATCGTAGATCGCTACCGCATGGAGCTCCCCTTTGACGCGCAAGGACCTAGATACAGCATGGGAAAAGACCCGACACGACGTGGGCAAGGATCACGACATGACTAGAAAGATCGAGCGGTTCCTGGTCTAGTCGGCCGTCGAGTGGTTATCGACGCTACTGTGGTTGTCCTTATTTGCATTCTCCGACACTGCCCTTTGTCGTCATCTCTGCTGCAACAAATGCCGCGCCGCCCTCTGTCGCCGGTGTAGCCGCAAAAAGTGCCCCTCCCTCTGTCGCCGGTGTAGTCGCAACATGTGTCGTACCAACTACTCCAGCAGCCCGCAAACGAAGAACATGTTCGCTGCTAATGAATGTTTAGGTGTGCCTGTTAATGTGACAGTCAAACAAGTGCAGACAACCAGACACTATCGCTTCCATTTGTGTCCTCGTGAAAAAGGCTTCATGTAGTCTACCAAACAATCTGCAGAAGATGACTTTTTGCCTGTAAGCACTGCTCCATGAAAACAAAAATCCAATGCTACCTACCAAACACACCCTAGGTCTCCCTGTCACGCCGACTACACTGTGTCCCCGCTAAGCAAGTCGGAGCCGACTACACTCTGTCCCACATATTCAAAACCAAGTTGTCCTCCACAAATCTACGCTCCACTGGATCACCACTTATAGGCACCCCTTCGCCATGTTGGGGTTCGCAGCAGGAAACAAAAAAATTCTAGCTACACGACCACGAAAACCAAAATCTGTACTATATAGGCACAAGTAACAGAGAGGGAGGATGTAATTCATACCCTTGAAGACCGTGACATGCCTTACACAGGTAGGCGTAAAGCGATGAAGACAAGCACCCCAAGTGTTGCGCCTTGAATCTCTACACACATCCGGTGTAGGGACGTCTCCGGGACTCCGATCCAGCAGAGGAGCGGAAGAAGATGGAAGCCGGACCGTCCTGCGCACGATGGTGGTGCGGAGGTGAAGATCTAATCCTAGAGAGCTAGATCCAATCTTGGTGGAGAGAGCTCTAGGGAATAGAGGGAGAGAGGAGAGAACTTGTTGTGTAAATAGAGGGGAGGGGGCTCCTCTATTTATAGGAGAGAGGGGGGAGGGACAAACCCTAGGGCCAAGGGGGGAGGGATTCCCTAAAGCCGCCGCCGGACCTATGCCCCACCCCGTGGGTGGGAAACCCTAGGGTTTCGGTCGGGCCCCCTCTCTTCTTTCTCCTTTGGCGCCTAGCCCTATGGGCCCTTCCACCCGGGAGTGGCCCAATAAGAAATGGCTTCCATAAATATAAATAATAAAATATGTTTTAATATTAATTCAACCAATTAATATATAAAACACATATAATATTATATCTCATACTCCGGAACTCCTTCTGGACCCCTCCAATAAACATCAGATGTTACCCGAAACCTTTCCGGTCTCTCTCTATTAATTCTCCTATGGTGTCGGTTCGATCCCAATGCGTTCCCACCCTCAAGTATGCCACCCTTTGGCTCGGAGATGCTCCGTACATGACCAAGACCCCTCTTGCATCAATGATCACTAGCGGGACCTAGATTCCCATAATGACCACCCGTGCATTCACGAATATCATCGCTTGAACCTTAACTGCGTAGTCCTATTCCCTTTGCCATACGATACCTAGGTCATATGGGATTTGGTATCAAGCATCTCCATACTTGTGTTAGATCTCGTTTCCTATGAGCCCGTTTACTCATTCCTGTGTCGTTGCATTCCATGACCTAGTCATATGCTTGCAAGCTTCGTTAATGTAATGTGATAGAGTTGGCCACGTGTATCTATCCATTACTTGGATTGGCAAATCCTGGTCTTGATAAAAACTCCTCAACCTGTCTATTCAGGAAACCCAATGATACCTTTATGATCACCCTTTTACAGCTTGATACTTGATATCACCAAAGTCTCCTTCCAAAACCGTGATTATGCATTATCTCATAGTCGAAGGATATAGGCCATGATGTTTATATGTTATCATGAATGATGAACGTTAAGTAACTAGATCTCATTGTGATTAACTTTGGGTGTTTTGTCTATCACATTATTCTCCAATAATGTGACCTCATTATCAATCGACACTATCACCATGATCTCGAAACCATAAGATCGTCACTTGCACAATGAGCTAGTTTGATAGAGGTAACTAGAGACCTGGTTGTTTACATACCACACGTGTATTAACATTTCATATTAATATAATTATAGCATGATAAGAAACGTATTATGAACATACAAGATATACATCACATAAAAACATTTTATTATTTGCCTCTAGGGCATATCTCCTTTAGTCTCCCACTCGCACTAGAGTACAAATTAATCTACCTTTACAATAGGCAATGACCTAACACCAATATTATCATGGTGTTGCTCATGCTTGGCTTGTGAATGACTTTTGGTAACTTGATATGCAATATTCAGATCCGTATGCACTTTGCAAATCTTGACTTCGCCATTCTCAACATTTTTTCTATGGGATTTCTATTTTCGTGCCCCTGGTTCGTTAATTATACTCACTTTTCCCCAGTCGCTTAACTTTTCCTCACTTTTGCCCATCTCCTTCTCTGAAACTCTCAGACGGTCTGAAACTCGTTGTCCGTTGGACTTGTCGTTATGTATTGACAAGTGGGGCCGCATTCTGTCGGGTACCGTAGTGGACCCTTGCTGTTATGTGCTCACAAGCGGGGCTACGTTCAGTCGGGTCCTATAGTGGACCCTTTGCCATTACATGCTCACAAGTGGGGTCGTGTTCTGTCGGGTCCCGTAGTTGACACCTCTCTCCACTTATCCAGATCATCATGGGACCCACATCTTATCCACGTGAGCACCGGACCCATACCCTACCTAGGCTGGCGTTGCAAGGTGGGACCCTGAGCTAGCCTCATGCCCGCGCCCATGCCGTTTCCTCCCATTTCTTCTTCTCCGGCAACAGCGGCCCTTTGTCTAACTTCACTTCGGCCTCCCGTTCGTCTTGTCCGCGGTATGATGTCATCCCGTTGACCTGTATGAAGGATGATAAAGGAAACCGTGCGCAGATAAGGTTAGATTTCAGACTGAATTGTTCCAATTATATGGGGGCGCTTATTGTGGATAATCAATTAGTGCAACTCGAGAGCTCAATTGGGCGCGCACTTGCTCTGGAGAATGCAGCCGACATAGGAGCCGTTTCGATGATTTAATTTTTTTATCGAGTTAATGTCTCGGCTGCAATCAAGTGAATCTATGAGGTAAAATTCAAACTTTGAGATTTATGGAGATGTAAGTATAAGAAATAAGAAAATGACACAACTCTTGAACACTTTCAAATTAAAAAAATTATACGACTCTTAATGAAAAAGAGTATTTATAATTGACACAACTCTTGAACACTTCCAAATTACAATTTGGACATGATAATGTTGTCCTAAGAAAATCTTGAGAGTTTACCATTTTTAGAGAGGGAAAAGTGATCCCTAAAATAAAATCTTTATGCCTCGTGCATATATGAAAATTATACACCTTTGAACACTGTGAAATCGCAGTTAGGACATGATAATGTTGTGCTAAGAAAAACTTGAGAGTTTATCATTTTCATAGAGTGAAATATAATGCATAAACTTGTGTATACGAAAATTATACACCTGTGAACACTATGAAATCGCACTTAATACATGATAATGATGTGCTAACAAAATCATGTGAGATTATCATTTTAATAGAGTGAAATGTAATGCATAAACTTGCATATACAAAAATTATTCACCTTTGAACTCTCTGAAATCGCATTTAATATGTGATAATGTTGTGCTAACAAATCTTGATCATTTATAATTTTTATAGAGTGAAATATAATGCATAAACTTGCATATACAAAAATTATACACCTTTGAACACTGTGAAATCATACTTAATACATGATAATGATGTGCTAACAAAATCTTGAGAGATTATCATTTTCATAGAGTGAAATGTAATGCATATACTTGCATATACGAAAATTATTCACCTTTGAACTCTTTTAAATCGCACTTAATACGTGATAATGTTGTGCTAAGAAAATCTTAATCATTTATCATTTTTATAGAGTGAAATATAATGCATAAAGTTGCGTATATGAAAATTATACACCTTTGAACACTGTGAAATCGCACTTAATACATGATAATGATGTGCTAACAAAATTTTGAGAGATTATCATTTTTATAGAGTGGAATGTAATACATAAACTTGCATATACGAAAATTATACATCTTTGAACACTTTCCCTTCAAATTATATTCAAAATCATTTGTTTATGAAGTTAAAGTACCAGTGGCAAACTCGTTATTTTGCATGGACAAATATAGGGTTATCCTGTCCACTAAATCATAGAGGATCAACGACTGGTGGGCATGATCCGCATGATAATTTTCTCGACCAATCAGAGCATAGCAGCCAAGATGAGCACATGTGTGAGAATTTGTGACTAAGAGTGTAACATCCCAAAAATATGAAACAATGATCATCAAACTCTAATCACTAAAATTAGGGTTAACAAAAACTTTGGTTAAATAAAAACAAAATGAATGCATGTGTGTATGTGACGATTTGATGAATGCATGAATGGACTTGGTGATTCAACTAAATAGCAAGGAATGATTAAAATATGAATATAACATCATCTAAAATAATTCCAAGCATAAACAAATCAAGAGAAAATCACAAACAATTCCAATAAGGCAAATGGTCATTTTTGCCAATCTTGCTCACTAGGTCACTTTGAATGTTTCTAGTCCAAGATTTCAAACAGAAACTTTTCCAATTCCTTTCACCCCTTGCAAGACCAAGTAAAAGTGAATCAAAGCCCACCTTTCAAACTTACAGAAACATTTAGCAACCCCATTCAAATGAAAATTCAAAATTGAATCTTTAACATATGTGAAGATCACACATTTTCAAAACCCAACCAAACCAGTGCCCCTTGACCAATCCAACTAACCAGATACTCCCTAGTATGTGCCTAGCAAACCCACCAAGTTTGAATCCAAAATTCAAATTTGAATTTCTTTCGACCATTTCATCAAAAACCTTGTTTACAACAAACAAACAAACACAAAACACTATAGTGAGCAGTGATCAGTGACTAACTTGCTCCCTCTATAGATCACTCTACACTCCCAGTAGATGATCAAAGTAATCTAACTAGCTTTAGCATCAGTGTGAGCAAGCCTAGCCATTAATGGTGGGCATGCCGAGAGCACCATTGTCACACCCATGTCGCCAGCGAGCTAGATGAAGAACTAGCCTCGCCAACCTTGTCTGGGACATGCAATACCGTCCACCGCCACTTCCTGTCCAAGCCCTGAGCGCAGCCATCCACTAGACCACTCACCAAGCACGCGCCCAGTCCCTCTGCGTGCGAGCCGAGAGCGCGCCAGTGCGCCGTCAGCGACACCAGCCCACAGACCATGCGCCGCCCTCGCCGCTTGCAGACATGATCGCCAGCACCCTAGCACCCTGCTAGACATCCTCGTTCGCCGCCGCGCAGACCACACACGCTGTGCTCCATTAAAATTGCCGTCAGACCCGCCCAGAGCGTCGCGATGTTCCGACCGTTTAGCACCGCCCCACGCCTCGCCACCATGCCGTTGAGCTTCGCCAGGGAGCACAACACCGCCCCCTATCGTCGCCCATGCCAGTAGCACTCTGTGCCATCGACGCCGACGAGCTCCACCCTTGCCATTCGGTCCCCTTTAGCCACTATAAAAGTGAAGGGTTTCGCGGCATAGTAAATCAAAATTTTCTACGGATGCGAACAGAGGGAAAGCCAAGATCTAATCTAGGAGATGCAATCAACGAGAGAGATTGGATTAGATCTTCATACCCTTGAAGATTCAGATGAACGCTCGTTTAACGTGGGTGATGTAGTCGTACTCGCTTCTCCTCCTCGCGATCCGATCCGATCTAGCACCACAAGTGGCGGTGCCTCCGTGAGATGCACACGTGCAGCACCTCGATGTCTCCTCCTTCCTCGGACCAGCAAGTATGGTGGAGAGATAGATTGGATCTACAACACGACGGCGTGGTGTATATGGTGGAGAATTTCTGCAGCAGGGCTTCGCCTACAAATAGTCGGGAGGGAGAGAGGAAGGGCAGCAGGGCAACTAGGGTTTGGAGGCAAGGTGTAGCGGGGAGGGCGCGCACCAGCCCTCTATATATAGAGGGGGGGGGCAGCCCTTGCCCCTCCTCCAAGCCTTGGGCCGGCGGCCAAGGGAGGGAGAAGTGGGGGGCAAGGACTCTCCCCCTTCTAGAAACCCTATCTCTAGTTTAAACGAGTTTAAACTCTATAGGATCGGCTGGGCCCTATGGGGCCTTGTGTCCCTGGACCAATGCGGCCAGTACACTCCCTCATAGGCCCATGCCCCCTCCCGGAAGGTGGGGCCACGTTGGTCCCCTTCCGAAAGGTTCTAGAAGCTTCCGGTACAATACCGATTAATCCGGAACAATTCCGAACTCCAAAAACTGCACTGCCTTATATGAATCTTATTCTCCGAACACTTGAACCTCTCGTGATGTCCCGGATCCCATCCGAGACTCGAACAAAAAACTCATAAACCAATTATCCAATCTATCCTAGCCGAGACACGTTAAGTGTGTGACCTGCGGGTTCGAGAATATGCAGACATGATCTTCTATCAATAATCAACAGCGGGTCTGCAGGCACCCATATTGACTCCCACACATTCATTGATGATCATATCGGATGAACCACGATGCCGGATTCAATCAATCCCATATATATTCCCTTCGTTCGCGATATTTTACTTGCCCGAGATTCGATCGCTGCACTGGTCATACCTAGTTCAATCTCGTTCACAGCAAGTACTTTACTCGTTCCGTAATCCGATATCACTTTGTGATTAACTCCTTAACCACATGCTTGCAAGCGGTGTTGATATCGATTACCGAGTGGGCCCGAAGTATATCTCTCCGACTTGGGAGGGACAAATTCCATCTCGATACATACAACCCAACAGATACTTTCCGATCACCTGAGAGACACCTTTATGATCACCCTCTCATAGGATGACGTTTGATGACCTCAAAGCTTTCTTCCGATACCAGGGAGTTGTATTATCTCATGGTCTAAGGAATACAATATTTGACATAGGAAAAGCTTAGCAAAGATGAACACGATGATACGATCTAATTGCTTTGCTTAGTTTGGGTCTGTCCATCATATCATTCTCCAATGATATGATCTCATTATCAATTGACAACTCATGTCTATGGTTAGGAAACCTTAACCATCATTGATCAATGAGCTAGTCCATAGAGGCGTACTAGGGACACGGTGTTGTTCACAAACCACACAAGTATTAAAGTTTCCGCTTAATACAATTCTAGCATGGAATATAAACTTTATCATGAACAAGAATTATAATAATAACATCTTTATTATTGCCTCTAGGGCATAATTCCAACAGTCTCCCACTTGCACTAGAGTCAATAATCTAGTTTACATTTGGCAACAATCTCACACACATGGCAATCGAGGTGTTGATCATGTTTTACACGTGGAAGGGGTTTAGTCAATGGATCCGCGACATTCGGATCTGTATGTACTTTGCTAATCTTCAGATCTCCATCCGCAATATAATCTCGGATTATATGAAACTTATGTTGATATGCTTGGTCTTTGGATGATATCTTGGTTCCTTAGCAAGTGCTATGGCGCCGGTGTTGTCACAATATCTCCAGTGGGTCCAATGCACTTGAACCACGCCAAGCTCGATGAAGTTTCGATCCGAACTCCTTCACTTGACGCTGCAGCAGACCATGTATTCCGCTTCCATTGTAGATCCCGCGATCACGCTTTGCTTGCAGCTTCTCCAGCTCCTCCATTCAAAATATAAACGTATCACGTCTCGAGATTTGGAATCATCCTTGTCGGTGTCAAAACTAGCATCGACGTAACCTTTACGACAAGTGTTCATCACCCCATAGACTAAGAACATTTCTTTAGTCCTATTTAGGTACTTTAGGATGTTCTTCACGGCTGTCCAAAGGTTCCACTCTGGATCACTTTGATATCTGCTCGTCAAACTAAGAGCATTGGACACATCCGGTCTAGTACACAACATGGCATACATGATGGAACCTATGGCCGAGGCATAAGGCACTTTGCTCATAGCTTCCTATCATTTACATCAGAGTGGACACCGAGCCTTGCTCAATATCTTACCCGACAACATAGGCACCGAACCTTTCTTTGCCTTATCCATTCGAACCTTTTTAACTTTGTCTAGATATGTACCGCTTAAAGCTATCAGGCCTTTTGTCTATCTCTATAGATTTTGATGCCCAATATATAAGCAGCTTCACCTAGGTCTTTCATTGAAAACACTTATTCAAATAACTCTTCACATCGTTAAGCATGTTGATGTCATTTCCAATAATCAATATGTCATCCACATATAGTACCGTAAACGTCACCGAGCTCCCACTCACTTTCTTGTAGATGCAAGCTTCATAGCAATTTGGAACAAATCCAAAGCTCTTGATCACTTGATCAAAACGAAGGTTCCAACTCCGAGATGCTTGCTTCAGTCCATAAATGGAACGTTGAAGTTTGCATACTTTATCAGCATCCTTAGGATCGACAAAACCTTCGGGTTGCATCATATACAACTCTTCATCAATGTTGCCATTGAGGAACGCAGTCTTGACATCCATCTGCCATATTTCATAATCATGAAACGCAACAATTGCTAATAAAATCCGAATGGACTTAAACATCGCTACGGGAGAGAAAGTCTCATCGTAGTCAACTCCTTGAACTTGTCGAAAACCTTTCGCGACAAGACGTGCTTTATAGACGGTAACATTACCATCCGCGTCCGTCTTCTTCTTGAAGATCCACTTGCACTCAACGGCCTTTCGGTCGCTAGGAGGGTCCACCAAAGTCCATACTTGGTTTTCGCTCATGGATCACAATTCGGATTTCATGGCTTCTAGCCATTTCTCAGAGTCTGGGCTCATCATCGCTTCCTCATAGTTCGTAGGTTCACTGTCTTCTACTTACAAGACAAGACAGGCTGTTGCACCACTCAGAGGGGCACGCGACCTTGTCGACTGCGACGCTCAAGAGCAAGATCGTCCAAGCTTCATGATCCTTGTCATTAGCTTCCTCTATTGTTGGTGCATGCGGCACTGGAACAATTTCAGGTGCGGCGCTACTCTCCAATTCTAGAGAAGGTTCAACAACCTCGTCTAGCTCTACTTCCCTCCCACTCACTTCTTTCGAGAGAAACTCCTTCTCAAGAAAGGAACCGTTTTTCGACAAACACTTTGCCTTCGGTTCGTGATAGAAGGTATACCCAATAGTTTCCTTAGGGTATCCTATGAAGACGCATTTCTCCGCTTTGGGTTCGAGCTTGTCCGCATCAACTTCTTGACGAAGCTTCGCATCCCCAAACTTTAAGAAACGACAACTTAGGTTTAGCACCAAACCACGTTCATATGGTGTCGTCTCAACGGATTTAGATGGAGCCCTATTTAAAGTGAATGCAGGTTTCTAATGCATAACCCCAAAATGATAACGGCAAATCAAGAAGAGACATCATTGATCCGACCATATCTAATAGGGTTCGATTCCGCTCGGACACACCATTGCTGTGGTGTTCCGGTATGGCGTGAGTTGTGAAACGATTCCACTTACTTTAAGATGCGTGAGAAAATCATAACTCAAATATTCACCTCCACGATCGGATCGTAGAAACTTAATCTTCTTATGATGGTTCTCCACTTCATTCGAAATTCCTTGAACTTTTCAAATGTTTCAGATTTATGTTTCATTAAATAGATATACCCATATCTACTTAAGTCATCGGTAAAAGTGAGGAAATAGCGATATCCACCGCGTCGAAACACTCATCGTCCGCATACATCGGTATGTATGATTTCCAACAAGTCCGTTGCTCGCTCCATCATCTCGGAGAATGGGGTTTTGATCATCTTGCCCATGAGGCATGGTTCGCATGTGTCAAATGATTCAAAATCAAGAGACTCCAAAAGTCCATCGAATGGAGTTTCTTCATGCGCTTTACACCAATATGACCTAGACGATTGCCACAAATAAGTAGTATTATCACTATCTACTTTGCATCTCTTAGCCTCAATGTTATGGATGTGTGTTTCATCCCTTCGAGATTTAGAAGAAATATACCAGTCACAAGATGTGCATGACCATAAAAGATGTTACTCATATAAATAGAACAACCATTATTCTCCGATTTAAATGAATAACCGTCTTGCAATAAACACGATCTAGAAATAATGTTCATGCTCAACGCAGCACATAATAACATTTATTAAGGTTTAAAACTAATCCGAAGGTAAAACTAAGGAGAGCGTGTCGACGGCCATCACATCAACTCTTGATCCGCCAACGCGCATCGTCACCTCATCCCTCGCAAGCCGCCTATTCCGTAGCTCTGCTTCGAGTTACAAATATTAGCAACCGAACCGTATCAAATACCCAGGCACTACAACGAGGGCTAGTAAGGAAAACATCAATAACATGTATATCAAATATACCTTTGATGGTGCCAGCCTTCTTGTCCGCTAAGTACTTGACGATATGCCCAAAGTGACCCTTGTCCTTGCAATAGAAGCACTCAGTGTCCGGCTTAGGACCAGACTTGAGCTTCTTCTCAGCAGGAGCATTGCGCTTGCCGCCACCCTTCTTGAAGGACTTCTTTGCACCCTTACCTTTCTTAAAGGAGGGTTTGTTGACCATCAACACATGATTATCCTTCTTGATGTCCACCTCCGCAGCCTTCAGTTTTGCGAAGAGCTTGGTGATCGTATCAGTGGAACCAATCTGATTACGAGTCACTACAAAACTTTTGTAGCTGGGAGGGAGTGATTGCAGAACCCTGTCAATCTTGAGCTCCTCTGGAATCGTGCATTCCAGTTGCTCAAGGCGTTGAGTGTAGCACGTCATCTTTATGGCGTGCTCACAAACGGAACTCCCTTCCTCCATTTTGCAGTTAAAGAACTTCTTGGAGATCTCATATCTCTCAGAACGGGCCTGAGTCTGAAACATGGTTTTTAGCTCCTCGAGAATCTCAAAGGGCCCGGGATACTCTTCAAAACGATTTTGAAGTTCCGGTTCCATAGCAAACAACATGGTGCTCTTAATCACACCATAATCATCTTTACGCGACTGATAGACAGCTTTCTCATCAGCCGGCGCAGTTGCAGCAGGGGGGTCACCTAACGCTTTCCCAAGGACATAGCCCTTTTGTCCGCCAGACAGAATGATTCTTAGACTGCAGAACCAATTGGTGAAGTTAGACCCATTGTTTCTAAGCTTTTCCTTCTCAAAGAAAAACGCTTGAAGTTGAAGTTGGACTTGGCCATGTGATCTATGATTTGCAAGTACAATTTAGACTATGTTCATGATAAATAGTTCAACTTAATCAAATTACTAGATGAACTCCCACTAAATTCAACATCCCTCAAGTTGTTTAGTGAACACGATCCAAATTCACCACACCTAATCCGATCATCACGAGAAGAGATGTGGTTTCAATGGTGGACAACAAAGTGTCGATCATATCATTCATATGACTCATGCTTAACCTTTCGGTTCTTGTGTTCCGAGGCCATGTCTGTACATGCTAGGCTCGTCAAGCTAGACCCAAGTATTTCCGTGTGCAAAACTGGCTTGCACCCGTTGTATGTGAGCGTAGAGTCTATAGCACCCGATCATCACGTGATGCTTGGACACGACGAACTTTCGCAACGGTGCATACTTGGGGAGAACACAGTTTTATCTTGATCTTTAAGTGAGGAATCATCTTATAATGCTACCGTCGCGATCTAAGCATAATAAGATACATAAAAGGATAAACATCACATGCATATAACTTTATGTGACATGGTATAGCCAATCTTCGCGCAATGATCTCCATCTTGTGCGTTCCGGCATGATCTCCATCACTCCACCATGATTGCCTCCACCACGAATAGCAACTACAACTATTGCTATCTACTTAGCGATAAAGTAAAGCTATTACATGGCGTATAAGAAGTTGACTCAGGTCATACACAATTATAAAGACAACCATATGGCTTCTGCCGTTGTGTACTCATCGACATGCAAGTCGTGAAACATTACAAAACATGATCATCGCATACAATATACACATCACATCTTGGGCCATACCATATCACAGAAAACTCCGCAAAACAAGTTAGACGCCTCTACTTTGTTGTTGCATGTTTTACGTGGCTTATGGGAGTAGATGCTAAGAACGATTCTTACCTACGGAAAGACACAACGGTGATATTATGGTTGCCAAACTCACGTGTTAATCCCATGACAACTATAGTGAGAGAACCGACATCCACCACCGCATGTGTGGTACAAGCCACACGTCAAGCGGAGCGGTCTCGAACGACGTCGCGTAAGGTTGGCCTGGACCGCTTCAATCTCACTATCCCGCGTCATAAGAAGAACACAAACAAGAGGCTTGCAACAGAAAACATCAACGCCCGCAACAACCATGTTGCGTTCTACTCGTGAAACACATCTACGCATAGATCTAGCTCTGATACCACTGAAGGGTTTCGCGACATAGTAAATCAAAATTTTCTATGGATGCGAACAGAGGGAAAGCCAAGATCTAATCTAGGAGATGCAATCAACGAGAGAGATTGGATTAGATCTTCATACCCTTGAAGATTCGCACAGCGGAACGTTCGTCGGAACGTGGGTGATGTAGTCGTACTCGCTTCTCCTCCTCGCGATCCGATCCGATCTAGCACCACAAGTGGCGGTGCCTCCGTGAGATGCACACGTGCAGCACCTCGACGTCTCCTCCTTCCTCGGACCAGCAAGTATGGTGGAGATATAGATTGGATCTACAACACGACGGCGTGGTGTATATGGTGGAGAATTTCTGCAGCAGGGCTTCGCCTACAAACAGTCGGGAGGGAGAGAGGAAGGGCAGCAGGGCAACTAGGGTTTGGAGGCAAGGTGTAGGGGGGAGGGGGCGCACCAGCCCTCTATATATAGAGGGGGGCGGCCAGCCCTTGCCCCTCCTCCAAGCCTTGGGCCGGCGGCCAAGGGAGGGAGAAGTGGGGGGCAAGGACTCTCCCCCTTCTAGAAACCATATCTATAGTTTAAACGAGTTTAAACTCTATAGGATCGGCTGGGCCCTATGGGGCCTTGTGCCCCTGGCCCAATGCAGCCAAGACACTCCCTCATAGGACCATGCCCCCTCCCGGAAGGTGGGGCCACGTTGGTCCCCTTCCGGAATGTTCTAGAAGCTTCCGGTACAATACCGATTAACCCGGAACAATTCCGAACTCCAAAAACTGCACTGCCTTATATGAATCTTATTCTCCGGACCACTCCGGAACCTCTCGTGATGTCCCGGATCCCATCCGAGACTCCGAACAAAAAAACTCATAAACCAATTATCCAATCTATCCTAGCGTCGAGACACGTTAAGTGTGTGACCCTGCGGGTTCGAGAATATGCAGACATGATCTTCTATCAATAATCAACAGCGGGGTCTGGGCACCCATATTGACTCCCACACATTGATCGATGATCATATCGGATGAACCACGATGCCAGGATTCAATCAATCCCATATATATATTCCCTTCGTCTCGCGATATTTTACTTGCCCGAGATTCGATCGTCGGTACCGTCATACCTAGTTCAATCTCGTTCACAGCAAGTACTTTACTCGTTCCGTAATCCGATATCACTTTGTGATTAACTCCTTAACCACATGCTTGCAAGCGGTGTTGATATCGACACGAGTGGGCCCAAGTATATCTCTCCGACTTGGGAGGGACAAATTCCATCTCGATACATACAACCCAACAGATACTTTCCGATCACCGAGAGACACCTTTATGATCACCCTCTCATAGGATGACGCTTTGATGACCTCAAAGCTTTCTTCCGATACTGTGGAGTTGTATTATCTCATGGTCTAAGGAATACAATATTTGACATAGGAAAAGCTTAGCAAAGATGAACACGATGATACGATCTAATTGCTTTGCTTAGTTTGGTCCATCCATCATATCATTCTCCAATGATATGATCTCATTATCAATTGACAACTCATGTCTATGGTTAGGAAACCTTAACCATCATTGATCAATGAGCTAGTCCATAGAGGTACATTAGGGACACGGTGTTGTTCACAAACCACACAAGTATTAAAGTTTCCGCTTAATACAATTCTAGCATGGAATATAAACTTTATCATGAACAAGAATTATAATAATAACATCTTTATTATTGCCTCTAGGGCATAATTCCAACAAAAAAGAGGCCTCCCCCGCTCGTTTTCTTCACACCAGTTCACTCCCCACCTCTCACTGACCACACCTACTCACTCCTAGAGCAAGGCGAGAACCAGGTGGCCGAAATTTCACCAGAGTTCGCCGCTGTAGAGGAGGAGAGGAGCCGTCGATTGGATCCGACCTAGGAGAAGCTATCGGTACCAGGAGAAATCGCCGTCGTCGACTTTGTCGTTCGCCCCCATCGCCAACCATCGCCTGAGCCCCGGTGAGCCTCCCACGACCCCCACCGGCCGCGCTAGGGTTTTGTCTCGCCGGTGCTGCCTGACGTGGACGATGAACCAGAGCCGTTCGATTAGAGTTAGATCGTGCGGCCTAGATCACCCCGTACCGCTTCGCCACTCGTTGTCTCACTGACGAGTGGGGTCACTCACTTAACCAGCCCGCGCGCGCATTGTGCATACTAGGCCAGCCCAGTTAAACATCCCGCGCGACCCACTAATTCAAATTTAGATTTATTCATTTAATTTCAAACCCAGTTTTGTACCTAGATTCAAAAATCAACCCAACTCGATTCACTAAACCAAAATGCATGAAACCAATTTTGTTAGAAAGGTACTGGAATGCTTAATCCAAGCCCGTTGGATTCAAACAATTTAGAATTATAGATCACCCATGCTAAAAATAACAAGGCAGAAGCTTTTCTGCATTCAATTTTGTTTCAAAATTCAACCATAAGAGTTTTTGAGTTGATTCCAACTCTCAAAAATCACATTTAACCATACCTTTCAGATTTATATAAAAATATATAGGTTTACTTATAGAAATAATGATCAAGTAATAAAAGAATGCCACATACGCATTTCTAGTCACTTTAATTAAATAAAATAAAAACGTTAACCCTTATTAAATTGTGACACCACTTTAAATCACATTCCCATATACTGAAATATGTGGTGATGAAATGTGTCAATATGATCCCATGTTTGAGTAGGAGAATATTAAATCTGAAGTAGTTTTTCAACGAGTAGAAATTACTTTTCTCAAATAAAATAAATGGGACAAGTGCTTTAATCTTGTAATGTTAGTGATGATGCTAGATCATCTAGTATGAACCTTTGTGTGATGATTAGAAATAGTTAAGTATTGTTTGGTGATTGTGTACCTCGTATTTATTTATAGATGCTAGTACCGACCAAGGATACGAGGAGGAAGGAGGATATTACGAGGAAGAAGCCGAGGAGAACTTCAACCACTGCTCTGCACAAGGCAAGCTTATACTAATATCTTAGCAAGCCAATACTTGCAAGCTACTCATCAAGCAAGCTACCACTTGCAAGCTCTACTTGCAAACTTATACCCATTGGATGATACCCAATCCTAGTTTTACTTGCAAAGCTTAATACTTTATTTCTTTATCAAAGCTTTCTCTTAGAGTTTACTTAGTGACTTGTAGATTCTAGAAAGATAACTGAAGGTAGCATAAAGAGCATAAAATTTGGCCTAAGTTAGATAATCTTGATGTCATCCTAAGGCACGAGATTGAATTAAGCTAATCCCCACTTGTTTATTGCCCATCATTAGTATCTACCCCCACTTGTAGATGCTAGTGCTAAGCACTGTTAAAAAAATCGTCCAAATCAGCGATTAATAGGCCGATTAATCTCTACTAGGGACCTGACCGTGTTGATTAACACTAATCGTTTGTGTTAATCGTTTAGCCCGATTAATAGCTTTGACACTCCGATTACTAGGTATGTTCCCGATTAATTATTACACTTGGTCAAAAAGTTGCAAAATTATCAACACATATCGCCCATCCATCCGCTAGCCTGCCCTAATGAAGTAGGTTTTGCGAATCTCTCGCTCGATCCCTGCCTCCAAGAGCTCGATTTCCGCCATCACCAACTAGTTCCTGGACGTTATTGCAAGTTCCCCATAGTTGCCGACCAGACCTCAGATACAAGATCTCGAGTGCCTTGAGGATCTCATCCGGGAGCTCGAGGATGCCTTTAATATGGTAGGTGGTTGAGGTGCAAGAGGAGTCATACGTGTTTTAGGTGCTATTTTTTGTAGGTTGCACCGATTAATAACCGACTGATTAAATCAGTTAATCGTCTGAATTCCGATTAGTCGACACTCACAAGCCAACCGAGCAGTTAACGATTACCGATTTCCTTACCATTGGTGCTAAGCATAAAACTTGATCAACTTTAGATGGGAATACTTGGTGAAAATGGTTATGAAAACCTTAGAATGATGAGTCATTCTACTGAAATGTTTTTACATGTGTTCTTGAACACCAGATGATTTTGATGATGAAAATGTTAAGGCATGAGCCTTTGCCCTTTATAAAACCGATGGTTGTCTGGATGCGATAACTTTCCAATTTTACCGTACAACCACAATACCCGAAATTTGGGTAGGGCTTGACTGGAAATTTATATACCTTAG